>JBBGZY010000429.1:9107500-10307500 GCA_037952925.1 Lithobates clamitans
ACATACACCTACCTCCTGGAGAGTGTTCTTGATCTGGCCAAGTGTTGTGAAGGGTGTTTTCTTCACCAGGGAAAGAATTCTTCGGTCATCCACCACAGTTGTTTTCCATGGTCTTCCGGGTCTTTTGGTGTTGCTGAGCTCACCGGTGCATTCTTTCTTTTTAAGGATGTTCCAAACAGTTGATTTGGCTACACCTAATGTTTTTGCTATCTCTCTGATGGGTTTGTTTTGTTTTTTCAGTCTAATGATGGCTTGCTTCACTGATAGTGACAGCTCTTTGGATCTCATATTGAGAGTTGACAGCAACAGATTCCAAATGCAAATAGCACACTTGAAATGAACTCTGGACCTTTTATCTGCTCCTTGTAAATGGGATAATGAGGGAATAACACACACCTGGCCATGGAACAGCTGAGCAGTCAATTGTCCCATTACTTTTGGTCCCTTAAAAAGTGGGAGGCACATATACATACTGTTGTAATTCCTACACCGTTCACCTGATTTGGATGTAAATACCCTCAAATTAAAGCTGAAAGTCTGCAGTTAAAGCACATCTGTTCGTTTCATTTCAAATCTATTGTGGTGGTGTATAGAGCCAAAAATATTAGAATTGTGTAGATGTCCCAATATTTATGGAACTGACTGTAAGTGGGTGATGCGGAATGAGATTTAAAGGAGAAAAGGTATACCTGACACCGCAAGCATGGAAATACATAGCTGATACCGCAGACACAGATCTGGAGATTGCTGCACAGTGGCAGATACTGTGAAAGCGAGATACCCCTGTGTGGGGTGAGTGGTTCAGGCGAGTGCAATATCATAGATCACAGCACATTCATCCATGTTTGCATATGTGTATTGTCAGCACTTGTACACACCAGTGTATGCACCAAGCACTTGACACGTTAAACATGTTTACCAATTTGATGTTTTTTATTTTCATAAATTACATTGGGAGTAGAATATAGGGACAAACAGATTGTATACACAGGGGCATGCAATTATTTCACCCTAGAACAGCGCCACACCTAACTCTCCATTTAACACTTGCATTTACATTCCACCTAGGTGGTTGTTCCAGTAGGGGCAGTAGTTCATTTTCTTTACTTATTGCCATAAGCGCAGCACCACCCATATATTTTACATTAGTATCAAAAGAGCCCCTAATTTGTGATTAAACAGCACTGACTGGCATATTTAAGGCTTTGGATATCTTTTTATATCCTTTTCCATCTTTGTAAAGTTTCATTACCTTGTTATGCAGGTCTTTTGACTGTTCTTTTCTACCTCCTCATGGCTCAGTGTCTAGCCTGCTTAGTGAATCCATGTGAGAGCTAACAAACTCATTGACTATTTATACACAGACACTAATTGTGATTTAAAAAGCCACAAATGTGGTAAATTAACCTTTAATTGCCATTTTAACCTGTGTGTGCCACCTTCTGTCTCTGTACCAAGGCCAAACATTCCAGGGTATGTAAACTTTTTATCAGGGCCATTTGGGTGATTTCTGTTATCATTATGATTAAAAATGGATCCAAAAAACTATGTGATAATAAATGGCTTCATGCGATTGCTTATCCTTAAATAAAAGACACACACACACACTATATATATTTTTAAACAAAGGCCCTAAATAATGGTGTAAAATAAAATAAAATGGTGGGTGTTGCAACTTTTTATGTCATGCAGTATTTGCGCAGCGGTTATTCAAACACAGATTTTTTTGAAAAAGTACACTTTACTGAATTTTAGTAAAATATAAAAGATGATGTTACACCTAGTAAATAGATACCAAACACATCATCAAATCCTGGTCGCACAGTGGGAGGAAAACCATGAGTTCCTCTCATAGTATCCAGGGCAAAGGTGATGCTATCAGTTGCATCCTTACCAGGCTGCCCAATCGCTTGGGAGAGCCCAGTAGAGGCGGAGGGGGTGAGTGCGGGGAGGGACCCCCTTCTGCCACCTGTAAAAGTAATCCAGTAGCTGTAATGCTGCTAGGATTACTTTTACAATGTGCAGAATCGCCAGACCTATAAAAACAATACCAGGATCATGACTAACTGCTGTCATGATCCTGGTATAAACACTTCAATACCAGGACGTATATGTACATACGGCAGTATAGAAGTGGTTAAAGTAACATTTCAGAGTTTACCTATTTTTTTCCATTATGTAAAGATTGATGGATTCAGACCTTTAGCCACCATTAGATGGTCCCAGCTCATATAATATTCTGCATACTTTTTTTTGCTTATGTGGAAGAAACCTGGACAAGACACACCTAAGTACCTGGATGCGTCTCATGCCAAGATCATTGAGTTTCTAGAAGTTAAAATATATACTATTGTATATCTGTCAAGAATAGGTGGAAAAGAAAATGTCTAACAATGGTAAAGTATTCCCCATCCTAACAGTTTTAGACAGACCTAAGCTACTATAAGTCACACCACAGAGAGCTACGCATCGTTCACTGCCAAGAGCCAAATGCAGATCAGGAGTAACCTGCCCTATGGCAGTTGTTGAGATGACACTCACTTATCCAGGAATGTTTTTGTGAACCAATGATAAAGACACTGTGTGTTCTAACTGTGGGTAGATGGGACTGGCTGGGGGAGGAAACCGATCTGTGTTCTTTTATACTAGGAACACACGACCTGTCTCCTCTCCCCGACAGAACATGGATTTGTGTGTTTACACACACAGATCAACGTTCCTGCTCTGTCAGGAACGATCGCGGGTGCCTGGTGGACACCGTGGCCGCCGGGCACATGCATCAGCTCCTCAGTGACGCGGCGCGCACACGCCCCCAATACCGGTGGAAAGCGGAGGACATAATATGACGCCCGCCCAGCATGGAGGATCCCATCTGCGGACGTCATTTGACAATACGCTGGGGAGGAAGTGGTTAAAAGTTTAAACTGAGAAAAATGTATCATTTTAATTAAAAAAAAATAAGGTCATTTTGAAATTGATGGCAGCAACAGTTTGGATGGGACCATGTTTATTATGGTGTAGCATCACCTCTTCTTTTACCAACACTCTGTAAACATCTGGAAACTGAGGACACCAGTTACTAGAGTTTTGGAAGAAGAATGTTGACCCATCCTTTCCTCATATAGAATTCCAACTGCTCAACAGTCCTGGGTCTTTTTTGTCATATTTTCCAATTTCAAGTGCCACATATTTTCAATTGGTGGAAGGTCTGGACTGCAGACAACAAGCCAGTTACGCAACCAGACTCTTCTACAATGAAGCCATGCTGTTGTCATAGATGCAGTATGCGTATTAGCATTGTTCTGTTGAAATAGGTAAGGCCTTCCCTGAAAAAAATTTCACCTGGATGGGAGCATATGCTGCTCAAAACCTTGATATCTCTTTCAGCATCGATGGTGCCTTTCCAGGTATGCAAGCTGCCCATTCCAAAGATGCTAAAGCACCCCCATACCATCAAAGAGTTAGAGTTAGAAGGTCCCTCTCCTCTTTAGTCTAGAGGATACGGTCCCCATATTTGCCAAAAAGAATGCCAAATTTCAATTTGTCTGATCACAGAACAATTTTCCACTTTGAAAGAGACTATTTTAACCGGCTCCACCCCGGAAGATTTTGCCCCCTTCCTGATCAGAGCACTTTTTACAATTTGGCACTGCTTCGCTTTAACTGACAATTGCGCAGTCTTTCGACGCTGTACCCAAACAAAATTTACGTCCTTTTTTTTTTCCACAAATAGAGCTTTCTTTTGGTGGTATTTGATCACATCTGCGGTTTTTATTTTTTGTGCTATAAAACAAAAAGAGCTAAAATTTTGAAAAAAAACACAATATTTTTTTTCACTTTTTGCTATACTAAATATCCCCCAAATTTTTTTTAAAGAACAAAATTTCATCCTCAGTTTAGGCCAACATATATTCTTCTACATATTTTTGGTAAAAAAAAAAAACAAAAAAAAAAACGCAATAAGCGTATATTGATTGGTTTGTCCAAAAGTTATAGCATCTGCAAACTATTGGAAAGATTTATGGCATTTTTGTTATTTTTCTTTTACTAGTAATGGCGGTGATCTGCGATTTTTAGCAGTACTGTGACATTGCGACGGACAGATCGGAGACTTTTGACACTTTTTTGGGACCATTGGCATTCATACAGCGATCAGTGCTACAAACATGCACCAATTACTGTATAAATGTCAAGTGGCAGGGAAGGGGTTAATACTAGGGGGGGCTATCACGGGGTTAATTGTGTGTTCCCTTACTATGTTCTAACTGTATGGGGATAGGATTGACTAGGAGAGGAGCCATATCATTTTTCCTACTTAGTAGGAACAAACAATATGGCTCCTCTCCTCTGATAGCACAGGGATTTGTGTGGCGATTATGCGTGGCTGGCGATTAGGCCCGCCAGCCACGCGCATCGGGTCCCCTTCCGTGCAGTGGGTGCACACCCTCTGGTGGCCGAAAGGGTAGGACGTACCCGTACGTGATTTCTCCCAGGAGAGCCATTGTGCCGCAGTATATCTGCGTGACACGGTCGGCAAGTGGTTAAAGGAGCTTTGGCCCAGACAAGACAGCAGAATTCCAGGATCATGTTCAGATGTGGCTTCTTTTCCACAACAGAAATATACCTCAAATGTTCATAAACAGTCTTTGCAGTTTTTCATTGAGGAACATTATTCTGAAATTGTTTGACAATTTTTAGATGCAGCTTTTCTCAGATTGGTGAGCGTCTGCCCATCTTTACTTCTGAGACATTCTGACTCTCTAATATGACCTTTTTATACCAAGTCATGTTACTGACTTGTTGCCAATGAACCCAATTAGTTGCAAAATGTTCTGCTCTTCCTTGTTAGTACCACTTTGCCAGCTTTTTGTTGCGCTGTTCCAACTTTTTTGAGATGTGTTGCTGCCATTAATCTCAAAATGACCCTATTTTTTCTTAAAATAGTACATTTTCTCAGTTTAAACATTTAATATGTTTTCTATTTTCTATTGTGAATAAAATACGGGTTTAAGAGATGTGCAAATCATTGCATTCAGTTTTTATGTAGATGTTACACCGCGTCCCAATGTTTTTGGAATCGGGGTTGTATTTTGAAGCAGTAAAAGCACTTTAAAAAAGGCATCATGGCCATAATGAAGTAATAAAGAAAATAGACCAATTGGCCATAACATTATGACCACCCACCGTAACCCCTGGAGGCATGGACTCCACTAGACCCCTGAAGGGGTGCTGTGGTATCTGGCACCAAGACATTAGTAGAAGACCCTTTAAGTTGCGAGGTGGGGCTTCCATTGATTATATTTGTTTTTGCAGCACATCCCACAGATGCTTGATTGAACTGAGATCTGGAGAATCTGGAAGCGAAGTTAACAGCTCAAACTTGTTGTTGTGTACGTCAAACCATTGTTGAATTCATCAGACTTGACCACCTTGTTCCATTGCTCCGTGGCCAAGTTCTGATGCTCACATGCCCACTGTAGATACTTTTGGCTGTGGACATGGACCCATACTCCACTAACTGCGATGCACTGCATTTTTGACACGTATCAGAATCAGCATTAACTGTTTCAGCAATTTGGTTTAATTACAATTTGGTTCTTGCCACATATCGGTAACAACCCCTGCCATCCACACAGTACATACAAAGAAACCAAAACAAATAAAGTTCAGAAATTAGGTTATGTGTAATAAAATGGAATGACACAGGGAAAAAAGTATTAAACGCATGAAGAAAGTGAGGTGCAAAAAGGCATAGAAAGTCGAGACTGAAATCTATCAGTAGTCATAAAGCAATCCTGCCCCTTGTCAGTGCAAATTAATATCAGCTGGTTCAGTCTCAACTGATGGCCTATAAAAAGGGGTCTCATTACCAAGGTGTTACACAAGAAACATCCCATGGTGGGTAAAAGCAAAGAGTTCTCTCAAGACCTTAACATACTGATGGCATTGGTTACAGAAAGATTTATAAACTTCTGAATGTTCCATGAGCACTGTTGTCGCCATAATCCGGAAGTGGAAAGAACATAATTTCACCATAAACCGGCCACGACCAGGTGCTCCTCACAAAATTTCTGACAGAGGAGTGAAAAGAATTATCAGAAGGGTTGTCCAAGAGCCAAGGACCACTTGTGGCGAGCTTCAGAAAGACCTGGAATTATCAGGTACAATTGTTTCAAAGAAAACAAAAAGTAATGCATGGCCTGTATGCATGCTCACCAGGCAGGACTCCATTGCTGAAGAAAAAGCATGTTGAAGCTCGTTTAAAGTTTGCTGCACAACATTTAGAGAAGCCTGTGAAATACTGGGAAAATATAGTCTGTTCAGATGAGACCAAAATTTAACTCTTTGGATGCCATATTACACACCATGTTTGGAGGTAAAATGGCACCGCGCATCACCCCAAGAACACCATACCAACAGTAAAGTTTGGAGGTGGGAACATCAGAATGTGGGGCTGTTTTTCAGCATACGGTACTGGCAAACTTCATATCTTTGAAGGTAGGATGAATAGAAAAATGTACCAAGATGTTCTTATAATAATTATTATAAAAATCTGCTGTCATTTACCAGAATGATGAAGATGAAATGAGGGTGGACATTTCAGCAAGCCAATGATCTCAAACACAAAGCCAAGGAAACTCTCAATCGGTTTCAAAGAAAATAAAGATGCTAAAATGGCCCAACCAATCACCTGACTTGAATTCAATAGAAAATCTATGGAAAGAACTAAAGATCAGAATTGAAAAAAAATGCACTTGGACTATGGGCCTCATCCAATAAAGTCTAAGCAAAAATCAAAGTAAGTACTGGAGTGAGACCCCACGTACCCTACAATAGCGGACTACAACGGCCACAAAAAGGAGACATGTTAAAATATTACAGAATTTTTTTGTACAGCTTTAAAATCTAATCGAACAGAGAGAAATGCCCTCACCCAACGTGGGGGGGGGGGGGGGGATAACAGTACACACAGTATAAAAACTTTTTATATGGTTAGCACAGTATAATGAGTTTGAGAAAATTGATCTGATGTTGTCTGCATGGTCAACGTTTTGCCAAAAAGAGCTGGCTTCCTCAGGACCCAGACAAAAAGTTGATTTTATATTTACCTAAAAAAAACATAGTATTAGTACCAATGACATATAATGCACAACATCATATACTTATTTTGCCAGAATAAGCATTATATGTTCTTATCAGTTAAACCAAGTAATCGACAGGCCAACCATAACGATGCAGGCACATAACGGGAGTACATGAGGGGGTGTCGCTGCGGTACACATTAAGCTGTTCCTTCTGTCGATGGGCACACGTACCGATGGACCTGGTGTGGTGAGCATGTTTTCTCTTGTGGCTGATAGCTCTTACTGTATATAAATGGGACCGGTGATACTTATGGCTGTCTTTAATTTAATAGGCCAACACATCTGCTGTTTACCTTAGATGGGCTATGTACTTTGAATTGATGGTATGAGGAATCATATTTGGATGGCCTTGAGTGACCCGCTGTGGACTGCCCACTTTTCAATACAGTGTACCCACATCTTGAGACCCTCTACAGTTTTAGAACTGTGAGTAACAAACATACTACTCCTCTAGTTGGTGTTTTGGTATAAGTAACCTTCCATATCCCTTTACCCATTTCTACATGTATAGGTATATACAGTGGATGTAAAAAGTCTACACACCCCTGTTAAAATGTTAGGTTTCTAAAAAAAATTAGACAAAGAAATCATTTTAGAACTTTTTACACCTTTAATGTGACCTATAAACTGTGCAATTCAGTTGAACAACAAACTGAAATCTTTTAGGTGGAGGGCACTAATACTTTGTTGAAGCACCTTTTGATTTTATTACGGCACTCATTCTTTTTGGGTACGAGTCGATCAGCATAGCACATCTTGACCACTCTTCTTTGCAAAAACACTCCAAATCTGTCAGATTGCGAGGGCATCTCCTGTGCACAGCCCTCTTCTGATCACCCCACAGAATTTCAATCAGGTCTGGGCCATTCAGGTCTGGGCCATTCCAAAACTTTATTCTTCTTCTGGTGAAGCCATCCCTTTGTTGATTTAGATGTATGCTTTGGTTCATTGTCATGCTGAAAGATGAAGTTCCTTTTCATGTTCAGCTTTCTAGCAGAAGCCTGAAGGTTTTTTGCCAATATTGACTGGTATTTAGAACTGTTCATAATTCCCTCTACCTTGACTAGGGCCCTGTTCCAGCTGAAGAAAAACAGCCCCAAAGCAGGATGCTTCCACCACCACACTTCACTGTGGGTATGGTGTTCTTTTGGTGAGGTGCAGTGTTGTTTTTGGACCAAACACATCTTTTGGAATTATGGCCAAAAAGTTCAACCTTGGTTTCATCAAACACATTTTCCCACATGCTTTTGGGAGACTTTAGATGTGTTTTTTAAAAATTTAGCCGGGCTTGGATGTTTTTCTTCATAAGAAAAG
Organism: Lithobates clamitans; assembly: GCA_037952925.1. Taxonomy (NCBI): domain Eukaryota; kingdom Metazoa; phylum Chordata; class Amphibia; order Anura; family Ranidae; genus Lithobates; species Lithobates clamitans. The sequence goes on from JBBGZY010000429.1 coordinate 9,115,960, forward strand.
GCTTCCATCTTGCCACTCTACCCCAACGCCCAGACATATGAAGAATACGGGAGATTGTTGTCACATGTTCCACACAGCCAGTACTTGCCAGATATTCCTGCAGCTCCTTTAATGTTGCTGTAGGCCTCTTGGCAGCCTCCCTGACCAGTTTTCCTCTCGCTGTTCATCAATTTTGTAGGGACATCCAGTTCTTGGTAATTTCACTATTGTGCCATATTTACTCCACTTGATGAGGACTGTCTTCACTATGTTCCATGGTATATCTAACGCCTTGAAAAATCTTTTGTACCCTTCTCCTGGCCGATACCTTTTAACAATGAGATCCCTCTGATGCTTTGGAAGCTCTCAGCGGAACACGGCTTTTGCTGTAGGAGGCGACTAAGAAAATGTCAGGAAAGACCAACTAGAACAGTTGAACTTTATTTGGGGTTAATCAGAGGCACTTTAAATGACAGGTGTGTACTGACTCCTATTTAACATGAGTTTAAGCTTAGGTTCACATTAATGTGATTTGGCATGCGATTTGACATGTCAAATTGCATGCCAAATTGACGGCTATTGCCGGCAATGGCACCATACCAATTCCCAAAAGTAGTTTCTGTACTACTTTTGGCGACTTTGGGGTGCGATTTGTATAGACATCTGTGCAGAAACCCGCAAAGATGTCTCTGAAATCGCTCCCGAAGTCGGACTGACATGCAGGTATGAAATCTTGCGAGTTCTTCAATCCCGCTGTCAGTGTAAATGTCAATCCTGCTGTCAGTGTGAACCTAGGCTGAATGTGATTGCTTAATTCTAAGCTTGCTCATCCTTGAGCTTGCCATTTTTTTGCCACGTTTTTGCTTGCTGGAACTCTGACTAAGTGGAACTGGACTAAATGGGGAGTTAAAAACCAGAGTTGAAAACAGGAGATTATAACAGGAGTCATCAGACCTGTAAGTAACATCTGAAATTTCCTGTTAGTAATATTATTATTGTAACTGGGAAAATGTGTGCTAGCCAAATTGAAGGTTGTGTGCAGTGCACAGTGTGCCACACGTATACAACAATGGAGCAACAGGTCCAGGATAGATACCGCTGTGACAGATGTGAGCATGTTGCCCTTCTGGAAGCTTGAATTGGAGATGTGGAGGAGCAAAATTGCAACACTGGGCAGAGCTGAAAACCTTGAAAGGAGGTTAGTGGGGTTAATGGGGAGGGTGGAGGGGTAAGTCAAGAATATCAGGTAGGAAGATGGGTTAATACAGTTAGAGGGAGCGTTAGGGGGTCACCGAAAAGGAAGGCCAGCCCTGGGTTTGAGCAACCCAACAAGTTTGCCAAGTTGGGTGAAGATGTGGGGGTATCGAGCTCAGAGGTGGCAGCCCTAGAGGTCACTGCTCCCCCTAACAGCCGGGGGACCAGCCCATCTAGTAGGGGTGGTGAAGGGAGTGGAGGTAGGCCTAGACAGTTGGTGGAAATAGGGGATTCTATAATCAGAAGGAGGGATAGAATAATTTGTCACCAATGACAGAATATATGGTAGGTGGAGGCTCCTTAAAGGGGTTGTAAACCCACGTGTTTTTTACTGACCGGTCCGGCATTCTGTGTCTATAGACCCAAATGCTGGACTCGGAAGCGCGCCCGCAAGGTAACCCCCCCTGGGAGAGCGCTTCTACCAGGGGGTTTACCGATGTGAGGAGGAGCCGCCGGGGGTCCCCAGAAGATGAGGTTCGGGGCCACACTGTGCAAAACGAACTGCACAGTGAAGGTAAGTATGACATATTTGTTACTTTTTTTTTTTTTTTTTTAAACGAGGGTTTACAAACCCTTTGAGAACCAATTAAAGGACTAGGCTTCAAGTTGAAGGGAAGGATTTCCAAGGTGATATTCTCTGAAATATTGCCTGTGCCATATGCAACACAGGAAAGGCAGGTGGTGATTAGAGAGCCGAATACATGGCTAAAGACGAAGGAGGGATTTGGGTTTTTAGAGCACCGGGCTGACTTTTCATTGCGGTGCAACCTATATGCTGAAGACGGTTTGCACCTAAAAATGGAAGGAGGTCTACTGTGCTGGGGGAGAGGCTTATGGGAAGGCTGGAGGGGTATTTAACCACATCACGCAAAATGACGTACCCGTACATCGGTAGTTTGACGCTAAATACCAGGGTTATGGCAGCAGCTAGCTGCCATAACCCCGGTATTTTCGGGGACGCCGTGTGTTTTTCCTTAGGATAAAAGTGGTCTCTGCGGCAGATTTGCCACAAGATCACTTTCATCGGCAGCAGGAGAGGTTCCCACCCCCTTTTCCACGGCCATTCCGTCGTCTCCGCCGCGCTCCGGACCCGCCGGTAGCAGCGGAGACGATCGCGTCCTCTCCCATGGATGCCTGGCTGCCGACTGAGGGGAAGATGGCCCCAGCTTGGCTCCATAGCATGGGAGGGCGGAAGCAACGTCAAACGTCATTTTTGCCCATAGCTCTTAAAGGAGATTTTTTTAATTTTTTTTTTTTATTGCATTTTTGTGTAAATATAAGATCTAAGGTCTTTTTGACCACAGATCTCATATTGAAGAGGTCCTGTCATGCATTTTTTCTATTACAAGGGATGTTTACATTAAACTTATTTTTTAATTCAAAAAAGTATATTTGCCAAAAAAAGTGCACTTGTAAGATACACTATCATCATTTAAATGCTACAAAGAATATAACAGAATATGTAAGGAAATCAAGGATGCAAAAATTCTAAACAAAACAGCAGATTGCAAAAGATAGTAGGACAAACCCCACAAATGTTTTCTAATATATTAATAGTAAAAAGGTCAGGTCTGAGCATGTAGGCCCTTTACAAAATAATCTAGAGTGGATGACTGGTGATAAAGAGAAGGTGAATTTATTAAAATACTTTCTTCAGCTCTGTGTATACAAAGGAGCATGGGGGAGCTCATGCCCATAATGGGGATGGTATTGGCACAGCCCCAAATGATCCACAATGGCTCAAAAGTGTAAATGGATGAATAAAAAGAAAAAAAACTGAACTCTAACAAAGTAAAAAAAAAACATTTCCGTCCCACCCGGCCCCCAAACCCAACACAATGGCTCAAAAGTGATATGGTCCAGAAATATTTAGACAGAATAAAGGTGGATAAAGCACCTGGAGCAGATGGCATCCACCCACGGATCCTAAAAGAATTGAGCTATGTCATTTCAAAGCCATTGTTTCTAATTTTTAGGGACTCGTTAATGACTGGAATGGTACCATTGGATTAGCGTAGGGCCAATGTGGTGCCCATATTTAAAAAGGGATCAAAGTCTTTACCAAGTAACTATAGACCTGTTAATTTAACTTCCATAGTCGGGAAGATACTGGAGAGTTTAATAAAAGACCACATAGACGAGTTCTTGCTGGAAAAAAATATTTTAAGGAACAGACAGCATGGATTCATGAAAAACAAAAGTTGTCAAACAAACCTGATTTCTTTTTATGAGGAGGCAAGTAAAACCTTGGCCAGAGGAGTGGCTGTGGACGTGGTATACTTGGATTTTGCAAAAGCATTTGACACAGTTTCCCACACAGACTAATGTGTAAGGTAAAGGCTACAGGCTTGGAAAGATCAATTTTAAATGGATAGAAAACTGGATAAAAAAAAAACTAATCCAGAGAGTAGTGGTTAATGATTCTTACTCTGAATGGTCTAAGGTTATCAGTGGTGTACCCCAAGGTTCAGTGCTGGGACCCTTACTTTTTAATACCTTTATAAATGATATAGGGTCTGGGATTAAAAGTACCATTTCTGTCTTTGCAAATGACACTAAGCTATGCAGTGGAATAACATCCTTACAGGATGTCTCCAATTTACAAGCTGACCTCGATGCACTAATTGGGCAACTGAGGTTAAACTGCTTGCCGACCAGCCACTGTCATTATACTGTAGGTGTACGTCGCTCGCTTTAAGAGCAATAGCAGGCGCGCCGGAGCCGATGCGCGTGGCCGGGGATCCGTCAATGTAAACAAACAGATCCCTGTACTGACAGGGGAGTAGAGAGAGATCTGCTGTTCCTAGTAATCAGGAACAGCAATCTCTCTCTACTCCCAGTCAGTCTACTCTCCCCACAGTTAGAAACACCTCCCTGGGGAACACTTAACCCCTTCCCTGCCAGTGTCATTTATATAGTAATCAGTGGCTATTTTTAGCACTGATCCCTGTATAAATGTCACTGTTCCCAAAAAAAGTGTCAAAAAAGTGTCCATTCTGTCCGCCGCAATGTCGCAGTCCTGCTAAAAAAAAATCGCCGATCAAGGCAAGCACTAGTAAAAAAAAAAAAAAAAAATTAATAATAAAAATGCCATAAATATATCTCCTATTTTGTAGACGCTATAACTTTTGCGCAAACCAAATCAATATACGCTTAGAGATATTTTTTTTTACCAAAAATATGTAGTAAGTATGTAATACATATTGACCTAAACTGATGAAGCTCATGAGTTGAGCGAAACATGTTGAGAGTGGTATCCATAAAGTGGTTTATTTAAACATCTCATTCTTAGTTTGAAAGAAACTTTGTATGTTTTTAGATGTCTTGGTGATATTTGTAACTATTAAAGATTTTGAATTAAAAAGCAAAAATTTTAGACAGTTTGGCATTTTGCATACATTATTATTTATTTATTATTTTTGATTTTTGATTCACTGTATTGATCCAATTCAATATTATAAAGCACCTTTAAAGTCCCAGGGGTAATCCTACCCCAACCCCCTTCTTTTTCTAAACTGATGAAGACTTTTTTTTTTGGATATTTACTATAGCAAAAAGTTAAAAATATTGGGTTTTTCTTCAAAATTGTCGGTCTTTTTTTGTTTATAGCGCAAAAAAAAAAAAACCCCAGAGGTGATCAAATACCACCAAAACAAAGCTCTATTTGTGGGGGGGGGGGGGGGGGGGGAGGACAGATTTTGTGTACAGCGTCACATGACCACACAATTATAAGTTAAAGCAACGCAGTGCTTTAAAAAAAAATGGCATGGTCATTAAAGGGGTAAATCCTTCCGGGACTGAAGTGGTTAATGTTGATAAATGTAAAGTTATGCACTTGGGGGCTATGAATATGCATGCATCATACATACTAGGGGGAATACAACTGGGGGAGTCCATAGCGGAGAAGGATCTGAGGGTTTTGGTATATCATAAGCTTAATAATAGCATGCAAAGCCAAGATGTGGTTTCCAAAGCGAGCAAAGTCCTTTATTGTATTAAGAGAGATATAAGAGAGACCCCTTTTACACTGGGGCATTTTTCAGGCACTTTAGCGTTAAAAAAAGCGCCTGAAAGAAGCCTCATCTGCAATCTCAATGTGAAAGCCCGAGTGCTTTCACACTGGGGCGCTGCGCTGGCAGGGTGTCAAAAAAAGTCCTGCAAGCAGCTTATTTGCAGCGCTTTCGTGTTGTTGCCCAGGGGCTGGGTGCGCAGATGGCCCGAGCCCTTTAACACTGCCAGCGCCTGAAAAATGCCTGAAATACGCCCCAGTGTGAAAGAGGTCTTAAGCGGCGCTTTACCAGCGTTTTTCGGGCACTGGCAGTGTGAAAGGGCTCGGGTTTTTACATTGGGATTGCAGATGAGGCTTCTTTCAGGCGCTTTAGCGTTAAAAAAAAAAAACGCCTGTAAAGCGCCTGAAAGAAGCCTCATCTGCAATCCCAATGTAAAAACCCGAGCCCTTTCACAAAAACGCCCCAGTGTGAAAGGGGTCTTAGGGTTACAACCACTTTAAGATCATTATTGTACATACCATAAATAAGACATCCCCTGAAAATAAGCCCTAGTGTGTTTTTTGTAGCCAAAATGAATATAAGACCCAGTCTTATTTTTATATATATATATATATATCACATACATACATACATACACACACACACACATACCCTGTTTCCCCAAAAAAAAGACCTCGCGTGATTGTCGGTCATGGCTGCAATATAAGCCCTACCCCCCAAATAAGCCCTACCCTGTTTCCCCGAAAATAAGACCTACAAGGACTTTAACTAGGGCTTATATTGCAGCCATCACCGACAATCATGCTAGGTCTTATTTTCGGGGAAACGGGAGATATATCTATATATATCTATATATATATATCTATATATATATATATATATATATATATATATATATATATTTATATCTATATCTATATATATACATATATACACACACACACACACACACACACACACACACTTAAGAGTAGATTTTAGGTCTACTTTGAAGCTCAACTCCACCCTCCCCCCCCCCTCCCCACATACAAGGGTCATATGCTCATTATAAATTCACATTAACTTCCACTCTCAATTCTTCACTCCCCTCTACCCAAATGGCTGGAGAAAAAAACTTGTCTGGATAATGCAAAAATCTTTAAAAATGGATGAGCGCTATACTCCCACAACCAAATCAATGTGTGCATTCCTCACCAACAAAATGTTCCATTAAGCTTATAATAAAGTCCATAAATCACTGTGAGGAAACAAACGCCCATAATTGTTGTGTGATAACAGCAATCCTCCTTCCCACATAATTCCACTATGTACAGTGCTGAAACACTCAAAAAGGCTCATCAGATGGGTATGGCATCTTATTTTTAAATAAGTTATAAAGCGTAAGATAAATGAACCAAGGAACCTCGTCTCTGGCATAGGATTAAGTACTGCAGCTCCCCTCTCCACCATCACCATACTCCATGCAGTTAAAAAACGGACAATCTCCATAGTGCAATCATTTTTTTAAAAAGTGTTTTTATTAAATATCAAATGCTTACTCGCAAAAAACATTTTTTTTAAACATGCACCTATACCCAGCCAACGTTCCCGCATATACAAAACTCAGTACTTCTGGGATCTCCCTAGCACCCGACATCACATCCACCTTAACGTGTTTCACCAGAAGGACTTCCTCAGGAGATAGTATTTGCAGGAATGCTGGTTGGGTATAGGGGCATGTTTTAAAAAGTCTTGTGCAAGTAAGCATTTAGTAATAAAACCACTTTTTACATTATTCCACTATAGAGATTCTCTGTTTTTAACTGGAAGGCATATGGCGATGTGTGGAGAGGGGAGCTGAAGTACTGAATTTTTACTGGAGATGAAGCTGGAGAGGAGAGAGGGATTGGAGGTTTCTTGGTTGATTTATCTTGTGTGTTATGACCTACTTAAAGTGGAAGTAAACCCTCCTATCGTTTTCAGCCAAGGAAGCTGCCATCTTGGCCTCAGTTTAATCTGCAACTGCCATGATGCTGTACATGTGATCCATTATGACACCAGCCATTGGATGGCTTGATAGTTTGGTTGAGAGCACAAGCAAATGTGACAGCTAGCATTTCCAGGATACCAGGAATGTTAACTGTTTTTTGAAACTAATAAAAATCAATGGGTTTACTTCCCCTTTAAAAATAAGAGTCGATACCCCTCTGGTGACCCTTTTTAAGCATTGTACAACGTTGAATAACCTGGGAAGAAGCATTGCTGTTTTCAAACAACAATTATAGGCTTAGATGTTTTCTCACAGTGGTTTATGGACTTTATAATCTTAAAGTGTATATTACCCTAAATATATATTTTTAATGTTTGTGTTCAAATATGTGTAATTTATAAATCAATCTATCACTTTCATGTTCTTCCATCTAAAGTACCTGGTTGATTCTGCCAGTCGGCATTCTTCCGTGTTCTAAACTGACAACATAAATGCTTGTGTGGTCGGTTTATATCCTTTGGCTAGCCATTTAGCGGTACAGGACAGTGTGCAGACACACAGCATGTCTGTATTGTGTAGCTTGTTTAGCCATCACATCTCCTGACCAATTACAGCTTTCCTCTGGCACACACCCCCTCCCAATCACAGCCTGTCCCTCGGACACACCCCCTGTTCAAGCATATATTCTTTGTAAATCACCACCTTTATTTGAAAATAACCACAAAATGATAGTTGGTTCTGTAGTCTCTAAACCCCGGGTTGGCAAGCCGTAGATTGCAGGCTACCTGTCGACCGTGGGTAGGTGACATGTAGATCAGGAACAGGTCTGTGCTGATGACCCGCGCCTTCTATTGCTAGCTGCCAATCCTTCTCTCTCCGCCATCAGCCTCCTCGGCCATGCTTTCGGTCCTCCTCTCTCCCCTACCCCAACCTCCTCCGCCGCTGTTTTTAGTGAACAGTGGAGCTGGCCAAGTTAACCCGCAGGGGATTGGTTGCTATATCCTAAGCAACCAATCACCAGCTTGTTAATATGAAAAGTCACTCTGCTAGCTCCTGTCCACTGTCCAGAACTGTGCTGACTCTTGCTCTCCTGTGTGAACAGGTCAAAAGAGAGAGAGAGAGGAGCGCCTCTAAGTAAAAATGCTTTATTCCATGTGATAACAGAAAAATAGCCACTTACATATTGGCAAAGAACGAAGCCTTTCACAAGTCAGTAACTGATAGTAAGGCTGCGAATTCAAACACACGCTCGGGGAGTGTCACTGGTCCGTGGCTGCAATGATGGCAAGGAACCGGGACGGGAACAGCCGATCATGCAGGGGAAGGAGGAGACAGCTCGCAGAGTCAGCGTGTGACGTCAGCTGGGTGAGGGAAACAACGCGTTTTAGAGCATGCGCAACGTCCGTGGGGCGCATGCACGCTCCTTTCTCAAGTGTAGTAATAGGGAATAGAAGGAGAAGCATTTATATGCGCCGGCTGAGAGACAACAGGCAGCTGGCCAAATGGAGAGATGTCTATAACATGGCATTATAGGGACAAGACATTGCAAGATGGAATATTAACCCATATCTGCAAAAATGGTATAAATATATGATAATGTATAAAATGTATGGGCAATAACAATGAATAATAAAAATGGATAAAAAATGATGATGGAAATCCACTGACCTACCCTAAAATATACATAAAAATAGAAGTAAAGAATAAAAATAAAAAATAAATAAAACGAATGATGGGAGAATTTGGCCAAAACCACCCTACAGCAAGCACCAAGGTGTAAAGTGCAAGCCATAGAAAAAATATATATGTAAGTTGTGTTGAATCAAGATAATAATCAAACTAAAAACCATGCAAAAATAAAAGTATACAAACATCTATGTATGCATATACACACAATTTCCATATATAAAGCAGTAAAGATATCAAAATTAAAGAAAGAATATGATAAAAATGAAATATGTGTAAAGAAGAATACATTACAAATTAAATAAAAGATAAAAAATAGGAAGAAACATCATTTTTATAAAGGTATATAAATTAGGGGATTGCCGAATATGCTCATGGTAAGACGATGACGCAAAGTTATAAAATGGTATTAACCTCAAGTTCCTCGTTTAACCCATTAGGGGCAAGAGTGTCCAAAGTGTATATCCAGAACGTTTCCCGTTCACATAGTCGCGAGAAACCTTCCGCTTCGGAAGAGCCCCTGGGTATGGACTCAATGACCCAAACCCAAAGGCCCACCGTGGACCGGGCATGATGTTCCAAAAAATGGCGTGGTACGCTATGTTTGTCACAACCCAATTCAACCAGGCGGCGGTGCCTACCGAACCGTCACCTTAACGGAAGAATGGTGCGACCAACATAGCATCTGGCAGGGACATATAAGGCAGTAAACTACATAGTCGCTAGAACAGTTGTGAAAAATATCAAACAAAAAGAGCCTACCCTTATGGGTAAAGCTCTTTTGTCCATGATTAACAAACTGACAGGTCTTGCATCGGGCTTGTTGCACCTATACATCCCTTTAAGGGGAATAAGGCAAAGAGGATCATCTTTCTTTACAGGTCTTAGATTGCTGGGAGCTATTTTATTTTTAAGGGTGGGGGCCCTTTTGTAAGTGACCTTAGGTTTTTGGGATAAGGTATAATTCAAGTGAGGATCCTGCTTCAGGATGTTCCAGCGTTTACGGAGAATGAGTTCCATTTTTTTGTATTGGTCATGGAACCCTGTAATAAAATGTACCACCTGCCCTTCTGAAAGTTTATTGGCCCTGGGTTTCTTTCCCGGAAAGAAGGAGTGGTAGGCATCTTCTATCAGTTTTGGGGGGTAGCCCTTCTCGGCAAACGTATCCTTAAGGTATGCACTTTGAGAAATATAGTTGCAGTCTCTGGTGCAGTTCTGCCTGAGCCTGCAAAAAACTGTCCTTTCGGGATATTGTTTACCCATAGAGCAGTGGTTCTCAACTCCAGTCCTCGGGACCCACCAACAGGCCAGGTTTGCAAGATAGCTGAAATACATCACAGGTGATATCACTTGCTGCTCAGTGATTGCAGTATTCTAGTCTGCAACTCCCCAAGGTAATACTTAAAATCTGGCCTGTTGGTGGGTCCCGAGGACTGGAGTTGAGAACCACTGCCATAGAGGGTGATGGCAGCTGTCATAATGCAGGTAAGAATTGCCTGCAGTTGCCTTGGTAAAATTATGGGAGAAAATTCTATCATCTTCATGATTGAGCTTGAGGTCAAGAAAGGATAAGCTATCCTTGCTCCAAACAGAAGTGAAAGAGAGACCTAGATCATTGTTGTTGCAATGAGCGACAAAACCATCAACCTGGGACGGAGAGCTATCCCAGAAGATGACAATGTCATCGATATATCGACCAAAAAATATAACATGTTGGGCAAAGGGATTGTTGTTCCAAATGAACTGGTTCTTCCACAGGCCCATGGTCAGATTGGCATAGGAGGGAGCGAAATTGGCTCCCATGGCTGTACCATGGGTCTGCGGGTAGAACTGTCCTTCAAAAAGAAAATAACTGTGGGTTAAACAAAAGGAAGTAGCATCCAAAATGAAGGAGGCCTGTCTGGTGTTAAGCATGGGATCAAGTAGCAAAAAATGTTGTACTGCCAGTAACCCTATGTTATGCCCCCAGTCGCTCATACCCAATTACAACCCAGATCATCTTTTTATACTACCAAATCACATGGAATAAAGCATTTTTACTTAGAGGCGCTCCTCTCTCTCTCTTTTTTCCCTTGATGATTCCGGGCCGGCTTCACTCCTGAGAAGAGCTGCCCTTTGCTGACGGTGCTACAATTATTTCTTGTACCAGCAATTCACTCGTCACTAGTATTCATTGGTTTTATATTTATGGACTTATTTATGGACCTAATTGTTCTTTACGCAATTCTAGATCTTTGTATAGTTTTTATTGCCTGTTTGTTGTCTCCTTATCAGCAATTCTGAGCGCCAGTTCTATATGTGTTTTTTTTTTTTTGTGCACAGGTAGGATGCTATGGGAGGGAAAGGGGGGGAAGAGGACACTGCTGTGTGCGTGTGTGTGTGTGGGGTAGTGATGTGAAGGAGGCAGTGGACATTGCTATGGGCAGGACCATCCTCACAGTAGTGTCCTCTACCACCCTTCACATCTCCCGCCCCAATCCCTGCATTCTGAGCGCAACGCACTCCTGATCCCTGCATTCTGAGCGCAACGCACTCCTAAACATAATACTATTTTGTGTCCACTGCATTTGCGATCTACGTTTGGGGTTAACAATGTATCATCACCCGCAGTAGATTATAAAAGCAGTGCATTTTGAACACGGTACAGGAAACACACATGGATAATGCCTTTCTGGCACCACGTTCTGGTGTGAACCGGCTCTAACAGGACACTGTACCCAGTGATCTTTGACTTCATCAGTTTTGTTCAAGTAGATCTCCAACTCTCTGAGGTTGCCTACCCCTACGCTCAACAGAAGAAAGGGGGGTGGGGGGTGGGGGGTGGTACCACTACCTATTCTATGACAAAAAAAAAAACTGTATGGCCTGCAGGAACTTAAAGCAGAAATAAATATAAATTAGTAAAAAAAAAAAAAAAAAAACCTGCAAGCAGACAGCTCTTCTTTTCAGAAGAGACATACAAGGTCTCTTCTGCGATAACAAACACTTGCCTGCCTGATTGCAGCCTCCTTTTGAATGCACTCCAAGCTGCGCATGCGTAGCTCAGCAAGCATTCCCAGTACGCTTTAGATGTGTCAGAATAACGGACACCCATATGTATGTGCAGCATGACATCATTCCCCAACCAACCAATCAATAGGCCGAAAAACCTGGCACCCAGAAGAAGCCAGGGAGACAATGACAGTGCCCGGTGAGAGATTTAACTGCCACATCACTGGAATGAGGAAGTGAGTATTTCTCAGAGTTTAAAACAAGTAAAAATTCGCGCTGAAGTGAAAAAAGCAAGCGGCCAGCAAAGTTCGTAGATAAAGTCACATGCATAAAAATTATTGCGGCGCTGAAAAGTTCAAAAATAAAATTGAAGAGTGGGAGGAATCCAATCACCAAATATATTGTGCAGATGTAGAAAGAGTCACTCGTCACCACGTGGTAATGTAGTCTGCTTACCAGAAGGTGTTAAGGATTAGGCATAGATGATAAATTCTCAATAGCATCCAGCAAATCCAGCCCACTGGAACCCCTCATCAGACCACAACATCCGTGGGATTTCCTTCACATATAAACATCTCAAAATGGTCACTTCAGAATTAGGCATTCAGGCATGTAGTCATCATATATCCGAGAAAAGAAAATGAAGGACCCATAGTGAAGCCCGTAATGATAGATAAAAAAAACTTTTATTGTAGTAACTTACAGTCTAACAGACGCGAGTATAGGAGAGCCGATCGGCTGCTCTCCTGACAGGGGGGGGGGTCCGTGCTGATTGTTTATCAGTGCAGCTCCCCCCTCGGATGCCGCCAGGGATTGGCACCACCCTGGACCACCAGGTATGCCACTGTAGACCACCAGGGAAATGCCCATCAGTGTCCACCAGTGCCATCCATGAGTGCCCATCAGTGCCGCCTAACAATGCCCATCAGTGCTGCATATCAGTGCCACCCATCAGTGCCGCCTATCAGTGCCCATTAGTGCCACCTCATTGATGCCACCTCATCAGTGCCCATCAGTGAAGGAGAAAACTTACTTATTTACAAAATTTTATAGAAGAAAAAAAAGAAAAACTTTTATTTGTTTAGCAAAAAATAAACGCAGAGGTGATCAAATACCACCAAAAGAAAGCTCTATTTGTGGGAACAAATTGATAAAAATTCTGTTTGGGTACAGTGTAGCATGACCGCGCAATTGTCATTTAAACAGCAACAGCGCTGAAAGCTGAAAATTGGCTTGGGCAGGAAGAGGGTGTAAGTGCCTGGTATTGACGTGGCACTTATATGCAGCACTGATAGGCAGCCCTTATGGGCACTGACAGATGACATGGATAGGCGGGACTGACAGGCAGCACTGATCGTCAACAATGATGGCCACTGATTGGCCTCACTGGTAAGCATCACTGGTGGGGCTGCAGTGATAATCAGCACAGACCCCCATCAGGAGAGCCACTTATCAGCTCTCCTCTACTCATGTCCTGTCAGCAGTGACTAGAGGAATGCCGATAACCGGCACCACCTATTTATACTGGGATCACCTGTGACTGGAAACAGCTGATCACATGGTAAAGAGCCTACGTCATAGACTCTTTGCCGTGATCGGAGATGCATTGAGTCCGGGGGACACACCGAACCACTGATTGCCATGCTGCTCGCACAGCGGCTTGTTCTGCCAGACGTTATATGACTTCCAGTGAGGACAATGGAGCCCCCGTCTGGACATCATTCTGCTAAAGGCCAGAAGGTGTTAATATGGTAATAAAAGCTCTCATATTACCTTATCTTTAGTGATGACCTTTTTAACCACAGTGTCTACACTGCCGTGTTGGCCACTGATGCACAGTAGATTCCCCACTTCAATGTAGGTCACCAAAAAAACAAACAAAAAAAACATAAAACACTTACCTTGTGATGTAGCATAGGCATGGCCATTGAAAATAATTTTTTGAACAAAAGATATAATCTCTGGAATGTGTTCTGTAACTCTCATGTATATCGTGGGGGGAAGTACCTGAAAAAAAACAAAATACCCAAACATTTTATTTTAGTTATAGGTGGAGCCTGGTGGGCTGAAGAAACCTTTGGCTTCTTATGCAATTTGGATACTCCAACAATGTGGTCTTCCCTGCCATTATTTTCTCTCCCTGTCCACCTTAGAGTTTTACTTTCCTACCTGCGTTTGTGTCTTCAAGCTCATGTTGAAAGAACAAAATATTACAGCGCACACATGAAAAAAAGACACTTACCTCCTGCAAGGCTTATTTAAAACACCTAGACATTTTTAAAAAATATGGGGATTTGGTCACACCATATTGCTATATGATGCTTAAGCCCACTTACTGCGACAAAGTACCCCATGATTGGTGGGTCCTACACTATCCATAGACTGGGAGATCCTGCTTCTCTGAACCATGGGAGCAATACACTCCTCTATATGGGAGAACTGAGGTCTCCACCCATGACACAGGTGGACACCTGATGAGGGAGTGGGGTGCTCCTCACCCAGAAGGATTTGGTCAGAATCCATACAATAGACAAACAAGATATTTGGGGGGCACACCCTAAAAGATGCATTAAATATCTTGTTTGTCTATTGTATGGATTCTGACCAAATCCTTTTAGGTGAGGAGCACCCCACTCCATCAGTGCCTCTCATTAGTGTCCCCCTGTGTCATGGGTGGAGACCTCAGTTCTCCCATATAGAGGAGTGTATTGCTCCCATGGTTCAGAAAAGCAGGGTCTCCTAATCTATGGATAGTGTAGGACCCACTAATCATGGGGTACTTTGTCGCAGTAAGTGGGCTTAAGCACCATATAGCAATATGGTTTGACCAAATACCCATATTTTTTTGATGTTTTTTGAAAATGTCTAGGTGTTTTAAATAAGCCTTGCAGGAGGTAAATGTCTTTTTTGCATGTGTGCGCTGTAATGTTTTGTTCTGTTGTATGGTCTTATGGCGCACCATAGGGTGTGCCCCCCAAACATCTTGTTTTTCAAGCTCATGTTGCACCCTTCATATTATATAAAATACTGCAGGGATTGGAAGCCCCTCATAATGACTTCAGCTGGTGTTTAGACGCAAGAACTCAAGCACAGAAATCTCGCCCATCGAGCGAAACCGTCACAATGCTTTAATCACTTGCCATACTGGGCACTTTTACCCCCTTCCTGCCCAGGCCAATTTTCAGCCTTCATCCCTGTCACAGTTTAAATAATAATTGCGTTTAGATGCTACACTGTACCTATATGAAAATGTTATCACTTTTTCCCACACAAATAGATCTTTCTTTTGGTGGTATTTAATCACCACTGGGTTTTTTTTATTTTTTACACGTTTTCATAGTCGGTTATAAAATTTTGTTAACAGGTAACTTTTCTCTTTCACTGATGTGCGCTGATGAGGCTGCACTGATGGGGCAGCAATGATGGGCACCGATGAGGCTGCACTGGTAATCAGTGTCCTGATTATCAGTGTAGAGGTCTCTATCACACAAGCTAGTTATCGACTCTCCTCTCCTCATGCTGTTAGCACAAGGAAAGGAATGCCGATAACCTCCTTGTGTTTACATCGTGATCAGCTGTGATTGGACACAACTGATCGCGTGGTAAAGGGCCACTGTGATTGGTCCTTTACCCCAATCTGTGATCAGCTGTGCCTAAAGGACACAGCGGTCACAGAGCGCGTCGCCCGCGTGCCACAGCAGGCATGCGATGGGCGCAATCACGGAAGGGCATCATATGACGCCTTTCCAGAACTGGACGACCACGCTGTAGCCGTCATTCGGCTATAGTGTGGTTGGGAAGTGGTTAAAGAAGATTGCAAGGTATGGCATACCTTTTACATACTTACATTGGTCCAGCTTGTACCATGTAACTATGCAAAAACCATACTTGTGGGATCACTGTAGAAGGTAGAAATCACTGTAGTAGATACAACTACTCCAGTGAGCTAGCTTCTGAGTCCCTAGCCAAGCGTGACAAGGAGAGTGTGATATCAGCTCCTCTCCACTTCAACCATTCAGAGAACACTTTGCATGCAAAGCGTTCTCTGAATGGCGCCCATGCTGAGTGGCCAACCTCCTCTGTTCAGAATGCTACAGGACAGCAGCTCAGCAATGGACCCAGAAAGTAGTGGAGATCACTTAATCCCACAGGTATGGTATATGCAAAGTTACATTGTTCAAGGTAGCCCAGTGTAACTATGCAAAAAATGCCATACCTTGAATTATTTAACTTTATCTATCAAAGGTTTAGCTCAACTAAACCTTTATAAACCCCGATTAATCCAATTCAGATATTAGAGAATGGTTAAAAAAAAAAAAAAAACACACAGAAAGGAGACACCATCTATATAGGTTGTCATGTTATTTTCTGCTACCTATTATCTGAACAAGTCACTTCTGACATGTTTTCCTGACACCATTAGATAAAAGGTCACAGCTCCAGCACACAGTCTGTGATTGACAGCCTTAGCTCTGTTCTAGTGTGCTTTTTAAAGGGGGGGGGGGGAGTCCCTTCCCTCCAATCAGCTCTCACTGAGCTCTACAGAGTGTAACTTCAGATTCCTTCCCACTCTCTGCTTTCTGAAAGTTCAGATAAGATGTATACATTTTGCACTTTGAACAGCTGTAGCACAGAAATGGCTGCAGTTAAACAGGTACAACTTATGCAGGAGAATTTGTTTAATCTCTGTGCATCACCTAAGGCCAGTCACTTCCATGGGTATATGTAAGGGTTAACAACCACTTTAAATCTGTAGTAATTTCCAATTTTTACTTACAGGTAGGCTTACAATTTATTTTATCTGTAGATAAATGAATATCTCCTAAATGCACACTGTTTAGGTCAGTGGTCATCAACCTTGTCCTCAGGGCCCACTAACAGGCCAGTTTTTTTGTATTACCTTGGGGAGATGCAGATTAGAATACTGCAATCACTGAGCAGCAAATGATATCGCCTGTGATGTATTTCAGTTATCTTGCAAACCTGGCCTGTTAATAGGCCCTGAGGACAGGGTTGATGACCACTGGTTTAGGTGTTATTCCAATGAGCAACAGCCGTTCCTTCAGAGCTGTGTGCCCTGACTCTCGCACATGCGCATGACTCAATTCATCATGGCTTGGCCATTCAAGCGGCTGCAGCCTGCAAGCCTGGCAGGAAGACCAGGTGAAGATGGAAGCCTTTTCAGCGGTGACAGCATGCCGCTGGAGGGCTTCGTTTCCAGGTAATCCTTTCATATTGTGCTAGTATGCAGTGCATACTAGCACATTATAATATTGCCTTGCAGGAGGAAACTTCTTTTTTTTTTAATAAGTTTACTACTGCTTTATGCCTGGCATACAGAGCTTGAGTTTTAGCACTGGGGAGTAAAAAATAACTGCTAAACAAATAGATGGCCTGACATAGGAGGGTGAACTCTTATTACTTTTAGAAAAATGGATATTCATTCAAGGACAGTGATATGCAAATTATGACTAAGAGCTGAAGGTCTGTGTGAACAAGTGTCAGTCTCAGCCTAGACACCAGCCAGGCCACGACCCCAACATGTTTCACTTCGGTGGAGTGAAACGTGGCCGGCAATGGACTGTTCGAATCTTGGCTGGTTCAGCAGGAACCAGCTGAGATTTCAGGTCATGTGTGGACAGGCGGAATGTACCAAGTTGAATGATCAATTAACTTGGGTACAAACAGTCTACCAGATTCACTTTTGATGAAATCACTAGCGGCTGCTATAGCACTGCCTTCTCCCGGTGGGGACGGCTTCCCCTGCCGGGAGCTCTGTGTTGATGGGGGAATCATGCAAATTTGCAAGTCATGCAAGGAAAGAAATTCACACTCTCTATGGCCTGCATTACTCAAACTTTGGAAACTTGGCTCCTATTATCAAAACACCAAAAGAAAGTCTAGATATCCGTAAAAACAACTGTACTTGTTAAACAAAGACATTACTCATACCTCAAACAAGGACAAATTGCTTCTGGGAAAAACAGAAGATAGAAAAACATTCAATTATGTAACTGAGAGCGACAAAAACGAAATGACACATTAATGTAATTATGTTAGCAGTAATAACATTTGATATTACCGTTAAAGACATGCAGAAGCACCAGAGAGGCATTGATGCTTCCATTTAGGTGTGAATTACAAAGAGCATTGTCATAGAAGCTATGAAAAACATAAAGCACTGTAAACAATGTTTTACAGCACCTGCCATACAATTAACCTATAAAAACATGACACAGCATTGCAGGGAAAAATCTTAACATTAACACTACGTTCTGCATTTAGCAGAAATACCCCACCACAAAATTGATGTCTATATGGCACCTTACCTTATTTTCTAAATACACGTTTTTGTCGACATGGCATTGAAACAACCTGTGCTAGCCTCTAGCATAATAATGGCAAATTGCCTTGGCACATATGCCAACAAACTGCCAATTGTTTTGTAGTAGTTCCCTGCCTTCACCCAGTGCATGTGCCAAACCGTGTGCTTAGAATTTTGGCAGAATGGACTGGTAGCTGTGGGCAGGTGATGCAGACCCAATTTACACTTGAAACAGGCAGAAATGTTGAGGCTTTTAGAGATTATTTATGCGCAGGTAAGGGGTGGGGCATTCAAAGGGTTATTAAGAAGACTGCATTTATCCAAAAACCTAATCAGGGATCTATTTGGAGTTTGTGCAATGGTCAAAATCATGATAGTACAGGTTATTAAAAGAGGAAAGTTTGAAATGTTATTTATGATTTATGGCCCTTGTCAACAAGCTTTTTCCCACCTCAAATTAGCTATGCATTCCCAAACAAGTCTACATAAATACAAAACCCACTTATAGGATGAGTTCACCTTTAAAAAAAAAAAAAAAAAAAAAAAAAAAAGTAATGATAAAATGCACATCTTTTTTGCAGGTTAAAAAAAAAGTGCATTTATTATTTTTTTTACACTGTAGCCTGTAAAGCTTTGCACTCACGATCTGCAGACTGCAGGTACAATGCCAGGATCCTGCAGACTCGCAGTACACTGTCTGCCCGTACCCTCGATATGGGCAGGTAGTTACTGAATTGCAGGAAGAATCAATGAACTATAAGAGCGTTCACCAGCGCCCTCGCAGTTCATTGAGAGCTACAAGCTGTCGGCTGTCATGGCAGACGGTACTTGTAGCTCATTCATTCACAAAATCAGGGGAGAGGAGGCAGAAGCTGGAACATGTAACATATTCCAAAGGTGAACGTAGCCTTTAACCACTTCAAGACTGCAATACTTATATATACGTTGCAGTTTTGAAGTGGTTTATTGGGGCTATGGCTGCAGCTATCAGCCATAACCCAGTATTAAAATTTTCAATACTGAAATAGAATTTAAATCTGTACTGAGTGATAAATAATAATCACCTCCCGTGACAAATTAAATTGTGGCACTATTCTCAACGCATCTAATTCACCCCCTACGGTGAAACATAAAAAATAAAATAAAAAACCTAACCACCTTTTTAATGGTGTAAATCTACATATGGTGCAACTCAACTTACACCCAAATGATTAGTTATTGTGAGAATATGTGCAAAAAATAAATATCTTAATATCCCCACATCATATTCAACAAACGTATTGAATTATAAACACCATAATACATAACGTGACTCGTGAATAAGGTACAGGCGTATCGAAACATGTTGGGGGCGTGGCCGTAAGAAGGATAACACCACGTACTAGTGACAGGAAGAAGCTAGCTGCACGGTTAACCGAGAGGGGGGGACAGCTTTACCCATCTATATAGCAAGCGGTGAGAGGGTGAGAGATACTTTGAACGCTCTGTATTAGAGGGTCCGCCGTGACCGCATACCCCCTAGGAGGTTGATCTTAGCTGCTGTGTGATATTACATTGGACGGATTGCTGTGGAGTTTGCTGTGCTAAAAAAAAAAAAAAATTTTTTTACACAATGTGAGTGGAACTGTTGAAGTGTATTTTGCAGTGTGATTCATTAAAGTGTTTGACGTTATTACACTATTGGGAGTTTTTTTCTATTTCTATATGGAACGAGTCTCCTGGATTTACATGCTTTAACCCTTGCCAGTTGCAACAGTCATCTATGCCTTTTAGCCTCATACGAAAGTGGAGGCATGAGGAGCTGGTGAGTGGCTGCCCATAGGGAGAGTGGTCACTGAACACTGAGGTGTGGTGGAAGAGTATAATAAAAGAACTCACATTTCTACAACAGAAGGACTTGCTGTGGCACATTATATGCTGTTTTTTGATCACTACCACGGACACTATTTGTTGCACTCTTATTTATGGACTGTATATTTATTTTTATTTTTATTTCACCACAAGGGAATTATTTATAGCAACTTTTGAGTAATATTAACACTGAGTCACGTTATGTATTATGGTGTTTATAATTCAATACGTTTGTTGAATATGATGTGGGGATATTATTAAGATATTTATTTTTTGCACATATTCTCACAATAACTAATCATTTGGGTGTAAGTTGAGTTGCACCATATGTAGATATACACCATTAAAAAGTTGGTTAGGTTTTTTATTTTATTTTTTATGTTTCACCGTAGGGGGTGAATTAGATGCGTTGAGAATAGCGCCACAATTTAATTTGTCACGGGAGGTGATTATTATTTATCACTCAGTACAGATTTAAATTCTATTTCAGTATTGTCTTATTTGTTAAGTGGCAGCTATAGGTAGGTGGTGTTGACTGGATGTTTAATATCATCTAGTTGTATTATCCAAGGCGCAGTGGGGGTTGACCTAGTATAGGGTGGATTTTATCTAGGAATAACCGCACACTTTATTAAAATTTTCAGCCAGAGTTTCTTTTTCCTAAAAGCAATCCAAGCGGCTGATTAGCCGTTGGATCTCTTTTAGAAGCAGCGGGAGGGGTTTCCCCCCTCGAGCTGTCGTTTCTCGGGCTTTCCCGTCTCAGTGGGAAGCCTGGGATCCGATTCAGTAGTTCATGCATAGGTGGTGAAGAGAGATCATCTCTGATCACCTCTATGATCTAGGAGGCCAGAAGCGTCATAACGTCACTTCCGGTTAATGGCAGATGTAAACGCTGCCTTTTTTAAAAAAAAAAATGTATGTGATGCTTTCAAGGGTAGAAGAGAGATCAGGGGTCTTATAGAAAAATTCAAGACTAGAGGTCCACAAGGAAGTCACAAAGGATTGGTCGGTAGAAAATATAAAATCATAGAATTACAAAATGTAATACCTCCACCAATTCACATTAAAGTTAGCACTAAGTTTGTCAACAGACCTAGCAGCTGCTCACACTGAGCATACACACAACCAGACACACTCCCAATTGAGTAGCGTTCCTGTGTGAACAGGACATAGTGGAATTGTAGCGTAGAGTAATGGCTGTATAGCCAAATAGTTATGATATTCCTTACCCTTTTGGCATATTCTCATATAGTTCACATAGTATATAGTATAGATGTGTACAGTTAGATCCATATATATTTGGACACAGGAACAATTTTAGTTTTTTCAAGTATAGTATTTACCAAAACATATTCAAGATATAGTTCTATAATGGATATTGCCTGAAAGTGCACATTTTAATTTAAGGGTACGTACATCCAAATCGGAGGAAGGGTTTAGGAATTACAGCTCTTAAGAATAGCCATACCCCTTTTTCCAAGGCAGGTAAAAGGTCTGGAGTTGATTCCAATGCCGCGTACACACGAGTGGACTTTTCAGCATCAAAGGTCCGACGGTCTTTTCGACGGACTTTCGAACAACCAGACCTGCCCGCACACGAACAGACTAAAGTCTGTTTGTTTGAACGTTGGTTTGAACGCGATGACATACGAAGGGACTAGTATGAGGAAGTTCATAGCCAGTAGCCAATAGCTGCCCTTGCGTCCTTTTTTTGTCCGGACTAGCATACAGACGAACTGATTTTTCGACTGGACTCGAGTCCATTGGAAAGATTTGAAACATGTTCCAAACCTAAAGTCCGTCTGATTTTCGACAGAAAAAGTCAGCTGAAGGTCCGATGAAGCCCACATACAGTCGGATTGTCCGACGGATTTGTTTTGAAAAGTTGAAAAGTTCAGTCGTTTGTACACGGCTTAAGTGTGGTATTTGCATTTGTAATCTACTGATGTGAACCTACACCATGCGAAAAACGATAGCAGCAACATTAGGAGTGGACAAATCAACAGTTTAGTACACTCTGAGGAAAGAAAAATGCATTGGTGAGCTCCACAACATAAAAAGGCCTGGACATCCATGAAAGATAACAACGGTGGATGATGGCTGGATCCTCTCTATTGTAAAGAAAAAACCATTAACAACATCCAGACAAGTGAAAGACACTCTCCAGGAGGTGGGCGTATCATTGTCAAAGTCTACAATCAAGAGAAGACTTCACAAGAGCAAATACAGAGGGTTCACCACAGGGTGCAAACCATTCATAAGCCTGAAGAATAGAAAAGCCAGATTAGACTTTGCCAAAAAAACATCTAAAAAAGCCAGACCAGTTCTGGAAAAGCATTCTTTGAATGGATGAAACCAAGATTAATCTGTACCAGAATGACGGGAAGAAAAAAGTGTGGAGAAGGCTTGGAATGGCTCATGATCCAAAGCACAAAATGTCATCTGTAAAACATGGTGGGGGCAGGGTGATGGCATGGGCGTGCATGGCTTTCAGTGGCACTGGGTCATTGGTGTTTATTGATGATGTGACAGAAGACAGAAGCAGCCGGATGAATTCTGCAGTGTTTAGAGATATACTGTGCAATAATTCTAGTTCTAGATCTTCTTTGTAACTCTTAACTAGTAACCTGTAAAAATGTTTACAAAAACTTTGCCTATGGAAATTTTTAAGTATTGTAGTTTGTCACGGTTCCACAATATGTAAGGTATCTATTTACTCGGCGTATCATCTTTTATATATTTGCGAAAAATTGGGTTATATATTGTGTTTTTTTGCATTAGAATTCATAAAAGTGTATTTTTTTCTTTAAAAAATTGTGTTAAAAAAAAAAAAATAGATGCGCAAATACTGTGTGACTTAAAAAAATTGCAACCGCCATTTAATTCTCTAGGGATTGTGCTAAAAATATAAAAAGGATAATTTTAAAGTGTTTTTAGATGACCTTCATCTGCCCATATCGGGTTCTGTATCTGATCTGTACTTTTGTTATTACATGGACTGGATTATTTTGGTGTGACTGTGACTTGTAATTTCATCCCCGATTGTCTGCTGCCTGTCTTGTGCCATCTTGGCACTGCTGGCATTGGGCCTAACAGTGCAACCATTTAAAGCCTGTGCTGCTTGCCCTGGCCTCAATTTGCAATCCTTTGCTGCTGATCTTGAGAGAATTACCGTATATACTCGAGTATAAGTCGTTCCGAGTATAAGTCGAGGCCCTAATTTACCACTAAAAAAAAAAAAAAAAAAAAAAAAAAAAATGGGAAAAACTTAGTGACTCGAGTATAAAAGACGAGGGTGAGAAATGCACAGCTACTGTAAGTGGAAAAGAGGGTCAACAATGCCCATTTGCCTTCTCACTGTGCCCATTTGCATGCCTCACCTTGCCCATTTGCAGCCATAGGTCCCCCGAACTTCAAACTCGGTAGTTAAGGGTTCCTAGATGCCTCCTAGCTGCAGCCAAAATTTGGGGTCTCTGACCCCAAATGGTCCCGAAATGACATTGCTGCAGATGGACACAGTTGACCGAATTTGGGGCCCCGTATCTCGGGGCCACTTAGTACTAGGAATCCCAAATTTGGTGTACAAACTCAGTGGAACTAGCACCATAAAATATCCAAAGCTGGGGTTTCTAGCACCAAGTGTTCCTGAGATACAGGGCCCCAAAAATCGGTTCAGAAAATGTCAAGCACTTTTCTGCAGCAGAGAATGACATTTTCCGAACCGGGTTTGGGCCCCCGTATCTCGGGACCACTTGGTCCTAGGAACCCCAGCTTTGGATATGTTATGGTACCAGTTCCACTGGGTTTGCACACCAAATTTGGGGTTCCTAGCACCTAGTGGCTCTGAGATACGTGGCCCCAAAGTCGGTTCAGAAAATGTCAAGCACTTTTCTGCAGCAGAGAATGACATTTTCCGAACCGATTTTGGGGCCCCGTATCTGGGGGCCAATTAGATCTAGGAACCCCAGCTTTGGAAGTGTTGTGGTACCAGTTCCACTGGGTTTGCACTCCAAAGTTGGGGTTCCTAGCACAAAGTGGCCCTGAGATACGGGGCCCCAAAGTCGGTTCAGAAAATGAAATTTTTTGCTGCAGAAAAGTGCTTGACTGAGTATAAGTCGAGGGGGGCACTTTCAGCACAAAAAAAATGTGCTGAAAAACTCGACTCATACTCGAGTATATACAGTACCTTTTATACAGTGTATGATCCTGTGGTTTATGATTCTGTGCTGTCCCAACTGTAGTATGCCCCAGGCGTCAAATGGCAGACTGAGTGACAGCCTTGTCCAGACTGGAGCCACACAGCTTAGTAGCCTGGGTGGACTCTTTAAAATTAACAAGCGGGTGATGGATTGCTAGGATGTGAGGTGGTCCAAGCAACCAATTCCTCACTTGTGAAGAGTTGGGCAGCTTCCACCACTTGTGATTGCAAGGGGGAGTCTGTGATTGCAGAGGGGGCTATTATGTGAGAGGGGAGCTGTAATGTGGAGGGCTGTGATGTTAGGAGGGGGGTTGAGATTTCAAAAGGGAACTATGATATAAGGTGGGGAGGGGGGGGGGGGGCTTGTGATGTGAGAAGAGGGTGAGCTGTGATGTGAAGTGAGGTGAGGAGGGGGGTCTGTGATTCCAAGGTGGACTGGGATGTGAGGAGGGGGAGCTGTGATCCCAAGGGGGCTGTGATGTGATGAGTGGGGTTGTAATTGCAAAGGGGGGCTGTGATGTGAGGAAGGGGTGAGCTGTGATGTGAGGGAGGGGTCTAAGATTGCGAAGGGGGGCTGTGATGTAAGGGGGAGACAGTGATGGGGGGATGTTATAATGTGGGGGACTGTGGCGTAAGGGGGGGCTGTGATTGCAAGGGGGGCTGTGTTGTGAAGGGGACTGTGATGTGAAACGGGGAGTCTGTGATGCGAAGGAGGGATCAGATAACACTGATGTAAAGGGGGCTGTGATGTGAAGGATCTGAGTCAGAGAAGAAAAATGAGATTTGGACTTCTGCAGGAAGAAAATGTTACTGACCGGACCTCCGTGAATTTTAATTCAGTGCACCTGTTCATAGATTATGAACTGTATTTTGTGCTCCTGCTTCACTATGCAGTAACATTGTTTCCATTTAAGGGGTCACTGCAGTATTTTTACAGCAATCTACTAGCAATGTAACAGTAAAAACAAAAACTATACACCAGCCATTATTTTATGGTACATACAGTGCCTTGAAAAAGTATTCACACCCCTTGAAATTTTCCACATTTTGTCATGTTTACAACCAGAAATGTAAATGTATTTTATTGGGATTTTATGTGATAGACCAACACAAAGTAGCACAGAATTGTGAAATGGAAGGAAAATGATAAATGGTTTTCATTTTTTTTACAAATAAATATGTGAAAAGTGTGGTGTGCATTTGTATTCAGCCCCCCTGAGTCAATACTTTGTAGAACCACCTTTCGCTGCCATTACACAGCTGCAAGTCTTTTTGGGGATAACTCTACCAGCTTTGCACATCTAGAGAGTAACATTTTTGCCCATTCTTTTTTTACAAATAGCTCAAGCTCTGTCAGATTGGATGGACAGCGTCTGTGAACAGCAATTTTCAAGTCTTGCCACACATTTTCAATTGGATTCAGGTCTGGACTTTGCCTGGGCCATTCTAACACATGAATATGCTTTGATCTAAACCTTTCCATTGTAGCTCTGGCTGTACGTTTAGGGTCGTTGTCCTGCTGGAAGGTGAACCTCCGCCCCAGTCTCAAGTTTTTTGCAGACTAACAGGTTTTCTACTAAGATTGCCCTGTATTTGGCTTCATCTATCTTCCCATCAATTATGACCAACTTCCCTGTCCCTGCTGAAGAAAAGCATCCCCACAACATGATGCTGCCACCAATATGTTTCACAGTGGGGATGGTCTGTTCAGGGTGATGTGCAGTGTTAGTTTTCTGCCACACATAGCGATTTACTTTTAGGCTAAAAAGTTTAATTTTGGTCTCATCTGACCAGAGCACCTTCTTCCACATGTTTGCTGTGTCCCCCACATGGCTTCTCACAAACAGGACTTCTTATGGCTTTCTTTCAACAATGGCTTTCCTCTTGCCACTCTTCCATAAAGGCCAGATTCGTGGAGTGTACGACTAATAGTTGTTCTGTAGACAGATTCTCCCATCTGAGCTGTGGATCTCTGCAGCTCCTCCAGGAGTTTCCATGGTCCTCTTGGCTGCTTCTATGATTAATGCTCTCCTTGCCCGACCTGTCAGTTTAGGTGGACGGCCATGTCTTGGTAGGTTTGGAGTTGTCCCATACTTTTTACATTTTCGGGTGTAAAAAAAATGTTGAAAACCATTTATCATTTTTCCTCCACATCAGAATTATGTGCCACTTTGTGTTGGTCTATCACATAAAATCCCATTAAAATACATTTTTTCTTTTTGGTTGTAACATGACAAAATGTGGAAAATTTCAAGGGGTAGGAATACTTTTTCAAGGCACTGTATGGCCACTTTTTCTCTGTGACATGCCAGCTAAAGTTACCTTCAATGCCATCATGTCTTGTTTAAACTCCTGTTCAAAAGATCGAGCGAGAGACACTGGCGACATGTTAAGCTGTAATGAAAACACAGGCAAAAACATTATTACAATAAAACAAAGATGGAAGATACGTGCATGGTTTTATATTGAACCATTTTTTTTTTTACTGCAGCAGTAACTACATGAAAAAAATGCAGATGGTTACTTGTTTTAGCTAAGAATATACACTAGTTACATGGAGTGCAGATTTGTTTGCTGTGGTACACTTTTCCCATTTCTACTAACACCACCATTCCACCTTACATGTTCCAGGAGCAGGCATTAAAGGAAGATCAAGGTTTTCTTAAATGGCCAAATATAGACAATTAACCAGTACTAGTCTTTGAAATTGGAAATGGCCTCTGAGAACAGTATTAATGTAATAAAATCAATTAAAGGTTGTACCATCATCCACAAAATTTGAGAGATAAGGGGGTTTGGGTCTGGCTCCCAGCCAGATACTCACCAAGGAGCTAGGGAGCAATTGGGCTATCTCGGTACAGTGTAGTAAAGGTAAATTCACATATATGAACAATCATGTAAAAAAATTAAAAACAAAAATTTTTTTGGTACACAATAAAATAACAAAGATAGTAATAATGAATTAAAACATAGGTGACGGTCCATGTATTTATCACCAAGATAATACTCCCCTAATGGGGAAAATCACAGTGGGATAGTTGGTCACGGACAGTTTTTTTTACTAGTTTTGCGGACTCAGCCGCTTCATCAGGAAAATATCTGCAATTTAATTAACACATAACCAAAAATAATGCATTTAATCACATACAGCAAAAAACAGTAGGAGTCTCCAGCGGCGAACGGGGGAGACTAACTACTGGTGACGCTCTGTGCATACTGGAATTTGGGTAAGCGGTCCTGCATCTGTCCCTATATAATAGTTGTATATGGTTTTAATTCATATAGTTCTCAAAACAATGTTTTTTGCTGTATGTGATTAAATGCATTATTTTTGATTATGTTAAATTGCAGATATTTTCCTGATGAAGCGGCTGAGTCTGCGAAACTAGTAGAAACACTGTCCGTGACCAGTACTTGTCTTTGAAATGTGGTATCCACTGTCCGTGACCAGTACTTGTCTTTGAAATGTGGTATCCACTGTCCGTGACCAGTACTTGTCTTTGAAATGTGGTATCAGCCTGGATTTGTTATCCTGGAACCTGGTAATTAAAATATTAATGATTTATCATGTGATTGTAAATTGTGTTCTGTTAGCAGCATTTGCGCTTTGGTACTGTGATTTTTTTAGAAACCTTCATAAGCCTATCAACTGAAATGACAGGCATTTCCAAAGCTCAGAAGTTTTGGTTTGATCTTGGAGATTGAGCCATTATTGCTCTGAGACAAGATTGCATGTCTCTATTCGCTTGGCTACATTTTATATGCAATAGATTTCCATAGCTGTAAGCTATGAATAAATATTCTGTGCTGTCGTCTCAGCTATCCAAATGATACCTGGTATCTTCTTCAATGTTAAGGATTTAAAGCAGGCTAAAAGACATGCAGTTCCAAACATAAGAATGTTTTAAACTTTTATATAGCCAGTGCAGTTACAGGATTCATTCACTGAAGCAATGCTCTAGTTGTCTTTTTTACTCTGCTAAAAAAGAAAAAGCACCGTGGCTGGTAGAGGCTCTGGCATTTGACAGCTAAATGGCAGGGGTTGAGGTTTAGTGCTGGCAGGGAGCAGCATTTAATCTCTGCTTGCTGAGAACCCAAGGTCATGGGGTTGATTTACTAAAACTGGAGTGAAAAATTTGGTGCAGCTCTGCATAGAAACCAGCTTCTATCTTCAGCTTGTTCAATTAAAGGAGAAGTTCACCTTTGGGAACATGTTCCATGGGTTCCTGCACAGAGGTCTATTGATATCGCCCCTGAAGTCACCAAAAGTAGTGCAGGAACTACTTTTGGGAATCGTTGCGGCGCTGAAAAGTCGGCGTCGCACCGATTCGGATAATGCCGTTGCCAGCAATAGGCTGCGATTTGACATGTCAAATCGGCCCAATGTGATTGGGGGCTTAAGGGCAAATTGACTTCTGCAAAAAAAACACACCCTATTGATTTTCATTATCCTCATCACCTGTGTACATTGCAGTCAAAGTTCTGATATGGTTCCCATCATGAACCCCAGAAATGGTATAAGCACATGTTTCTTCAGGAAATAAAATCTAGATGCTGATAGGACTGTGCTTTCTGGACATCACTGTATACAAAAAAACCTTACTCATTAGGACCCTGGGACTGCGATACGCTATATATTCTAAATGTCCTACAATCAGCCCTTACTTCTCCAGCTATCCTTGAATATATGTTTGTGATGTACCTGCAACTGCAAAGATTCCCAAGAGCCAAATATGGAATATATTGTGTCTAAAACACAAGCTGCAACAAGGCTAGAACGAAGTGTGCTTGTTATGGAACATTTACAGTGTCTTGCAAAAGTATTCACCCCCTAGGATTTTTACCCATTTTGTTACATTACAGCCTTTAGTTCAATGTTTTTTTAATCGGAATTAAATGTGATGGATCAGAACACAATAGTCTAAGTTGGTGAGGTAAAATATATACTAAAAACAATTTTTCAGGAATAATAAACTGATAATTGGCATGTGCGTATGTATTCATCCCCTTTGTTATGAAGTCCATAAAAAGCTCTGGTGCAACCAATTACCTTCAGAAGTCACATAATTAGTGAAATGATGTCCACCTGTGTGCAATCTAAGTCTCAGATGATCTGTCATTATATATAAACACACACACCTTTTTGAAAGGCCCCAGAGGCTGCAACACCTAAGCAAGGAACTCTCCAAACAAGTAAGGGACAATGTCAGGGTTGGGTTATAAAAAAATATCCAAATCTTTGATGATCCCTAGGAGCACCATCAAATCTATCATAACCAAATGGAAAGAACATGGCACAACAGGAAACCTGCCAAGAGATGGCCGCACACCAAAACTCACGGGCCGGGCAAGGAGGGCATTATTCAGAGAGGCAGAACAGAGACCTAAGGTAACCCTGGAGGAGCTGCAGAGTTCCACAGCAAAGACTGGAGTATCTGTACATGGGATGACAATAAGCCATATGCTCCATAGAGTTGGGCTTTATGGCAGACTGGCCAGAAGAAAGCCATTACTTTCAGAAAAAAACAAAATGGCACATTTTGAGTTTGCGAAAAGGCATGTGGGAGACTCCCAAAATGTATGGAGGAAGGTGCTCTGGTCTGATGAGACTAAAATTGAACTTTTTGGTCATCAAAGAAAATGCTATGTCGGGCGCAAACCCAACACATCACATCATCCAAAGAACACCATCCCCACAGTGAAACATGGTGGTGGCAGCATCATGTTGTGGGGATGTTCTTCAGCAGTCGGATTGAGAAACTGGTCAGAGTTGAGAGAAAGATGGATGGTGCTAAATACAGGGATATTCTTGAGCAAAACCTGTACTACTCTGTGTGTGATTTGAGGCTAGGACGAAGGTTCACCTTCCAGCAGGACAATGACCCCAAACACATTGCTAAAGGAACACTTGAGTGGTTAAAGGGGAAACATGTAAATGCGTTGGAATATTCTAATCAAAGCCCAGACCTCAATCCAATAGAAAATCTGTGGTCAGACTTAAAGATTGCTGTTCACTAGCACAAACCATTCAACTTGAAGGAGCTGGAGCAGTTTTGCAAGGAGGAATGGGCAAAAATCCCAGTGGTAAGATGTGGCAAGCTCATAGAGACTTATCCAAAGCGACTTGGAGCTGTAATAGCTATAAAAGGTGGCTCTACAAAGTATTGACTTTAGGGGGGTGAATAGTTATGCACATTGACTTTTTCTGTTATGTTGTCCTATTTATTGTTTGCTTCACAATAAAAGAAAAAAAAAAATCTTCAAAAGTTGTGGGCATGTTCTGTGAATTAAATGATGCAAATCCTCAAACAATCTATGTTAAAAATCCTCAAACAATCTATGTTAATTCCAGGTTGTGAGGCAAGAAAAACACGAAAAATGCCCAGGGGGTGATTACTTTTGCAAGGCACTGTAGGTTTGGTTCACAGTTCACATAGATAACAAAACATGGCTTTCAGCAAGCAGTTGTCAGCCCCATCAAGCACCTCCTAAACATCAACTGTTATTAAATGGTACTAAACCAAATGTACAATACACATGGGGATGTCTGGTTTTTGCAGTATGGCAGTCTAAACACTGCATTTTACCCCCATGGCGGTCTACCAAGATAAGCTGCTTCCTTGCCCTCTCCAGCCCATCCCTTATCCCAGTGGGGAGTGGTTCAATTACAGTGCAAATGCTGCCACAAACAAGGAAATTGGATGTCCTTCTATATCCAGTGCCCAAGTCTACACAGCCTTAAAATGACACATTGTGGAACAACACATCCTGCCTGCCCAAATTCAAGTCATTCATTTCCTAATCCTCCTTCAGCCAAAATGTTTGCCCAGAATAGTAATTAAAAAGAAACCCTGCAGTTGCCAGAAGCATTATGAAACTGAGAGAATTAGTAAACTGCAGGTTCTTAATCAACCTTTCAAAGCCACACAGGAGCCAATAAACCAGGGACAATCCATGATGCAAAGAGCAAACTCTAATGTAAAGCGATTGCTCCCTCATAGCTTACTACTGGTGTAGAACTATGATGATCAGTCTCACGGACCAATAGAGGTGCAGGAGTTGGGAGGGGTGGGTCACAACTCCAACTTTGCAAAGTCGCTATTTCATAAGAAGACTTTGGGTTTGGAACCTCTTTTGGGTCTACTAGAAGGCATCAGAAGGTACTGTATGTGCAAGCAGCTCTAAGTACCTTCAATTTAAAGCCTAAGTTTAGCCATAATTAAAAACAGAAAAATCAGCACATTGAACATAACTTACATCTAATAGGATGTGTCCCTTGTGCCGATTCCTCTTCTTTTAGTTGATGGTAACCATCCTTCCTCCCTGCCCTCCACCATAATAATCAAGAGAGCCCGGTTATGCCCACCCTTTCCACCTAGCTGCTCTATTTTTTTTTGTATAATCTCTTTTTATTAACAATTTTGCAAGTACAGATCAATAAAAGGAAAAGAAAACAAGAAAAAGGAATAGAGTACAATCATAGTAAACGGTACAGGAAAATGAGGTCTGGTCAAAACAATAGGTCCAAGAGACATTTAGAGACAACCGAGTGTCTCAGTAAACTGGCGGCGCGAATCCTGTATTATAATAATAATGATAAATATTACAAATAGAATACAACATTAAAGTCTTAACCCTCCCAATGTTGCATTGCGACAAGGAGGATTGCAGCCTAGTATCGGGCCTTTAGATGGTGCTATCACATGGAATTGCGCTCATCCAAGGGAGTGTCGCAAATTGAGAGTGGTACCTGAAAAAACCTAGCTGCTCTATTCATAAAAGCCGTACTACAGCTTCTATGAATGAAACAGAATCTCTGAATGAAGGATGGAGTAATAATGGATAGCCCTACCCCCCTCCATTCATAGATCAAATAGCAATAGCTATCAGATTCTAGCTGCCACCTGTCTCATGCAGTTTATGAATAAGAGATAAACCTAAGATAGCAACACTGAAATTTTACTACAAGCAATTGTTTAAAGCTGAACTGAAGAATTGTAAGAAAAAAATACTCTTTCAGTGCCCCCCCACACTGCAAGCGTAAAATGTTCATTATGTGTAGGGTAGTGCTTCTCAAACTGTGTGCTGGGGTACATTTGCCGGTCTGCTGCGGGGAACTGTCACTCCTATTACATAGTTTTGGTAACTCTAAAGAAGATTGTACAGAGATTGTAAAATCAGATTGCATAGTATATGGCCAGCCCAATTACTACCATGTCTGTTTTGCATATAAATATGTGAAGAGAAACAAGATACACTGTATTAGGAGGAGTCGACCGATTATCCGCGCAGCCGATATTTACTTTTTTTGAAGAATTGGTATGGGTAATAAACTTACCAATATTGCTTCAAGTGGTTGTACCGGGGTGATGCATGCAGCTGCAGGCATTACCCCAGTACCATTCTTTAGAGCGGACAGTCGGCTTTCTTGTTACAACTGATGCAGCAAAGTAGCCGCTCAGCCATCATCACAAGCAGTGGGAGGAGATGCCCCCCTTCTGCTGCCTTTCTGTTGCCCCGCCAGGGTCTCCCGTCCCACCGGGTGGGACAGGAGACCCGGGTGGAGCGGCGGAGGTCGGCGTGAAGGGGGGGGCATCTTCGGGTGGGACGAGAGACCCGAGCATCCCCCTTCCCACTGCTTGTGATAACGGCAGAGCAGCTGCTTAGCCGCATCGGTTGTTATTACAAGAAAGCCGATTGCTTTGTTGAGGTCTTGGATCTAGTAACCCAGAAGCGATCTCATGACATCACTTCCGGATTACTGGCATCCTAAAGGCGCCAGTTTTAAAAAATATGAAGTATTCAAAAACACAGATCTTGGCGCTTTGAATACTTTTAAGTGCAGTGGAGGGATTTTGAGTCTTATAGACCCCAGATCCCTCCATTAAGAGGACCTGTTACTGTCTATTACTGTCACAAGGGATGTTTTCATTCCTTGTGACAGCAATAAAAGTGGTTAAAAAAAAAAGTAAAAAGGAAAGTGTAAAAATAAAAAAAACTTTAAATCTACACAATTTCGCGACCTGATATTGGCTATCAGCCTTAAAGGCTGCCGAAAAATAGGTATCGCTATCGGCCCTGAAAAAAAAAAACAATATCGGTCGATCCCTACACTGTATACCAGGGCTCAAATTGTAATGTTATAAAAGCCCTGAATCCATCCAGCATGAGCATTTCTAAAAGCTAAGAAAATCACGCACTCCCAAATCACCAATATTAACTTCTTGCAAGATATCATATTGCGATTTATTTTTAGCTGTGAAAATGCACAAAAAGACCCTGCTTTACCTGAAATGTCTACCTCATCATGCAGAAAATACTGGAGAAAAGCAATTACAGAGTGTGAAGCAATAAAAAGTGAAATTGTACAGGATGCAAATCTATTATATTTTAACAATCAAGAGGTTGAAAATTAGATTTGAAAAAAAATCTATATTTAAAGTGGAAAATTTAAATAGAAGCAATAAGATAAAGTCCCCTTCTCATACATCTGATTATTGCTGCAAAAGTCTGTATCCCCTGGGGGGGGGGGGGGGGGGGGTTAGCTCAATGGAGATCACCTTCCCTGGGAAAAAGGTAGTCCAAACGGCTGTTTTTTCTTAAAATCTGACCTGTAGCCAGTTTAATTTAAAAGGTTGCATGAAAATCAGTTTAACAAAAACAGAAAATAAACCCTTGCCATCCAGGCACTAACTAAACATTGCAGGTTTTCTAACTCACAGGTGAAGGGCTTCTCCCAGTCACCCACAAAACAAATATAAAAGGAGCAAAATGGGTGGGATTTTGAATGAGCAAGTGGTTGAATTGAATGCACTGGTGGATATTAAAATGTTTAATATTCTGTAAATACATGATTACATAAATTCCATATACATAGAAATACACACTAATCGTGGTGTCATTTTCTAGAACAGTGTCTCCGATTGCACATATTTCTGTAAGTGATTTATTGGGGGATGGTTCCCTTCCATCTTGATACAAGTTTACTTATTCCAACATCAATTTCCTACTTGCAGATGCATCGCGTGCTTGCTCCTGATGAGCGGCACTAAGCCGCGAAACGCGTTGTTACCAACTGCCATGTACCATAGTACTATAGCCCTACCAGATCTTAATGACATTATATTTTTACCATCACTTTTCGTGACAGGGATCAGCAAGGCCATGCAGATGTTATTTTACAATATACTATATGTGTACCCAATCGTGACATTTGGTGGACTCTGTAATCTTATTATGTTACCCATTTTTTTAAACATGTTAATATCAGTTACCACTGCTCTAGAAAATGACACCACTCTAGTGTGTATTTCTATGTATATGGAATTTATGTATGTAATCATGTATTTACAGAATATTAAACATTTTAATATCCACCATTGCATTCAATTCAACTACGTGCTTCATTCAAAGTCCCACCCTTTTTGCTCCTTTTATATTTCTATATATTGATAGGGATGGAGGCACATGGCCTCACTCAAAGTCCCAAGATTTCCCCCTTCCCCTCATATTTTCACCCACAAAACAAAGATAATGCAAACCTTTTCTTTCGGCTTGGTCCCCTCTTTTTTGGTCTGTCTTACCTGACTACTTTTTACTTCCTGTCCTTATGATACCTATTCCTCGTTCCCGCTTCTCTAATCCCTACATTCACACCCATCCAATTCCTACTGTGTTATCCCAGAATCCTATGTTTATCCCCTCTTTTCACAGTCTTTTGTCAAATCTATCTACTTATGCAGAACCATGCCCTGTTCTTTTTCCAACGGGTACACAAAGAATGGGCATGGTTAGGCATGATGAGGAGATATTGTATGATACTGCACAATTAGGTTTGTTTACAAGCCCAAGGTGACCCATTTCATATTTTGATTCAATTTGCATTACTTGTTGACAGATTGTATATCTTTGTGTATCATTGGGTATGTCTATATGACCAAAGCAATTGCATGTTACCCTCCCTCCCCCCCTCATCCATTATATTTGAACATCTCCCTGTACCCATCCCTCTCTTTGTCATTGTATATTTGAAAACTTTAAAGTGAAAATTTAGTCAGAACCTAACTAACCCTAAACCTACTCTCTGCCACATTCTAAACCTAATCTATCTAACCCTGTAAAAAGAAAAAAAAATCATTATACTTACCTGTTCTGCAGCTGTTCCTGTGTGCAGGAGACAGTCAACAATGCCTGTGAAATGCCTGGGAAGTGACGTCACCCATAGAGTTACTAAGGAGCTTCCATTGTCAGCTTTCTCCCCTGCACACTCCTACACACTGAAGCCGCCGCTGACAGCTCAACGTGAGACCAGACCGGAGTGGCTGCAGAACATGCAAATATAGCAATTTTTTCTCTATAGGGTAAGATTAGGCTTGGTTAGAAAATTTCCACTTTAAGTTTTAAAATATACATTGACAAAGAGAGGGATGGGTACAGGGAGACAGTCAAATATAACTCACGTGCTAAGATTGGGGCCATGGTAAGGAAAGAATAAAAAAAAAAAAAAAAAGGGGAAGAGGAATTCAATATATCCATTACAACAAACATGAGGTATAAAAGTTATTCATTATATAGCTGTGTGATACATCCACACAATGCCTACTCATTGCTCTGTTCAGGATGTTGTAGCTTTTTTTTGTACCCACGCAAATTATAATATAGTTGTTTCATCTTCTTTCTCAGGTGACAACCTGTGTTGCATCCAAAAATGTCTGTCAGTAAGATATTGAAGTAAATCTGTGCCCAGGATTATTAGCTATGTATTTGGTTCAGATTGTATGTTCAACAGCTGACGTACCTACCATTTTAAATTAGGCTACTTGAAAATTTAATTTTTTTAAAGAGTTTTTTTTTTTTTTTTACTACTTCCAAATAGAAGCAAACCTCAAGTCACCTATCAAGTTCACAGATTGAATAAGTAGGTGCACTGCATAGATTATGCCAGGGTCTCTAAAGCTTTCAGTACAAGAACCACAACATATATTTTACAATAATTTGCAGACAGAAAAAAAATAAAAGTTTTATAAATGAGTTTCAGAAAAACAAAGCAAAGAAATTCCATATAAATTTAGGTCCATGAGTGTTCTACTTACATCAGGGTCCTTATTAATGTCACCCTTTACATGAGAGTTCCCATCAGAGCCCCATTTTAGTTTAGGGTCCTCATCAGAGTCCCCTCTTACATCAGAGTCCCCTTACAGCGTGGCTGGGAGCCCAGCTGTAGCAGCAGGTGGAGCAGGTCAGGATGGAAGAAGTGCTGTCCTCTTATGAATGCTGGGTCAAGCACATGATTAGTTGATTGGATGCGTGAGTAACACCAGTATACCTTTTGTATTACACCTAATTGCCACTGGTGAATTCTTACATAAATGATTAATTTTCCAGTGGGGTAAGGCAGCAATTATTTACAGATTTGAGAGTATGATTGACAGATTTTAAATCAGGAGATGTCCAATCACACTTGGACTCCACAGATGCTACAGCATGCTCATCCTAAACCTAATACCAAAAGTCAGCAGGCTTCTGTGTCATAATTTAAACACCAACTACGGAAGAGGTGTAAGGAGGATTCACAACAGACATCACAATAGAAAACTTCATTCAGGAATGGACGTTCTGCAAAAAGATTCCCCAGAATGCTGGTTGTACTTAAAGTTGACACTAAACAATATCCTTATTCTCTAAAAATGATCTGTACACATCAACTACTTAATAGCCCTGTCATTTATTTTTCATGAAATGGTTCTTACTGTGCATTAATGCCTCCTTTTAATGTCCTTGTTTGGGATGAGCAGTGCAGGTTATCATGTACACTCTGGGATGCATAATACTGTATGCTCTATGCCAGCCCTCAAAATTTCAACTTACCTGCTCGCAATTGGCGAGTGAAATTATGAGCAGTGCGAGTATGGTCAGGGCTGTGCTGTCAGGGAATGTATAGCCAGTGCCTCCCCCCTCTGCGTATAGACTCGCATTTCAGAAGGAGCAGTCCAGCACCTGGGTCCACCCCTCTCCACCTCCCTCCTGCCGCTCGTCCCCGCCCCCCCTCACAGAAGGGCATTGCAGAAGGAGCAGTCCAGCGCCTGGGACCGCCCCTCTCCACCTCCCTCCTGCCGCTCGTCCCCGCCCCCCCTCACAGAAGGGCATTGCAGAAGGAGCAGTCCAGCGCCTGGGACCGCCCCTCTCCACCTCCCTCCTGCCGCTCGTCCCCGCCCCCCCTCACAGAAGGGCATTGCAGAAGGAGCAGTCCAGCGCCTGGGACCGCCCCTCTCCACCTCCCTCCTGCCGCTCGTCCCCGCCCCCCCTCACAGGCGCGCACAGAAGGGCATTGCAGAAGGAGCAGTCCAGCGCCTGGGACCGCCCCTCTCCACCTCCCTCCTGCCGCTCGTCCCCACCCCCCGCACAGGCTTGCACAGAGGGGCATTGCAGGAGGAGCAATCCGCCACCTGGGGACTGGTAACTTTGTCAGTGTGCTGTAATTGAAAGTAGCACATGGAGGCATTGAATTGGGAATTGAACAAGACATGTGCTGGGAGGAAAGAGGGGGAGGGGGGTTATTTGGAGGCATAGGTGTAATAAATGGGGGGGGGGGGGTAGAGTTGGAGACATAGGTTTGAATCATACTTATGCCTCCAATGCCACCCCCTCCAATCTATCATACTAATGCCTCAAAATCCATTGCATTGAGGCTGCATTGATGGGCACTGACCGGGCTGCATTGATGGGCACTGATGAGGCTGCATCGATGGACAGTGATGAGCAGGGGCGGACTGATAACTCATGGGGTCCCCGGGCAATAGGAGATTATGGGGCCCCCAGGCAATCAGATTATGGGGCCACACAGTATACACACACACACACACACACACACAGTATACAATCACACAGTATACACATACATGTACACACAGTATACACAGACAGATGTAAAAAAAAAAAAAAAAAACACAGATTTATACATACTGTCCCTGGTTTTACTGAGGCTGGCAACCCTGATGGGGCCCCCTAGGGGCCCAGGGCCCTCGGGCAGTGCCCGAGTGGCTCAATTGTCAGTCCGCCCCTGGTGATGGGCTGCACTGATTGGGCTGCATTCATGGCCGCTGACCGGGCTGCATTCATGGCCGCTGACCGGGCTGCATTCATGGCCGCTGACCGGGCTGCATTCATGGCCGCTGACCGGGCTGCATTCATGGCCGCTGACCGGGCTGCATTCATGGCCGCTGACCGGGCTGCATTCATGGCCGCTGACCGGGCTGCATTCATGGCCGCTGACCGGGCTGCATTCATGGCCTCTGGTGAGGCTGCATTCATGGCCTCTGGTGAGGCTGCATTCATGGCCACTGGTGAGGCTGCATTCATGGCCACTGGTGAGGCTGCATTCATGGCCACTGGTGAGGCTGCATTCATGGCCACTGGGGAGGCTGCATTCATGGCCACTGGGGAGGCTGCAATGATGGCCACTGGGGAGGCTGCAATGATGGCCACTGGTGAGGCTGCAATGATGGCCACTGGTGAGGCTGCAATGATGGCCACTGGTGAGGCTGCAATGATGGCCACTGGTGAGGCTGCAATGATGGCCACTGGTGAGGCTGCAATGATGGCCACTGGTGAGGCTGCAATGATGGCCACTGGTGAGGCTGCAATGATGGCCACTGGTGAGGCTGCAATGATGGCCACTGGTGAGGCTGCAATGATGGCCACTGGTGAGGCTGCAATGATGGCCACTGGTGAGGCTGCAATGATGGCCACTGGTGAGGCTGCAATGATGGCCACTGGTGAGGCTGCAATGATGGCCACTGGTGAGGCTGCAATGATGGCCACTGGTGAGGCTGCAATGATGGCCACTGGTGAGGCTGCATTGATGGCCACTGGTGAGGCTGCATTGATGGCCACTGGTGAGGCTGCATTGATGGGCACCGATCCGGCTGCATTGATGGGCACCGATCCGGCTGCATTGATGGGCACCGATCCGGCTGCATTGATGGGCACCGATCCGGCTGCATTGATGGGCACCGATCCGGCTGCATTGATGGGCACCGATCCGGCTGCATTGATGGGCACCGATCCGGCTGCATTGATGGGCACTGGTAAGACTGCACTGATGGGCACTGGTAAGACTGCACTGATGGGCACTGGTAAGACTGCACTGATGGGCACTGGTAAGACTGCACTGATGGGCACTGGTAAGACTGCACTGATCAAGTTGTTGTTAATATTTATTTTTGGAACTTAATTCTGCAAAAATCATTTAACTGTGTCATTTCATGAGATAATTTTTGAGGGAGTGTTTAGGGACGGAATTAGGGGCTGCGAGGGGCCACAGGTGGCGAGTAACTCATAAGGCCTGGCTAGTAGCTCAGGACTTAAAATTTTGAGCCCTGCTCTATGCATACTACAAATCCCATAGTTCATAGTGCCCAGTGCATCTTGCGAGTGAGAAAGAGAGGGTGGCTACAGCTACATTCAGTGGGGCAGTGAAGAGCAAACGTAGCCACCCTCTACATTACAGAAAGTCTGATCACACAAAAAATAAATACATAAATACATTTTTTTTTAAAAAGGAAGAGGGAGGGAGGGAGCTGACAGCAATATGAGCCATTTTTCTGACTTAAGAATACTTGAATACAATGTTCTTTTTTATAACTAGATTTTAGTGTCACTTTAAATGATATTTCAAACAAAATGATCTACAAAACATGCAGGAGCAATGATGATTACTAAAAAAAGAACAGTGTAGACAAAACTCAGATAAAACCATGCATCATTTACCTCTTTAGACCTCTTGATTATCTTGTCATCAACATCTGTTATTACCATCACCATAACAACATTGATGCCAAAGAATTGGGTCATAATCCTCCGAATTATGTCAAATCGAACATAGGAGCTAAAAAGAAATACAAAAGGGGAAAAAAATCTAAAATGACCACAGCTAGATTTAATTTGAAAAGATCAGGGTTATCAACCTCAACCAGTTTTCCCAATCAATTATATTAATCAAAGAAGATATTTAAATGGTTTCTGAAATAAAATATTGAACACAACATAATATAAAATCTGTTCAACATTCAATACTTTCGAACCCTTCTTGGTAACCTAAGCATGAACATCTATAACCTCCAATGATTACCAACAGAGGTTTCCTGAAAAGATATTAAAGTAGATCTGAAGGCAAAACTTTGAAATCAAACACACTGAAGAACAAGCCTTAAAAAAAAAGCAAAAAAAAAAAAAAAACCTTGAACAAAAAATACTTGAAAGCAGTATTAAAGTAGAAGGGCATCAACTTTTTTCCCCCATTTTGGATAGAGTAAGGGAGGGTTATAGCACCTGTAAGGTTTATTTTTGCCATCTGTGTCCCATTGTGTCAATTTCCCTTCACTTCCTGTCCCATAGCCAAAACAGGAAGTGAGAGAAAAGGGAATCCTCAGTTGCCACCAGGATTACCAGAACTAGTGTCCCCATTGAAAGATTTCCCCTCTATTACGGTTCTGGGGACAAGTGGGATTTTCATTCCAATGGGTAGGGCATTTTGGGAGCACTAAATACAGCGCTCCCAAACCGCCCCAAAGATGCTGATTGCAGGACTTTTCAAAACGTCTGGCAAGCGCACCGCCCCAGTGTGAAAAGTCACACTTGAATGAATTGGAGGCGGTTTTCAGGGACTTAGCAGCTAAAAAGCACCCCAGTGTGAAAGGGGTCTAATTCCCACTGCATATAGCTATTCAAGAATAAAATGTCTTTTTTTAAACTTTACATATTAACTATATTATACGCCACTTTTTTTTTAGGTTTTTATCTGAATAATCTAAACAATAAATTGGCCAACTAATCCATTATGAAAATAATCGTTAGTTGCAGTCCTAGTAAACAGGACTAAGAGAGAGGCTGAACCTCCGTAACGGGGGGGCCCAGACACCAATAAAAGCCTGACAGGGGTTCTAAACCCCCTTTAAAAAATGTTGCTTTAGTTATACTTTAATGCCAGTGCTAAAGGTAGTGGAGTACCATGGAGCCAAAGGCCCCAAGTACAAAGATAATGTTACCATGGGCAGAACAGTGATAAAATCAATGTGCATGAACATCAGGAGCTTAGAGTCATTGCTCTTGGGCAAGAGAGGCTAGTGATCTATCTTGTCACTCAGATAGATCAGTTTTAACTCTCCAAACAAATATGTTAATCGCCCTACACACTACCAAAGTGAACTATAATCACAAGTAGAAATTACGATAACTATTGCATTTTATTATAACAGCAGCACAAAGGAGTAAATTCCATGCATCCAGATTTTCACAATACAAAAGACTTTGATATGAATTCTGGAAGCCATGTAGGGTCCATATCATATATACATTTATACCAACCTAATGATCATTTAATGGGAATAAAATCCTGCTGACAGTTTAACAGGGATGTTTCTATTATAAAATTCCCTGGTCTGATACAAGTGTTCCTTGTATTTGATGGGAAGGATGGAAAGTAATATCTCACCATGCATGCCCGAGATGTGCGTGATCATAAACTGTAGGCCCACAGCTATACCTGGAAGGAAAGAATATACAGTTAAATCCTGCGATTTTATATATTTTATATAAAAAAAGAATCAACATGAAAAGAAAGCACAGAAGGTAAAAAGGTAGAACTGTCACTGGGAAAGAGAAGCGGGCATGAGAGGAAATCATAAATCCTATTGCCTTGAGCTCAGCTTTGACTTCAAGCACAAATGTACACTGACAGTCACATTAGCCGTAGGATTTAATATATCAGGATCATACGAATGTGCCAGATCAAAGTCTAAATCTAAATGCTTTCTGTGAAGCCATACAGGCAGTTCTTACTAGAGACACTGCAATACAAGGCCCATTAAAGCGGACCTGTTCTTTTAGAAGTCAGCATAAATTGCTGACAGGTCTCATAATACAGCAGCTGTAAAATTCATTTTTTTTTAAATGAACTTTTTTGTTATTAAAAAATATCCCCTCTCAAACAGCAGCATTGTATTTTTCTGTAAAATTCAATAGAATAAAACAGTGATGGCGAATGTTGACACCCCAGATGTTTTTGGAACTACATCTCCCATGATGCTCAACTACACTGCAGAGTGCATGAGCATCATGGGAAATGTAGTTCCAAAACATCTGGGGTGCCAAGGTTCACCATCACTGCAATAAAGCCACCTTTAGGCCTTCTGTGCAGCGTTTATTCATACTATTTTTTTAAATCTTTTTCTTTACAGTTCTCCTCTAGCGGGGAGAAAAGAAATAAAATGTGGAGGGTTTGTATTGATACAAATCAGTGTGGCGCACTTTCCAAAAAATATTAAATAAAAAAACAAGATTATAAATTATAATTCACTTTTGTGTATATTCTTACTACCTAAAATGTTGTTCCTGTATATTCAAAACTATGTGAATTTCAAGCCTCAGTGCTACAACACCAAAATAAATGACATAAAACTTCAATCCAATAGTGTTTACTTCAAACAAATAATCTTTTCATTCCTACTGGGTATTTTTGCCAAAAACCCAGCGCTGCAAAAAAAAAAAATTCAGTGCTATGCCCTACCTACAATATATTAATCCCAGATCTCAGTGCTACAAAACAGAGTTCTCCATTAGCGGGGACACAAAGTTACAATGCGGAGGGTCTACTAAGACCGCAGCAGCCAGAATCTGGAGCTGCTGTGCACATTAACCAATTCATTCATTCTACATTTCATTTTCAAGTTGCCATGCACAGATGCTTCAGTTTTTTTCTACTGCAGTTCATTAAATTCTCCCAATGTATCTTTTTCTCCTCACAAAAGAGTATTTTCTCCTTCCAAAACTAGTGAGCACTGTGATTGGATATCACTGTGCAATAATTCTACCACCAGACCTCCTGTGTATCTCTAAACTGGTAACCTATAAGGCCCCTTTCACACGAGGCGGACTCCGTTTCTACGGAGCCCGCCTCGGTCCGCCGGCTCAGCGGGAGATCTGTCCGTTGATCTCCGCTGAGCCGGCGGATGGCAGGTCCCTCTCTGCTCACTGAGCGGGGAGGGGCTTGTCAGGCACCGCTGCCGCCTATGGAGGGATCGGACTAAAACGGACAGCGTGTCTGTTTTCGACAGATCTCCCCCGATCCGATATTGACGGACCTGAACATAGGGCCATCCGTCTGCTTTTCAGCGGATCAGACGTCAGCGGACATGTCTCCGCTGACATCCGACGCTCCATAGACTAACATGGAGCGCCCGTTCAGGTCCGCCGTCAAAACTGACAGGCGGACCTGAACGGTCTGATCGTGTGAAAGGGGCCTAAAGGCATTTAAAACGTTGCCTATGAAGAGCTAAGTACCGTAGTTTGCCACCATTACAAAGGTGGACGCAATTTTAAAACGTGACATGTTAGGTTTACTTGCCGTAAC
Organism: Lithobates clamitans; assembly: GCA_037952925.1. Classification (NCBI taxonomy): domain Eukaryota; kingdom Metazoa; phylum Chordata; class Amphibia; order Anura; family Ranidae; genus Lithobates; species Lithobates clamitans. The sequence goes on from JBBGZY010000429.1 coordinate 9,159,631, forward strand.
ATCATTTTTTACATTTTACAAAGAAAAATAATTAGGTATTATATTGTGTTTGTGTGCAATAAAATTAAAGAGTTTCTCCCCCCCCCCGAAAAATTGCGTTTAAAAAAAAAAAATCACTGCACAAATACCGTGTGACAACAAAAATTGCAACATCCATCATTTTATTTTATAGGGCCTCCGCTAAAAAACAAATATATATATATATATACACACACACATAGATATAGATATATCTATCTATCTATCGTTATCTATCTATCTATCTATCTCTCTATATCTACCTCTATCTATCTAGATATATACACACACGTTTGGGGGCTCTGAGTAATTTTCTAGCAAAAAAAAGATTTATACATGTAGGAGAGAAGTGTCAGAATTGGCCTGGGTCACAAGGAGTTAAACCACAGGTCAGACATCCCAAGTCTCCCGAGCGGTACGGGAGTCTCCTGCATTTCTGCGGCGGGGAACAGCTGTGAACACCGATCTCCTTTTGTATCGATGTTTAACTGACAGCAGCTTCTTCTTCTCTCCCTCCCGCAGCTGTCAACTAAAAAGCTATACAGGGAGATCGGTGTTCACAGCTGTTCCCTGCTGCACTGATCATTCCTAGCTGTTTTGTGCTCCTCCACCAGCCCCCTCTGTGTCCTTCTCTGCCCCCCCCCCCAGTTCTCCTCCTCCGCCCCCCCTATCGTCCCCTGCAACCGACTCCCCTCCTCTCCTCCCGGTTGCTCAAACATTGAGCGAGATTGCTCCTGTAATAACTGAGCAGAGTAAACTGTGTGTTACTCTGCTCAGTTTATGAATGAGCAGGAGCCTTTGTCTCCTCTTCATTCATCTTTAATGCAGAGAAAGTGACTGGGGAATGTGTCCTTAGTCCCTTTGTCTGTCAGACCCCTGGAATCTCACCAAACTCCAAAAAAAATTATTGTAAAAATAATTTTAAAAAAATATTCTAAAAACAAAATGAAAAAGTGTAAAAAAAATAAAATGAAAAACCACAGACACCATTCTCCCCTGCCCTACCAACACTTTCCACTGCCCCAACCCCCTCCCCTCAAAAAGCATTGTGAAAAAAAAATAAAAACAAATTAAATTGTAAAAAAATCAATTATTAAAAACAAAAAAAAATACTGACAAAAATATTGAAAAAATGATTTAAAAAATATTTTGCCGTATCCTCCCGCGGTATCCTCTTGTTCAACTGGTGGTCCGCTTAAAGATAAAAGTGATCTTTGCGGCGGATTCGCTGCAAGATCACTTTTATCGGTGGCGGGAGAGGGCCTCCCCCTCCAGTCACGCTCCGGGTCCCTCTGCTGCTTACCAGGGCCGTTGGCAGCGGTGGATGTTGTGCCTTCCTTGGCATGGAGACGAGTGAGGGGAAGATGGCCCCCACCCGTCTCCATGACATTGCAGGGCGGAAGCGATGTCAAAATGTAACTTCCGCCCATAGCTCTTAAAGGGCCATTTTTTTAAATTCTTTTTTTAAATGACAATTTTTTTATTTTATTTTTTACTGCATTTTAGTGTAAATATGAGATATGAGGACTTTTTGACCCCAGATCTCATATTTAAGAGGTCCTGTCATGCTTTTTTTCTATTACAAGGGATGTTTACATTCCTTGTAATAGGAAAAAAAGTGACACAATTTAAAAAATAAATAAATAAATAAATATTTAAACGCGCCCAGTCCCGCCGAGCTTGCGTGCAGAAGAAAAAAATAGAAAAAAATAAATATTTAAACGCGCCCAGTCCCGCCGAGCTTGCGTGCAGAAGCGAACGCATACGTGAGTAGCACCCGCCTATGAAAACGGTATTCAAACCACACATGTGCTGTATCGGTAGAGCGGGAGCAATAATTCTAGCCCTAGACTTCCTCTGTAACTCAAAACATGCAACCTGTAGGATTTTTTAAATGTCGCCTATGGAGATTTTTAAGGGTAAAAGTTTATCGCTATTCCACGAGCGAGCGCAATTTTGAAGAGTGACATGGGTATCAATTTACTCTGCGTAACGTTATCTTTTACAATATAAAAAAAATTGGGCTAACTTTACTATTGTCTTATTTTTTTAATTTAAAAAAGTGTATTTTTTCCAAAAAAAGGGCACTTGTAAGACCACTGCGCAAATACAGTGTGACAGAAAGTATTGCAATGACCGCCATTTTATTCTCTAGGGTGTTAGAGAAAAAAAATGCATAATGTTTGGGGGTTCCAAGTAATTTTCTAGCAAAAAAAAACTGTTTTTAACAACAAATCTAAAAAAGAGGCTTGGTCCTTAAGTGGTTAATTAAACCTACAAGTGTTTTTTTTTTTTTTTTTACCACTACTATTACTTTATATTGGCTTTAAAATTTAAAATTGCAGCAATTTAGAAATTGGATGAAAGGTTTAGTGCTGGGAAACACTTTTTGAAAGATAAAAAGTGCATTTTATATACAACTATATAGATCAGACCAAAATAAAGGACAAATGAGGAGGAAAGAGGGACATTGCTCCAAATCAGGGACAGTTGGGAGCTATGGTACCCTGAGAAATACATGGCACACCAAGCTGCACAATATTCAAGGGGTTCCAATGATTGTGTTTCCATGTTCCAGAACTCTGAGCACCTCCCTTCCCCCATACAACAGACAGCAGGTACATGACAAGCAGACATCTAACCATGTGGCTGCAGCCGCTGAGTGCAGTATGAGCGCTTCCTTCTTCCTGCTCAGGCTGTTGTACACCTGTATTTCCGTGTCATGTCCACTAGGGGTCGCCCCACGTCCAGCAGCGGCAGATGTACAGAAGCTCCCGGGCCGGAAGTGTCCGGCTCTTCCGTGTAACAGAGCTGAGTGCAGCCTCCAGCTAGCCCGGGCAAAGCACTGCATCCTTGTGCAGGCTCCAGGCGGGGCGCTCGGATTGAAGTATGACAAGGCGTAGAGATGCAGTAAAGGAGAGTGGAAGGGTTGTCACACTATAGTATCTTCACTCCTAGTGTCAGTGTAGAAGACAACTCCTCCTCTTCCTCCGCCCCGCCCCGCCCATCATTACCCTGTGTGTGTGTAATTCACTGTGACATTACTGCATGCCCCCTTCCTGTCACACACTGCTCGGCATCTCCCATACTAAATACTCAGTAGACACAGGAGCTCCTCCTGTTTTCCCTCACAGACAGCAATGGAGGTTGACAGAGCGAGCAGGCTGTCACTGAAAGCACAGCTTCACATAGGTCACTAATTGAAATCATTTGTTCCATTATTCTCTATGGGCATTCCATTTTGTTCCATTATTCTCTATGGGCATTCCATTTTGTTCCATTCTTCTCTATAGGCATTCCATTTTGTTCCATTATTCTCTAGGGACATTCTATTTTGTTCCATTATTCTGTATTGGCATTCCATTTTGTGCCATTCTTCTCTATGGGCATTCCATTTTGTTCCATTCTTCTCTATGGGCACTCCATTTTGTTCCATTCTTCTCTATGGGCATTCCATTTTGTTCCATTCTTCTCTATGGGCATTCCATTTTGTTCCATTCTTCTCTATGGGCATTCCATTTTGTTCCATTCTTCTCTATGGGCATTCCATTTTGTTCCATTCTTCTCTATGGGCATTCCATTTTGTTCCATTCTTCTCTATGGGCATTCCATTTTGTTCCATTCTTCTCTATGGGCATTCCATTTTGTTCCATTATTCTCTACGGGCATTCCATTTTGTTCCATTCTTCTCTATGGGCATTCCATTTTGTTTCCATTATTCTCTATGGGCATTCCATTTTGTTCCATTCTTCTCTACGGGCATTCCATTTTGTTCCATTCTTCTCTATGGGCATTCCATTTTGTTTCCATTATTCTCTATGGGCATTCCATTTTGTTCCATTATTCTCTATGGGCATTCCATTTTGTTCCATTCTTCTCTATGGGCATTCAATTTTGTTCCATTATTCTCTATGGGCATTCCATTTTGTTCCATTCTTCTCTATGGGCATTCCATTTTGTTTCCATTCTTCTCTATGGGCATTCCATTTTGTTCCATTATTCTCTATGGGCATTCCATTTTGTTCCATTCTTCTCTATGGGCATTCCATTTTGTTTCCATTCTTCTCTATGGGCATTCCATTTTGTTCCATTATTCTCTATGGGCATTCCATTTTGTTCCATTCTTCTCTATGGGCATTCCATTTTGTTCCATTATTCTCTATGGGCATTCCATTTTGTTCCATTCTTCTCTATGGGCATTCCATTTTGTTCCATTCTTCTCTATGGGCATTCCATTTTGTTTCCATTCTTCTCTATGGGCATTCCATTTTGTTTCCATTATTCTCTATGGGCATTCCATTTTGTTCCATTCTTCTCTATGGGCATTCCATTTTGTTTCCATTCTTCTCTATGGGCATTCCATTTTATTCCATTATTCTCTATGGGCGTTCCATTTTGTTTCCATTATTCTCTATTGGCATTCCATTTTGTTCCATTATTCTCTATGGACATTCCATTTTCTTCCATTATTCTCTATTGGCATTCTATTTTGTTTCCATTATTCTCTATGGGCATTCCATTTCGTTCCATTATTCTCTATGGGCATTCCATTTCGTTCCATTATTCTCTATGGGCATTCCATTTTGTTTCCATTATTCTCTATGGGCATTCCATTTCGATCAATTATTCTATGGGCATTTCATTATTCTCTATGGACATTCCATTGTGTTTCCATTATTCTCTATGGGTATTCCATTTTGTTTCCATTTTTCTCTATGGCAGGAATATGCAATTAGTGGACCTCCAGCTATTGCAAAACAACAATTCCCATCATGCCTCTGCTTCTGGGTGTCATGCTTTTGGCTGTCAGAGTCTTGCTATGCCTCACGGGACTGTAGTTCTGCAACAGCTGGAGGTCTGCTAATTCCATATCCCTGCTCTATGGGCATTCCATTTTGTTCCATTATTCTCTAAGGACATTCCATTTTCTTCCATTATTCTCTATTGGCATTCTATTTTGTTTCCATTATTCTCTATGGGCATTCCATTTCGTTCCATTATTCTCTATGGGCATTCCATTTCGTTCCATTATTCTCTATGGGCATTCCATTTTGTTTCCATTATTCTCTATGGGCATTCCATTTCGATCAATTATTCTATGGGCATTTCATTATTCTCTATGGACATTCCATTGTGTTTCCATTATTCTCTATGGGTATTCCATTTTGTTTCCATTATTCTCTATGGCAGGAATATGCAATTAGTGGACCTCCAGCTATTGCAAAACAACAATTCCCATCATGCCTCTGCTTCTGGGTGTCATGCTTTTGGCTGTCAGAGTCTTGCTATGCCTCACGGGACTGTAGTTCTGCAACAGCTGGAGGTCTGCTAATTCCATATCCCTGCTCTATGGGCATTCCATTTTGTTCCATTATTCTCTATGGGCATTCCATTTTGTTCCATTCTTCTCTATGGGCATTCCATTTTGTTTCCATTATTCTTTATGGGCATTCCATTTTGTTTCCATTATTCTCTATGGGCATTCCATTTTGTTCCACTATTGTCTATGGGCATTCCATTTTGTTTCCATTATTCTCTATGGGCATTCCATTTTGTTCCATTATTCTCTATGGGCATTCCATTTTGTTCCATTCTTCTCTATGGGCATTCCATTTTGTTCCATTATTCTCTAGGGACATTCTATTTTGTTCCATTATTCTCTATTGGCATTCCATTTTGTACCATTCTTCTTTATGGGCATTCTATTTTATTTCCATTATTCTCTATGGGCATTCCATTTTGTACCATTCTTCTCTATGGGCATTCCATATTGTTCCATTATTCTCTATGGGCATTCTATTTTGTACCATTCTTCTCTATGGGCATTCCACTTTGTTCCATTCTTCTCTATGGGCATTCCATTTTGTTCAAATATTCTCTATGGGCATTCCATTTTGTTCCATTCTTCTCTATAGGCATTCCATTTTGTTCCATTATTCTCTAGGGACATTCTATTTTGTTCCATTATTCTCTATTGGCATTCCATTTTGTGCCATTCTTCTCTATGGGCATTCCATTTTGTTCCATTCTTCTCTATGGGCATTCCATTTTGTTCCATTCTTCTCTATGGACATTCCATTTTGTTCCATTCTTCTCTATGGGCATTCCACTTTGTTCCATTATTCTCTATGGGCATTACATTTTGTTCCATTCTTCTCTATGGGCATTCCATTTTGTTTCCATTATTCTCTATGGGCATTCCATTTTGTTCCATTATTCTCTATGGGCATTCCATTTTGTTCCATTCTTCTCTATGGGCATTCAATTTTGTTCCATTATTCTCTATGGGCATTCCATTTTGTTCCATTCTTCTCTATGGGCATTCCATTTTGTTTCCATTCTTCTCTATGGGCATTCCATTTTGTTCCATTATTCTCTATGGGCATTCCATTTTGTTCCATTCTTCTCTATGGGCATTCCATTTTGTTTCCATTCTTCTCTATGGGCATTCCATTTTGTTCCATTATTCTCTATGGGCATTCCATTTTGTTCCATTCTTCTCTATGGGCATTCCATTTTGTTTCCATTCTTCTCTATGGGCATTCCATTTTATTCCATTATTCTCTATGGGCGTTCCATTTTGTTTCCATTATTCTCTATTGGCATTCCATTTTGTTCCATTATTCTCTATGGACATTCCATTTTCTTCCACTATTCTCTATTGGCATTCTATTTTGTTTCCATTATTCTCTATGGGCATTCCATTTCGTTCCATTATTCTCTATGGGCATTCCATTTCGTTCCATTATTCTCTATGGGCATTCCATTTTGTTTCCATTATTCTCTATGGGCATTCCATTTCGATCAATTATTCTATGGGCATTTCATTATTCTCTTTGGACATTCCATTATGTTTCCATTATTCTCTATGGATATTCCATTTTGTTTCCATTATTCTCTATGGCAGGAATATGCAATTAGTGGACCTCCAGCTATTGCAAAACAACAATTCCCATCATGCCTCTGCTTCTGGGTGTCATGCTTTTGGCTGTCAGAGTCTTGCTATGCCTCACGGGACTGTAGTTCTGCAACAGCTGGAGGTCTGCCAATTCCATATCCCTGCTCTATGGGCATTCCATTTTGTTCCATTATTCTCTATGGGCATTCCATTTTGTTCCATTATTCTCTTTGGGCATTACATTTTGTTCCATGATTCTCTGTTGGCATTCCATTTTGTTCCATTATTCTCTTTGGGCATTACATTTTGTTCCATGATTCTCTGTTGGCATTCCATTTTGTTTCCATACTTCTCTATTGGCATTCTATTTTGTTCCCATTATTCTCTATGGGCATTCCATTTTGTTTTCATTATTCTCTATGTGCATTCCATCTCCCTGTTAAAGCACATGGGCATTCCATTCTGTCATTCCTTTTATGTCCCCTTCACCTACACTGAGACACAACGGAAGGCGGACACTGCTGACCAGTGCTCCAGAACATTCCAGAAGCCTGGAGTTTCCTATACCTGTTTTTGAGCTTTGTCGTTTTTAACCTATAGAGAAAACTATCATCTATTCTATTGCATCACTTGTTGCCAGGTTTTTTAGCTTTTCCATCAGTTTTTTTTTTTTTTTTTTATCATTATTATTATTTATTTTTTGTTAGGGTAAAGGGTTAGTGCCGGTTTACACAGGGAAGACATGTCAGGCGATTTAGCCGCCTGACAAGTCGCACTCCATGCATTCCAATGGAACCGTTCTAATAGGAGTGACTCAAGTCGCTCTGGCTTAGAAAAAGGTTCCTGCACTACTTTGGGGCGACTTCAGAGCGGCTTGCATTGACTTCTATACAGAAGTCATTTTGCAAGCTGTGCTGTATGGGGTGGCTTCAGAGTCAGACGACTTTGAAGCCGCCCCTGTGTGAACCGGTACTTAGAGTTAAAGCGGAGTTCCAATCATTTGTTTATTAAAAGTCAGCAGCTACAAAAAGTGTATTATTTTTATACAGGATTTATATAGCGCCAACAGTCTGCTCAGCACTTTACAACATAAGGGCAAACATTACAGTTACAATACAATTCAATACACAAGGAATCAGAGGGCTCTGTAGCTGCTGACTTTTAATAAACACTCACTCACCTGTCCCACAGTCCAGCGGTGCACTTACTACAGCCGTATTCTCCCCGTGTCCTCCCTCGGCTGCGCCAGCATCTCTACTATAGGTACCCAGCTGCAACAGTTTGCGGATTCACAGCCAGGTGACAAAAAGCAGGTTAACTCAGCTTATAACACCTGCGTTTGAGGTGCGTTATACATGTGCTGCCCAAATGCCACTTCTGATTTTCATTTTTATTTTCACAAGGAGATGTGAACGTTGTAAATGCTTTACTAACATGCGCTGAACACTCTAGAAAACATTTTTTAAAACTTTTTGAAGCTGTGCAATGGAATTCAAGGTGGCAGGCCACAGCAAAGAAAGGTATCCCTGCAGCTGCACATCCGTGCTGTCCCTTGAATGAATGTGTGAGTTTATGAGTGGCAACCTCAGCCTGTACTCTGACCAGGCCACGCCCCCCCCCCCCCCAATGCATTTCACTCTGCCTGTCGGAGCTTAGGCAAAGCCTAGAGAGCACATCCGACCATAAGGGCTCATTCGCATGTGCTTTGATTTTTTAAGATTAATCCATGATCAGATCGATCCTCATAGAGGATTTGACAGGTGGTGAGAGGGCATTGTCATCATCTTCTCACTGCTTGCTTTAAAGTGGTTGTAAGACATAGAAATATAAACAAAGCATATCCCTCTATGGTGTGTACTTATCTCAATACAGAGCACTGAGTCTCATTTCTGTCTGCTGCTTTGTAACTTTGCTATCAGCATAAGTCACCTCTGACCATTTTTCCTAACACCAAGAGAAAAATGGTGACAGAGGAGGGACCTACAGCAGATTGACAGCCTCAGCTCTGTTCCTGTGTGAAGGGGGGTGTGTTCCTTCCCTCCAATCAGCTCTCACAGCTCTCCTCACTGAGCTCTGCAGAATGTAATTTCAGCTCTCCGCCCCCTTTTTTCTGAAATCTCTGACAAGCTTTATAAATTCAGCACTTTGAACAGATGTAGAGATGACTGCAAAAAAACTGGTACAACTTAGGATGTAGGAGGATTTGTTTAATCTGTGTATCACCTGAGGCCAGTCACTTCACTGGACATATGTAAGGGTTTACAACCACTTTAACCCCTTTCAACCCTGCTTCAGAGCACCACATCCATGTGTATTGTCACAGGGGGTAGAATTCCTGCTACGACATGTGTACACTCCCAGATGCTGCCTCTGCAGATAACGGGGGCAGTGAGAGGTGGGAGGTAAAAATGCAGTTCAAGCAGTTGTGTGAACGATCCCTTCTTGATGCAAAGTGAAGCAATGTGCTGGTGTATCCTATCCCAGTGTTTCTCAACTCCAGTCCTCAAGGCGCACCAACAGGTCATGTTTTCAGGATTTCCCTCAGATGAAAAGGCTGTGGTAATTACTAAGGCAGTGAAACTGATCAAATCACCTGTGCAAAATAGTGGAAATCCTGAAAACATGACCTGTTGGTGCGCCTTGAGGACTGGAGTTGAGAAACACTGTCCTATCCTATCTAACTGCCATTGTTTTCATTGCCTAGCTCATTGGCAGGTAGTATGAGAGCAATAACACACATGACAAATATTTGTTTGTGCCATATCTCTAAGGCAATGTAAAAGAGCTTTTGAGCTTCTTTCATATTAGTAGTGCCCTCTAAAGAGCGATCCGCATTTGGATAGCTTTTCAGAGTGCATTTGACAGGCAGTAAGGATGCCTTTTATCATCTCCTCACTGCCTGATTTAACCCTGTAATGGAGCACTACCGCTCCACAATAACGTAGATTGCATGCGGTAGTGCACGTGGCCCTATTGAACTCAAACCTGATTTAAAAATGCTGCTGCCATGGCATGTGTACTGCTCTGTCTTGGCATTTTGACAGTTCAGGTGGGTGGCTGAGTAATGCTAAAATCACTGCCGTCCAATTTTACCACCCACCAGCCACTCATCTGAAAGAGCTCCTACTGCTTACTGTGATCCGTGGTGGAGGGCGAAAGCACCCCCAAAACACCCACCCCCCCATGTTGAGGGCATGCAGCCTGGTACGGTTCGGGGGGGGGGGGGGGCGCTCGCTCGTCCCCAGCCCCTTTCCTTTCCTGACCGGCCAGGCTGCCTGCTCGGATCGGGGTATGGATTTTGGGGGGACCCCATGCCGATTTTTCGGCGTAGGGGGTTCCCCCTAAAATCCGTGCCAGACCTAAGGGCCTGGTATGCCCCATGACGGGGCTTGCAAGGTGTCAATCTCGCCGATAAAAGCGGCGAGATTGACTTCCTTTTCTAGTCCCGTCGTACCCGAGTCACGTTCAAAATGAACGGACTTGGCCGTTTGTGGGCAAGTCCGTTGTAAAAAAATTACAACTTCAAAAATTTCACCATAACTCTTGGGCATGCTACACTGTAACCATGTGAAATTGTTATCATTTTCTTCACACAAATAGAGCTTTATTTTGGTAAAATGTAATCACTGCTGGGTTTTTTATTTTTTACAGAAAAAAACCTGAAAATTTTGAAAAATAAAAAAGTTTTTCTTAGTTTCCGTCAGTAAATTTTGTAAACAAATAATTTTTCTCCTTCACTGGTGTGCCCTGATAAGGCTGGACTGATGGGCACTAATGAGGTGGCACTAATATGCCATAAAAAGTTTATGGCGACCTGAGTCCTGCCCCAGGGGACATGTATCAATTGGAAAAAATGTTTTTAAAACAGCCGTTTTTTCAGGAGCAGTGATTTTAATAATGCTTAAAGTGAAACAATAAAAATGAAAAATACCAGGCCCTAAGGGTCTGGTATGGGTTTTAAGGGGAACCCTGCGCCAAAAAAAAAAAAAATGGAGTGGGGGTCCCCCGAAAAATCTATACCAGACTCTTATCTGAGCACGCAACCTGGCAGGCTGCAGGAAAAGAGGGGGGTGAGAGAGCATACCAGGCAACATGCCCTCAACATGGGGAGGGTGCTTTGGGGTAGCCAAAGCACCGTGTCCCTATGTTGATGGGGACAAGGGCCTCATCCCCACAACCCTTGCCCAGTGGTTGTGGGGGTCTGCGGGCGGGGGGGTTATCGGAATCTGGAAGCCCCCTTTAACAAGGGGACGCCCAGATCCCAGCCTCCCCCCTGTGTGAAATGGTAACGGGGTACAAATGTACCCCTACTATTTCACAAAAAAAGTGTGAAAATGGTAAAAATGACATGACACAGCTTGGGAACAAGTCCTTTATTAAAAATTAAAAAAATAAAACTGTCCCACTTCTCTTGCTCCGCCGACGGACCAAAAAAGAAAAAAAAAAAAAAAGTGACCGACCCGCCTCCATGGGGGGCACCCGCCATAATGACAGTCCTCTCAGGTGACAGCTCTTTATAACGGTGACATCACCGGTTGACCCCGCCCCCTTCTGACACTACGGAGAAGCCATAGGGATGTCCCCATGCATCAGAGGTGATATCATTTGCTACTCAGTGATTGCAGTATTCTAGTCTGCATCTCCCCAAGGTAATACATAAAACCTGGCCTGTTAGTGGGCCCTGAGGACAGGGTTGATGACCACTGTCTTAGGGTGGGCCCTGCGACCCCATAGCCATTTTAAGGCCAATAACTTTCCCAGCCTTTGGAGAATGGAATGGAGTGTGGAGTTCCCTTTTAAAAGAAAAAGTCAGCCAAAAGAATTCATATGCATTAGAAGGGGGAGACAAGAGCATTGTAGAATGGAGTGTGGAGTTCCCTTTTAAAAGGAAAGGTTAGCCGAAAGAAAACATAAGCATTAGAAGGGGGAGACAAGAGCATTGTAGAATGGAGTGTGGAGTTCCCCTTTAAAAGCAAAAGTTAGCCCATGGAAATCCAAGGGGTTAGAGGGGGAGACAAGAGCATTGGAGAATGGAGTTTGGAGTTCCCCTTTAAAAGCAAAAGCTAGCCCAAGGAAATCATATGCATAGAGGGGGAAGGTTAAATGCCCTTTTAGGAAGAGCTAGAGGAGCGAGGGTCTTTTTACATAATTTTAACAAGGTGCATGTCACATGTTGGCAACGTAACATACCAACATGACCTGTGTGCAAATATCCTTAAAAAAATACATAAAGGTGAACCAGTGTAAAAAAAAGTCAAGTTTAGAGGTGCGCCCGTTCAACCCACGCAATTGCATTTACGTTGCTTGACATTTACTAAGATTTTGGCTGCGCAGTGAACAAACGCATTTGAACGAGCGCAAGAGCCGCTTGCACATGCGCAGTGCTTACATTGATCTCACACAGTTCTAAACATACTTGCGGACACAGCAGACTTGCTCTCAAAAAGTTACTTTCTTATTTTATTTTGGGCATATTTTTTTGGGCAGTTGTTAATAAACTTCCTCACATCACCCCATCATATTGGCACCTCCACCTCCATCCAAAAAAGTAACTTAAATGATTTTAGCAAATGGCTGCAATATAACAAAGAGTGAAAAATTTAAGGGGGTCTGAATACTTTCCGTCCCCACTGTATAGTTAGCACACATCACACACATAACACATAAAAGGCATAGCAAGTTTTTTGAAGACTTTTTTGTGTTATGTGTGTGATGTGTGCTAACTATACAGTGGGGACAGAAAGTATTCAGACCCCCTTAAATTTTTCACTCTTTGTTATATTGCAGCCATTTGCTAAAATCATTTAAGTTACTTTTTTTCCTCATTAATGTACACACAGCACCCCATATTGACAGAAAAACACAGAATTTACATTTTTGCAGATTTATTCAAAAAGAAAAAATGAAATATCACATGGTCCTAAGTATTCAGACCATTTGCTGTGACACTCATATATTTAACTCAGGTGCTGTCCATTTCTTCTGATCATCCTTGAGATGGTTTTACACCTTCATTTGAGTCCAGCGGTGTTTGATTATACTGATTGGACTTGATTAGAAAAGCCACACACTTGTCTATATAAGACCTTTGTCAAGGACTATACTCACCGAGGCCGAGATGCCGAGAGCGGCTCGCCCTTACGACCACGCGCACCCGACCCCTGGAGGTGATACAGGGAGTTGGGGGCACGCGGAGGCACGGGCTTCCGGAAGGGACTGGATTCCTGGAGGAAGTCCGTGTAACTGTGGACACCGGAGAAGCTGCAAACAAGTGGTTAGCTGAAACTGGGGTAACTGGCCAGAGCAAGTCCGTGTAACAGGCTGAGATCAGGGGTATCAGGCAGACAAGGGGTATCCGTAAAACAAGCAGAGGTCAGAGGTATCCGGTAGGCAGAGAGAGAGAGTCCGTTTACTAGCAGAGGTCTGGGGGTATTCAGCAGGCAGAGAGAACGTCCGTTAAACTAGCAGAGGTCAGGGTATCCAGCAAGCAGAGAGAGTATCCGTTAACAAGCAGAGGTCTGGGGGTATCCGGCAGGCAGAGAGGGTATCCGTTAACTAGCAGAGGTCAGGGTATCCAGCAAGCAGAGAGAGTATCCGTTAACAAGCAGAGGTCTGGGGGTATCCGGCAGGCAGAGAGGGTATCCGTTAACTAGCAGAGGTCTGGGGGTAACAGCAGGCAGAGAGAGTATCACAGGGAGTATATTAAGGAAACTGGGTACAGGACAGGGCACAGCTGACGACTAACCAGCAACCCGACTGGGCGCTGGAGCCGTCAGAAGTAGCCCACCGGCGAGCGCGTCAGCGTGACGCGCCGCCGGGCACCCGCACGGCCACGGCGCGCACACGGGGACCGCCGTGCACCCGCGCGCGCCGCACAGCTGGGCCGCGAACGAGTGCACGGCGCAGCGTGAGTCCTCCGCGCATGCGCCGTGGAGCCCGGCGGACGGAGGCGGCTTGTGCCTCCTGACAGTGCCCCCCTCCTAAGGGCGGACACTGAACGCCCAGACTGGACATTACTTCCGGGTGGTCTCGGTGGAAGGCTTGAATTAAGCGTGGTGCATGTAGGTTCCTTGCAGGTTCCCAAGAGTTGTCCTCAGGTGGATAACCCTTCCACTGGATCAAATACTGCAGTTGTCTGCCCTTCTTCCTACAGTTAAGGATGGACTCCACCTCAAATTCATTCTCACCATCCACCCTAACTGGTGGCGGAGGAGGCTCCCCTCTTTCCGGAAAGGTGTTGTCCACCACAGGCTTCAGTAAGGACACGTGGAAGACAGGGTGGATCCTATAAGTCTTTGGTAATGCTAGCTCCATAGCCACAGGGTTGATAATCCTTTTGATGGGGAAAGGACCAATAAACTTGGGTCCCAATTTCCGTGAAGGCACGGATAGTTTAAGGTTAGTAGTGGATAACCAGACTTCTTCTCCAAGTTTAAAGGTTGGATCTTTTCCCCTGCCTCGGTCATATTGCTCCTTGTAATCCGTTTGAGCCCTCAGCAACATGTCCTGAATTCTTCGGAAATTTGCCTGTAAGGAGGTCACTCTGTCATGCACGGCAGGGACTGCTATTTCGGGAACATTGTTGGACAGGAAGGTGGGATGAAAACCACAATTTGCCCAGAAAGGCGTTTGGTTAGTAGCGGTGTGAACAGAATTGTTATACGCAAATTCAGCGTATGGGAGAAGGCTTGCCCAGTCATCTTGGGATCCCGAGCAGAAGCATCGCAGATATTGCTCTAGGGTCTGGTTCGTCCTCTCCGTTTGGCCGTTACTCTGAGGATGGTAGGCTGATGAGAGGCAGACTTTGATATTTAAGGCTTTGCAAAGCTCCCTCCAGAATTTGGACGTGAATTGTACACCCCTGTCCGATACGACGTTCTTTGGTACGCCATGGAGTCTGATGATTTCCTTGAGAAAAATATTGGCAGTTTCTAAGGCCGAGGGGGTGCCCTTCATGGGCAAAAAATGGGCCATCTTGGAGAGACGGTCAACCACGACAAAAATAGTGGTAAAGCCCCCCGAGGCTGGCAGGTCTACTATAAAGTCCATGGAGACGTCAGACCATGGTCGTTCAGGGATCGGTAGAGGTCTTAGTAAACCCCAGGACTTGGTGTTTCGCCCCTTGTTCCGCTGACACGGAGGGCAGGATGCCACATACTTCTTGCAATCCTGTCTCCACCCAGGCCACCAAAAGGAACGGGAAACCAGCTCAGACGTTTTCCTCACTCCAAAATGCCCTGCGAGTCTATGGTCGTGGCACATCTGGAGGGTTAGTGACCGTGTCTCCTGAGGTACAAAAATTTTTCCACGGATCCAGAAGAAGTTACCATTTCTCTTCAGGGACTGCACCTCTGGTTCCGTGCAAGAGTTGGATGATGATTTGATGGATGACATCAAATCCACTTGTGCCACCCCAAGGAAGTTTTGGGAAGACAGGATAGTACCAGGTTCTGACGTCTGGGACTCTGCCGAGAACATCCGTGAGAGTGCGTCTGCCTTTCCATTCTTTGAACCGGGTCTATAGGATATGTGGAAGTTGAAGCGGGAGAAAAAGAGGGCCCAGCGGGCTTGTCTAGGTCTTAATCGCTTTGCTGTCCGTAAGTACTCCAGGTTCTTATGGTCTGTAAATATCATTACCGGATGTAATGCACCTTCGAGCAGATACCTCCATTCTTCAAGAGCAAACTTTATGGCCAGCAACTCCCTGTCACCTACATCATAGTTTAGCTCGGGCGGGCTGAGCTTCCGAGAAGCGAATGCAACAGGGTGAAGGATAGCCTTGGGCCCTTGCCTCTGAGAGAGAATTGCTCCTGTGGCAATTTCTGAAGCGTCCACCTCCAAAACATATGGTTGAGCAGGATCAGGATGGCAAAGAATTGGAGCTGAACTGAACAGATTCTTTAATTTCGAAAAAGCCTCCTGTGCGGCCTCACTCCACCGGAAAAGGTTGTGCTGACGGGTTAGCTGGGTGATGGGTGCTACAATGGTCGAGAATCCGACAATGAATCTCCGATAGAAGTTAGCAAAACCTATGAAACGTTGAACCCCCTTTTTATCAGATGGAGCTGGCCAATCTTGGATGGCCTGTATCTTTTGGGGATCCATTGCGATTCCGCCGGCCGATATGATGAACCCCAGGAATTGTACCACTGATCTCTCGAATTCGCATTTTTCCATCTTTAGATAAAGCTTGTGCTGTCTTAGTATAGTAAGGACCTTCTTGACATGCCCCCTGTGTAACTCAATCGTAGGAGAGAAAATGAGTATGTCATCCAGGTAAACGACAAGGAAGTCATCCAGGTATTCTCGGAATATGTCGTTTACTAGGTGCTGGAATGTGGCTGGAGCATTGCATAGCCCGAATGGCATCACCAGATACTCGAAGTGTCCAAACCTGGATCTGAACGCTGTCTTCCATTCATCCCCTGCTCTGATTCTAACAAGGTTATAGGCCCCCCGCAGGTCTAGTTTGGAAAAGACCCTAGCAGATCGAAATCGTTGGAATAGCTCCGGGATGAGTGGTAATGGGTATCTATTCTTAATGGTGATATTGTTGAGCTGCCGGTAGTCCACACAAGGTCTAAGGGACCCATCTTTCTTCCCGACGAAGAATATTCCTGCTCCAGCAGGTGAGGATGAAGGACGGATAAACCCCTTTTCCAGATTCTCATCGATGTACTGTCTGAGCGCCTCCAGTTCGGTCTCGGAGAGAGGGAATATACGACCGAACGGAATCACGGATCCCGGCAACAGGTCGATCGGACAGTCATAAGGCTGATGAGGTGGTAGGCGGTCAGCCATTTGCTTATTAAAGACCTCCTGGAACTCCAGATATTCAGAGGGGATCTGTTGAAGGTTGTCTGACGAGGCAGTAACCGTGGCACAAACCTTCGGAGTTAGAGGGAGGCAATGCTCCAAGCAGTATGGAGAGGAGAAGGACACCATCTTGGAGCTCCATTGGATCTGCGGATCATGAGCTTGTAACCAAGGCAGGCCAAGGATGACTGGGAAGATGGAAGAATGGATGAGGTCGAGCCGTAGGAATTCCTGATGCCCGGAATCGGTGATTACTAAGATAGGCTGGGTCTCCTGGGTGATGGGACCTGAACTAGGAAGAGAGCCATCGGCTAGATGCACTTGTAAGCCTTGGGCCTTTGTTTGCAAGGGGATACGGAGGCTGCGGGCCAAGGCTGCATCCATGAAGCAGCTACAGGCCCCTGAATCAATGATGGCGGGTAGGCGAGACTCCCCTTCCGGCAGCTGCAAGGAAACAGACAACATCACATAAGATTTTGGAGCATTGTTATCCAGATGATTCATTAATCTAGGCTGAAGGAACTTACTGGGCCTTATTGGACAATTGCGCAGGAAGTGGCCCGCTCCCCCGCAGTACAGACACAGATTGGACTGCCGTCTGCGTTGCCTTTCTTCCGAAGTTAGCGGGGCCCGGACCAGGCCTAGCTGCATGGGCTCAGCTTCAGGAGGTGTTGTGGAAGACGGTGGTGGCGTGGATGGAGTTCTAAACGGCGTCCACGTAGGGCGTGGACCCTGAAACCGCTCCGAGCGACGTTCTCGCAAGCGCCTATCCAGCTTCGTGGCTGCCTGAATGAGCTCTTCCAAGGTCTCCGGGGTCTCCATCCTGGCTAGCTCATCTTTGAGGAGTTCAGACAAGCCTTGACGGTACTGGTAGCGGAGAGCCGGCTCGTTCCAATTTGTGTCGGCCGCCCATTTGCGGAATTCCACCGTATAATCTTCGATGGGTCTTCTTCCTTGGGACAAGTGGTGGAGAGTGGCTTCAGCGGTAGCCTTCCGTTGCGGATCATCATAGAGTTGGGACATACCCTCGAAGAAGGTGTCTATGGAATTTAGCATAGGACTTCCCTGTTCCATTAAGCCATGAGCCCAGGCCTGAGGTTCCTCTGACAGCAGTGAGATAGCAAAACCCACTTTGACGATCTCTGATGCAAATGTCCGGGGCTGAAGGGCAAAGTAAAGTGAACAGGCGTTTTTAAAAGACCTGAATCTTTTACGGTCTCCGGAGAACCGTTCGGGCGTAGGGACCCTGGGTTCAGGAAGTGCCATGACAACGGTAGGGCTGGCGGCGGCCTGGGGGAGTGCCCCTTCATTGCTGGGTGCAGGAGCTGCAGTGGCGGAAGGAAGTACTCCAGCAATCTGTTGGAGGCGGCTGTCAACTTGAGCATACCCCTCCTGTAGCTTCTGGACTGAGTCGGCCAGGGTGGAGACCTGTTGGCACAGGATCTCCAAAGGAGAGCGCGCTCTGTCGGCCTCAGACATCTGGCTGGTTAGTACTGTCAAGGACTATACTCACCGAGGCCGAGATGCCGAGAGCGGCTCGCCCTTACGACCACGCGCACCCGACCCCTGGAGGTGATACAGGGAGTTGGGGGCACGCGGAGGCACGGGCTTCCGGAAGGGACTGGATTCCTGGAGGAAGTCCGTGTAACTGTGGACACCGGAGAAGCTGCAAACAAGTGGTTAGCTGAAACTGGGGTAACTGGCCAGAGCAAGTCCGTGTAACAGGCTGAGATCAGGGGTATCAGGCAGACAAGGGGTATCCGTAAAACAAGCAGAGGTCAGAGGTATCCGGTAGGCAGAGAGAGAGAGTCCGTTTACTAGCAGAGGTCTGGGGGTATTCAGCAGGCAGAGAGAACGTCCGTTAAACTAGCAGAGGTCAGGGTATCCAGCAAGCAGAGAGAGTATCCGTTAACAAGCAGAGGTCTGGGGGTATCCGGCAGGCAGAGAGGGTATCCGTTAACTAGCAGAGGTCAGGGTATCCAGCAAGCAGAGAGAGTATCCGTTAACAAGCAGAGGTCTGGGGGTATCCGGCAGGCAGAGAGGGTATCCGTTAACTAGCAGAGGTCTGGGGGTAACAGCAGGCAGAGAGAGTATCACAGGGAGTATATTAAGGAAACTGGGTACAGGACAGGGCACAGCTGACGACTAACCAGCAACCCGACTGGGCGCTGGAGCCGTCAGAAGTAGCCCACCGGCGAGCGCGTCAGCGTGACGCGCCGCCGGGCACCCGCACGGCCACGGCGTGCACACGGGGACCGCCGTGCACCCGCGCGCGCCGCACAGCTGGGCCGCGAACGAGTGCACGGCGCAGCGTGAGTCCTCCGCGCATGCGCCGTGGAGCCCGGCGGACGGAGGCGGCTTGTGCCTCCTGACAACCTTACAGCTCACAGTGCATGTCAGAGCAAATGAGAATCATGAGGTCAAAGGAACTTCCTGAAGAGCTCAGAGACAGAATTGTGGCAAGGCACAGATCTGGCCAAGGTTACAAAAAAAATTCTGCTGCACTTAAGGTTCCTAAGAGCACAGTGGCCTCAATAATCCTTAAATGGAAGACGTTTGGGACGACCAGAACCTTTCCTAGAGCTGGCCGTCTGGCCAAACTGAGCTATCGAGGGAGAAGAGCCTTGGTGAGAGAGGTAAAGAAGAACCCAAAGATCACTGTGGCTGAGCTCCAGAGATGCAGTCCGGAGATGGGAGAAAGTTGTAGAAAGTCAACCATCACTGCAACCCTCCACCAGTCAGGGCTTTATTGCAGAGTGGCCCGACGGAAGCCTCTCCTGTGCAAGACACATGAAAGCCCACATGGAGTTTGCTAAAAAAACACCTGAAGGACTCCAAGATGGTGAGAAATAAGAGTCTCTGGTCTGATGAGACCAAGATAGAACTTTCTAGCCTTAATTCTAAGCGGTATGTGTTGAGAATACCAGGCACTGCTCATCACCTGTCCAATACAGTCCCAACAGTGAAGCATGGTGGTGGCAGCATCATGCTGTGGGGGTGTTTTTCAGCTGCAGGGACAGGACGACTGGTTGCAATCGAGGGAAAGATGAATGCGGCCAAGTACAGGGACAGTGGCTTCACAACAACTCCGTGACTGTTCTTGAATGGCCCAGCCCGAGCCCTGACTTAAACCCAATTGAGCATCTCTGGAGAGACCTAAAAATGGCTGCCCACCAACGTTTACCATCCAACCTGACAGAACTGGAGAGGATCTGCAAGGAGGAATGGCAGAGGATCCCCAAATCCAGGTGTGAAAAAACTTGTTGCATCTTTCCCAAAAAGACTCATGGCTGTATTAGATCAAAAGGGTGCTTCTACTAAATACTGAGCAAAGGGTCTGAATACTTAGGACCATGTGATATTTTAGTTTTTCTTTTTTAACCACTTAAAGACCAGCCTCGTTCTGGAATTTAGGTGTTTACATGTTTAAAACAGTTTTTTTTGCTAGAAAATTACTTAGAACCCCCAAACATTATATATTGTTTTTTTTCTAACACCCTAGAGAATAAAATGGCGGTCATTGCAATACTTTTTTTCACACTGTATTTGCACAGCGATCTTACAAGCGCACGTTTTTTGGAAAAAATTCACTTTTTTGAATAAAAAAAATAAGACAACAGTAAAGTTAGCCCAATTTTTTTTATATTGTGAAAGATAATGTTATGACGAGTAAATTGATACCCAACATGTCACACTCCAAAATTGCGCCCGTTCGTGGAATGGCGTCAAACTTTTACCCTCAAAAATCTCCATAGGTGACATTTAAAAAATTCTACAGGTTGCATGTTTTGCGTTACAGAGGAGGTCTAGGGCTAGAATTATTGCTCTCGCTCTAACAATTGCAGCGATACCTCACATGTGTGGTTTGACCACCGTTTTCATATGCCGGCGCTACTCACGTATGCGTTCGCTTCTGCGCGCGAGCTCGTCGGGACAGGGCGTTTAAAACATTTTTTTTTACTTATTTATTTTATTTGATTTTATTTATTTTTACACTGTTTTTTTTTTAAATATTTGGGCCACTTTTATTCCTATTACAAGTAATGTAAACATTCCTTGTAAAAGAAAAAAGCATGACAGGTCCTCTTAAATATGAGATCTGGGGTCAAAAAGTCCTCAGATCTCATATTTGGACTTAAATGCAATTTAAAAAAAAATGTAATTTGAAAAATGTGGCTTTAAGAGGTATGGGCGGAAGTGATGTTATGACGTCGCTTCCGCCCTGCAGTGTCATGGAGACGGGTGGGGGCCATCTTCCCCTCACTCGTCTCCATGCACAGCTAGGGAACAGACGCGATCACCTCCGCCACTGCCGACGGCTCTGGTAAGCGGCAGAGGGCACCAGATCGCGGCGGGAGGGGGGCCCCTCTCCCGCCACTGATAAAAGTAATCTTGCGACGAATCCGCCGCAGAGACCACTTTTATCTTGTAACCGACCGCCGGCCGAAAACGGGGATACCGCGGTTATGGCAGCTAGTTGTTGCCATAACAACGATCTCCGTCCTCAAAAAAGGGACGTACATCGGCGTGCAGCAGTCAGCAAGTGGTTAATAAATCTGCAAAAATGTCAACAATTCTGTGTTTTTCTGTCAATATGGGGTGCTGTGTGTACATTAATGAGGAAAAAAAATGAACTTAAATGATTTTAGCAAATGGCTGCAATATAACAAAGAGTGAAAAATTTAAGGGGGTCCCAATACTTTCCGTCCCCACTGTATTATCACCTGACAACTTTGTGTACCAAAAAAAAATTAATTTTCTTTCCTGCATTTCCAAAAACTTGTGGCAAAAAATGACATTTTCATAAGACTCATTTTGCCTCTTAGAAAATACTTTGGAGTGTTTGCTCTCCAAACTGGGGTCATTTTAGGTGTTTCCACTGCCCTGGTGCTCCAGGGCCTCCTGTGATAGGTAGTCAGGATATTAGATGAGTAATTTATTCTCCCTCAAAGCCCAAAGGCGCTCCTTGGATTTTAGGCCCCTCTATGCATCTAGGCTGTCAAAAAGTTTCACATGTGGTATCCCCATACTCAAGAGGCATAGTAGAATATGTTTTGGGGTGTAATTCTAAGTATGCCTATGCTGTGTGTGAGACAAAGCTTGTTAAATTTCGGTTATTTTTTACCAAAGAAACGAAGCAGAATACATCTTGGCCTAAATATAAGAAAAAATATGATTTACGGTATTTGTAAAATTTTATAATAGAAACTAAGAAAAATGTTTTTTCGAAATGTTTGGTATTTTTTTCTTTGTATAACAAAACAATAAAAATAAAAAATCAAATATCACCAAAAGAAAGCTCCATCTGTCTCAAATAAATTATAAAAATTCCATTTAGGTACAGTGTTGCATGAGTAATTGTCACTCAAAGTGTGACAGTGCTGAAAACTTAAAAATGACCTGGGCAGGTAGAAGGTGAAAGTGTCTGGTATTGAGGTGATTTAAAGTAGTCCCCTTGTGAAGCGAAGCACTTTTATAGACAACTGTGCCACTGCCGGAAATATTCCTGGAGTTTATTTTCCGAAACTCTGCACAGTATCTTGATCGCCACGAGTTGGATGTCCAGCATGTTATACACTATGTCCTTTTAAGGCCTTTTTTAATTTTGGAAACAGTCGAAAGTTGTGCAGAGTGCTAAGTCAGGGGAATAAGGTGGTTGATCAAACTTTGGAATGCATTTCTGGACTAAGAACCTGCAAGCACTTAACGTATCATGTCCAGGAGCATTGTTGTGGCGGAGAATCCACTTGTCAGGCCAGAATTCCGGTCTTTTCCTCTGAACAGATTTCCATAACCTTTTCAGAATTTCAGAATAACAATGTTGGTTGACTGTTGTACTATGTTCTATGAAAAAAAAAAACAAAAAAAAACAAAACCAGCATAGGTTTGAATTGAGAACGAGGCATGCGTGCTTTCTTCGGGCAAGGTGAATTCTTTGTTTTCACTGCATGCTCTGGTGTTTTATTTCTGGATCATAGTGGAAACACATTGGGCAGGATTTACTTAAACTGGAGCACTTAAAATCTGGTGCAGCTGTACATGGTAGCCAATCAACTTCTAACTTCAGCTTGTTCAATCAGGCTTTGGCAATAAAACCTGGAATCCAATTGGTTTCTTTGCAAAGCTGCACCAGATTTTGCACACTCCAGCTTTAGTAAAGCCCCACTCAGGGCCGGACTGGCCTACCGGGATACAGAGACATTTCCCAGTAGACTGCCTGCCCTGGAGCCGCTTTGGTCTATGCTGTGGCTGCAGTACTCCCCTCCCTCCTCCTCTTCCTACTTGTCACATAGCGGGAGACCGCTGTATCACGGAGCTGAGTGTGAAAAGTTTGGCTGCGCTGTGATAAAAGTCTTTATCACACGAGCTGGTCTAGGAGGAGGGCGGGACTTTTGTCACAGCACGGCCGAACTTTTCACACTTAGCTCCGTGACACAGCGGGAGATGCCCGCTGTGCGTAATGCACGCACTGACTGGTGAGGCTGCAATGAGGGCACAGTAAGGCTGCAATGATGGTGAGGGAGGCTGCCATGAGGGCACAGTAAGGCTGCAATGATGGTGACGGACGCTGCAATGAGGGCACAGTAAGGCTGCAATGATGGTGAGGGACGCTGCAATGAGGGCACAGTAAGGCTGCAATGATGGTCAGGGACGCTGCAATAAGGGCACGGTAAGGCTGCAATGATGGTGAGGGAGGCTGCAAAGAGGGCACACTAAGGTGACAATGATGGTGAGGCTGCAATGAGGGCATGGTAAGGTGGCAATGATGGGCACAGTGAGGCTGCAATGATGGGCACGGTGAGGCTACAATGATGGTGAGGCTGCAATGAGAGCACGTTGAGACTGCAATGAGGGCGCGGTAAGGCGGCAATAATGGGCACGGTGAGACTGCAATAATGGGCACGGTGAGACTGCAATGATGGGCACAGTGAGGCTGCAATGATCTCTTGTATCATGTCCGCAGTCTCTGACCATCTCTTGTACCATGTCTGCAGTCTCTGACCATCTCCGGTATTGTGTCTACATTCTCTTAACATCTTTAGTATCATGTCCTAAGTCTCTGACCATCTCCTGTACCATGCCCGCAGCCTCTAACCATTCTTGTATCATGTCCGCAACCTCTGACCATCTCTTGTCTTATATCATGTCTGCAGTCTCTGAGGGAGTCTGGAGAGGAGTCAAGAATGGGAGCACCGCTGGGATGGGGATCTTGGGAGAAGTCAGACATGTTTGGACTGTGGAGAGGAGACTATAGGAAAAGCAGAGCCACCAAGCTGGAGCCAACTGACTGATCCCTGCAAGGTGCACCTGAGAGGAGGTCAGTGACAGCGCCGCCAGGCCAGTCTGAGGGGGTGTCACTGATGTAAGGGGGAGTAAATACAATAATGTAAGGGGGCACTGATATAAAAGGTTTCCCCCCTATATCATTAACCCACGCCCCCCCTTACCCTAGTGTATTCTTTCTGTGGAAGGTGGTCTCTGGTCACCGCCCCCCCCCCCCCACCCACATTCCCAGAGTCCCAGGTGTCCCTCTTGATGATTGCTCCACTTTTACTACTTTTAACTGAAATTTACTGTATATATATATATATATATATATATATATATCCCTAGCCCTATGTGCTTTCATATACACCCTGTTCCAAATTATTATGCCAGTGATTTTTTTTCTCATTTACCTAAATAATTGATGTAAACAATAGTCAATATAATTCTCATGTTATCAACTATTAAGAGTACAATTCAAATTTTTTTGAACAAACCTCCAAATGATAACAGTTTTTATTTTTCTAAATAAAAAACTTACTGTGCTTAATAATGTGGAACAGTGCATTGTAAGTTTCAAAACACTTTATAGGTTGTAAAGAACTTAAAATTGTCATTTGTTGTGTTTGCAGCATATTTACTGAAATCAAAAGCTATTTCAGTCAAACTTTGAACAACATTCTAATTTTGTAGACATTTTAACAGGTCACGTTATATTTTAACATAGGACCCCTTATTTGATAGCAGCTTCACAAGTCTTGCATCCATTGAACTTGTGAGTGTTTGGACAGTTTCTGCTTGAATTTGTTTGCAAGATGTCAGAATAGCCTCCCACAGCTGCTGTTTGGATGTAAACTGCCCACCACCCTCATTAGATCTTTCCCTTGAGGATGCTCCAAAGCAGTGGCGGCCCGTCCATAGGGGGCACATGTGCGCCGCCCCCCCAACCCCCTCCAGGCAGTCACAAAAAAAAAACTGTCAAAAAAATAAAAATTTTTAATACTGGCTCTTTAAAAAAAAATACAAAAAAAGTCAAGTGCACTGTGTTCGGACGCCAGACACGGTGCACTTATGGGAAGTGCCACGTCTATGCAATCACGAGATTGCAGACGTGTTGCTGCATTTGCGGGCATTTAGCAAGGCTGCATTTGGGGGACACAGGCCGACACAAGCAAGGCTGCATTTGGGGGACACAGGCAAAACTGCATTTGATGTGACACAGGCTGGCTGCATTCGGTGGACACGTGCTGGGCTGCATTCGGTGGACACAGGCTGGGCTGCATTCGGTGGACACAGGCTGGGCTGCATTCGGTGGACACAGGCTGGGCTGCATTCGGTGGACACAGGCTGGGCTGCATTCGGTGGACACAGGCTGGGCTGCATTCGGTGGACACAGGCTGGGCTGCATTCGGTGGACACAGGCAAGGCTGCATTCGGTGGACACAGGCAAGGCTGCATTCGGTGGACACAGGCTGTTTTGCATCCATTTGAAATCGCAGGGCGGAATCACAGCGGAACAGAGACAGCAATAAATATTTCTAATGTCAGAAATACAGAAAGGAGCGTCAGACCAAATTGGGATAAAAGAGTCCAAGATAATTTTAATTGACAGGAAAATGTCATAAAAAAATTATATAAGACTTTTTTTTACCAACAATTAAAATTATCTTGGACTCTTTCATCCCGCTTTTTAGTTTATAATTTAGAAAGTTACAAAGCAAAGCCATTGGGGCATTCCCCCGCCTTGGCAATACAAAAGGAAGTCAAAATGTAACACAAAAAATATTACAAAAAAGAAGTCAGCTGCTCTTGGTTCTCATGATGGCCTTCCAACAGAACAGAGGACCTTAATTCTAGATTTGGATCTCTGAGACATTCTGATTCCATATTCCTACCTACCCACTCCCCTTTACAATAACCGCATAGCCAATTGTTCTATCAAGTTACAGCATGGATATTCTACAGATCAGCGTGGGCAGTAGATACAAGCCAAAACCACTGCTGGAGCAAGTAATATGACATACCCCCCCATCAGAACCCAGGGAGGAATCACACCAAATCTAGAAATTCACATGGCTATGGTACATTCGTATCATTAGAGTTGGTCCAGAGGTCCCAACCCTGGATTCATATTTTGCTTTGTAGAAGGGCAGTGTAGTATTTGTAGATGTAGAAATCTAGAAAAAGGGCTGCAAAGGAATTCTGCAGCCAGGAATCAGGGGAATTGAGATAAGAGAGTGACGGCTACTGTCAGAGGAGGTAGACTTCCAATTCTGGGGGTGAGAGTTGGCTGGTGGAGGGCCAGGGTTTGGCGCCACTATCCCAGATATTAGGAGTAGTAGGAAGGTGAGGGCGGTAAGGTGGGAGTGGGATTTACTGTATATGAGGACAAGTGTTGCAGTGAAGTGGAAGTGGTGACATTGTGTGGGCTCAGAATGAGCAGATAAGTACAGTAATATTAAGAGGGAAAAAGTGAGGGAGATATGTACAGGTTGTAGGTTGAAGATAGGTGTTAAAGGAACGAGAGCTTGAGGAGAGAGGACATTATTGCAAAGAAAAAGATTAGTATGAGCATGTTGAAAGGTGGAGAGAGCGGGAAAAGAAGGCTAAGGGAAAGGGCAAAGATGAAAAGTAACTTCCAACTAATATTTGTACTTGCTTTTAGTAGAAGTGCCTTAATTAACCCCTTCACGCCGATGTAACACATATATGTGGCCTCACTGCACTGAGCTTTTTTAGTTGGGGCCGTATATATGTTTTTCTCCATTTGTGCTGGGAGGTCAGTGCCAGGGCTAGTGTTTGGGTCAAGTAGGGGTCAAAGTCATTATATTTTTGACAGGATTTTTTCTTTTA
This sequence comes from Lithobates clamitans, assembly GCA_037952925.1. Classification (NCBI taxonomy): domain Eukaryota; kingdom Metazoa; phylum Chordata; class Amphibia; order Anura; family Ranidae; genus Lithobates; species Lithobates clamitans. The sequence goes on from JBBGZY010000429.1 coordinate 9,186,482, forward strand.
AATTAGCATCAGTGTCGGTGTGTGTTAGGTAGGACATAGAAAAAAAATGCAAAATGCGCACTATTGCTTCTGGGCTGTACTACAGGTACAAACAACAAATACATACACATATGTGGTATCGTTGTGATCGTCAGGAGCAGGAGAATTTATTTTGGGTTGTTCTTGGGTGGTAGGTTATGGTAGTAACAAGAATAAGTATGGCTAAATTATTACTTTAACAATTTTTTTGTGATCATATGTACAGTTTTTACTAACGCATGTCAAAATTGTAAAATTTTGCTTAGGCATTTAGATTTGTTTTACCCTTAGGTGTGAAGTGGTTAAAGTGCCATGTAGAAAGTGCCAGGCACTTATCGCCCTAAGTGGAACTTTGCACAAGCAGTGGCCAGCCTACCCTCGCAAGCCGTCCCAAGAGTTGAATTACATTTATACTGGGATGGGGTAGAAGGTTAACCCCTTAGCGCTGACCGCACGCAAATTTGCGTTCATGGCTTGAAGGGGTTAAACCAGGGTGATGCCTGCAGCTGTAGGCATCACCCCGGTACAGTTTTTTATAGCCAGTGGTTAGCTTTATAGTGATAACAACCGATGAGGCCAGTCGGCTCCCCTCTGGCCTCTTTGCGCCACTCTTCCCATGATCCGGTGCATCCGCCAGCTAGGCTGAGGCTGGAACAAACCCGGAAACTGCTTTGATCAAGTCTCCGGTGTGAAAACACGGAAGCGATGTCACAATATCACTTCCGGTTTACTCGGCTGCCAATGGCACAGATTTTTTTTAAAAAATGACAGTTTTCAGAATCGCTGTTTTTGCAGATTAGAATACTTTTAAATGCATAGAAAGAATTTGGGGTCTTTTAAACTCCCGATCCCTCCATAAAGAGTACCTGTCACCACCTATTACTGTCACAAGGGATGTTTACATTCCTTGTATCAGCTATAAAAGTGATTAGAATTTTTTTTTTATTAAAAAGGGACAATGAAAAAAAAAGAAAGAAAATTTAATTTTTTGACTACCTCTTACAACTTTAAAGGCCCTGGAGCACCAGGAAAATGGAAATGTCCACAAAATTACCCCATTTTGGAAAGTAAACACCCCAACGTATATTCTATAAGGCATAATGAGTCTTTTGAAGTTTTTGGAAAACGTGGAAAGAAAATGAAAAAGGCATTTTTTTTTTTTACAGAAAAGTTGTCCATTTATAATATATTTCTAACACATAGCATGTACATAGCAAAAATGACATACCACATGTGGGAGACTTTTCCACAGCCTGGCCACATACAGAGGCCCAACATGCAGGGAGCATCATCAGGGACATTTATTTCAAATCTAATTTGACTACCTATTACACCTTTGTGAGACACTGATGGGCACTGTAGTGGCAAGGATGCGGCATGGATGAGAACTGATGTGGCATGGATGAGCACTGATGTGGCACGGATGAGAACTGTTGTGGCATGAATGTGGCAAGGATGAGCACTGCTGTGGCATGAATGAGCACAGATAAGGCATGGATGAGCATGGGTAAGCCAGGGATGGATGGAGCATGGATGAGCACGGATTGAGCATGGATGAGCACAGATGAGCCAGGGATCGATGGAGCATGGATGAGCAGGGATGGATGGAGCATGGATGGAGCACGGATTAAGCATAGATGACCACGGATGAGCCAGGGATGGATGGAGAATGGATGAGCCAGGGATGGATGGAGAATGGATGAGCCAGGGATGGATGGAGCACTGATGATCCAGGGATGGATGGAGCAAGGATGAGCCTGGGATGGATGGAGCACGGATGAGCCAGGGATGGGTGGAGTATAGATGGGCACATATGGAGCATGGATGGGCCAGGGATGAGCACAGATCAGCACTGTGGGCACTCCAGAGACAGCCCACAGCGCTGCTGCACCTGGCTCCCTCCTCTCCTCGCACACTGTACCGATCAGTGCGAGGAGAGGTGAGGAGCTGCACCGGACAAGCTCCGGTTTGTTGACAAGTGATTGCTCCATCATTGGACAGAGCGATCACGTGGTAAAGAGCTACTGTCATTGGCCCTTTACCCTGTTCCGTGACGCAAACCTGGCGTCACGGAACAGGCGTCACGGAACAAACCTGCCCCAGTGAAAGGCCTATTGATCGAAACGCGTCGGGCGCTTTCAGCATCCTCCTTGTTGCCCACTTGTTTTTATAAAAAATATTTTTGTGATCACAGTTTTATTGTAATCAGGCTTTTTAGCAATAAAAAACCCACCGTTTTCATCTACACTATGTGGAGGCTTCTCATTTTTTCTCCACATAACATCCGAGAGAAAACCCATTTCTTTTTTTAAATATAATTTTTTATTGAATTTTTGACAAGGAAAAGAGAAAACAAAAACAAATACGAAAAAAGAAAAAGCATATCATAATCGATATAATACATCCGTGGTCTTTCTATTAGCATTCTGACAAATACCGTCATCATATATCCTTTCCATTAAAGTGTTCTGCATGGAAACTGGCCTATGACATCATTTATTCTCTTTAGATTCGTGAATCCGTCTTTGTAGTCCATAGGTATATTAACCACCATACAGTATTACAATATAACCGGAATGACATCTTCCCAATATTTGCTTATTCTTGCATAATTCCATCATAGTTGGTGTGAATGGAAAGTTGTCTGTTACTGAAATAATAGACCACTTATTGCACAGAAAAAAATAAAAAATAAAAATAAAAATATATATATATATATATATATATATATATATATATATATATATATAAGAAGTAAAGGCAGAGTGGAAGGGGTGAGAAAGGGAGGGGGGGGGGGTTATAGATAGACGCGAGCGCGATGGATCCGGCCAAGGTTCTATCCCGTAGCCGCTACCTAATCAAGGGGTTCTCAAGAATTTAGTAAGGTTTGTCCTTCATCTGAGAAAATATATATGTTCCAGGATAACCAGTTTCTTGAATGTTTGTCTTGTTTGTGTTGGGCAGTCAGTATTAGGTCTTCCATCTTTTTGATTTCTTCAACTCTAGGTAGCCACATTCCCACCGTAGGGGGTGTGCTCTGTTTCCACAATGCTGGAATACAGGACTTCGCTGCATTGAGCAGATGTCTGACCACTGACTTTTTATATGATTTAATTGGGGCTGAGGTGGCATGTAACAGAAAAACAGCTGGATCTCTCTGCGTTATGTGATTCGTGAATTTTTTAACAATTGTCTCTACTGCTACCCAAAACTGCTGTACTAGTGAACAGGTCCAAAAAATGTGTAGTAGCGTCCCCTCCTCAGAACCGCACCTCCAGCATCTATCAGAAGTGCCGGGGAAGAATTTGTGTAATAATTGAGGTGTGTAATACCATCTAGTCAGAATTTTGTAATTTGTCTCCTGAATTTTTGTACAGATGGATGATTTCAGTGTAAGTTGAAGTATGTTTTGTGTTTGTGCTGCTGTAAAATTACATTTTAGATCCTGTTCCCATTTTCGTAAAAATACCAAGTCTGGTTGTTCAGTCGGTGTGTTGAGTAGTGAGTATGTCTTGGAGAGCACCTGAGGCAGAGTGCCCTCCCCTCTACAGTATTCTTCTAGCATCGTCATATCGCGCTTATATCGCATCGGTTCTGGTATTGAGTAAAGGAAATGGTGTAGAAAACCCATTTCAAGTTCATGTGAGAGGCCTTACTTCCTCCAATCCTGCTCCTTGGCTATCTTCTGTGAGGATCCCCCCCGGTGAATCCAGGACATCCATGCACAGTTGGACCCAGAAGGTTCCAGAGTCGAGATATCTGTTCCACAGCCCCAAGGGGCACCCTGCTTTAGTGATTTCCTGTCGCTGACAAGGGAATCCAATCCATCCGGTAAGAGTTTTCTACACACTATTTCTATCAGGATTCATACAGCTGACGGATGTGTCTTCGCTGGGAGATTTAAAGAATTGCCTATGTTTGAACATCTGCTGTTTGATATATTCACTCACGTTTATCAGTGGAACACTTTATAATCACATTTGTTCACTTATTTTGGACTTTATTTGTTTGTGTTGAGAGACTCACATTCATTTATTGCATTGATGGTGTCATTATGCATTAATACACCCCCCTTCATTTGTGGTTTTTTCACATACAATAAATAGCAGCTAGACTCAAAATCATTTTTACTGAATCAGATCAGGCAGCTATTGCGATTGGTTGCCAGAGGATACAGTATATCATTACCACTCACGGACTGGCTGCTAGATGTTACAGCACAAATTATGGCTCACTGTTTATTTTCTAGAGGTTACAGCACATGACTTCTGCTTGTTGATTGGTTGCTAGAGATTACTGTACATCAATACTGCTCACTGATTGGTTCCTAGAGGTTACTGCATATCCTTACCGCTCAGCGATTGATTGCAAGAGGTTAGAGCACAGCATTACTGCTCACTGATTGGTTGCTAAAGGTTATAGCACATCATCTCCTCACTGCCTGCACACCATGGACTGGAGAGGCGAGGGGACCCATCAGAAGACAGAAAACTCCTAGGAATCCTGGGATCAGTGGCAATGCTGGGGGGTTGAAAGGATCAGTGGCAGTGGTAGGGGGGATGGGATTAGTTAGGAGGCAGTACACTCTGGCAAATTCTGAATCATGCAGAGCAAAGCTGGAAATCTTTGGCAAATACAGTGGGGCAAAAAAGTATTTAAATTAGCCACCAATTGTGCAAGTTCTCCCACTTAAAAAGATGAGAGAGGCCTGTAATTGTCATCATAGGTATACCTCAACTATGAGAGAAAATGTGGAAACAAATCCAGACAGACATTGTCTGATTTTTGAAAGAATTTATTTGCAAATTATGGTGGAAAATAAGTATTGTCAATATCAAAAGTTCATCTCAATACTTTGTTATATATCCTTTGTTGGCAATGACAGGGGTCAAATGTTTTCTGTAAGTCTTCACAAGGTTGTCACACACTGTTACTGGTATGTTGGCCCATTCCTCCATGCAGATCTCCTCTAGAGCAGTGATGTTTTGGGGCTGTCGCAGGGCAACACGGACTTTCAACTCCCTCCAAAGGTTTTCTATGGGGTCGAGAACTGGAGACTGGCTAGGCCACTCCAGGACCTTGAAATGCTTCTTACGAAGCCACTCCTTCATTGCCCGGGTGGTGTTGTTTTGGATCATTGTCGTGCTGAAAGACCCACGTTTCATCTTCAATGCCCTTGCTGATGGGAGGAGGTTTGCACTCAAAATCTCACGATACATGGCCCCATTCATTCTTTCATGTACACTAAACAGTCGTCCTGTTCCCTTTGCAGAGAAATAGCCACAAAGCATGATGTTTCCACCCCCATGCTTCACAGTAGATATGTTCTTTGGTTGCAACTCAGCATTCTCTCTCCTCCAAACATGACGAGTTGTGTTTCTACCAAACAGTTCTACTTTGGTTTTATCTGACCATATGACATTCTCAGAATCCTCTTCTGGATCATACAAATGCTCTCTAGCAAACCTCAGATGGGCCCAGACATGTACTGGCTTAAGCAGGGGGACACATCTGGCACTGCAGGATCTGAGTCCCTGGCGGCGTAGTGTGTTACTGATGGTAGCCTTTGTTACGTTGGTCCCAGCTCTCTGCAGGTCATTTACTAGGTCCCCCCGTGTGGTTCTGGGATTTTTGCTCACCGTTCTTGTGATCATTTTGACCCCACGGGGTAAGATCTTGCGTGGAGCCCCAGATCGAGCGAGATCAGTGGTCTTGTATGTCTTCCATTTTCTAATTATTGCTCCCACAGTTGATTTCTTTACAACAAGCTGCTTGCCTATTGCAGATTCAGTCTTCCCAGCCTTGTGCAAGTCTACAAATTTGTTTCTGGTGTCCTTCGACAGCTCTTTGGTCTTCACCATAGTGGAGTTTGGAGTGTGAATGTTTGAGGTTGTGGACAGGTGTCTTTTATACTGATAACAAGTTCAAACAGGTGCCATTAATACAGGTAATGAGTGGAGGACAGAGGAGCCTCTTGAAGAAGATACAGGTCTGTGAGAGCCAGAAATCTTGCTTGTTTGTAAGTGACCAAATACTTATTTTCCACCATAATTCGCAAAAAAAAAAAAAAAAGACAATGTGATTGTCTGGATTTGTTTCCACATCTTGTCTCTCAGAGCAGAGGTATACCTATGATGACAAATTACAGGCCTCTCATCTTTTTTTATGTGGGAGAACTTGCACAATTGGTGGCTGACTAAATACTTTTTTTACCCCACTGTATATAGTGGAGTTTCTACCAATGTAATGGGGAATTTACAATGACCACCAATGTGACAGGGGATTTACACTGACCACCATGTAACGGAGGATTTTACGCCACCCACTAATAGAAAACAGGGATTTCTACACTGACACCAATGTAATAAGAGCATTTACACCAACCACCAGTGTAAGGGGGAATTTACACGGACAACCATCTCTTGTCAAGGAGATTTGTACTGACCACCAGTGTAAGGGCAATTCTGCACTTACCACCAACGTAAAGGGAAATGTACACTGATCACCAATGATATGTAATTGGTGATTTTACAACAGCCAATATAATGGGGGATTTCTACACTGGCCACCAATGTAAGGGGGATTTACACTCACCACCAATTTAAAGGGGGCTTCTACATGGACCGCCAATGTAAGGGAGGATGCGAAACTGACCACAAATGCAAGTTTGGATTTTTTTTAAACAATTACCAATATAAAGAGAAGCTTCTACACTGGCCACCAATGTAATGGGGATTTACACTGACCACTATTGTAATAGGAGCATTCACAGTAACCACTAATGTAAAGAGGGATTTAAACTGACCACCAATGTAAGGGGGACCTTCACACTGGCCACTAGTGTGAATTAAAAGATTATACACAAAGCCCCAATGTAATGAGAAGATTTACACTGACCACCAATGTAACAGACATTTCGACTGCATTCACATTTATGTGTCGGGAATACATGCAAAATCGCTTTCCTGACACCACAGAAACATACTGCCCTTTATCAGATACACAGCAGTGCCATTAATTGTTAATGACACCCTCATGCATCGGCTGAGATGTGTGTATTCACATGCAAAATTCAGGGTGCTGTGGCACCATGTTATTTTGAAGAAGGGTTCCACCTCCAATTTGCTTACCTTTGCAGAACAGGCTGATGTTAGGCTTAACCGCTTGACGACCAGCCGCCACAGTTTTACTGCAGTAGAATGGCATGGCTGGGCGAAACGACGTTATGTAGCGTCGCTTCGCCCTGTGGCCACTAGGGGCGTGCACACCCGCTGCTCGCCCCCGGAGCCAATGCGATGACCGCCGGGATCCCACGATCGCTCGTGGCACAACAAGAACCAGGATCTGTGTGTGTAAACACATAGATCCCGGTTTTCTGAGGGAAGAAGAGACTGACCGTCTGTTCATACAAAGTATGAACAGCAATCTGTCATCTCCCCTAGACAGTCCCATCCCCCCCTTCCGCCTAACATCACAATTAACCCCTTGATCGCCCCCTAGTGTTCAACCCCTTCCCTGCCACTGTCATTTACACAGTAATCAGTGAATTTTTTATAGCACTGATCACTGTATAAATGACAATGGTCCTAAAATAGTGTCAAAAGTGTCCGATGTGTCCACCATAATGTCGCAGTCACGATAAAAAAAAAAAAAAAAAAATTACTCACAGATCACCGCCATTACTAATAAAAAAAAAAAATAATAAAAATGCCATAAAAAACTATCCCCTATTTTGTAGACGCTATAACTTTTGCGCAAACCAATATACACTTATTGTGATTTTTTTTTACCAAAAATATGTAGAATATATTGTTTTTTTATATATTTTTGGGGGATATTATAGCAAAAAGTAAAAAAAATATTGTTTTTCAAAATTGACGTTTATAGCGCAAAAAATAAAAACCGCAGAGGTGATCAAATACCACCAAAAGAAAGCTTTATTTGTGGGAAATAAAGGTCGTCAATTTTGTTTTGGTGCAACGTCGCACGGCTGCGCAATTGTCAGTTAAAGCAACGCAGTGCCAAATCGCAAAAAGTGCTCTGGTCAGGACGGGGGTAAAATCTTCCGGGGCTGAAGCGGTTAATGACCACAGTTGTAGGCAGGACTTTCAAGCATGCTCCTTTACCTCCCCAGTGGGCAGCATTCAGCAGATGGTATATATGACCTCAGGGAACATGATATACATATGAATGCCGCCTCTATTTAAAAATCAATGCAACAGTCTACAACTATTTACATATTAATGCCGCCACTATTTACTGATGAATGCAGGTTATTCACATTTAAAAACACAGGGTCTGCAGGTGATTCATCTGTACATGGCAATAGGGCAGAGCTGGGCAGCAGCAACAGAGCTTTACACTGAGATATCAGGACACAGCACGGGACTAAAACTTCAAGGGATAAGGGACTTTAAACGGGTATGGTTGGCAAGTACGAGGCAGCTGCTTTGGGCCCCACAACAATGATGGGATCCAGGGCAGCTTCCCCTGTTGCCCTGCCTTAAAAACGGTTCTGTGTATGTCGGTCTGTCTGACAGAAGCCGGCCAAACCAGCAGCTGACCGACTCCTGATCAGGGCTCTCTGCCACTGGGGCATCCCCCTGTCAGAACACAACAGCTCAGCAGGGGAGATCGATGTACTAACTTGAGATAGTTAGTACAGCGGCTCTGACTGAAGCAGTCAGGTTTTTTTTGTTCAAGCCACTAGGTTGAACATAAAAAAAAAAACACTTGTAATGTGTACCAGGCATTAGCAAGGCAGGAATTGAGTTCAGTCATGCAATGTAGCCCAGTATTTAAGTGTGTAGTCAGTGGTTACCAATGGTTACAGCGAGGCAGATGGGAATTGCAGATAGGCAAAGTGGCTTTTGTGTTGCAGGGAAGGATCTAGGCAGTTACCTAAAAGAGTAGAGCAGAGAAGGCATGATGAGGGAATGATGAAGAGGAGGTGTTCCCGTGTAGAAAGTGCTAGGTACTTATTGTGCAAGTGGCACTTTGCACAAGAAGTAGCCAGCCTACTGCATGAAAATCAGGGCATGCCAATCGCCCTTTTCCTCAAGACCTTTGGAGCACTAAAAACCTAAATCTAGGATATCGTGCCCACCACACAAAGGGTGTGAGAAGAGCATTCAACTGCTTGAACTAATTTTGTGGGATAAAGACAGGAGACTGGACACAGGAATATCAAACACTGATGCGTGAGTGACAACCATAGGATCAGCTGACAGGTGGTAGACTGAAAAATCAGCTGTGGACTTGTGCAGGTATGTAGGCAGGAGTGTTATCTGGGAGACTACAGGCTAGTTGTTAAGCGTGGCACAGAAACTCAGTACTGGTGTGAAGGCAGGCAGGCTGGGTCAGTAACTGGCAATCAGATCAGGTACAACAGCAATAGCAGAAGTGAGATCAGAGTTCAACCAGAGCCGGTAGCGGATGAGCAAGACAGGAACAGATCGAGTAGGCAGAAATGTAGTACAGGTGGATATCAGGAACAGGCCATGGCTAGCTGGGTATTTAACGATTAATAAGGCACAAAACCGCAGTCTCAAAAGGTAACACTGTAGACGGGACAACACTGGCTTCACGCAGCTGACCAGTTTAAATAGCACTTGGTGCTACTGCCAGCATTAGTAACAGGACACACATTCTTGCGCATGTACTGTATATGCGTGGCAAGTGACAACCCCTGATATGAGACAGCCTGTGCATGAATTATGCGACAGTGAAGGCCCTGCCACTTTAAAAATGTAGAGGAAAGTGACGCAGGGTTCACACATAGGCAGAGTGCGGGACTCCTTCCCCTGGAGTCAAGGAGGCTACACAGTGCAGGTAGTGAGAGGGCAACAGGGAGCTGCAAGAGAGTCATGATGTTAGGGGAACCCTTATCCAGAGGCCAAAAGTGGGCCCGTGCAGCAAGCTGCTGCGCCTAAAGCCTGCATGAGCCAACAGAACCAGGAGAGATGGGTGATACAGTCAGATAGACTTGTAAGAAGAGTAGCGATGCTACTCAGGGAACCAGGTGGTTTAGCATTTTCAGTTCACTGTTTATTTTGGTGGTGAAAACTGCTGCATGGGCAACTGATTTGTGTGAACTTTGCCATTCTGTTTAACCACTTGCTAACCCATTGTAGTAGATGCACTGTGGTGGCTCAGCAAGTGGTTAAAGCAGCTCCTACAGGCACCTACCCGTTCATTGGTGCCTGTTTCTGGGCATGCATGCGCCACTGCCCGCCTTCTCCCCTATGATTTGACACAGTGGGAGTCTGTCAGCCCATCCTGGTCAATGATACATGGCCGGGACCTGCTGCTCAGCTGTCGAATCACAGCCCAGCGCCCTGTGTTGACGAACAACACAGGTCTCTGAATAGAGGGAACGATCACTTTATTTTCCATACACATGATAATAAGGTCGGAAGAAAGGGGAAAAAAAAAAAAAAAAAAATCACGACAAACGGTCAATTATTATATATTATAAGAGCAAGACTAGGAATGCTCAGAAACGAAAGAATACCTTACAAAACAATTCAACACATGACAGCACTTCCAAAGTTGTATTCTGTCGTACATGAATTTTTGTAAGTTGAGTAACCTAATCATTTTTGATATGAGACTAGCTTACAAACAAAAACGGATAATTATTTGACCGATAATCTCATTGTGTATACCAGGCTTTAAAGTGGTTGTAATCTCCGCTTTGTGATTTTTACTTACAGGTAAGCCTATAATAAGGCTTACCTGTAGGTAAAATTAATATCTCCTAAACCTGCACGGTTTAGGAGATATTTGCCCTGCACCCAGCCTATGGTGTCAGCGGCACATGCGCTCTGAAGGTCCGGCAGATCGTGCTGGAAATTCAGGGCTCCTTGCCAGAATGGAGGATTTCCACGCATGTGCGGGAGCCACTCACAGCGCCGGAGCCGCGAACCCGGAAGAAATGCAGAGGGAACATGTCAGCTCCCTCAGCAGTGACTGGGAGGCGGTACGGGCACTTCGTTCTAGGGCAAGTATTTAATAATGAGCTAGTATGTGATGTATACTAGCTTAATATGCCTTTGCCTCAGTTTTTTTTTTTTTTAAGGGCATACAACTGCTTTAAGCTTCAAGACACTGAATCTTGGTTTACAATGATGTGGTGCGAATCTGGTGCGATTTCCCTGTGCCATTTCTGTTGTGACAGGTGCAATTCTAATGCGAATTAGCCCTCGTACACATTGGAGCGACTTGTCATGCGATTTGACAAGCTGTACCCTATTGTCAGCAATCGCACTGTTCAAATCAGTGCAACGCCAACTTTGTGATGCCACATTGATTTGAAAAAATAATTCCAGCACTACTTTTAGCAATTACGGGTGCGACTTGCACAGACATCTGTGCGTGAAGCCGCACCCAAAGTCGCACTGACATGCGGCTTTGAAATTGTGCCATTTCAGCTGAAGTCGCGCGATTTGAAAGCCGCAGTTGAGGACTGACCGATTTCTGAGGAGATTTGGAATAATAGCTGGGAGATAAAATTTGCAATGAATACCCACTTAACTCCCACAGGACCCTTTTTAAAAAAAAAAAAAAAAACTGGATCAGAATTGCACCACATAGATGTGAACGGCTTTCGGATTGGATCTAATCCACAAAGAATCGGCATCAGTATGAATCAGAACTAATCGCGCAAACCTTCCTTTGGTGACACTAATAACCTGCAGGACCGTGCATGAGAGTACAGTGACCCCTCTTGCATTGATAGAATAGGTAGCAGGAAATGCCTGATGCCGCTCTCTGCCTTTACTTCAAGTGACAACGGATATAGAGGTGAGAGCCCCCGTGCTTGTCATCTTCTGAACCCTAGCTCTGCGCTCTCCTTTTATGATCCACGTTAGAGGTTTTCATAATATAAAAATAAAAAATAAAAAAGTAAAAAAAAATTAGGATATAAAAAAAAAATATATAATAATACTTATTCCACCCTGTACTGGAATGCAGCACATGAATACAGTACAATACAGTTCCAATCACACAATAAATCTACATTCACTCTGCACTATGATGCCTATTTGGGAAGCCTCATCTTTCCAATCCCGGCCTAACAAGGTAGACAATTGTGAGGTGAATTCCATTACACATCCTCTGTTAGTCAGTGCAATATAAATTGGATGCTTTAAAAGGTGGAGGGAGAACTGCTGTGCACCAAATTCTGAGGTGAATTCCATTCTCACACGTTCTGTTAGTCGGTACCATAGAAATTGGATGTTTTAGGCTTAATATACACGGGACGTTTTACAACCTCTCCTGTTAACTAAATGTGGCTAAACACGAGTTACTGCGTTTACAAGCTGTTACAGGCATTTGCCATTTCAAATGCCTCTGAACATCCATCCTGAACGCATTTTTTTGCTTTCCAAAAAATGCTTCTAAGGCCCCATGTACACGGGACGCTGAGGCAAAGTCCTCTGAACGAATTTTTTTGTCACCTTGAAACCTGCGTTTAAAACGCCCGTTTAGCCGTGTTTGCGTCTAGAAGCGTTTATTAAGATTACCTCATTTAAGACCCTCCCCAAGCTCAAAAAATATTGTAGTTAACTATTTCAGCCATTTTGACCAGAGTGAGCAGCAGCAGAGAGAGCAGTTGTCTACTTGTATTTGCCTCTATTTCTGTGCTTGTTTTTTTTTGCAATGGATCCCATAATGAGCATATGTGAGGAAATGCTCCTGACATTGCTCTTGATGAGGCTAGAATTACATAGAAAATTGTGTGAGAGGTCCAGAGTCAGAGTTCGTCGCTATTGGACCCATCCTTTGATTGCGCAGCGAAGGTCGACAGGATATTTTGTAAACATGTACGTACAGCTGCGTACCTACCCCGACAATTTTTTTTTAAATTTTACACGCATGTCCATTGCCACATTTGTCCTTCTACTTGAAAAAGTATGACTAATATCTATCTATCTATCTATCTATCTATCTATAGACTATATATGGTTTAAGACATTTTTTGACTATTTTTTTTGATGGTTTTTCATTGTTTTCCCCATCAGATTTTTGTCTTTTCAGGTCTAAAATATAGGGCACCTTTAAAAACGCTTATAAAACGAAAACACGTCTAAACGCGGGTACCTGCGGTTGGCATCTAAAACGTGGAAATCTTCTGCGTCTGAACCAATTTTTTTGCTTTCAAAGAAACGCTGTTAAACGCAACTGCAATAAACGAGACTGTGTACATGGTCACATAGAATAACATTAAATGAGTTCAGCAGCAGCTGAAAAAAAGCGTCCATCTGCCTCTGAACGCACGTTTAACAGCATCCCCTGTACATGGGGCCTAAGGCTTAATGTACACGGGACATTTTTACAACCTCTCCTGAACGATTTAACTTGACAGATAGTAACCCACATTTAAAACGTCTGTTTTGCCACGTTTACAAAAAATAAAAATGGCCAAAAAAAATAAAAAGAAAAACACCTGTAAACGAAACGCGGCTAAACGCGAGTTACCGTGTTTGGCATCTGAAACTTGGGTGCTTGCCTTCAAAGATAAGCCAATAAACACAACTACCTAAAAACGACATTAAACAAACCTATGTACACATAAGATAACATTGGATGAGTTTGGGGGCAGTTGAAAAAAGCAGCCAACTGCCTCTGTACGTCCGTTTAGCAGCAGCCCTGTATATGAGGCCTAAATTCAACTGCCTATAAACGACCCTGTGTACATGTACTGAGAAGATAACATAGAGGAGAGTTCAGGGGCAGCTGGAAAAAAAAACGCCCAACAGCTACTAAACATCCGTTTAGCAGCAGCACTCAGTGTACGTACAGCTACGAAAGAGCGCTGTACACCATAGACTTCCACGCTGCCGTCACTCACCACATGAATTTCCCCTCAAGTACAAGATTATATACTGTATGAACAGGGCATCTAAGCCGCCCAACTCATTGGCCCTCACACTACACAATCATCCCACAGCTCTCTTCCGTCTCAGCAGCTCCACCCCCCTCCTCCTTTAATTCAAAAACCCCGCCCACTTGGCATAATCAACCCCTCCTTCCCGCGCCCTCCCAACCCTCAGCTGAAACATTCAGGTCGAGCTGTTGGCGTTGTTGTCATGGTTACTAAGGTTGGTGAATCACCGCCCACTCCCCGCAAGTATACGCCCCGCTTTACTATAGCAACTTCCGTCCTTCTTCATTTCGTTCCGCCCCCCCGCGGGAACGCGCCGCGCGCCACCAGACAACTCTGTGGCAATGGGGATTTGCGGAGGCGCGCGCCGCATGCCCCGCCTCCGAGCGGCGAAAACTTCCAGCGATTGGTTAGCGGCGTGAAACCGGTGCATGCTGGGGTGGGTAGTCTTCCAGTGACAAGAAGCTGCGCTGTCATAATGTCATGCTCGTCCCCCTCATGAGGAACAGTGCACGAGTACCATTGACTCTAGTGTAACTTTGTGTGTGTGTTCGCCCGGCGTAGCTGCCCTCCCGCGCTGGTGCCAAGTGCCCGGTGTGGTGGTCAGTAGGAAGCGGGCCAGGGCGGTCCTTGTGTTGAAATAGAAAGTAAAGGAGCCGCTTTGAACGGTGAAGGGAAGTGAAGCTGAGGGCACAGTGCGCATGCTCGCCATTTTCAGGAGGACGAGTAGGGGGGCTGAATGTTTCCCAAGTGTGTAAAACTGGCGCTACCTGTGTGCTGTGTGATGGAGGGAGGTGATGAGCTGTCATAGCCGGGCTGTACGGAGGAGTAGTACCCTGACTGAGGACCACCTCCTCCCCTCCAGACACAATCACCTTGTACAACCCCAGGCAGCGGGCGGGCACAGCTCTCCACACACTTTTCTTCTTCTTCTCCTTCTTCTTCCTAGCCACCATCGGGCTCACAAGCTTCATCTCCTCTGCCTGCTGTATTCTGTCCTCTAAGCCCCCACCTCTTTCCCCACCCCCTCTACACATACACACACACCCCACAACCTCCTTCCACTGTCTTCTTCCCTGAGTTGTCCAGCAGAAAACACAAGCCACCGTTCAAATCAGCTGCACCGCACTCCCCCCATCGCCCGCCGTGCTCCCCTCCCTGGATGCCAGTCAGGTTGATGCCAGGCTCAGGTTGATGCCCAGGCACAGGTCTCCTTTGTGTGTCGCGCTCCTGGAGCTGGGGGAGCCTACCCGGATCTCATCTCCCTCCTCCTCCTCCTCTCCTCCCGGTACCGGGGAAGCAGGCTGGATCCTGGAGCTGGCAGGAGGCTGCTGCCCGGGGGCTGGACGCTGGATCGCTACAGGATGCTGAACCCTACCAACGGCGATCAGAGCCACATGGTGACTTATGTAGAGGATTACCTGGATTCCATCGAATCCCTGCCCTTCGATCTACAAAGAAATGTCTCTCTGATGAGGGAGATCGATGCCAAATACCAAGGTAAGGTGCTCCAACTTTTATCACCCCCCCCCTCCTTCCCCATAGATGTGTCCATGCTGCATTGTGTGTGACTCCATGTACATAGAAGGGACTTAGTTTACACACACTTGTGTCATAGGGCGGAACAAAAGGTCCCCTGTTATTGTGGGATCAGCCATGGGAAGTCACCTGGAGATGGAAGGGGACAGTGCTGATTACAGCAGTGCACAGGGTGAGATCAGGATGGCTGGAGTAGTAAGTGCAGCTAGTAGAGAGAGAGAGAGAAAAAGAGAGCTGAGTCTGTGCAGTAGTGCTGGGTGGGCAGGGTTTCCTCTGCTTCATTTTGTTCATTGTGTTCTTAGCGATCAGCCTTGTTTATCGCCCCCCCATCACTTGTTTTATGGAGCCGCAGCCCGATCTCCCCCTTATTGGGCGCAGTGCTCACCCTCCGCATTGTCCTCGGTGGGGAAGTTGGGGCACTTTATGGGGAATGACATTGATGCGTGCGGCTGGCTGACTGACACTTTATCTATGGCTGTGTTTACTGTGCCGGGGCCGCACTGCGCCGATCGCTGCCTCTTCTCCCCTCCACCCCCCTTCCTCACTTTATGTCTGCACCGTAACGCCATATGTGGCGATATTACCGAGGACCTGCCATGGCAGCAAAGTGCGGACAATCGCCTGGCACAGTCGTGCTGAAGCATGATAGGTGATGGCACACTAAACTGGGTAGAGATGCAGTGATTTGTACGTGTCTTGGGAAGCGAGAAGAGGAAATATACATGAAGAACAAGTATTCTAGACAAGCACACCAGTGCTTCCTTTTATAGCGCCAGCCGCGCTTTAACCTGGCTAGCTTGCACACTAGCTTTTTATAATGGGGGCCTCGTAAACGTCGTTCTATATTCCCCACCCCTTCCTGCTGATTGGTTGACGCGTTGTAGTTTAGCCCGTCCCGGGGACTGCCTCTCTTGTTATTTGCTGCTTCGTTCGCCCCACCCTTCGCCTTTTTGGCCCCGCCCACCTTGTCTCGCTTTAGCTTGACACCTCTATGTTCATTTAAATCCGTGTGCCCGCCCCGCGTGACCGCATTGGCTGCCAGTGGATCGATGGGAGTTTTCAGGTTTTCTGCTTTCCTAAAAGACAATCTGATCTATTCTAGACACAAATAGAAGGAACGTAGGCAAGTGTTGGGCGGCCATCTTTAATGTGGGCAAGTGATGGAGTGCCATTGACCGTGAATATTATTTTACAATCAGCTGTGTGTGTAGATGTGGAGGATTCGTGGCGTTGCCGGTGCATTGTATCTCTTTCTTTACACGGTGTGTGCTCATCATCTCTATGCATTGGAAGGATGGGAGAAGGAGGCAGGGACTTCCTAGGGGCAGATTTGATGAAGTAGATTATTTTTTATCTGGATTGGGGATTGAATGAGTGCTGAGCGATGACATCTTTGTGGTCATTGTTCCCTATGTGCAGACACAGAGGGGATCCCAGACAGTGCCGACTCATAGGGATGTCCTGGAGGGATCCACACTGCATCCATCTGTCTGGAGAAGTTCACAAAGTCATGCGATCGTTCATCCTCATGTCATACCTCTGTACATTGCCCTTGTTTACCTTCCTACATGGATGACAATACATGGGTCTGCAGGGGGGATTTCATAAAAACTGGTGCAGCTGTGCCTAGTAACCAATCAGCTTCTAACTTCAGCTTGTTCAATTAAGCTTTGACAATACAAACCAGAAGCTGATTGGTTACTAGGGCAGAGCTGCACCAGATTCTGAGTGTACCAGTATTAGCAAATCTGCTCCATTGACTGGTACAGTGTGTGTCCATAGCATTCATTCCACTGTACACTATTGTTCTATAACCCCACACTACTGTAATAAAGAGCACCTGCCCCCTAATGTCTGTATCCACACACTACAGTACTCTTATAAAGAGGACGTCCTGCCCCCTACTGTCTGTATCTATTACATACAGGATCTGATTCATCCTAGTCCCCAAAGCAGTCATTTTTATTACAGAGAGAGATCTGATTGGTCGCTCTGGGTAACTGGGACACTTTTGTTTTTCCTCGTAGATTTACATTTATATCAGTCATTCAACAGAAATCATTCTGAAATCCCCCACATCTGATCACAGTTTAAAGCAGTATTCAAACCCCAAAACAAACATTTCTTTTATTGTAGCTTACTAATTCTTACATGTGGTAGCTGAGTGCATTCATTTCCTTTATTGTTACCTGGTGATCTGGCCAATTAGTCTGTTATTTTTCAACAGAGCAAGCTCTCTAGCAGAATGTATCGGTTACAGGGTTGGGACAGACCATTTACCACTGACAGCGGTGCTTACAATGATCAGCTTCTTTTTTATTTATGTAAAACCTTTATCCCAAAAGGGAAAGAACTGTTGGCTGTAACTAATAATAAAGTGATAGTGGGAGTTCAACTTCAATTTGTTAGTGTATTTAAATCTGCTAGTCCAGCACTCCCCCCCCCCCCCCCTAGACTGCCAATGCCGCTGTCCAAAGATTCCCTTCTGTACTAGTGCACCCAGAGTTGTGTCTCGGGCTCGATTCACATCTATGCATGTTGCTTTTGAGCGTTTCTGCAGTGTTTTTTGCAGTGCTTGCCGTGTTTTTGAACAGCGTTTTTGCCGCGTTTTGCGGTTTCTTTTTTTTTTTTCTACAGTTTTTTTTTAATACTGTATACAGTGTAAAAAAATCGCAAAAACGCTGTACTTGCGTTTTTGATGCTGGTCCATTGAATTCTATTACTTGCAAAATGCTGCATTTTGCATGAAGAAAAGTCCCTGACCCTTTCCAAAAACGCAGAGGCACAAAAATGCATTGATGTGAACATGTTCCATAGGAACCCATGTTAAAAAATTCCCATGCATTTCTGCAAAATGCATCAATAAGCGCATTAGTGTGAATGGAGCCTTACTAATACTGGAGGTGTGTTACTGGCCAGATCACCAGGTGAAAACAAATGAAAAAAAGGCCTAAAATAAAGAAAAGAAAATGATTGGTAACTGAAATATATTACAGTTTTGGTTTTGGGTTTAACCCTGATTTCATTTCACCCATTTGTTTTTGTTTTTTTGTCAATGAAGTGTAGACAAAATCAGCAGCAACTAATCAGAGGATTGTACAGCAAGTCATGTTGTGCTGAACAGGAAATAATAATGCAAGCATTGTAACAATGCGGCTCTTGTTTTTCATTATGTATTCCTTTGGAATTTATAGATCAGAAAATATTTTTTCTATATAATTCTTTCTTGCCATGCCATAGTTTCACAGTATTTCACATGCAGATTGTACACTCTCCTGTTAATACTCATTTACTGCATATGTTGGGGCAATATGTTTCCTTAATGAATGACTGCTGCAGGAGCACTCAGTAATGCAGATATTATCCGGGAAGCTTGTTCCTGTTTTCTGAACCTCACTGTTCATCCAGCAACATAGTGGGCTGCCTGAGACCAAAGAGGAGGCTTTAGAGGCAGGAGGGAGAGACACAAAACACTAGCTTCTTAGATGAAGTTACTATTTTTCAAAATTGAGCCCCATGGGTTTGAGGCTCCTAGGGCACTGTAGAAAGGGGGACAGACATGCAGGCATCGGAGGTACCCGCTCTCGTTAATAAGCAGTAGTTTTGTTCGATTCATTTAACTATGTACAGGTTAAAGCGGATCTTCACTGCATCTGAGCACCACAAACTAAAAACAAAATTTAATTTGTTTTGATATTCAAAGCAATATCCCCCATCCATCCATGTCTCCATGCTTTATTTTGCTGAGAAATCACTTTGAGAAACCACCCCCTAGCATTTCTGACCATGGCCATCTTGAGTAAGGGCGGATGATTCATGTAGCATTTACTTCCTGACATTGATCTGCCATCAGCTCAGGCATGGAAGAGAGTGTGCTTAGTTGAGAAAACCCTCCTGATATCCTTCCCTCCTGAAGACTTCTGGGATGTATGACATCATTTGTCTAGGCAAGAAACCAGGAAGTAACTGGAGAAATGTAAAAATAAATTAAATATGATGTACTCTTCTACCTATTTACTAATGCTAGCAGCATAAGGATTACAAATAATGTTGATTGGGAGAGTGAAGTTACACTAGAAATACACAGTAGGTTAAAGTTGAAGTCCAGGTAGGGAAACTCTCAAAACAAAGTTAAATGCAACAAATACTTCCCTAAATTCAAATTCCTGTCATGTTTCGGTGTCCCAAGTCTTCATGCTTCTTCACTGCAGAGTGGGTAGGTCCTTCTTTGTGTGCCCATGGCACTGCCCAGTGTTTCAGGCTCTTCCCGCTGGGTCCCAAGTCTTCATGATTCTTCACTGTAGAGTGGGTAGGTCCTTCTTTGTGTGCCCATGGCACTGCCCAGTGTTTCAGGCTCTTCCCACTGGGTCCCAAGTCTTCATGCTTCTTCACTGCAGAGTGGGTAGGTCCTTCTTTGTGTGCCCATGGCAGTGCCCAGTGTTTCAGGCTCTTCCCACTGGGTCCCAAGTCTTCATGATTCTTCACTGTAGAGTGAGATGGTCCTTCTTTGGGTGTCCATGTCACTGCCCACTGAGCCCATCAGTGGGCTCCAAAGACTCCAGAGGTGGCACCGTAATGCCAAGATATGAAGCGGCAACAAGTGTGATTGGTGGCAGACCCAGACTGCAGCAGAGAAGCACTGGTCTTCACTCCAATATTTAGCTATTTGGCTGAAGTTTTCCTTTAATTTACAGACAAGATTTTATAGTTTGTGGACTTTATTTGTTAAAATCTTTAGTGTGCCTCTCAATGTTTGAATGAATTAGGCATTTTTCTCACACAGGTTAGATATTCTTCTGTAATATAACTGAATATACATAAACAGAAAATTGAAAGGAAGCAAACGTAAAAGCAAACTTTTACTGTACAAGCAAAGTGTACAGTATTGATAACACATTTCTAGGTGCTTTCATTTAAGTAAGAGAAACTTTTTTTTTTTTTAAACGAAATGTACAAGCAGCATAGAGTGAAATCATAGCCATTGTTCTAGAAATCCTCATTGCTATTGTATACAGGAACTTGTACTACAACTCTGATCCACACTTGGATTATTAAAAGGCTGATGCTCTACACATTAGCTGAGAGAGCAGAATTTATGCTGTGGCTCATGATGCCTTCAGCATTTACCTCACCTCTAGAGTGGCACAAAAATAAAAGTGCTGAGGAAATTTAATTTGATGCTGCTGTATTTATTTTTCTGTTTGAACAAACAGGATTTTTCCTTCTCACCATGGGCCTAATGATCAAGTTGTCTGGAGCAGCCATTCTCAACCAGGGTTTTTCCAGAGGTTGCTAGAGGCTACTTGAGCTGTGGTTGATTGAAGTCTGATTTGATGGTGTCTGCATCGTTCCAGGACAAGCACTACTTGGTAGACCCAGTAGCTTCACACTAATTACATTTTTAGCTATCTTTACGGATGGCCTTCTGATGACCACTGCAAGGCAGCCCATACATATATTATATCAATTCTTCTTTTTTTTTTCATTCAACCAGCAGGTTGAATGAAAAAAATGATTTGATTCCCCTATCCATTTATGTTTGTGGGGGATTCTTCATGTTGTGCTATTGTGTTCTGAC
This sequence comes from Lithobates clamitans, assembly GCA_037952925.1. Lineage (NCBI taxonomy): Eukaryota > Metazoa > Chordata > Amphibia > Anura > Ranidae > Lithobates > Lithobates clamitans. The sequence continues at coordinate 9,207,508 of JBBGZY010000429.1, forward strand.
GGCAGGGAGCATTCCTACTGTCAGCATGCAATGATCAGTTCTGCCAGCTATAGCTGGTAGTACTGATTGATCAGGAGAAATCCAGCAAGCTGGTCGTTCAAAAGTTAATCAGTAAATCGACTTTTGTGCAAGCAGGGTGCCCATACATGGATTGAAATTCAGCCGGTCCCTGTAGAACTGGCTGAATTTCAATCTATGTATGACTGGCTTAAGGCCCCATTCACACTTGAGTGTTTTGTAGCTCGAAGCTCAGAATCTCAAAAACGCTCAACAAGCAAAAAACAATTGTTCACATCTGAGCATCCTGTCACTTGTAGCAAAATGCCTGTTGCTCAAAAAAGTACATGAGCTGCTTTTCAGGCAGAACTGAGCTTTTTTGTCCCCATTGACTTCAATGGAAACGCCTAAAAAGTGCAACGTGAGCTATTTTCAAGCCTTTTATTTTTCCAACTAGGTACTGAAATGCAGTCCACCACATGTCGTCCCAGTCATCCCTGTCCAAGCCTGGGGTTACAGCTTCCCAAGCCAATCTGCAGGGTTCTAGCAATTTGGCCGTTTCCTGAAAGAGGTCTTTGTATAGACTAGAAACTGGTTTAGTTAAAGAGTCACTGCGTGTCAGTAGTTCTACGTCAATGGGCTCAAGGTTAAGATGCTCAAATATACCATTTTAACAAAAAAATCAAATTTAATATGAATTGTGGAGCACCAAACCTAAATATAAGCATATACAATATTATGTATCTGAACTCCAGAAATATTGACAGTGAGAGGCTGGTCTTGTTATATTTTGCATTAGGTGGCCTGGCCAGTAGTAAATGCAGTGTCATATGCTTCTCTACCAAGAGGCACCTGGCAACTGCTGAAAGGATACACTTTTCTGTAGCAAAGAGTTCACATTCCTGCGCTGAGCATCCCCTGTAAAGAGCTTGCCTGGTGTAAATTAACATGCAGAAATGTTGCTACTTTTCATATGTTTGTAGCAATTTGTCTACACTCTCTATACCCTCTTGAACTTCAATAGGGCCACTTTTACCCTGAAAGACAAAGTCCTTCCTACTGCAGTGAAATAGCAAACAGAAGCAGCACTGAGTTGGCATAAAAGGGTTGCTCTACTTATTTTTTATTTGCAGTATCACAGCAAATGAAATATCAACATAGAGGCATAATAGTTTGATATTTTTCTTTTTCTACAGTTTAAAACATGTACTTCAGGTTTATTATAAAAGTTTATTTGACCACTTGGCTTGTCAATTACTTTTTTTTATGTGAGTTTTTCACATAGTCTCATGACTTTGGCTCATTTATACGTTATTTTAGCAATCTTTGCCAGAATAAAATAGACTTGTTTAACTTTCTCTTATTTCTATAATAGAATAGAGCTTCTTTAAAATTGCACTAATTCCATTCACCACTTTCATTTCTTATTGCAACTTTATGAACCTAGTACATACTTTTAAAACGACATCCTATTTATTATCTTTCTCTTGTCGTGTCAGGATGATTGCTGTATAGCTAATCTTTTTGAAGCTAGAGTTAATTTTTTTTAGTTAGTAATGAAGATACTTTGTTTTTTTTCCCTTTGACTTATCCTATTGATATCATTGCAGAGATCCTGAAGGAATTGGATGACTATTATGAAAAGTTCAGACGTGAGTCCGATGCAATACAAAAGAGACGCCTTTTGCAGTTCATCCAGAGAGCTCTTATTCGGAGTCAAGAGCTGGGTGATGACAAGATCCAAATAGTAAGCCAGATGGTGGAATTGGTTGAAAACAGAACAAGGCAAGTAGACAGTCATGTAGAACTGTTTGAAACATGCCAAGATTTAAATGACAGTACAAGTAATAGCAGCAAGAGCAACCAGGAGAAGTCTAAAAGTGAAACAATCTCTCAGACTGAAAAATCCAGCAATAAGAGATCGAGAAGGCAGAGGAACAATGAGAATCGAGAAAACTCAACTATTAATCATGATCATGATGACCTTACTACAGGAACCCCCAAAGAGAAGAAGCCAAAAACATCTAAGAAGAAAAAGCGATCCAAAGCTAAGGCTGAGAGAGAAGCCTCTCCTGCAGATCTTCCCATAGACCCCAATGAGCCCACCTATTGCCTATGTAATCAAGTGTCCTACGGGGAAATGATTGGCTGTGATAACGAGGAATGCCCAATAGAGTGGTTTCACTTTTCTTGTGTGGGACTCAATCATAAACCAAAAGGTAAATGGTACTGTCCCGAATGCAGAGGTGAAAATGAGAAAACCATGGGCAAAGCGCTTGAGAAATCTAAAAAAGACAGGGCGTACAATAGGTAGTTTACAGAAACTTACCTTGGGCGGGAATGGGGGGGGGGGGGGGGGCTAATATGTTGTATTTATTGTCCCAGCACACTTAATGAAGGTAATATGGATTGCAATTTGTATATTTTTCAGTAAGTTTAGGAATGTATCTATTTCCTTTATAGAGACAGCAATAACATCACTTTTTATATAGCGTTGATTGTCCATGAACCTACCTAGTGAGCTGGTTAAACATCCATGCCATGTATGTCTTCTAAAGCTCAGTGTTCCAGACCCCACCAATAGCATAAAAGAACAGAAAACCTAGTACTTGTGGTGGATATTTAACGCACTTCTAAACTTCTTAAAGCACTGTGTCCATCCACTAGTTTTCATACAGTTTCTCACTTTGAACTCATCATTGCTTTTCACTCTTCATGGCTTAGTGTTATATCAGATTATTTTAAATCCTGTATTTGACTTTGTAACCACTGCTATGCTTTTCAGTTCAAACATATTGACCTTGGATAAAGAAGAATCCCATTGTTTGCCCATAACATTATTATTCCAGCCGTTTAAATTTTGTAGCTTATTTTATAGCAATGCAAATGATTGCATTTTACATGGCAGACGTTTTATACGGTTTCTTGGTCCATAATAAGGTGACCATTTTAAAACATTTTTTTTTTAATTTATTTATCTGGACGGTGATTTAGTAATTTCAACACACAAATCAAGCTTTATACAGTCACAGGTAATAGTGAGGCAATCCTAATTTGTATAAATGTACATTTCATAAGTGGATTTGCACTTGATGTATTATAATTGGAAATGCTGACAAATGCCACTGTATAAGCAGTGTGCATTTTCCTCTGTATGTATGAAGATTGTACAGCTGTGATACGTAAAATAAAAGAAAGCTCTATAGAACATTCTGTGTGTCAGTCTGTTTCGTTGTAGTCCATACTTGAATCTCATGGATATAATCAATAAATCCTTTCTTTTATATTTGCAGGGTAGTGATATTGGTTTATTTTTAGGGCTGTTACTGATTAAAATTTTCGTGTTTGATTAATTGTTTTTTAAAATCGATTAATCGACTAATTTCGATGAATTATAACGCACATACAGATCCAACTACTTTTAGCTGACGTCACGCGTAGCTCCTCCCCCATACGCGTTACGTTCAATCAGAACTTCCTCGGCTGGGCTACGGCGTCACCCTACAGTCTATTTAACTAGCACTGTTGTGCATCAGGGGGACCAATTGAGAGCCAGAGACATCCATCAAATGCTGAGACAGCAAGGTGTCAGCTCTTTGGAAAAAAGTGCCCTCATCATAAATGTTTCTTGTTCGCTGGATAACTAATCAATGTTAGTTCATCGTCAAACTGACTTACAGCCAGGAAAGCCCTCAGATATGTTGATTTTCATAGCCAAGTCCAGGATTTACATAGATGTTTATCTCAATACTTTGACCAGTGAAATCAATCAAATCGTTAGGATCTGTCTCCCTCAATTTATGATTTCACGGACATCGACGTCACCGGTCTCCTCCCCCCCTTCCCTTCGTTAGCAGACGGAGGCACTTGGAGAAGGGGGGAGGAGTCCGGTGACTTGATGTCCATGACGTCACCGGATATCCACTGGAACTCCCTGAAGACCCGGAAGCCGACGAAGAGGTGAGTATTGATCAAAAGAATTTTGATCGATCAAAAGAATTAACGCTTAATCGAGGAATTAATCTTTAAAATTTTCCCAGCCCTATTTATTTTGTTATTTGGTGGGTCATATGTGACCAGCTATATTGCTCTCAATTTAGGTCAGACATTTTCAGATGAGAAGAGATGAGCATAAATAGACTGCCATTCAGTTTATCGAAAATCTACACATAAACTAATTAAATATGTGCATTCAAAGTACGTTATGCACATTTTTTCTTTCTACCTGCAAAAGCCTGTCTTGTGTAGACATCCAGAAGCCCTGAGACTGATGGTGGCCCTCCATCTTGGATGTCATGTCAGCAGCCCCAGCATACTCAAAAAAGCCACTCAAATGACACCTTATAGTATTCCTCTTCTTTCCTACCCTAGCTACTAAATGGGTGAGAGGAGGGAGATGGTGGGTCATCACAGAATGCAATTACACTCCCAGAAAAAGAGAGGGCCAAGATGAGCAGGAGGGAAGGGACTGTGCTAGGCAATTGACCCTCCTGGAGTAGTCAAACTTTCTAGCAAGTTCAAAGGCACATTGCAAGGGATTGCAAAAACAATGTATGCAAAGGAAAACAATGCAAGTAAGAATTTAAAATTATTTTATTTTTCTGTGCTTATACCGGCAGTCAGTGACGGGGTTTCTTGAAACACCTTACAAAGATAAGCATGTTTTTAGTTATAGGTCGAGCAGTTGCCATTGACTGTGCAGTGGCATTATAGTGTAATCACAGAAACTGTATCATGAGGTTATGTTTATCTCATTGTATAAACTTGCCACAATGACCAGGGCACAAGCTGAAATTGTGATTTCCAACAAAAGTTACCCGTGTACCAGTTAATCAGCAAATTTTTTTTGTCCATAATTTCTATATTACATTCAAGGAATACAAATTGAAATATAAATCAGCTCACTGTTTACAGAGCTCAATAGCTCAGAAATGTTTTACAAACATCAATTAGAGTAGTAACTCATCACATTTACCCATTCCATTTTGGTTGGTCAGTCCAGAGATTTAGCCAGACAAATTACAGCCTCAAAATGGGCACCATCTGCTGTGCCGTCTTTTAGTTATTCCATATCGCTCTGAAAATTCATAGTCCCATATTAAATGTTTATTTGTAAAACAAATATTACATAGTTATAAAAAGGAGTTATAAAACAGCTTAAAACCTACAAAATTTGAACAAATAATATTGACACAAAAACATTGCAATTTCAATTTAGCTGATCTCAACAAATGAGGAGTTTACTATAACCCTTGGAAATTCAATCTACACAATTACTCGCTTACCCTATTCTCATAGCTGTAGATAATTTTATTTCATCTTATTTCTTTATTAGAAAGCTGATTTGAAATTTTTAACCCAATATGAGCAATTTGAGAATGTTAAACATAAGAAATACAGTACTCCATAAAAACTTCCAACAAAGTTGTAAGTTGGCTATGTTTAGCCCCTCCCTCTCCCTGTTATGTCTCCCCACCACCATTACTGACAATTACCAGCTGTCAAAATGATAGCTGGGAATTACATAGCGTGAACAGTAATCAAATGCGACGGCTATGTAAAATTAAATAACACTTGTAGGTAGCCTGAGCAATGCAGTGTAACAATGTAGTGTTACATTTTATTTACTATCCGATTTATATTAAGGCCCCATTTACACCTCAGCATTTTGTAGCTTGAAGCTCGACGCTCAAACGCTGGAGGAGAAAAAGCAATTAATCTCTATAGAGATGGTTCACATCCCCACTCCAAGTCGCCTGAAGCTCAAAAAAAGTTCTGGAGCTTTTTTTGTAACTTGAATCAGGCAGATTTGAGTGTTTTTGCCGTGTTTCTATTTCCATAGAAATGCGCCATTTGCGTATTTGTGTGCATTCACAAGTTTTGGCGATTTTTCTGCTTTAAATTAAAAATTGTAAAACAAAATAGCAAAAATATATGAATAAATACCGTATTTATCGGCGTATAACACGCACAGGCGTATAACACGCACATTTATTTTCAGAGGGAAGTTTCAGAAAAAAACCTTAGATTTTAAATAAGGAAATCTGAAGCAAAATAAGGGTTGGTGCCCATCTGCAGCCTCACCATTGCCATCAATGCAGCATCCTCACCATTGCCACCAGTGCAGCCTGATCAATGCCCATCTGCAGTCTAGAGGGGACAGAGAGGAGGCCAGGACGAGCGCTGACAGATTACATACAGTGAGAATCTCCTATGATAGATAGAACAGTGTTCCAATGGCAAACCAGGAGGAGGGACTTTCTAATACAGAGGCTGCCAAGTAAACAGGAGATTCTCACTGTATGTAATCTGACAGCGCTCGTCCCACCCCCTCCCTGTCCCCTCCGAGGCAGCTAAAATTGAAGTATTGGCGTATAACACGCACACACTATTTGCACCCAATTTTCATGGTGAAAAAGTGAGTGTTATACGCCAATAAATACAGTAAATGTAAACTAAATTCACATATAACTAAAAGTCATCATAAAATAATATGTAATAATGCATAGATGATAATTAACCCCTAACCTTAAAAAAGATTAAATAATGCCCAAACCTAAACAAAAAAATATATAATAATAATTTATTTATTTAGGGCTAGGGTGTTTTAGTTATTTATTATTATTATTTTTTTTTTAAGGGTTAGGAGTTAGGATTAATTTATTGAATTCATTTATGATTATTTTTATTTATTTGTGTATTTTTTCTACATTACTTATTCATTTATTAGTAGTAGTAGTAGTAGTATTAACACCCTAACAAAAATTAAATAAACAACCCTATGTCAGGAAGCTAGATCAGCTAATACTAATTCCCATACAGCTAATGGAAATTCTTCTGCAGCTTATGCAAATTCTTCTGCAGCTACTGCTCATTACCTAATGCTCATTTGCTAGAACTAATTCTCATGCAGCTCTGTCACCACATTCAGGGGTGCTTCTTTGAGTCTTGTACCTCTGTCACCACATTCAGGTGTACTCGGACCAGAGCCACAAGGGAAGCCCTCTCATTAACTCAGCCTCTAACCAAGGTACGTGACACCCTAATGCCTAATCCTGAACCCCTAATCCTAATCTAACCTTAACTCTAACCCCTTACCCTAACAAAAGAACAAAAAGCACCCAAATGAATAATATTAATTAAAGAATAAATAAAAGCTAAAATACCTAGCAACAGATGATAGTTTTCTCTATTGGCTAATAAAAATATGCCAAAGCTCAAACGCACGCAAGTCGCACATAAAAACGTGCCAAACGAAAAAGCGATGGAAAAATGCTCAGACGCTATGCTCAGGTGTGAATGCGGCCTTAGAATGTGACATTTAATCTGCACAAGTTAATGAAACCTTACTAGTAAAACATATTTAAATAAAATGTGTTCCTATGTAACCACTTGACCTCCGGAAGGTTCTACCCCTTCAAGAGCAAGGATTTTTTTTCTATTCAGCACTGTTCTACTTTAACTGGCAATTGCTCGGTCATGCAACATTGTATGTAAATTAAATTTATATAATTTTTTTCACACAAATAGCGCTTTCCTTTGGGGGTATTTAATCATCACTATACATTGCTATACAAATGAAAAATACTGAACATTTTAAAAACACATTTTTCTTAGTTTCTGTTATAAAATTGCAAACAGATAATCTTTCTTCATAAATTTAGGCAAAAATGTATTCAGCTACATTTCTTTGGTAAAAATAACCCAAATCAGTATATATTGTTTAGTCCGTGTGAAAGTTAGACCTCTTTCACACTGGGACGTTTTTCAGGTGCTTTTGGGCTAAAAATAGTGCCTGTAAAACTCCTCTCCTGCAGCCCCAGTGTGAGAGCCAGAGTGCTTTCACACTGGGGCGGTGCGCTTGAAGGATCTTAGAAAAAGTCCTGCAAGCAGCATCTTTCGGGCGGCGCGAGAGCCCCTGCCATTGAAATCAATAGGCACCACTGCCAAAGAGCTTCAGCAGCGGGGCTTTAAACCCTTTATTCGGCTACTAGCGGGGGTTAAAAGCACCCTGCTTGCGACCAAAATGCGCCGCTATAAGCGGTAAAGCGCCGCTAAAATTAGCGGCGCTTTACCACTAACGCCCCCCCCCCCCCGCCCCAGTGTGGAAGTAGCCTTTTGCCCCGTACACACGAGCGGAATATCCGTCGGAAAAATCTTGGATGGTTTTTTCGACGGAATTCCGCTCAAGCTTGGCTTGCATACACACGGTCACACAAAAGTTCTCTGAACTTTCGACCGTCAAGAACGCGGTGACGTACAACACTACGATGAGCCAAGAAAATGAAGTTCAGTGCTTCCGAGCATGCGTGTTTTTTTTGTGCGTCGGAATTGCATACAGGCGAACGGAATTTCTGTCAAGAACTTTTTCCGGCGAAAAATAGAGAACCAGCTCTCAATCTTTTGCTGGCGGAAATTCAGACAGAAAAAGTTGGATGGAGCATACACACGGCCGGAATATTCGACCAAAAGCTCCCATCACACTTTTTTTTGTTGGAAATGCAGACTGTGTGTATGCAGCATTAGAGTCTACAAAGTATGGTATAAATATTTGAAAATGAATCAATCCTCATGTACTGACAGCTAATTTCCAGAAACCCTAAAATGCCAGGACAGCACAAATACCTCCCAAATGACCCCCTGTTGGAAAGTAGGCAGTCCAAAGTATTTAGTGAGAGGCAGAGTTTTTTGAATTTGTATTTTTTGTCACAATTTTTTGGAAAATGAAATAAATAAAAATTTCATTTTTTTTTTACATACTGTGACCAGTGCAGTATAACAACATCATCATCATCATCACAGGATGTAAAAAAAAAAAATAATTTTTTGTTCAATTTTGTAATGGTTTTTTTCCCCTTTAATATTTATTGTTCCATTAAAAAAAAAAAAATTCTTTACATACTGTCATTAGAGTAGTTCAATATCACCATAGTGACACTGTACTACTGTTGGGGGGTGATGATCACTGTTATACGCAATAATTTTAACTGTCATGAATGGAAGCCATTTATGTCAGCTTGCATACTATTGTGATGCTGTGATCAGCTAAAGCTAATAGCATGGTACAGGGTGTTGTAATTGGTCCATGCTGTGGGCCAACCACATCATCACAATGGTAAGCAAACTATCATAAATATAAGCCATTCATGACATTTGCTTACATTTAAGCATGTGAATGATGGCTACCATTGGTCGAAAGTGATCACATGATACCCCAGCCTCACAGCTGACGTTTCAGAGCAGCTCCAAGCTGATCTCACTGAGCAGCTCCAGGCTCTGGAAGGATCCTGCCAATAATGTCTGGATCCACCTAGATGTCTGTTCGGTAGCAGCCTCACTCTATCAGCGTGCCGCTGAAAGCATGAGCCAGCCACTCCCGCCCCCTCTCCAGCTCAGCTCTCCAGTGAGCTCCGGAGGAGCAGAGCAGAGAGTGGTGAAAGATGCAACACAACAATTTACTCCAACATGGAAAAGGTCTAACCTCCTGATATGTTGATTTCTTTATAAATTTGTTGACATAATGACTCCGTACAACAAAAGTGTTGCAACAAAAGAACCATTTATATTTGTTTCACGGGTCAGTACTAATAATGAAAATGTTGCCAGTGCTTTCATGAATTTAGGCACAAGGCTTCCAACTACATGGACACCACCAGAAATGTGTTGTAAATGCCTTATTGAGTGGTGCCCATATTTTTGAGGTGCGCATGCATGCGCTATTTTTAACTTGCAATTCAAGAGTGTTTGCATTAGAAAAAAATACAAATAATCATTTCTGCTTTAATGCATGTAGCATTTCTAAATTCCCTCTTTATAAATCTGATTCTAAATATAAGATCCAGTAATACAGAAATAAATCCTGATAAGTAAAATTAAAGATTAACAACATGTATCTGCAATAGATTTATTTTGTACTAGCTTAATAAAGTTAGCCAGGATTGATCCAAGGTTTTTCTACACGTTAATGAACCCATTAATATTCCACAAGAAGGGTCTTTCGTCTTCAAAGAAAGTCTTTGCAGATCTGTACTCTGAGATAATATATTCAAAAGTCAAGAATGGCTAAGCTGCCCCCTCTGCTTTAGTCTGCACAAATACTGTTTTTTTTTTTATTCTTTGTGGTTTCCCCACTCATAAATCCTTTCATGGTATTTAGCTTGTTAAAAACTCCTCAAGGACAGTCACCAGAAGGATTTATACCAGATAAATATTTAGATATATAGATAGAACTAACATCTTCATTATTCTGATTCTATCAAGTGGATTAAAGCAGGCCATAGACGAGTCGAAATTGAAAATTCTTGTTGATCGTCTAGTGCTTTCGCATCATTAGTGTGAAAGAGGCGACATGCGATTTTCGTGCTGGAATCGAAGGTGCCTGATCCAACATGCTGGATTTTTAAAAAGAAAAACGAAACAAATGGTGGCACAATCGTATGCGCTATTTTCATTTTTTTGATCGGCGCTGTGATTGGCCGGAGCCACAATGACATCACTCCCGCGCATGCACGCGGGAGCGTCCGGTCATGGCACAGGCCCTTTAGGAATGGCACGATCAAGCCATTTCTTCAGTGCGCATGCGCAGATAACGTAACGCAAGCGTATATGGTAAATATCTCCTAAACTGTGCAGGTTTAGGAGATATTTACGGTACCTACAGGTAAGTCTTATTATAGGCTTACCTGTAGGTACAAGTGGTGTAACAGGGTTTACAACCACTTTAACCTTTGGGATAAAGGCATTACTGTACATGAATAAATAAAAGCTCCATATTCTAGGCAATCCTGTTTGTGGGAAATAGTTTGTCTCCTCCCTGTAACTGCTACACCTGTAGGAGAGCTTGTTCTGTTGAAAAACAACATACTTATTGGCAGGATAACCAGGTGGAAAAAAGCCTTAAAAAAAGAAAACCAATGCAGCCATTACATCTAAGAATTGGTAAGCTGCAATATATTAAGTATTTGCTTTTGGGTTTAACCACTTGCTTACTGGGCACTTAAACCCCCCCCCCTCCTGTCCAGACCAATTTTCAGCTTTTAGCGCTGTCGCATTTGAATGACAATTGCGCAGTCATACAACACTGTACTCAAATGAAATTTTTATCATTTTTTCCCACAAATAGAGCTTTCTTTAGGTGGTATTTGATCACCTCTGCGGTTTTTAGTTTTTGTTAAAAAAAATTAAAAAACACCGAATTTAAAAAAAAAAAAATGATATTTTTTTAATATTTTGTTATAAAATTTTGCAAACAGGTAATTTTTCTCCTTCATTGATGTACGCTAATGAGGCGGCAGGGATGGGCACCGATAGGTGGCAGTGATGGGCATTGATGGGTAATAGTGATGGGCACTGATGGGTGGCAGTGATGGGCACTGATTGCTTACACTGATGGCAGCACTGCTAAGTGGCACTGATTGGCACCACTGGTGGGCATTGATAGGTGGCACTTGTTGGCATTGATAGGTGGCACTTGTGGGCATTGATAGGTGGCACTGTGGGCACTAGCAGGTGGCAATGGCAGGTGGCACTGGCTGGCACAGATGAGGCATATGTGCCTCCTTCCTCTTTGGGACCGATGTCCCTTTAACATAAGCCGCTGATTACCGAGCTTTTGTTTACATTATGTGATTAGCTGTCATTGACATGGTAAGGGACCGGGATCGGCCCCTTACTCGAATCTGTGATCATCCGAGTCTCCATGACTCGGTAATCACAGCGCGCGCACCGCGCGCCCTGCAGGGCACGCGTGCACAGGGGAGGACGTCCCATGACGGCCTCCCGGAAATTGAGGTCCGCGCTGTGGCCGTCATTCGGCTATGGCCCAGACCTCAAGTGGTTAAAGTATAACTAAGTGGAGTGGAGAGGGATTAGAACACCTGTCAGGTTTTTAATTGGTGTATGTACCCCTGTTTAGGGAGATTTACCCTTTATATTTGTCATGTTTACTGTTATCACCTAAGATGAAAGAAAATCCCAAATTTTGAGTTGTCCCCAGAACAGTAATAAAGGGAAACGCAACTGGGGCCCCGCTCCCGCTGCGATTGGACACAGTGGGAGCCAATCAGCAGGTTCTGTGGCTGCAATGGCCACCGGGACCCGCTGATCATTTACAGGAGAGGCAGAACGGTGGTCTGCCTATGTAAACAAGTCAGATCGCTGTTCTGCCAGGGAGGAAAATGGAGATCTTGTGTTTTTGCTAAGCAGAAAGCATTCCCCCCACAGTCAGAAACCACTCCCTGGGAGCATACTTAACCTTTTGATCGCCCCTCATGTTAACCCCTTCCCTGCCAGTGTCATTTATATAGTGACAGTGCATTTTTTTTTAACACCAAAAAGTGTCACTTAAGTGTCCGATTTGCCCGCCGCAATGTCGCAGTCCTGCTAAAAATCGCTGATCGCCGCCATTACTAGTAAGAACAATAAAAAGTCCATAAATATATCCCATAGTTTGTAGACGCTATAACTTTTGCGCAAACCAATCAATATACGCTTATTGGGATTTTTTTTAACCAAAAACATGTAGAAGAATACATATTGGCCTAAATTAATGAAGAAATTTGATTTTTTACTTTTTTTTATTGAATGTGTTTTATAGCAGAAAGTAAAAAATATTGTTTTTTTTTTCAAAATTGTCACTCTTTTTTTAGTTTATAGCGCAAGAAACAAAAACCGCAAAGGTGATCAAATACCACCAAAAGAAAGCTCTTTTTGTAGGAAAAAAATGACATCAATTTTGTTTGGGTACAGCATCACACGACCGCGCAATTGTCAGTTAAAGCAACCCAGTGCCGTATCGCAAAAAATGGCCTGGTCATTAAGACCCCTTTCACACTGGGGCGTTTTTCAGGTGCTTTTGGGCTAAAAATAGTGCCTGAAAAACACCTCTCCTGCAGCCCCAGTGTGAGAGCCCGAGTGCTTTCACACATTAGAAAAAGTCCTGCAAGCAGCATCTTTGGGACGGTGAGGGAGCGGTGTATATAGCTGCTCTGTGCGAAACCACTGCAAAAAAATAAATATATATATTTAGGATTCAGTACTGTAGCTTACCAGTCCTTAGATGTGGTGGCTGCATTTGTTTTCTTTTTTTTTTATTTATGTTGACCTAGAACTCCTGTCGGTAACACAATTCCTGTCCTAGACTGACAGCACTCACTGACTTTCACCCTAGGGCCAGGGTAGGCAACCTCGGCCCTCCAGCTGTGGTGAAACTACAAATCCCATGAGACATTGCAAGACCCAGGCATGACTCGAGAGGCAGAAGCATGATGGGATTTGTAGTTTCACCACAGCTGGATTGCCGATGTTGCCTACCCCTGCCCTAGGGCAAGAAAATCATTTTTTATTTGATTTTCACATTTTTACAAGCTTGCTCTTCCATGTTTTTATTAATTTAAATAAAGAGATTTGTAGCCACTGCTTACAGTGGCTTAGTGAGATTAGGGTCTATGATTATGGACCTTTGTTTGCTTTTTGCAGGTTTTGTATTCCCATAGGATGTATTAGAGCCAGAGGGAGACAACCAACTGACGCATCAATTTTCGTTACGGGAAGACGCAGTAAAGCACAACTGTTCCGCACTGCAAGGAAAGAAGCTGAGAGTTCATATGTTATAATGAAACGTGACCTGTACAAACTATACAAATCAGTATGACTTTTAAAACATTCACCAGGTCAGCAATCTGGAAGCAGCATATTTATATCTTGTCACAGCTGCTATTCCTGCCAGCCACTAGAGGGAGTTTAAGGGAGGACAAGAGACAAAAAGAGCTGTCCATTGCTTGTTTTATTTTTGGCTCCATCTAGTGGTGGACTTGAGCAAGTTGCACAAAGCTTTCAGGTAGGCAGTTCCAGTGACTGGTGAAAACTCTTGTTTTTCCACAAAACCAGATACCCACTGGAAATTACTTTATTTTGCAGGGACAAGTAAGAACAAAAGTTATGTACTGAAAGTGCATTTATACCACAGATTTTTTTAGGTGCATAATAATTCTTCATGGTACCCCAATACACCTTGCTAATGCATGCAACCAAATGTGTGGTAATAAAGTTGTAATGGATTTGCAATGCATTTTTGTCACATTTGCAGTGGGTTAGCCTTGCATTTTTTTGGATCATTTATGTTTTTTGTTTTTTTTACTGAGATGCATTTGCATGCATTTGCAGTGCATTCATGTACATTCACATGAGTTCTGGAACATTTACATGTGAAAAATGCAGCATGCTGTACTTTTTATAAATGCACATGAAAGCACCTCAATGGTGTAAACTATGCTAATTGAAAAACATTTATTTTACTTGCATATGCATTCGTACTGCATTTAATAAGCCATTTGACTGCATCTGGTATAAACAAGCCCTGAAGCTTATTTGAAAACCCCAAAACACTATGTTTTCTGAAAGCAGAAACCATGTAAGATCAAATGGTGGCAGTTGCAATGTTTTATCCTACATGATATTTGTGCTGCTGTTTATCAAATATCTATTAACAATCACACTCCAATACATTGAATGCACAGAAACACAATGTAATACCCAATCTCAATAAAATATAAAAGACAAGTAGCGTTGAGTAACATGTCAGACCATAAAATTGCGCATGCACTTGACTATAGCAACCACTTTAAAAGCTTTACAGGTCATCAGGTTAGATACAGTGGGGATGGAAAGTATTCAGACCCCCTTAAATTTTTCACTCTTTGTTATAATGCAGCCATTTTCTAAAATCATTTAAGTTCATTTTTTTCCTCATTAATGTACACACGGCACCCCATATTGACAGAAAAACACAGAATTGTTGACATTTTTGCAGATTTATTAAATAAGAAAAACTGAAATATCACATGGTCCTACGTATTCAGACCCTTTGCTGTGACACTCATATATTTAACTCAGGTGCTGTCTATTTCTTCTGATCATCCTTGAGATGGTTCTACACCTTCATTTGAGTCCATCTGTGTTTGATTATACTAATTGGACTTGATTAGGAAAGCCACACACCTGTCTATATAAGACCTTATAGCTCACAGTGTCAGAGCAAATGAGAATCATGAGGTCAAAGGAACTGCCTGAAGAGCTCAGAGACAGAATTGTGGCAGGGCACAGATCTGACCAAGGTTACAAAAAAATTTCTGCTGCACTTAAGGTTCCTAAGAGCACAGTGGCCTCCATAATCCTTAAATGGAAGACGTTTGGGACGACCAGAACCCTTCCTAGAGCTGGCCGTCCGGCCAAACTGAGCTATCAGGGAGAGGAGCCTTGGTGAGAGAGGTAAAGAAGAACCCAAAGATCTCTGTGGCTGAGCTCCAGAGATGCAGTCGGGAGATGGAAGAAAGTTGTAGAAAGTCAACTATCACTGCAGCCCTCCACCAATCGGGGCTTTATGGCAGAGTGGCCCGACGGAAGCCTCTCCACAGAGCAAGACACATGAAAGCCAGCATGGAGTTTGCTAAAAAAACACCTGAAGGACTCCAAGATGGTGAGAAATAAGATTCTCTGGTCTGATGAGACCAAGATAGAACTTTTTGGCCTTAATTCTAAGCGGTATGTGTGGAGAAAACCAGGCAGCGCTCATCACCTGTCCAATACAGTCCCAACAGTGAAGCATGGTGTTGGCAGCATCATGCTGTGGGGTGTTTTTCAGCTGCAGGGACAGGACGTCTGGTTGCAATCGAGGGAAAGATGAATGCGGCCAAGTACAGGGATATCTTGGTCAAAAACCTTCTCCAGAGTGCTCAGGACCTCAGACTGGGCCGAAGGTTTACCTTCCAACAAGACAATGACCCTAAGCACACAGCTAAAATAACAAAGGAGTGGCTTCACAACAACTCCGTGACTGTTCTTGAATGGCCCAGCCAGAGCCCTGACTTAAACCCAATTGAGCATCTCTGGAGAGACCTAAAAATGGCTGTCCACCAACGTTTACCATCCAACCTGACAGAACTGGAGAGGATCTGCAAGGAGGAATTGCAGAGGATCCCCAAATCAAGGTGTGAAAAACTTGTTGCATCTTTCCCAAAAAGACTTATGGCTGTATTAGATCAAAAGGGTGCTTCTACTAAATACTGAGCAAAGGGTCTGACCTTTGATATTTCAGTTTTTCTTTTTTAATAAAGCTGCAAAAATGTCAACAATTCTGTTTTTTTATGTGAATATGGGGTGCTGTGTGTACATTAATGAGGAAAAAAATGAACCTAAATGATTTTAGCAAATGGCTGCAATATAAGAAAGAGTGAAAAATTTAAGGGGGTCTGAATACTTTCCGTCCCCACTGTATAACAGTGAATGATAGCCTTAATTATTGTTCTTACAGTCTTGTGCATGGCTATGCCTAATATGCCTGGTGAAAATGTTTCCATATATGTGCACACCCAACGTGCACGTTTGCGTTTATATATGCGAGTATGTGGGGTTGGGGGGCTGTAAGAAAATTTTTTGGAGCGGTTATTTAATTTATTAACCCCTTGACGTAACATAAATATGTGGCCCCATTGCACTGGCCTTTTTGCCGTGGGGCCGCATCTTTGCAAATCTCTCTTTGTGTTGGGAACATGCTCCCAGCACCGAGAACCGGAGTGTCACTGAGAGCCCCGGGGGTCCGTACTAACGATTGATACCAGAACTCCTGATTCTGGGTCACCTGACCGCTGTGGTAGCCTCTGATTGGCTACCACAGTCACTGTGAAGCCCGCCCCTGTGTTTCTCTCTCTGAATGTAGAGGAAAGATACATTGTGTTTTTGTCTCTCCTTGCAGAGAGAAAAAAAAAGTGTAAAAAAAAAAAATAAACAAATATTAACCACTTCCAGCCCAAGGACGTCATATGACGTCTGACTTTCACTGGGGATATCTGAAGGATATCTTTAATATATCATCTTTTTTGGCCAGCAATTTAGCCGCTTGATCGTTCTTACAGGCGGCAGGAGGGGACATCGCCCCCTCCTCCCACCGCCCTCCGGTGCTTCTACCGGCTCGCCCTTGTGAGCCGGATAATGAATCAGTGGCCACTGGAAGTTTAGCATAGAGATTTCTGGTGACCAGATGGTCCCCAGTCATCTCTATGACCCTCGGAGGTCTGTGCGTGACGTTATGATGTCACGTACAGGCCCGGCAAAAGTAAACAATGCCGGGGACCCGGCTGGAAAGGCAGAGACAGTTTATTTCATTTTTTCTATCTCAGTCTTTCCAGCCTGAAGGCCATAAAGAGGACCCGTCACGACCTATTAGTTACATAGTAGGTGAGGTTGAAAAAAGACACAAGTCCATCAACTCCAACCTATGTGTGTGATTATATGTCAGTACTACATTGTATATCCCTGTATGTTGTGGTCGTTCAGGTGCTTATCTAATAGTTTTTTGAAACTATTGATGCTCCCCTCTGAAACCACCGCCTGTGGAAGGGAATTCCACATCCTTGCCGCTCTTACAGTAAAGAACCCTCTACGTAGTTTAAGGTTAAACCTCTTTTCTTCTAATTTAAAGGAGTGGCCACGAGTCTTGTTAAACTCCCTTCCGCGAAAAAGTTTTATCCCTATTGTGGGGTTACCAGTACGGTATTTGTAGATTGAAATCCCCTCTTTCTTCTCCAGAGAGAATAAGTTCAGTGCTCAAACCTTTCTTTATAACTAATGTCCTCCAGACCCTTTATTGCTGTGGAACTACCATGTGACGTAAAAAGTTGCAACGACCACCATTTTATTCTCTAGAGTCTCTGCTAAAAAAACATATATAATGTTTGGGGACTCTGAGTAATTTTCTAGCATAAAATACTGGTTTAAACTTGTAAACAAAAAGTTCCAGAAAAGGCCCGGTGTGCAAGTGGTTAAAAAATAAAAGAAAAAATACCTAGATCAAGGTTTGATTTAGGTCAGTGCCAGGGTAACTATTTGATTTAAGTAAGGGTCAAAGGTCAGGGTCAGTATATTTTGGGCTGGATTTTTAAATTAGTATCAGTGTCAGTTAGTGTAATTGTCAATGTGTTTTAGGTAGGACAAAAAAAAAAAAAAAGCAAAACTATTATTTCTGGGCTGTACTACCGGTACAAATAACATACACATATGTGGTATCACTGAGATCATCAGGAGAAGGAGAATTTATTTTGGGCTGTTTTTTGGTGAAAGGTTATGGTAGTAACAAGAAATATACAGCTAAATTTAAAGATATATTTCTTTTTACTATTTGGGGCCAGTTTTCCTTTGATAATAAAAACAATCAGGTGCTAACCATTTACAACCTAATGAATGCCTAATTTGTCCTGAAAAAAAAACAAGGTATAATTCACCTGGATACACAAAGTACTTGTGATGATATGTACAGTTTTACTAACACATGTCAAAGTTGCAAAATAAGATTTGTTTTACCCGTAACCCTAAGGGGTTTAGCTTTAATTAAAAAAAACATTATTATCTTTTTTTCTTCCTTTTTACTTAGGTTTATTGCTGTCACATGTAGGCTGATAGCTTCCTTATAGCATAGTGTAGATGACAGTTTCTCCTCAGGGAGAGATCAGGGGTCTATTAGATCCCTCATGTTACCTCTGCACTCCGTTGATCAAACACAGACTGTGCTCAGTTTGCTTCTCTCTTGGCTGGAGGTTGACAGCTCTGAACTCAGAAGGGCTCAGAGATGAGCTTTTCCGGGTTAATTTTTCACAGGGGAGATCTGTAAGTCTGGGACACATAGCGTAGGGTGGGAAAGATGCTGGGGGGCAGTACAATATATGTACAAGTGATCGGGTTTACATATCAGTGATTCCCTTGACCTAATACTTAA
This sequence comes from Lithobates clamitans, assembly GCA_037952925.1. Taxonomy (NCBI): domain Eukaryota; kingdom Metazoa; phylum Chordata; class Amphibia; order Anura; family Ranidae; genus Lithobates; species Lithobates clamitans. Next base: position 9,226,271 of record JBBGZY010000429.1, read on the forward strand.
ATTGGCTGCAGCAAAAAGGTGAAGTGACCCTTTCGCTACAAATAATAATAATAATACATTTTATTTATAGTGCCCTTTTTATCAAAAGATCTCAAAGTGCTACAGGTTAAAACAACCTGTGCTACAAAGTGCTACAGGGTCAAAAGTAAAATCAGGACAACCTGTAAAAGGAGAAGCAATATTTTTATCTTTCCAGCAGCTCTTGCATTTTAAATGCTTCTGCTTTACTGCTCTTCGAAAGCTACAGGTGTTTGATTGGTGTGGTGACATATGGATATATAGCCAGCGAGAGCAACCATAGAGTGCAATGACAATTGCACGGTCATGTAACACTGTACCCAAACAACATTTTTATAATTTTTTTCACACAAATAGTTTTCTTTTGGTGGTATTTAATCACCACTGGGTTTTTTATTTTTTGCTAAATAAATAGAACAAACATTTTGTAAAAATAAATAAATAAATAAAAATTTCAGTTTGCTCTAAAATTTTGCAAACAGGTCATTTTTCTCCTTCACTGATGTGCACTGATGAGGCTGCACTTATGGGCACTGATAGGCTGTACTGATGAGGTGGCACTGATGGGCATTGATGGGCACTGATAGGCTTTACTAATGGGCACTGATTAGGCAGCACTGGTGGGAAAAATTAGGAAGCGCTGTTGAGACAGCACTGATAGACACTGGTAGGCGGCACTGATAGGTGACACTGATGAAAAGGCACTGGTGGCCACTGATTGGCAGCACTGGTGGGTACAGATTGGCAGCACTGGTGGGCACTGTTGGGACTACACTGATAACCAGGACACCTATAAGACCTGATTATCAGTGTACATGTCCCTTTAGCAGAAGTCAGTTATCGGCTCTCTTGTCCCTTCCTCACACTATTAGCGTGAGGAAAGGAGTGCCGATAAACAGCTTCTCTTTACATCTGTGATCTGCAGTGATTGGACACAGCTGATCACGTGGTAAAGATCTGCTGATTGGCTCTTTACCTCAATCTGTGATCAGCAATGTAAGGAGGACACTGCAATCACAGAGCCCGCTGTCCGTGCCCCACAGCGGGCGCGATCACATATGAACTAGTTCTGGTTCTTTACCAGCAAAATAGTGCTACTGCCTTGACTCCTAATGCCACGTACACACGACCGGTTTTGCCGTCGGAATAAATTCCAAAGGTTTCTCTGACGGAACTCTGACGGAATTCCAATCAAGCGGTCTTGCCTACACATGGTCAACCCAAAATCCGACCAAAGTCCGACCGTCCAGAGCGCGGTGACGTACAGCACGTACAACGGGACTAGAAAAAGGAAGTTCAATAGCCAGTAGCCAATAGCTTCAGTCTCGTATTTGCTTCAGAGCAAGCGTTGTTTTTGGTCCGTCGGAACAGCATACAGACGAGCAGTTTTCCCGATAGGAATTGGTTCCGTCGGAAATATTTAGAACATGTTCTATTTCTAGGTCTGTCAGAATTTTCGCAAAAGAAAGTCAGATGAGGCCTACACACCATCGGAATAGACGATGATAAGCTTCCATCAGACTTTTTCTGTCGGACATTCCGCTCGTGTGTACGCGGCATAAGAGTCTGCCCATGCCTGTGTGTAGGAAAAGGGCACTTTGAACATCTAGTTCTGAGGAAGGGGACATGCCTATGTCAATAGGAACTGAGCTCCCAACAGCTGCCTCTGCAAGTATTTTTCAAACCTAGTTATTATGTCACAGGGAGCAAATAAACATTTTCTTACTACTGGAACAGGGTAAAAGAAAAAAAAATAATCCCAGTTCAAGCTCTAGAGCGGGAGAGGAAGGTTGCGGGTAAATGAGGGTAACACCTGGACATTTACTTTAAGATGATCCTTCAGGATGGTGGAGGAGAATTCCATACCTATTGATCTGCTTGCGAGGACCACATATATCGCTTTTGGGAATTTTCAGACTTTTGACTTACCATATATTTAGAGCTGTAATTGTTTGTCTCATGTGCCTCAATCACTTCTAAACTATGCTTGAGTTTTACAGTTAAATACTTTTCCAGTCTAAGAGCCAGGATTTTAGAGTAAATATTTAAATCCATGTTTATCAAGGCTATATTGCAGTATCTCCCATGTGAAGTTAAATCTTTTCCTTTGGCAGGAAAATTATATTTGCCTCAGTCATTTTATCCATGAAAAGAAAATACAAATCAATTTTAGTAATCTGTAAAAAAATATTGTCAGCTCTTTGAGTAAAGTCAAATAAAGATAAACTGCATAGCCACTTGGATTTGGACATAATATACAGAATTATTTTACTTGAGTAAAATGAAGTACAATTCTACACAAAACTAAAAACACTGCTACTCTTCAGGCATATCTTGAAAAGTTAAAAGGATAAAAAAAGTCTAGGCAAGTTTTAGATTTGGGTGGTATTTTTCTATTCCATCTTTTAAATATCCAGTTAACATTTATATATAATATTCATCACATGTGTAAAGAGTATATAAAGCCAAAACTTCATTTTGGATAGAATGTGGAAGCGTTAGAACCCCTTCTGGGTTTTTATTGCTGTCTGTTTCCCTGGAAATTTTTTTTCCTAGTGCATTTTCATGGCATACATACAATATACAATGGGTTGTGGCTTTGCCCCCTCAACCCCATAGGACCATTTTTTTTTATCACTTTGGAGACCATCAGGTTGCACACCATTCTCTTTAGCTGTCACCAAAAGGGTTGGTATTCTGTATGTTGCCAAAAGAATGCACCAGAAAAGGAAAATGACAGAAAGGCTCGTATACAATTTTCCAGTTTTCTTGGTGCATTATGGCAGCATATGATGCAAATTAACTTGCAAAAAAGGGAGAGTGCTTGGAAACAAAATTTAGAAATAGGAGTAGTGGCGGCCTGTCCATAGGGGGTGCATGGTTTCCCCTGGCCCCGTGTCTGCACTATGGAGGAGAGTGCAAACACAGGAGGATTCGCAGCCCTATCCACAGATCCCAAGCCCGATCCACAGCCCAGTAAGTGCCAGACCTCCCGTGGGGGGTTCTTGTCTTCAGTGCTGCGAGCCCCGTGGGGAGTCTGTGGTGTCAGAGCCGCGAGTCCCGCAGGCGCAAGGGGGGGGTTGCTGTCAGAGCCGCTGTCTTGGGGGGGGGGGGCACCTGGTTACCAAAAGGGTCAGTGGCAGACTTGACGTTTTTATCAATAAATGCTCAAGGGCTCTTGTGGACACAATTTCCAGGCCACCCACCTGTTGCAACCTCACTTTGATTGGTGTGTTATTGGTAGCAATATAGCACTGCTTGATTGCACCTGTTTCAGAGAGATTAATGTAAAAACATGAACAAAGTAATTTATAAATAATAAGCAATCAGACAAAATTCCAGCACTTCAGTATACTTGTCTGTAAACTTCAAGCTGTATCCTCTACAGCAAGTATATCCTACATTGTGATGGAGAACATATAAAAAAACAATTGACATGTCACACTGAAAAAGTGTTGTACTCAATTATCAAGGCATACCGAGTAATATTTCTTTGTTTTATGGGAGGAAAGAGTAGACACCCTAGATGTCTAGATAAAGGGTTAAAAGAAAAGAATGAAAGGAGAAAGAGGAGGGAGGATGGGGTGCTTCAGTAGAGTCAATGGCACAAGAGATCAAGTTCCCCCAGGGGAAGGAGCCTCAGGTTAAGAGTAAGTCAAATATTCATCTGAGAAGCGAACATATCCCAGAGCAACCAGCGTGTGTTGTGTTCCTCCATCTTGTCCCTAAGGGCAGACGTCATATGTTCCATCCTTTGAATGTCATCCACCCTGGCAAAACATTGCGGCACAGTAGGTGGAGATTGTTGTTTGCAAATGCTGGGGATGCAGGCCCTAGCTGCATTCAAAAGATGTTTCAGCAGGGATTTACAGTATCTCTTACTGGACATTGGAGTCAAGTTAAGGAGCACTGCTGCTGGATCGTCCAAAAGGGAAATGTCTGTAAGTTTATGTACAATTTGCAGGACCTGTTGCCAAAAAGGACGCATATTTGGACAATCCCAAAAGATATGAAGTAGCGTGAAGTGTTCCTGTCCATGGAGAAATGACACTAGTACAGCAGGGTCCGGTACCAATACAACAAGATTTTAAATGTGATCTCTTGATATTTGCTGCAAAGAGAAGACTTGTGTGCAAAGAGGAGAATCCGGTTCTTTTGATCCTCAGAGAATGTAATGTTAAGAGCTTTTTCCAATTTGTTCAGATATGAAGGGTCATTTTGAGAAGTAATCGTCAATAACATACCGTAAGAGTGTGAGAGAGTTTTCCGTAAAGGGCCATCTCCCAAACTGATATCCTCAAATGAAGTGGGGTATCTGCGGAAACTGATGTGGGAGGGACCGAAGAAAATGGGACAATTGCAGGATCTTCCACCTACCTAAGATAGAGGAGTTAAGGGCGCAATATAAGACTGACGGACTAGCCCAACCAGAGGGGCCATAAAAAGTAGCAGCTCTAACCAGGTTCAGGTCTGGCTGGGGTTGGAAGGCTTTGTCAGAAAAACCGGGTACAAAGTCCGGGTGGCCAATGATAGGCGTCAACGGAGAGGGGAAATTGGACACCCCGGGCATCTTGTAATACCTGCGGAGTTCCAATAAAGTGGGTTTATTGGCCACAAGGAATACTATTTTCGAGTTATCGACCAAAGTGAAACTGTTTCTGATGGACAGAAATAAGGGTTATAAGGAGTTTCCAGAACTATTGAGATTTCCTATTTGGGAAAGGAGGGCTTCCTTGGAGGCTTGATCATCATGCATGCCTGATGCATTGAACCACTAACGGCTCTATCGCCCAAATAATACTTGTAAGGGCCAAGATTGCTGACATTTGAACCTTAAGTGTGCTAGAATTTAAGCCTTTGTCTAGTCCCGGGTTTCTTAACCTTTTTACCCCGGAGGAACCCTTAAAAAAAAGTTTGAGAACTTGGGGAACCCCTGAAAAAAAAATTCTACAGCTCACAGAACATTGGATCTGATCAGCGGGCTGTAAATATAACAATTTTTGTACAAATAGCATTAAATCAGGATTGCTGAATCAGGGTTCTGCGAGCCGTCTCTAAGGGGTCTGCCACACATTAACATTGTGTCAGATGTATATCCGCTCAATGTTATTTACAATGTGCATTCACAGCGAGTACTGTCAGCATGCATTTATATTCTGAGGGACGGGTTTCTGCGCTCACGGACCAGAAGGCTTGCAGCCTCCCCTTACACTTACCCCTGAAGGGTTGAGTTTAAGGATAAAAGAAATGTTAATTAGGGGTGAGTGGCGCTACCTTTAACAGGGTACCTTAAAAATATTATATATGAATACCCAAAAATAAAAAAATACTCATAAGTGCAAAACCTCAATCACTCAAATTCATTAAAAAATTAGGTATATGCATAAAGGTATATGCATAATCATTAGGTATTAGGTATATGCATAAAGGTGTATACACCTTTATGCATGATATGAGACTGGCATGGTAGCAAGGTTCACTATTTAAGAGTTGCACACTCACATTCACTATCCAATGAATTTGAGTGACTGAGGTTTTGCACTTATGAGTATTTTTTTTATTTTTGGGTATTCATATATAATATTTTTAAGGTACCCTGTTAAAGGTAGCGCCACTCACCCCTAATTAACATTTCTCTTATGCATTTATATTCGATGCCTCTTCTGTAGTTCTGGCTTCTGTGAACTTAAAGAGCAGCGCCAGGATATACATCCACTACAATGTTGATTTGTGGTGGAACCCCCCGGGGAACTTCTCATGGAACCCTAGGTTTCTATTGAACCCCGGGCTGAGAAACCCTGGTCTTGAAAGAATTTGGACACTTGTGGTTGAGAGACTACCACTTTTATTGCTGTGCTTATAGAAACGTTTTTGACTAAGTATATAAAGTCACCCAGTTGTCCTACCCAATTTATTCAGTAATTGTGTAAGAGCTTGTGTCACTTCAGTCAAAGGGTCACTAGCTCTTGCCTTTTTATGGGCTGGCTCCGCTTACAGATCCCATCACACTGTCACCTGGTGCTCTTTTTTCAGACTTGGTTGCCATTGAGAACAATTCCCCATATATACCTAATTTTTCTGTGACTGCTCTGGAGGGCCATGATATAGAACTAGACATACTTAAACTGATTGTAAAGCCTTAGGATTTTTTACCTTAATGCATTTTATGCATTAAGGTAAAACCTTCTGTGCTACACGTGTCCCCCTTCACCCCCCTTATACTTACCCATGCCTGATCCAGTGATGTGCATGAGAGCAGCAGCTTGTCCACCTCATTGCACACAGCCGATTCCCACTGCACATGGAGCAGCAGCGCTGCGCTTGGTTCACAGTCTTCTGGGACCTGTGATGTGTCCCAGAAGGCTGTGGGGGAAGGGGAGGGGGCCAAACTTCTGTTTAGATTGAAGTGGGAGTGAGTACCTGCCAAAACCAGGTACTCTCCCCCCCCACTCCCCCAAAAACTTCCAATATTTAAAGAGGAGTGGGGAGGATGCAAAGAAGCAGAAATTCCCCTTTTGGGTGAAGTTCTGTTTTAACAGCTTTAATTCCCCCCAGAAGGGAACCACAGCGTTTTATTACTGCCGCTCGCTAAGTACCGACGTAATATGTGTACACGTGACCCATTATTCTCACTCCTTAGCCACAAAATAATAAAACCCTAATTACCTTCAAGCATATTTGGCTAGCAACACCACTAAACATAGGATGTTTCTCATAGCCTTTAGCAAAGCCATGAAATTCAAATGCAGCAGACCCTGCAGGGCATTCCTTACTACTACTGACAATTTTTACTTACTATGCGCCCACCAATAACCAATTCCCATTTTTGACATACCTATTTAATCTAGCTAAGACCCACCAAGCAGGCACATTCATTTTATGTGGGGACACCAGTCTTATGATACAACCAACACTCAACAGATCCATGACTCCAAAACCCTTCTCAGCCCTACTGACCCAACATATGCTGGTTGACTGCTGGAGAGAATTGAACTCGACAACCAGAAACTTTACATTCTATTCACTTCCACATAATACTTTTTCATGCATAGACTAACGCAGCGGTACACCCCTAAGGGCTGCTGAGTATTATGGTCCATCTCTCACCCAGCCAGGCACACAGTTCACATTCACCTTCAGGCAGAAAACCAGGTCTTGAACTTTGGTTTTTATTTTATTGAGGGGTATTAAACTTGGATGGGGTAGGGGAGTATGGGATCCCTATTTGATTGAAGCACAATGTACACTGGACTTAACCTTTATACACTCTCTCTATACACATCTCCACACTTCAGTTCCAGCACAATTCTTGCTTGCAGACTATCTCTCCTTAACACCTCCAGCACATTACTTGCTTGCTCTTCCAGGACCAGCTAACACTGATTTGCAGGCCTGACACTGGCTCAGCCAGGCCTAAAGTGAATGCCCTTTGCAGGCCCCTTTGGTGTAGCAACTCCCTGTGCTAGCTGTCCACGTGGCTACTGCTCACAGTACCACCTCTTAAAGCACTGCCAGCCCTCCTGGCTGCAACTGCCTCTCTTCACTGCCCATGCCACCACAGTCCACTCCATTGGCTCTGCACCCATCCCAGACTGCAATCCCCCAATCCTCTCCCGACTGTGTGTCACTCACCAGCCCTCTTGGGTGCGACCTGTTGTTCCTCCCTGGAGGCTTTGCCTGGCAGTGCCCTCCTGCTGTCCTCTCCTTGCTCCCATGCCACCTGTCCAGGACACCTTCGTGTTTTGTGAGAAGGGTCCTGTCTGCACTCGAGACCCAGGCCCAAGGTCACCCCCCCTCCAGACTGGGGAGCTCCCTCAAAAGCCACGACAGCCTAGAACTCCATCTTCAGCTTCCACCCGAACAATTCCTCCCCAGCTGGGCTGACCCTGGATATTTAAGGAGGCCTGCCCCCTGCCAATCCAAGTTGGGCATTGGTCAGGGCTCCTCAGAAGACCCCAGGCAGCTCCAACCCAGATCAAAACACACCCAGGCTTGGCTGCCAGCCAAGCCCGGAAATTGGACTTCTCTACCGAAAAAACAACACTATCACCTATAGCACACTAGAGGATGCTACACAAATTTTTTACATCTCATATTCTCATGCCCTCAACATTAGCCTCCACATAGAAGCTGTCCCATGGTCCATCCATTGTGCTGTAATTCCCTCTCCTTACTTTGGTTGGTCCCAGCAGACAGCACATGAACCATTAATGACTCTCTCTTGATGGATGAAACTCCTAGAGCCCATAGTCAATACTCCATCCAAGATTAGGTTGCCAACAACCGTATGGATGGGGTTACCCCACTGACACTGTGGGGAGTGCATTAATCAGGGGAGAGTGTATTAAGCTAGCCTCATTCCTTAAACACATGAGAGTGACCCACCTTCTCCAATAAGAAGATAACTTCCAAATGAAAGCAATAACTTTCAGAAGATCCCTGACCACCTATAATAAATGAGCACTGGAACGAGGAGATAACCTACTGCCCTGAATTAACCTGCCTTTAATACAAGCTGCTTTTGTGAAAGCCTTAAAACAACTTATTGACTCAACTAAAGCACTAGAAGCTATCAAGTTCTTGACCTTGGCCCAGATGGGTTCACTGCCTTCTACTATACGTATGCAGACCTTCTCACCCCCACGCTTGCCCAATGACCTGCATTGGGACTGTAACGTTTATCCTGAATACTTACTGGTGTCCTTGTGCATGATCCCAAAACCCAATATTGATTATACTAACTGGGCAAATTTACATCCTATTCTTTGCTCAATATACAGTAGATGTAAAATTACTAGCCAAAAATCTTAGCTACTAGGCTTAATACTGGTTTTGTACACCTGATTCATAAGGATCAGGGGGAATCATGTCCCTCTGCCAAGCAGGTGACACTGTACACAGAGTTACCCTCCTCATTGAACCGGCATGACAGTGTAACATTCCGGTCCTACCACTGTTAATCAATATCAGAAAAGCATTTGACTCTCTCACTTGGCCCTACCTATTTTACATTTTGCAGAAATGGGGCTTTGGACCACAATTTCGGAAATGGATATCGGCCCTTTATTCTTCCCTCATGGCCCATGTTAAAAATATGCAGTTATCAAGTCCATGGCCTTCCCTATCTTCAGGGTTACAGGGAAAGGCTGCCCTCTATCCCCCTTGCTTTTTGCCCTTGCAATAGAGCCCTATTTGCTTTTTGCTCTTGCAAACTATATGAGATCACCAAGGTATTACTGGACTGACAAGAGCGGAACACCAACGCAAATAAAGTTTATTTACTGCTGACATAATAATGTTTATTACCATACTGTCCTTTACTCTCCCAAATCTAACAGCCGTGATCCAGCAATTTAGAAAAATTTCTGGCCTCCATATTAATCATGCCGAATCCAAGATCTTAAATATCTCAATTCCACCAGAGCAGGTACAATCTTTGCAGGGCTCCTTCTACCATTGAGAAACCATAAGCATTTCCTATCTTGATGTCACCCTCACCTTCTCCTACCTACCATACCTTGTGTGTTACTAACTACCCACACGCCCTTTATCATAGTCAACCAAAGGGGGTTGGGAGCCCATCATCTCTAAAAGTATTACCAAGTTAAAAGTAATACTAAGCTGACCAATTTTCTTCCCTTATCATGCCACGATTGGAATTTCTATCTGGATAGCTCTTATGACAGTTGATTGTGATCCCTCCTTATCCACAAATTATTATGGCTTCTCCCACGTGACAGATCTTTCAAAAGAAATCCAATCACGTTCCACTCACTTAAATATTCAAGTTGTATGAGAAGGATTTAGATTTTGTGGGAATTTCAGAGACTTGGTTCAACATCTCTCATGATTATCTGACAACCATTCAGGGGTATTCCCATTATCGCAGGGATAGAGAGGGTAAAAAAGGGGAAGGGTATCCCTGTATATCAAAAATAATGTACAAGTGAATGTGAGAGATGACATCACTAAGGGAGCTAGGGAGGAGGTGGAATCCTTATGGGTAGAGCTCCAAAGGGATGAAACTAAGGGGAAAATAATACTGGGAGTATGCCATAGGCCCCCTAAACTGAGGGAGGAGGGGGAGACGGACCTCCTATTACAATTTGGATTAGCAGCAAGGATGGGAAGTGTCATCATAATGGGGGATTTTAATTATCCAGACAATAATGAGCCGCGCATTCGTCTAAGGCTCGCCAGTTTCTAAATGTCTTGCAGGACAATTTCATGGGTCAGGTGGTAGATGCACCAATTAGAAACAAATCGTTGGTAGACCTACTGATTACCAACAATACAGACCTGATCACAGATGTGGAAATAAGGGGCAATTTAGGAAACCGCGATCACAGGTCAATTAGCTTTAGTATAAATCACACAAATAGGAAACAGGGGAGTACAAAGACATTGAATTTCAAAAGAGCATACTTCCCCAAACTACGAACCTTGCTAGAAGATATAAGGGCATTAGCCAGTGCATCCCATTGGGAAATACATTTGAAAGAGCAAACAAAAGTCACGGATGGCTTAACTCCAATGTAAAATTGCATATAAAAGCAAAGGAGAAGGCCTTCAAAAAATACAAGGCTGAGGGATCATCATCATCATTCACACTTTACAAAGAATGCAACAGGAAATGTAAGGGTACAATTAGGGCGGCTAGGCTTCAGTAACCACAACTGCAGTGTTTATCCTCATGACACATCACAGGAAGCACCCTCATGGCTAACAGAGGACAGAATTAGAAATAGACTTGGAAAAATTAACATTAATAAGTCACCGGGACCAGATGGCTTGCACCTGAGGGTCCTTAGGGAACTCAGTCAAGTAATTGCCAGACCATTGTTCTTATTTTTTACTGACAGTCTACTGACTGGAATGGTACCAGCAGATTGGAGAAAAAAATGTAGCTACAATATTTAAAAAGGGGCCAAAATACATCCCTGGGAATCACAGACCAGTTAGCCTAACATCAATAGTATGCAAACTCTTGGAGGGAATGATCATTAGCAGTACTCAGCATGGATTTATGAATAATCGTTCTTGCCAAACCAATCTATTAACATTCTATGAGAAGGTGAGCTGCCATCTAGATAAAGGAAGGCCCGTAGTGATCTATCTGGATTTTTCAAAAGCATTTGACACAGTTCCCCATAAACGTTTACTGTACAAAGTAAGGTCTATTGGCATGGACCATAGGGTGAGTTCAGAGGGTGGTGATAAATGGGGAGTACTCTGAATGGTCTGGGGTGGGATGTGGGGTCCCCCAGGGTTCTGTGCTGAGACCAATCCTGTTTAATTTGTTCATAAACGACCTGGAGAATGAGGTAAACAGTTCGATCTCTGTATTTGCAAACAATGCTAAGCTAAGCAGGGCAATAACTTCTCCGCTAATTGTGGAAACCTTGCAAGAAGATCTGAACAAAATAATGGGGTGGGCACCTACATGGCAAATAAGGTTTAATGTGGAAAAATGTAAAATTATGCATTTGGGTGGCTAAAATTCGAATGCAATCTACTCACTCGGGGGAGAACATCTGGGGTAATAAAGGATGGAAAAGGACCTGGGGTGTCCTAGTAGATGATAGGCTCAGCAATGGCATGCAATGTCAAGCTGCTACTAACAAGGCAAACAGAATATTGGCATAAACAAACAAAATGGAGCACCATTACCATTGAATCTGGTAAGACAGGACAACTTGGATACATTGAGAACTTCCCATAACCATAAGCGTAGTTATACCCCCTGTCCCGTTAATGTGAGGGGCAGAGGGGGTAGTGGACGAGGAGGGCGTGACCAACAGAGACCTAGTGCGGACTCTATTACCAGAGGGAATGCACCTTATAATGAATACCAGTACTCCATGCCCATTCATAACAGATTTGATCTGTTATCTTCCAACAATGAATGGGTTAATGCTGTATCCCCTCGTCCTCCTTTTTTAGGGCGGGGCAAGAGGGGATCCTGAGCCAACAGGGGGAACCGCCCTTATAGGGGGAGAATTCCCGGGTACCCATATCCCCCCCAACATCAGGGATGGTGGAGACCCCCCGCAAAAGCACGATATGGCCCACATCCACCGGAACCAATAAGAAGGGAAGGAGAGGATGTAGGGCCGGGAGGCAGATCCAGTTTAAACAGCAAAAAAAGGAGGGAATGATGGGAATATGTAATCTCAGCTCTACTGAACTAACCCATAAGGAGCTAACTATATTGAATTTGGGACTAAAATGTGCCCCTAAAAAATCACTTAGCAAATTTGATGTCTGTATGGATTGTCCACAAATATATTTGAAAACTTAATATGAAGAAATATTTTCTAAACAGTGGACCGAGCAGCAGCTATCCAGTGAACACGAATATAATAGGCGTGGACAGTGGTCTGAAAAACAAATCTCTGTTTAACCCAGTCAATACAACTAATCAACACGTGGAAGTATTTAAAAACCTGGTTTTAAAAGATTTGGACAAGGTAGTACCCAAAAGAAATATCAATCCTCCACACATTCAAGAAGGAATAGAACAAGTACAAGATAGTAAAAGCATTGTTATACGCCCTGCCTATAAGGGGGGGTGGGGTGGTCATATTAGACAAAACTTACTATGACTCCCAAATCAATGAAATGTTGTCGGACCCAAACACCTATGTTAAACTTAAAAACGATAAGCTGGTGGACTTAGACAGAGACAAAAGAGTCTTAAACAAAAAAGAATACAAGTATCTAAGCCCTAGTTTCTGTCGAATTCCGACCATTTACACATTGCCCAAGGTTCACAAAGATGCGGAGAATCCACCAGCCAGGCCAATTGTGAACAGCATAGGATCCGTGACAGCTAGACTTGGGCAATACCTAGACACGTTCCTTCAGGCCAGTGTACTTAACACCAAGACATATTTAAAAGACACTAAAAGTTTTTTACAACTAATTGGGGAGATAAATCTAGCAGGAAAATCTGAAGTTTTTTTGGTGACAGCAGATGTGTCGTCTCTGTATACCATCATACAATATGATGACGCTCTGCTGTCACTGAATTGGGCTTTAAGTCAACGTGATGATATCCCTTATGAACATAAAGGGTTTTTGAGACAGGCAGTAGACTTCTGCCTGTCTCACAACTATTTTTGGTATAATCACAAGTTCTATTCCCAAAAAAGAGGCGTGGCGATGGGAGCCCATTTTGCTCCCAGCATCGCCAATTTGTTTGTGGGGGAATGGGAGGACAAATGTGTCTTCGCCAACAGAAAGGAGGGTCTCCTGTTTTACAGGAGATTTATCGATGATCTTTTCTTTATATGGGAAGGAGATGAATGTTCCCTACACGAATTCATGAGAGAATTAAACTCCAATAAGAACAATATAAAGCTTGAATATGAGTACAGCCGTGAATACATCCATTTTTTGCATGTAGACGTAATAAGACAAGGGCCTTCTTTGATCACTACCATCTACTTTAAACCGACAGATAGAAACAGTTATTTGCCGTTAATCAGTGGACACCATCCACACTGGTTGAAAAACATCCCAAAAGGCCAATTAATAAGAGTAAGGAGGAACTGCACCACAGATGAGGATTTCATTATTTACTTTAAGGTTATCAGAGATAGATTCCTTCAAAAGGTTTATAAAGAACAACACCTGGATAACATAGTGAGAGAAGTAGCTGAGATACCACGTGATGTGTGCCTGAACGATAAAGACAACTGAATCCCAGACAAGAATGGGGCTTCATTTCTGATTTCCATATACAATACAAAGAAATTGAAAACATATTCAGACGTCACTGGCATGTTCTGTGTTTGGACAGAGTCCTACAGAATGTGTTGCCAGAGAATCCGCTGTTTATCTATCGGAAAGCACCGAATTTTGGGGACAGGATTGTACATAAAGTACTTGATCCTCCAGCAAGCCATCTGGTCCCGATGATTTATGGTAACAGTTGGTATCTAGTTCTGACAAGACTGGCCCATTTTTCTTTGGGAAAATCAGGGTCCTGTTACCAACTGGGAACCTTTGTGTATACACGACTGACCAATTGTCTATACTCTATGAACCCAGATTTATAATATGCTGTCGACAATGTTTGGTTAGCATACTGGTAGACCCTGGTGAAGCTCTACTTAATTTAAAACTGGATGGGCTCACAGGATCTCAAGCTAAACTAATGACCCATTTTTTTATGGCATCCAAACCATAGTGAAAGCTTGGCTATCTGATTTCCTCTCCTTAGCAGCTTTAAAAACAATGTACATTGGATCTATACTAAGGAGAAACTGAAGGCAAAACTTATAGATAAGATGCATAAGTTCCATATAAGGTGGGAACCCTGGGTTTCCCATTTATTACCACCAGACTTTGATTGATTTCTATTGAACCTAAAAAATATGTCAGCCTGCAATTGACTTTCTGCTTTACACAGGTTCCAAGGTGCTCTTCCCACTTCCTTCTCCTCCCCTTTTTCCCCACCTTGTTTCTCTTTTTTAACTTCTTCATCTCTTATTTAATATTTAATGGTAATTATCACAGCCTAAAGTATGATTCCTTTTATAGTTACAGTACGGACCTTCATAGGTCCCTTGCAATCACCTCCCAATTGGGTTGTTTGGATGTTACCCCTGTACATTGATCTATGTTAACATATATGACTGTGCTAGCTGTGACATTTTCCAGTTCCCTAAAATTGATTTTCTAAGCAATGAAAATAATAGATTTATCTGCCTCTTTGCGTCACCTGGGGAGATAGGGAATCAGGAGTATCATTATTGGTAGAAAATAAGGTGGGAAGCTCGGAAGGCCTGTAATCTAATTAGGTCACTCACAGGGCCGGATTAAGAACATCATGAGTCTGGTGCTGAGGATTTTGATGTTATAACAAATTAAATTAAATAGAGAGAGGGAGGATACGAGAGATAGGAAGGGGATGAGAGAGGGGTAAGGGAGGGAGGGTGAGAGAGAGAGGGGGGATGAGAGAGAGAGAGGATGCACATGAGCATGCATGGAAGTGACATCAATGCAGCCCAGCCAACGTAAGTGACTGAATGCACAGAACCCTGAAGGAAGACTGGGTGAAGGTGGAAGCACCCAAGACCCGCCGGGTTGATCACAGTGCATGGCTGGAGGGCTCAGTCTGACAGGTAAGTGTACCCCAATGTGCTAATATGCTGTGCATACTTGTACATTATGGCATAATCTACCTCAGGGCCTCTAAAAAGTAGTAATGTTAGTGAAGTTCACTGCCACTTTAATATCACAGGATCCCAGGAGCCTCTCATGGGGCCCCCTACTGACCCGATGGCCCTTGAGCAGTGCCCAAGTGCATAGTTGCCAACATTTCAAAAATATTTTCAGGGACACTTTTTTTACCAGTGGTATATTTAGAGTAGCTGACATCCCCTATGTTCCTCTATACATTACAATAGTAATCACAAAAATAAATGAGTACTAATAATGGGCAGAGCAAATATGAGGACTGAGATTTCCTTTAGTTGAACCAACAAAAGTGTGCCCATTCTAGAGCTGGTAACATTAAGAATATTCAATATAATTTTAAAGAACTGTTTTTGTGGGTAAGAGGCATAGGGGAGGAGTATAAATGGTATAAAGTGGGAAGTATGTGCAGATGAGGGAGCCCGTGGTATGTGAACACACTCAGACTCCACACGGTGCAAAAAAAGTGCACACCAAAAAAGTGAAACACAAAACGTGCACACTGCACAGGGTGTACACATAGTCATCCTCCAAAGAGAAAGGACCCTAGCTCTGATCCCCTGGGGCGTTAGGCTTCAGAGGGGGACTGGGGTACTTCACTGGTCCTTGAGGCCAAAACTAGACGGACCCCGTTCTCTGGGAGGTTTGCCAAAACAGACCCACTCAAGTACTAGGTGGGTCTCCCCCCAAGGCAGACCCTATGAGAGAGGGCGAACCAAGCCAGAAGGCTATGTCCACCCCTTCCCAAGACTTTCAGGGCAGGACCTACACTCTACCAGTCAAACGTGAAACAAAAACGTGTACAACACCCATCAACCAAAAAAAAAGACAAAAGTGACAAACACGGCAAACAAACATAAAGGTGGGGAAAAGGGAAGTGGAAAAAGTGCAAAGTGTCAGGGCTGGGCTCAGCCCTTCCTTTTTTAGCTGCCGCTCAGCTGTCGGCTAATTGCCAGCTCCTATCTCTCCACAGTGACTCACCTGTTGATGATATCCTGCTCGTCAGTCCTGCTTACTTAAGCCGTCCAGTCCAGATGATCTCTGCCTTCGCCTTGGTCAACATCACAAAGACTATCTCCTGCGCTCCTGTTAAAGACTTGCTTGGCTGACATTCCTTCTGGCTCCGGATCCTGCTTGCTGTTCCACTACGCTGATTCCTGGCTTCCTGACTAGCTTGTCTGACTATCCGTTCCAGTTACCGAACTTTGGCTATGTTTTGACTACGTTTGTTCTATTTACTTTTATTATTAAACAAGTGTGATTTAACTATACTTCTGTCTCGGTCTGATTCATGGTTTCTGACACATAGGTGCCATTGTGCAATACAATGCACAATGGCAGTTATGATGAAAGGTTGCGAGCACTGAACTTATTCTCTCTGGAGAAGAGATGCTTGAGAGGGGATATGATTTCAATTTACAAATACCTTACTGGTGACCCCACAAAAGGGATAAAACTTTTTTGTGGAAGGGAGGTTAACAAGACGTGTGTCCACTTATTAAAATTAGAACAAAAGAGGTTTAACCTTAAACTATGTAGAAGTTTCTTTACTGTAAGAACGGCAAGGATGTGGAATTTCCTTCCACAGGCAGTTGCCTCAGTGGAGAGCATTGATAGTTTAAAAAACTATTAGATAAGCACCTGAACGACCACAACATACAGGGATATACAATGTAATACTGACATATAATCACACACATAGGTTGGACGTGATGGACTTGTGTCTTTTTTCAACCTCACCTACTATGTAACTATCTAATGGCTGGCCTTTCGGCCAGGAATAGAAATTCCTCTGGTCCTAGCCAAAAGGCCCGGCCCAAGAGGCAGGTGTGAAAGAGGTGTGATGGTGCAGTGACCTAGGTGCCAGTAAAACTCAAAGTGAGACCCCACTCACGGTGAGAATTATGGCTCCCCGGACTGCCACTCCAGGGGCACATACACCACAGGCTTCTTTTGGGACCCAGCCTTCGGCCACACCAGTGCCTCTCCATTCCTACCGGGGGTAACCCTTCCGGCTTTCTCTAGAGGAGACCTACTCATGGCTCTCCGTTCGTTGAGCAGTCGGGTTTCGAATCTCCCCGATACTAACCAGTGGATTACACCAGTGAATTTGCATAGCCACTGCCACCCCAGCCTACCGCCATAGGCTGGGACGGTTAGCACAGCGCCTCCACTGGTAACTGATAAGAACAGATACTACACTTGATATTAGCCAAAAGGCCGAGACATATAACATATAGCATAATAATATATGATTTAGTTTGATTAAAACAGTCCCTTTTCAGCAGCAGAAGACTCTCAGTCTCCCTCTTAACTGCATAAGAAAAACATGGGATTATGGGTAAACCTTATACCCATAAACCATAGTTGCCAACAGTCCCGACTTTCCCGGGACAATCCCGATTTTGGGACCCTCGTCCCAATCGCAGGCTGTCCCGAATCGGGATTTCTATCAGGAAAATTGGGAATGTTGTTTTTTTAATTTTTGGAGCAGCTGGCTCAAGCAAAATGGCCGCCGGCGCCGCCGCTAGATCGGACTCTGGTGGGGAATCGATCCGTGCAGCCAATGAATCAGCTTCTTTAGCTGCACGGATCGGCCCCTCCCCTCTCTACTGAACACACGGCGCCGGTGTCTTGCCGAGAAAGTTCCCCAGCTATTCAGCTTCGTTCGGCTATTTCCGCCGGCTCGTACTGTGCAAGCGCTGCGCCTGCGCAGTAGAGGGGGGTCCCTACTTGCCGAGGGGAACTTTCTTGGCAGAACACCGGCCGCTCCTGGAGTTTCTGGACGTGTGGTGGGGGGCGTTATGGGAGGGGAGGATCTCCACTGGCACTGATGGAGGGGTGGTCTGTACTGAGGGGGGCCTGCACTAATAGAGGGGGGGGCTGCACTGAGGGGGTTCTACACTAATAGAGGGGGGTCTGCACTAATAGAGGGGGAGTCTGCACTGATAGAGGGGGGTCTGCACTGACGGGGGTCTGCACTAATAGAGGGGGGGCTGCACTGAGGGGGGTCTGCACTAATAGGGGGGTCTGCACTGAGGGGGGTCTGCACTAATAGAGGGGGGCTGCACTGAGGGGGGGCTGCACTAATAGAGGGGGGTCTGCACTGATAGAGGGGGGTCTGCACTAGAGGGGGGTCTGCACTGTCTCTGCAGCAATTTAACTTTAATGTACAGGAGGGGGGTTAACTATATACAGGAGGAGGAGGGTAACTATATACAGGAGGGGGGTTAGCTATATACAGGAGGAGGGGGTTAACTATATACAGGAGGGAGGGGTTAGCTATATACAGGAGGAGGGGGTTAGCTATATACAGGAGGAGGGGGAGTTAGCTATATACAGGAGGAGGGGGGGGTAACTATATACAGGAGGGTTAACTATATACAGGAGGGGAGTTAACTATATACAGGAGGGGGAGGGTTAACTATGTACAGGAGAGGGGAGGGTTAACTATATACAGGAGTGGGGGTTAACTATTTACAGGAGGGGGGGTTAACTATGTACAGGAGGGATTACTATGTACAGTGGGGGTAACTATGTACAGGGGGGATACTACGGGGGTCTGCACTGAGGGGGTTCTGCACTAATAGAGGGGGGTCTGCACTGAGGAGGGTCTGCACTAATAGAGGGGGGTCTGCACTGATAGAGGGGGGTCTGCACTGATAGAGGGGGGGTCTGCACTGATAGAGGGGGGTCTGCACTGATAGAGGGGGTCTGCACTGATAGAGGGGGGTCTATCAGACACCAATTTTTTTCCGCACCGGTTGACACCAGCTGTAGTGACACCACTGGCTCTTGTCTCTGCAGCAATTTAACTTTAATGTACAGGAGGGGGGTTAACTATATACAGGAGGAGGGGGGTAACTATATACAGGAGAGGGGTTAGCTATATACAGGAGGAGGGGGGTTAACTATATACAGGAGGGAGGGGTTAGCTATATACAGGAGGAGGGGGTTAGCTATATACAGGAGGAGGGGGAGTTAGCTATATACAGGAGGAGGGGGGGTAACTATATACAGGAGGGTTAACTATATACAGGAGGGGAGTTAACTATATACAGGAGGGGGAGGGTTAACTATGTACAGGAGAGGGGAGGGTTAACTATATACAGGAGTGGGGGTTAACTATTTACAGGAGGGGGGGTTAACTATGTACAGGAGGGATTACTATGTACAGTGGGGGTAACTATGTACAGGGGGGATACTACGTACAGGGGGGTAACTATGTAAAGGGGGTAACTAGGGGGAGAGAGGAAACTATGTACAGGGGGAGGGGGTAACTATGGCTCTGCCTGGGACATTGATTTAAGGACTGAGGCTGGGAACACTGGTGTAAAGACTGACTCTGCTGGTGGCACCTGATGCAAGGAGGGACTCTGCTGGGGGCACCTGATGCAAGGAGGGACTCTGCTGGGGGCACCTGATGCAAGGAGGGACTCTGCCGGGGCCACCTGATGCAAGGACAGACTCTGCTGGGGGCACCTGATGCAAGGAAGGACTCTGCTGGTGGCAGGCGACGTGGCTAGTGACACGCTCAGGGATCCCACTGATTTGGCTATGGTGAGTTGAATGATTTCATTTTATATTACAATGTAATAATAGAAATAATGCACTTCAATCATCCCGACACCATAACAATCATGGTGCCGGGATGAGTGAAGCGCTAACACCAGGTGTTTGGAGTATCTTTATCTGCTGATTGTTAAACTTTCTAGAATACACATATTTCTAACTTGTGTATTTTTTGTCTATTTCTTGTCTATTTTTATTGGTGATGGTATCTGGTTTTCAACCACTTTTTTTGATTGATTGGTGTCAAAGTGAATTATTCTTAATAAAATTTAAATACTTTTGCTAAATTGCCTGTTGCTCCTTGATGAATTGCTTTTCTCTGTTTTTTTGATATGCGTGGTTAATTCAGAGGAACACACCCATTATTACGCCCAGTGCTCTGGGTGTAAGCAATTAGCTTGGTTAACACAGGTGAAGCAACATTTATTCTCCACTTGTGGTTAATTGTACTGAATAAGAAAGGCTGCATAGTTCATTTTCTGTTTTGTTTTGTTCATGTATGCTTAATGGGATTATACTCCCCTTCCTTTTTTGAACTCAGCTTTGTGGTCACAAACACCAATCTGTACCATTTATCATCATTTTTAACTTTGTGGGCCTGCCTGTAGGTGCATGTTCCCTTCCCTCCTCCCCACTTTCCCTTCTTTTTCTTGTACATTTCTCCTGGACATGGCTTATCTTTTGGACGCTGATATTGACAGAGAGATTCAGTCTGCCTTTTCCTGCCAGCAATCAGCTCCTAATAACAGGGAAGACTCTCTCTAGACCCTCTTTAAAAATCACAAAAAACTTACTATTAAGTTTCTGAATAGAAAATGGGATATGTCATCTTTAAAATCCCATATTGAAAATGGTATAATTCCAAGGGGTCTGAGAGAACGGGTCGCCCCAGCAGGGCACCTCCATACTCCACGCTTTATTGAGTCTTGGAAAGCCAGCTGTGTAAAATGAGGCCTCGAGATTATGCAGCTGATCGTAGATGAGGAACAGATACAATTAAAAATTTGAAATCAAAGCCGAAATAGACATTAGTGCTACTTTACTTGAACCTTTCAAAACCGATTCTTCATTTGAAAAACACATTGAACTCCTTAAAAAAAGAAGTAGAGAAAACCCCCAAAAATTTGAAAATTAACAAACAAGATAAATTCAAACAAAATTTATTAGACCTTGAGCGTGGTGACCTCTTTGATCCCACAATCCATAAAGGAAGAAGCAGATCATGTAGGAATAAAGGAAGAAGAAATAGTTCCCAAAATACAGTCAATACCAAAACTCACCATAGACACTATTCATCCACTGAAAGTGATAGTGGACACAGAGATTCCTCTGTGACCTTTTTAGAGAAGGATCAATCACCCCCCGACAATCCAGTGACTACCACAGGAAAAACCAAACCAAACATAAAAGGCACAATACCCATGAATCAGTCCCCGAATCGTCAGGGAAGATCAAGGGAAACTCGCAAAAGCCAGCGACAATTAAGGAACAGGACACACAAAACATAAAGGATATTTCTAATTTACAAAATCAATCTCTTTCCAGCTTCCTGTCAGATATGAAAGTGGTCAATCTTACCGACTTTCCGCTTAATGAGCATCACCTCTCATTACTTAACAGAGGCCTCTCCTTCTCCCCCAAGTCAGGGATGAATGAATTCGAGGTTTATAAGGACATCTCCCTCTTTCTCAGAAAAGTAATCTTCAGATATTGGCA
Source organism: Lithobates clamitans (assembly GCA_037952925.1). Taxonomy (NCBI): domain Eukaryota; kingdom Metazoa; phylum Chordata; class Amphibia; order Anura; family Ranidae; genus Lithobates; species Lithobates clamitans. The sequence continues at coordinate 9,247,781 of JBBGZY010000429.1, forward strand.
CTCTTCCAGACATAACCAGTCCCAACTAAATGTATCCAATAGGGAAGAGAGGGATGCTCTTGATGCTCTAGTTTCCCTTTTACAAGAAAATGCTGACTCAGATACAGAGACTTCATTTTATCATCCTGCATTGACACGTCCCGCAAACCTATCTATCAGATCAGTTAAAATGCCCCCACTTTCCAAACATAAATCCATTGAATTTTTCCTGGCACAAGTTAAGAGGGACCTGTCTAAGGTCAATTGGAAATATAGAGGAATTGATAATCTCACAAAGCAAGAAAGGAAAGCCCTTAGGGAAATTGAGGAGGCTCCAGGTATCATTATCAAGGGCAGTGACAAGGCAATCTGGTTCTCCTTACTGAGGTCCAATATGAGGGTGAAGCTCTGAGACTGTTAGGTGATAAATCTACCTACCGTAGGCTTGATTCAAATCCCTTACCTGATATTGTAAATGCCCTTAATTATCTACTTAGCCTCGCCCTGGAAGAAAAGCTTATTACCAGGAAGGAGTTTAATTATTTACGGGTATCCCAGTTTAATACCCCTACATTCTACATCATTCCAAAACTCCACAAATCCCTACTTAATCCACCTGGCAGATCCATAGTGTCCGCTGTCAATGGCTCCTTGGAAAGAACAGGGAAGTTCATTGATGCACTAATAAAGGAACTGGTACATGACTTACCCTCTTATGTACAAGACGATGTACTACTTAAATTGGACACTATGGATCTGCCTGAGGGAGCCCTCATTATGGGGATCAACGTTGAATCCCTCTATACCTCAATTACCAACAAATGGGGACTTAAGGCAGTTCAATTTCTTCTGGATAGGAAATTCCCACTCCTTGGACAGCAGAATGAATTTATTGAAGAGATTCTTACCTTCTTATTGGAACACAATTGTTTCCAATTTTTAGGCTCCTTCTATCAACAGACTAGGGGGACCTCTATGGGGGCACCCTGGGCCCCCTCATATGCCTGTCTCCATTTGGGTATGTGGGAGGAGGAGCAGGTCTACTCGTCGCCAATGTACCGCGGCCACAGCTGTATGTGGCTGAGGTACATTGATGGCGTGCTCATGATCTGGGGGGGCTCTGAACAGGAGTTGGCACAATTCATGGACGAACTTAATACCAATGATCGCAACATTAAACTTACCTTTACCGCTGACCAACATACCCTCCCCTTTCTTGATTTGGCCTTAGTGGCGGAAAATGGAAAGATAACTACAAAAACTTTCAGAAAGCCTACAGCAGCGAACACCCTCCTTCTGGCTACTAGCGATCACCCAAAATCCCTGATTAAGGGAATACCTGTGGGTCAGTTTCTTAGAATTCGGAGAAACTGCGCCACACCACATGACTTTGATGCCGAAGCCAGGGACCTATATAATAGGTTCAGGGAGAGAGGCTATTCCCATTCGAGTATCAGGGAAGCTAGAAAGAAGGCTCTGCAGACAGATCGTAAAAAGCTTCTTGTTAGGAAAGATCCCAAATCCCTAAATGATACACAAGAGCCCCTCAGGATCATCACTAAATTTGGAGCCCAATGGAAACAAATTAAGGCCATCTTAAACCAACACTGGCATAATTTGTCTGAATCCCCAATTCTTGGAGATATCGTAGGTACACGTCCTCTCCTTACTGCCCGTCGCTCTAGGAATCTTAGAGAATTTTTAATTCACTCAGAATATAAAAGATCCCCTACTCCTAACTGGCTTACCCAACTTCCACCCCTGAAAGGTATGTTCAGATGTGGTAGGTGCTCAGTCTGCAGGTATGCTGATCGCACGGACGTGTTCACCGATTCTGACGGCAAAAGACAATTTAAAATTTATAATTTTATTAATTGTACTACCACCAGAGTAATCTACATGCTCACCTGCCCTTGCAACAAAAATTATGTGGGCAAGACTAAAAGGCAACTTAAAGTCAGGATTGGTGAGCACGTCCAAAGCATTCTTAGCAAGCACAATGAGCGCCCCATCCCTCTGCATTTCCTCAAATTCCATGGCAGGGACCCATCTGGACTTACTTTTAAGGGCATATACAGGCTGAACCTCCCCCTGAGAAGGGGTGACTTTGATAGAATCCTTTGTCAGAAGGAGAACATGTGGATATATACCCTCAACAGCATGTGCCCTAAGGGGTTAAACAATGAGTGCAATCTATCAGTGTTCCTTACCCCCTAGTCTCTGCCAATGAGTATGCCTTCCTTCCTCTTCCTTTTTCTTCCCATATGAATCATGTCTCTGTACAACATTTAGATGTAAATCTAAACTCAATTTTATTCTTTATTGGCCAACCCTGTCATCCCCGTCCAGCATTCATACATCTAGTCCATTTTCTGTCTTTTTTCTTTTTCCCTCACCCTTATTCCCCCCCCCCCTTTCTTTCTTTACTTTCCTTCAACGTTCATTGCATCTACAGACTGATTGGTCTTATTTGTATTCACTGTTGTCTTTCTGCACATATGGCCGACAAACAGTCACGTTGTTGCCTTGACAATCAGATGCTATTGTATTCACGTACCTCAACTTAACTGCTATATAAAGCGATCATCAAGGCTACAGCGCATGCTTTGAAGAAATCCCTGTGACGGATGAAACGCGTCAGCATGACGCCATCACGCTTTGCGTAGCGTGCGCACAGACTCGGCCCACCAGCCCTGGGGACTCCACCAGCATAGCACCGCGGTTTATTCAAACAGGTTCGGGAACTGGACATTGGAGGACATTTTACACCGCGCTACAGCGGTATTCCCCAGTCCGATACTATTGCTCCCGGCTGTTCCGACACGCCTTCTTATCCTGCTACCTCATTAGTGGATGCAAGCTTTCTTGTTGAGCTGTCTGGAGATAATGCAACAGGGACACTGCAACTTCGTCTGATCCTTAACACATTCCCGGTGCCTACAGAGGGGTGAGATCTAACCCTATATTGCTTATATGGGTTGGCTACATTCACCCTCTTGCTAATTTCTCCCCCTAGCACTGATGTTGTGACCGATCCAGCTATTTATTCCTGCATATTTCCATCTACAATTACTCTACAGCTCTCCACTCAGAACACCATCTCTACCATTCTTGCTACATATTCCACCTTTACATCCACAGTGAACTCTATTACCCCATTTTAGTAGCCCTGAACGTTCTACTTGTCAGCAGACACTTCCAAAATCCGGTGTGCTATTATCCTCATGGTGGATGCAAACTACCGAGGGCAGCACAACCTATCACTTACCTTATACCAGCTATTTATTTGCATACTGGTCTACTCATAAGGGCTATCATTTACTACCTGAAGCTGCATTAATGTACTATTATTCCAGTCTGAGTTAGATATAAGGAGTGTAAGTGTTGTATGCATGTGGTGGCCATCTGTGCTCTGTTTTTAGACAACGTTGTCTATTTTTATTGGTGATGGTATCTGGTTTTCAACCACTTTTTTTGATTGATTGGTGTCAAAGTGAATTATTCTTAATAAAATTTATATACTTTTGCTAAATTGCCTGTTCTTCCTTGATGAATTGTTTTTCTCTGTTTTTTTGATATGCGTGGTTAATTCAGAGGAACACACCCATTTTTACACCCAGTGCTCTGGGTGTAAGCTATTGGCTTGGTTAACACAGGTGAAGCAACATTTATTCTCCACTTGTGGTTAATTGTACTGAATAAGCAAGGCTGCATAGTTCATTTTTTGTTTTGTTTTGTTCATGTGTAGGATCTGGGCCTGCTGTCCCTCCATTCCTCTCTCCCCCTTTCCCTCTCCCTCTCCAGCCCTCATTCATCTCAGACTCTAACCACACACCCTTTGAGCCATGCCCTTTTAAGCCACGCCCACTATTTCACGTATACCACACCCATTTTTTGCAGTTTTCTTTTTTATTGCTATGCCATGCCTACAAACGCATACCCTGCCCCCTAATTAATATACGGTTCCGCCTACAGCCAAAAAAGTGTCCCACAAATTTTTTTTGCAATGTTGGCAACTATGATAAACCCATGTATTTCCTTGTAATTAAGAGGGCTGGGCTTGAAGGGAGCATGTGTCTTTTATTGGACAGTTGGGGCCAATGGTACTTTACTATTGGTCCATAGCTCCAAGCTGTCCATTGAGCTCAGTGCCTCTGACAAGAAGTGAGAGGAACTGTGAGCTCATCTTCTCAGTCTGCTGCAAACAGCGTGTGCCAGCTTGTATTTAAACTGGCTGCGCTGTATGTAGCTTCTGACGGGCTGCACAAGGAGCCCTGTATCTCTGGAACCATAGGTCCTAGGAGCCCCAAATTTTGACCATTGGTGGGGTAGGTCTCACGTCACCGGCGGATCATAGACGTGAAATGACCAATTGCACATGCGGTGAACATCACATCAGATACAGGTGCGTTGAGTCTACCGCCGTCATCTTGGAAATTCTGTCAAAAGCAGATCCATAGAGAGAGGTCGATTCCCACACCCTGCCATGGATCAGTCAGCCCCATTCCAGAGAACCAAACAGGGCAAACCAACAGAGACCAACAACCAAAGCTAGGGCAACAGATTTTCCTTCATGGTCGTGTGATGCTAGCACATGCGCAATTAGTCGCTTCGCGTCTGCGATCCGCTGGTGACATCAGATGCCGGCTGATCAGGGTGAGCCCTCATAAACAGGGCTGTTGATGGAGCCATCACAGCTACTGTTGCCACTTGGAGGGACAGCGATTTCTTTCCCCTTGGTGGGTTGCCTAGTAAGCTATTTGCAGGTCATCTTTTTCATTTGATGATACACTCTCAAAGTCTGGGAATCCTTGTTTGTTCCAGATTTGGCATTTAAAAAGGCTGGGGATATCTACCCTCTATCACATGTTTGAGATATGATGTCATACCTGCATTTTGGGCTTACTTGCATTTATGGATACAAGGTAATCCACCGATTGGTTTCTTTTTTGTTTTCCTATCCTTCTCCCTTTTTCCCTCCCCTGTCTCTTCTGCCCTCTCCCCTTCTCCTTTTTCTCCCCCTCCCCTTCCCTCCAGTTTCCCTTCCCCCCTCCTTTTTTTTCTCCTTTCCTTTTCTTCCTTTTCCTCCCCCCCCCCCCCCTCTTGGTATTGGTTGTTTTATAGGGTTTTATATTGAGCATTCCCTGTAATGATACAGGAGGAAATTTCCCTATTACTGTAATATATATATATATATATATATATATATATATATATATATATACAGTGGGGACGGAAAGTATTCAGACCCCCTTAAATTTTTCACTCTCTGTTATATTGCAGCCATTTGCTAAAATCATTTAGGTTCATTTTTTTCCTCATTAATGTACACACAGCACCCCATATTGACATAAAAACACAGAATTGTTGGCATTTTTGCAGATTTATTAAAAAAAACAAAAACTGAAATATCACATGGTCTTAAGTATTCAGACCCTTTGCTGTGACACTCATATATTTAACTCAGGTGCTGTTCATTTCTTCTTATCATCCTTGAGATGGTTCTACACCTTCATTTGAGTCCAGCTGTGTTTGATTATACTGATTGGACTTAATTAGGAAAACCACACATCTGTCTATATAAGGCCTTACAGCTCACAGTGCATGTAGAGCAAATAAGAATCACTCCGCCTGACAGGGAAGTAACTGCTTAGAACGCCAGGAGCACGCTGGACACGCACGCACCACTCTGCTGCAGCTCTGCTAATAATACTACACAGTGTGTAGCGGCGCCGGCGACCCCAGTATCACAGCGGACTGTACTCCTATAATAACGCGACCGCCTGGGCCCCTCTAAATGAACTGATGGGGCAGGGGCACACTGAATATGTCTTAAGCCACCTGGGAGCAGCGAGGAGCAGGGGAAGCAGTAAAAAGTCCCTGCATCTGCATTTAGACGATGCCTCGCCAAACGTAAATAGGTGGAGGAGGGAGAAAGCCTTGGAGTCAAATATTTCCTGGGGGGGGGGCAATTGCCCCGTTGCCCCCCTTGTATCCGCCCCTGAATTCAAGATGTTCCCTGTGAATAACACATTGCTTTTATGTGGCTCTCATTTTGCCTTTCTGACACGCATGAAGGGCACATAAAGTGGGGACGGAAAGTATTCAGACCACCTTAAATTTTTCACTCTTTGTTATATTGCAGCCATTTGCCAAAATCATTTAAGTTCATTTTTTTTCTCATTAATGTACACACAGCACCCCATATTGACAGAAAAACACAGAATTGTTTACATTTTTGCATATTTGTTAAAAAAGAAAAACTGAAATATCACATGGTCTTAAGTATTCAGACCCTTTGCTGTGACACTTATATATTTAACTCAGGTGCTGTCCATTTCTTCTGATCATCCTTGAGATGGTTCTACCCCTTCATTTGAGTCCAGCTGCGTTTGATTATACTGATTGGACTTAATTAGGAAAGCCACACATCTGTCTATATAAGGCCTTACAGCTCACAGTGCATGTCAGAGCAAATGAGAATCATGAGGTCAAAGGGACTGCCTGAAGAGCTCAGAGACAGAATTGTGGCAAGGCACAGATCTGGCCAAGGTTACAAAAAATTTTTTGCTGCACTTAAGGTTCCTAAGAGCACAGTAATCCTTAAATGGAAGACGTTTGGGATGACCAGAACCCTTCCTAGAGCTGGCCGTCCGGCCAAACTGAGCTATCGGGGAGAAGAGCCTTGGTGAGAGAGATAAAGAAGAACCCAAAGATCACTGTGGCTGAGCTCCAGAGATGCAGTCGGGAGATAGGAGAAAGTTGTAGAAAGTCAACCATCACTGCAGCCCTCCACCACTCGGGGCTTTTTGGCAGAGTGGCCCGACGGAAGCCTCTTCTCAGTGCAAGACACATGAAGGCCAGCATGGAGTTTGCTAAAAAAAACACTTGAAGGACTCCAAGATGGTGAGAAATAAGATTCTCTGGTCTGATGAGACCAAGTTAGAACTTTTTGGTCTTAATTCTAAGTGGTATGTGTGGAGAAAACCAGGCACTGCTCATCACCTGTCCAATACAGTCCCAACAGTGAAGCATGGTGATGGCAGTATCATGCTGTGGGGGTGTTTTTCAGCTGCAGGGACAGGACGACTGGTTGCAATCGAGGGAAAGATGAATGCGGCCAAGTACAGGGATATCCTGGACGAAAACCTTCTCCAGAGTGCTCAGGACCTCAGACTGGGCGGAAGGTTTACCTTCCAACAAGATAATGACCCTAAGCACACAGCTTCACAACAACTCTGTGACTGTTCTTGAATGGCCCAGTAAGAGCCCTGACTTAAACCCAATTGAGCATCTCTGGAGAGACTTAAAAATGGCTGTCCACCAATGTTTACCATCCACCCTGACAGAAGAGAGGATCTGCAAGGAAGAATGGCAGAGGATCCCCAAATCCAGGTGTGAAAAAACTTGTTGCATCTTTTCCAAAAAGACTCATGGCTGTATTAGATCAAAAGGATGCTTCTACTAAATACTGAGAAAAGGGTCTGAATACTTAGGACATTGTGATATTTCAGTTTTTCTTTTTTAATAAATCTGCAAAAATGTCAACAATTCCATGTTTTTCTGTCAATATGGTATGCTGTGTGTACATTAACCTCCCTGGCGGTATGATTCTTTCTGATTTTAGGTGCTGAAAGCGGTACAATTATTTTGCATGGAAATTTGGCGTTTTATAATGTAGGTCTGTAATTCTTAACAATAACACACTTAAATCTGTCCAGACAAGAGTCTAGTAAATATCCCGGGTATGATAAAGTTTGAAACACAAAAACATAAATTATAATATAATAAAAAAAAAATAATAATTAAAAAAAATAAAAATAAATAGTAATACAATAAATTTCCACACGATTCACTATCGCTCAATTCTGCAAGTGTTCTAATTTACTATCGCTGTTTTCTAGCTGGTCTAAAGCCATTTTTGACGTAAAGGGACACTTTTTGGTTGCTATGGACAATCTCCAGTTTCCAGGCAGAAAGAACAGTATATGCAATATAAAACTGCATGCAGGGCATGGGCCAGAGCACTGGGGACAAATGGGATGTGAAATGATTTCATACAGTACTGTAATCTGTAAGATTACAGTACTGTATGTGTTATGCTTTTTAAATTTTTTTGAATTTGCCGCCAGGCTCCGCCCCCGTGCTTCGCGACGCTCGCAGGGAACGGAGCCTGGCACGGAGAGGCTTCGGAGGAGGACACAGCCCTCGGACACTGCGGGGGACATCGCAGGATCCCGGGGACAAGGTAAGTAAGGAGGCACCAGGATCCTGCGATGTAATCCCGAGTGTGGCTCGGGGTTACCGCTAATGGTCCTGAATTTTAACCCCGAGCCACACTCGGGAAACCCGCCAGGGAGGTTAATGAGGAAAAAAAATTGATCTTAAATGATTTTAGCAAATGGCTGCAACATAACAAAGAGTGAAAAATTTAAGGGTGTCTGAATACTTTCAGTCCCCATTGTATGTGCCCTTCATGCGTGTCAGAAAGGCAAAATGAGAGCCACATAAAAGCAATGTGTTGTTCACAGAGAACATCTTGACTTCAGGGGCGGATATATATATATCTAGGAATTTTCTTCAGATATTTTTTCTGGTGCTCACCCTGCGATTCCCATGGCTGGATTTTGATGCTCTCTTATCTGCCTCTTTTACTTAAACAACAGGAGTTCAATATTACTAATTATCACATATATGATAAGTAAGTACACACCAGTACACACATTCCCCTCTGGGAGACCCATAATAGCCTGAGACCAGTTGAATTGGGGTAAATATTATTTCGCATTGTGGTTTTCTTTCTTCTATGTACTTATTTTCATCTATACCTCTCATTTTATGTTATTCATGTATTTTATATAATGATTTGATATTTGGTTATTGCATATTATGTATATCTTATATCTATTCTCTGTATTTTTTTGTAGCCAATTTATGCCTTACATCTCTTGAAGAAGCACTACAGCAAAACATGTAGAGCCTAACAGGCATTTATATAACTACATATATTGTTACTATCAAATTGTGATGATTTTATGTATGTCATAGAGAGTTACCTTTAGGTTATCTTTAGGTACTCTAATGCCCCGTACACACAGTCGGATTTTCCGATGGAAAATGTCCGATCGGAGCGTGTTGTCGGAAATTCCGACTGTGTGTGGGCTCCATCGGACATTTTCCATCGGATTTTCCGAAACACAAAGTTGGAGAGCAGGAGATAAAATTTTCCAACAACAAAATCCGTTGTCGGAAATTCCGATCGTGTGTACACAAATCCGACGTACAAAGTGCCACACATGCTCAGAATAAATAAAGAGATAAAAGCTATTGGCCACTGCCCCGTTTATAGTCCCAACGTACGTGTTTTACGTCACCGCGTTCAGAACGATCGGATTTTCCGACAACTTTGTGTGACCGTGTGTATGCAAGACAAGTTTGAGCCAACATCCGTCGGAAAAAATCCTAGGATTTTGTTGTCGGAATGTCCGAACAAAGTCCGACCGTGTGTACGCCCTATTAGAGGCTTCTATGAGCCATGACCATATCACTCTTAACACCCAAAAAAAAAAAAAATTAAAAGGCTTCTAAGCCATGTCCATATCACTCTTAACACCAACAAAAAAAAAGACAATGCTTCTATAAGCCATAATCCACCCCTTACCTATCTATAGTGAATATACACCTCATCTTCCTTTAACCATATCTACTCCTTCTACCCCCCATCCTATATATCCATCTTCCTTTACCCTTCCCCCCTATGTGCTCTGTCCCCTCTTCCCATTATTAAATCCCACCTTCCTCAACATCAAGTGCATCGCTCCTTCTCCCTACCTATATCCCCCAGGGAAATGGCAGAAAGACGGGGGGAAAGGGAGGTGAAAGAGGGGAAAAAAAAAAAAGCCCTCTCCTCCTTCCCCCCAAGGGCAACCGCATCTGAGCCCATATACCACGTGGCTTTATATATTATTACTCTACACGATCTCCATAGAGCATTGTTCCCAGCTTGCCCATATTGCCCTGAATTTTTCCTTTCTATCTTTAATTGCATGTACCCATCTTACAGCCTCCATTATTGAATTGACCTCTCTCTTCCAGTCCAACAGAGTTTCCATAGCCTGGGTATTAACAATTTGGCTGTATTTAATAGATGTGGAGTAATACTTTTCTTATATGATCTAATAGACATTGGTGTCCAATGAAAAAGAAAATTTAAGGGCGTTAATCCCATGGGTGGAGAGGACAACCTCTCCACCCATGGAGCGATCTCTTCCCAAAATACCTTAATCCTGGGGCAGGACCACCATAGATGGAGATGAGTACCCTTTTGCCCACACCCCCTCCAGCACCTAGCATTTGCAGTTGGGTACATCTGTGCCAGCTTTACTGGAGTCCGATACCATCTGGCTAGAAACACACGCCAATTGATGGTATCTCCACTCCAGCATAGGCACTTTTCCCAGCCTTAATGCTAAATCCGGGAGGGGGGCTAGCATTCCATGTGGGACAAATTTGCCACATGTCGTGTCTCCATCCCTCCCCTATGCTCCCAAAGATCCCACCTCTTCTCCCGGAGGGAACCATGGGTACCCCTCCAATGGGGTCAAGGGTGATATCCGGGGGGGCATAATCTCCCAGTTGATTTAATTTATCCCAGGTCGCCAAGGTACTGTGAGTTAAAGGTGATGTCCATTTTGAAAGACCTCTATCTACACTCGGGATCCAAGGAATTTCCGCCAACTTCCTACCTGCCATTATCTGTTCTAAAGAGACCCATATTTTATTTGAGAAATCATGGCACTAGTTCAAAATCCTCACCAAAGACATTATCATGGGCCAATCTGGGCCGTTTCTCATTCCATATAAATGATATGAAAGCCTTCCATATAGTTTTGAAAAGGCTCTGTGGGAGTATAATTGTGTGAGTGTAAATTATTTTAGGCCGTATACTCATCTTTATAGCACTCACCCTTCCAAAAAAATGTAAATAACTGGCGCTTCCATTTCTGCAAGTCTCCTGTTATACCTGTCACTAAAGAGCCATAGTTTAATTCATACAAAAGTTTGGGATCTGATGTAATATGTATTCCCAAGTGTACCAATTAATTTGTATTCCAGATGAACCTATAGGAGCCCTGCAAAATAGTTGCCATTGCTAGAGGTACATGGCTGGGTATAAGTATCGACTTCTCAAAATTGACTTTGAAATTGGATAAAATTCCAAATTTATATACCTCTGTCATCAGGGCTGGTAATGATGTCTGAGGGGAAGAGAGGTAAAATAATAAGTCATCGGCATACGCCGAAACTTTATGTTCATCAGGTCCAATACTTATCCCCAAGATTTCAGTATTTTTGTATTTATCGACCTTTTCCAACCTCTTTTTAACTCTAATTTTGAAATCAATTATTTGTTGAGTATCTTCAACGGGATCCAGTTGCTGTTGTAGATCGTTAATCCTAGATTCAAGATTAACCATTTTGGTTTTTTTTCTCTGAAGAATTAACTCTTGCAGTTTAAAACCCACCCCATTAAAAGAATCAAACCATTCCTGGATGGAGACCAGATCAGCCAAACCATCCTGTGGTATTACCTCCCATCTCAAACTTCTAATAATAATCTTTTCTTTAATATATTGTTCCAAAGTGCATATGTCCCACCAGGTCCTCACCGTTTTTTCTAGGGTGTTACCTAGTGCTAACATAGCTTCATTAAAATTAACCTGAGTAGTAATTGGTTCGTAATTCGTAAATACAGTATTGACATCTATATTCCTACTACTTAAAAATCTCAAAGCATCCATGGCAGCTGAGAAAAATAAACTGTAATAAAATATCTGTATAATACTGTATAGAAGTTTTAATATAACCAAAAACCCCCCTTACAAGTTAAAGGTACAATACTCAAGTAAATCTGAAGCAGTAATAAAGTGCTTAGTGCAAACGTATTCACCAGATCACCGGTATTGGAAGAGATGACCCGTCTGTGTACATCCGCGATCTACTTCCTGGATACTCGGAGGTCCGTGGAACGCACACGTCACTTTCGGCAAATCACAGAGATCATGAACCTGATGCGTTTCGTCACTTCCTGACTTCGTCTGAGGGTGTGATCTCATGATGTGATAGCCGGTATTTATGCACATAGGTATCATAGCGCTGAGGTCGATTAACCATCAGATCGGATTTTCCGACGAGAAATGTTGGATGTTAGGCTGTTGGCCAAAAATCCGACCGTGTGTATGCTCCATCGGACAATTGTTGTCGGACTTTCCGCCAACAAATGTTGGCTAGCATGTATTCAAATTTTCCGCCAACAACTGTGTGTTGTCAGATTTTCTGATCGTGTGTACACAAGTCCGTTGGACAAAAGTCCAAAGTACAAACACGCATGCTCGGAAGCAAAAGCGGTCGGTCTTGTAAACTAGCATTTGTAATGGGGAAATAACTTTTGTGACGTGGCAAATTATGAAATCTCCAAATGTAGCACACAATTCTCTTCTTTTTTAATAGGATAATAATGAAACTGCTTTGCTGGTGATACTGATGGAGTTATTGCAAACAAATTTTGAAAGGCTTTTTTTTCTAGTGATATCAAGAATAATATTATTATGCTTTTTTTTTTAATTTAAACACCCCCACAGCATGATGCTGCCACCACCATGCTTCACTGTTGGGATTGTATTGGACAGGTGATGAGCAGTACCTGGTTTTCTTCACACATTCCACTTAGAATTAAGGCCAAAAAGTTCTATCTTGGTCTCATCAAACCAGAGAATCTTATTTCTCGCCATCTTGGAGTCCTTCAGGTGTTTTTAGCAAACTCCATGTGGGCTTTCATGTGTCTTGCACTGAGGAGAGGCTTCCGTCAGGCCACTCTGCCATAAAGCCCCGAGTGGTGGAGGGCTGCAGTGATGATTGACTTTCTACAACTTTCTCCCATCTCCCGACTGCATCTCTGGAGCTCAGCCACAGTGATCTTTGGGTTCTTCTTTACCTCTCTCACCAAGGCTCTTCTCCCCTGATAGCTCAGTTTGGCCGGATGACCAGCTTTAGGAAGGGTTCTGGTCGTCCCAAACGTCTTCCATTTAAGGATTATGGAGCTGACTGTGCTCTTAGGAACCTTAAGTGCAGCAGAAATTTTTTGTAACCTTGGCCAGATCTGTGCCATGCCACAATTCTGTCTCTGAGCTCTTCAGGCAGTTTCTTTGACCTCATGATTCTCATTTGCTCTGACATGCACTGTGAGCTGTAAGGTCTTATATAGACAGGTGTGTGGCTTTCCTAATCAAGTCCAAACAGTATAATCAAACACAGCTGGACTCAAATGAAGGTGTAGAACCATCTCAAGGATGATAAGAAGAAATGGACAGCACCTAAGTTAAATATATGAGTGTCACAGCAAAGGGTCTGAATACTTAAGACCATGTGATATTTCAGTTTTTCTTTTTTAACAAATCTGCAAAAATGTCAACAATTCTGTGTTTTTCTGTCAATATGGGGTGCTGTGTGTACATTAATGAGGAAAAAATGAACTTAAATGATTTTATCAAATGGCTGCAATATAACAAAGAGTGAAAAATTTAAGGGGGTCTGAATACTTTCCGTCCCCACTGTATGTGCCCTTCATGCGTGTCAGAAAGGCAAAATGAGAGCCACATAAAAGCAATGTGTTATCTGCTCCCAGGTGGCTTAAGACATATTCAGTGTGCCCCTGCCCCATCAGTTCATTTAGAGGGGCCCAGGCGGTCGCGTTATTATAGGAGTACAGTCCGCTGTGATACTGGGGTTGCTGGTGCCGCTACACACTGTGTAGTATTATTAGCAGAGCTGCAGCAGAGCGGTGCGTGCGTGTCCAGCGTGCTCCTGGCGTTCTAAGCAGTTACTTCCCTGTCAGGAGGAGTGATCTCCACCCGACAGGAGCTCCTTAGTCCCGGCTGGCGTGACGTCACAATTCAGAGGCCGGGAGCGCGAGATTGAAGACAAGATGCTGCCGACCTGTAGCCAGAGCCCATCTGCATTGTCTACAAATGACTGATCACTTAACTGCCTTAACTCCTTAACACAACACTGCCTTAGCTGTCTTAGCTGTGTGAACTGCTGAAGTGGTTAACACTTTTAGGGTAGGGTGACCAGACGTCCCCGTTTTCCGGGGACAGTCCCCGGATTGAGGACACTCTCCCCGGAGCCCGTCTGTCCCCGGATTTGTCCCCGGATTGCAGGGGCGGCACTCAGGAACGTAGCGGCACGCACCGCTAACACTGGCCGTTGCCCTGATCTGTGCCACGGGACTTGCGATGTGTCCCTCAGCACAGCGGACTGAAGCCGCCTCCCCCTCCTCTCTGTTTACATTCACACAGGAGGAGGAGGAGCCCGAGGGACACACACGGCTGTGTGCATCTGTCCGCGCTGTTCTGAGGTCTGTAAACTTAATTTATTTACAGTATGTGGTGGACATGTGCGGGGGGGATTCTATACTAATGGGGGGGCTCTGCACTGGGGGGATTCTATACTAATGGGGGGGCTCTGCACTGGGGGGATTCTATACTAATGGGGGGGGCTCTGCACTGGGGGATTCTATACTAATGGGGGGGCTCTGCACTGGGGGGATTCTATACTAATGGGGGGGCTCTGCACTGGGGGGATTCTATACTAATGGGGGGGGCTCTGCACTGGGGGATTCTATACTAATGGGGGGGCTCTGCACTGGGGGGATTCTATACTAATGGGGGGGCTCTGTACTGGGGGGATTCTATACTAATGGGGGGGCTCTGCACTGGGGGGATTCTATACTAATGGGGGGGGCTCTGCACTGGGGGATTCTATACTAATGGGGGGCTCTGCACTGGGGGGATTCTATACTAATGGGGGGGGCTCTGCACTGGGGGATTCTATACTAATGGGGGGGCTCTGCACTGGGGGGATTCTATACTAATGGGGGGGCTCTGCACTGGGGGGATTCTATACTAATGGGGGGGGCTCTGCACTGGGGGATTCTATACTAATGGGGGGGCTCTGCACTGGGGGGATTCTATACTAATGGGGGGGCTCTGCACTGGGGGGATTCTATACTAATGGGGGGGCTCTGCACTGGGGGGATTCTATACTAATGGGGGGCTCTGCACTGGGGGATTCTATACTAATGGGGGGCTCTGCACTGGGGGGATTCTATACTAATGGGGGGGGCTCTGCACTGGGGGATTCTATACTAATGGGGGGGCTCTGCACTGGGGGGATTCTATACTAATGGGGGGGCTCTGCACTGGGGGGATTCTATACTAATGGGGGGGGCTCTGCACTGGGGGATTCTATACTAATGGGGGGCTCTGCACTGGGGGGATTCTATACTAATGGGGGGGGCTCTGCACTGGGGGATTCTATACTAATGGGGGGGCTCTGCACTGGGGGGATTCTATACTAATGGGGGGGCTCTGCACTGGGGGGATTCTATACTAATGGGGGGGCTCTGCACTGGGGGGATTCTATACTAATGGGGGGCTCTGCACTGGGGGGATTCTATACTAATGGGGGCTCTGCACTGGGGGGATTCTATACTAATGGGGGGCTCTGCACTGGGGGGATTCTATACTAATGGGGGCTCTGCACTGGGGGATTCTATACTAATGGGGGGGGCTCTGCACTGGGGGGATTCTATACTAATGGGGGGCTCTGCACTGGGGGGATTCTATACTAATGGGGGGGGCTCTGCACTGGGGGGATTCTATACTAATGGGGGGCTCTGCACTGGGGGGATTCTATACTAATGGGGGCTCTGCACTGGGGGGATTCTATACTAATGGGGGGGCCCTGCACTGGGGGGATTCTACTAATGTGGGGCTCTGCACTGGGGGGATTCTATACTAATGGGGGGCTCTGCACTGGGGGGATTCTATACTAATGGGGGGCTCTGCACTGGGGGGATTCTATACTAATGGGGGGGCTCTGCACTGGGGGGATTCTATACTAATGGGGGGCTCTGCACTGGGGGGATTCTATACTAATGGGGGGGCCCTGCACTGGGGGGATTCTACTAATGTGGGGCTCTGCACTGGGGGGATTCTATACTAATGGGGGGCTCTGCACTGGGGGGATTCTATACTAATGGGGGGCTCTGCACTGGGGGGATTCTATACTAATGGGGGGGCTCTGCACTGGGGGGATTCTATACTAATGGGGGGGCTCTGCACTGGGGGGATTCTATACTAATGGGGGGGGCTCTGCACTGGGGGGATTCTATACTAATGGGGGGCTCTGCACTGGGGGGATTCTATACTAATGGGGGCTCTGCACTGGGGGGATTCTATACTAATGGGGGGGGCTCTGCACTGGGGGGATTCTATACTAATGGGGGGGCTCTGCACTGGGGGGATTCTATACTAATGGGGGGCTCTGCACTGGGGGGATTCTATACTAATGGGGGGGCTCTGCACTGGGGGGATTCTATAGTAATGGGGGGCTCTGCACTGGGGGGATTCTATACTAATTGGGGGGCTCTGCACTGTGGGGATTCTATACTAATGGGGGGGGCTCTGCACTGGGGGGATTCTATACTAATGGGGGGGCTCTGCACTGGGGGATTCTATACTAATGGGGGCTCTGCACTGGGGGGATTCTATACTAATGGGGGCTCTGCACTGGGGGATTCTATACTAATGGGGGGGGCTCTGCACTGGGGGGATTCTATACTAATGGGGGGGCTCTGCACTGGGGGGATTCTATACTAATGGGGGGGCTCTGCACTGGGGGGATTCTATACTAATGGGGGGGCTCTGCACTGGGGGGATTCTATACTAATGGGGGGGCTCTGCACTGGGGGATTCTATACTAATGGGGGCTCTGCACTGGGGGGATTCTATACTAATGGGGGGCACTGCATTGGGGGATTCTATACTAATGGGGGCTCTGCACTGGGGGATTCTATACTAATGGGGGGGCTCTGCACTGGGGGGATTCTATACTAATGGGGGGCTCTGCACTGGGGGGATTCTGTACTAATGGGGGCTCTGCACTGGGGGGATTCTATACTAATGGGGGGGCCCTGCACTGGGGGGATTCTACTAATGTGGGGCTCTGCACTGGGGGGATTCTATACTAATGGGGGGCTCTGCACTGGGGGGATTCTATACTAATGGGGGGCTCTGCACTGGGGGGATTCTATACTAATGGGGGGGCTCTGCACTGGGGGGATTCTATACTAATGGGGGGGCTCTGCACTGGGGGGATTCTATACTAATGGGGGGGGCTCTGCACTGGGGGGATTCTATACTAATGGGGGGCTCTGCACTGGGGGGATTCTATACTAATGGGGGCTCTGCACTGGGGGGATTCTATACTAATGGGGGGGGCTCTGCACTGGGGGGATTCTATACTAATGGGGGGGCTCTGCACTGGGGGGATTCTATACTAATGGGGGGGCTCTGCACTGGGGGGATTCTATAGTAATGGGGGGCTCTGCACTGGGGGGATTCTATACTAATTGGGGGGCTCTGCACTGTGGGGATTCTATACTAATGGGGGGGGCTCTGCACTGGGGGGATTCTATACTAATGGGGGGGCTCTGCACTGGGGGATTCTATACTAATGGGGGCTCTGCACTGGGGGGATTCTATACTAATGGGGGCTCTGCACTGGGGGATTCTATACTAATGGGGGGGGCTCTGCACTGGGGGGATTCTATACTAATGGGGGGGCTCTGCACTGGGGGGATTCTATACTAATGGGGGGGCTCTGCACTGGGGGGATTCTATACTAATGGGGGGGCTCTGCACTGGGGGATTCTATACTAATGGGGGCTCTGCACTGGGGGGATTCTATACTAATGGGGGGCACTGCATTGGGGGATTCTATACTAATGGGGGCTCTGCACTGGGGGATTCTATACTAATGGGGGGGCTCTGCACTGGGGGGATTCTATACTAATGGGGGGCTCTGCACTGGGGGGATTCTGTACTAATGGGGGCTCTGCACTGGGGGGATTCTATACTAATGGGGGGGCTCTGCACTGGGGGGATTCTATACTAATGGGGGAGCTCTGCACTGGGGGGATTCTATACTAATGGGGGGGCTCTGCACTGGGGGGATTCTATACTAATGGGGGAGCTCTGCACTGGGGGGATTCTATACTAATGGGGGGGCTCTTCACTGGGGGATTCTATACTAATGGGGGAGCTCTGCACTGGGGGGATTCTATACTAATGGGGGGGCTCTGCACTGGGGGGATTCTATACTAATGGGGGGGCTCTGCACTGGGGGGATTCTATACTAATGGGGGGGCTCTGCACTGGGGGGATTCTATACTAATGGGGGGCTCTGCACTGGGGGGATTCTATACTAATATATACGTTATTTCTCACATTTTGTCCATGAGATAAAAAAAAAAGAAGATTCTTACAATTTTTTGGAATACGACTACCAAATGTTAAGACGATAAGATGGAGATAAAACTTTTCAATGCATTGGAACACTACCACTAACCCCACAGTGCAGAGCCCCCCATTAGTATAGAATCCCCCCAGTGCAGAGCCCCCCCATTAGTATAGAATCCCCCAGTGCAGAGCCCCCATTAGTATAGAATCCCCCAATGCAGTGCCCCCCATTAGTATAGAATCCCCCCAGTACAGAGCCCCCATTAGTATAGAATCCCCCCAGTGCAGAGCCCCCCATTAGTATAGAATCCCCCCAGTGCAGAGCCCCCCCATTAGTATAGAATCCCCCCAGTGCAGAGCCCCCCATTAGTAGAATCCCCCCAGTGCAGGCCCCCCCCATATTATATGGGGGGCTCTGCACTGGGGGGATTCTATACTAATGGGGGGCTCTGCACTGGGGGGATTCCATACTAATGGGGGGGGGGCTCTGCACTGGGGGGATTCTATACTAATGGAGGGGGGCTCTGCACTGGGGGGATTCTATACTAATGGGGGCTCTGCACTGGGGGGATTCTATACTAATGGGGGGCTCTGCACTGGGGGGATTCTATACTAATGGGGGGGCTCTGCACTGGGGGATTCTATACTAATGGGGGCTCTGCACTGGGGGGATTCTATACTAATGGGGGGGCTCTGCATTGGGGGATTCTATACTAATGGGGGCTCTGCACTGGGGGATTCTATACTAATGGGGGGGCTCTGCACTGGGGGATTCTATACTAATGGGGGCTCTGCACTGGGGGGATTCTATACTAATGGGGGGGCTCTGCACTGGGGGGATTCTATACTAATGGGGGCTCTGCACTGGGGGGATTCTATACTAATGGGGGGGCTCTGCACTGGGGGGATTCTATACTAATGGGGGCTCTGCACTGGGGGGATTCTATACTAATGGGGGCTCTGCACTGGGGGGATTCTATACTAATGGGGGGGGGCTCTGCACTGGGGGGATTCTATACTAATGGGGGGGGGCTCTGCACTGGAGGGATTCTATACTAATGGGGGGGCTCTGCACTGGGGGGATTTTATACTAATGGGGGGCTCTGCACTGGGGGGATTCTGTACTAATGGGGGCTCTGCACTGGGGGGATTCTATACTAATGGGGGGGCTCTGCACTGGGGGGATTCTATACTAATGGGGGGCTCTGCACTGGGGGATTCTATACTAATGGGGGAGCTCTGCACTGGGGGGATTCTATACTAATGGGGGGGGCTCTGCACTGGGGGGATTCTATACTAATGGGGGGGGCTCTGCACTGGGGGGATTCTATACTAGTGGGGGTCAGCACTGAGGGGGGTGTATGTACTGATGGGGCGGTCTGCACTGAGGTGGGAGGTTGATACTGATGGAGGGGGGTCTGCAGACTCTGCACTGAGGGAGGGTTTCTGTACTGATGGGGGGGTCTGTACTGAGGGGGGGTCTGTACTGATGGAGGGGGTCTGTACTGAGGGAGGGGAGTCTGTACTTTGTGGGGGGTCTATATTGATTTAAGGGTGTCTGTACTGAGGGAGGGGGGCTATATTGATGGAGTGGGGTCTGTAGTTAGTGGAGGGGGGTCTGTACTGAGGTAGTTGGTGGAGGGGGGTGACACCAATTTTTTCGGCACCGGGTGACACCAACCCTAGTAACGCCACTGGCGGAGCACAGTGACAGGCAGCAGGGCCGGGACTAGAGTGGGCGGAAGGAGCAGAAACCCCTTTGAAGTGAAGTGTTGGTGTGCAGGCAGCGCCGGGGCTAATGTCTCCCGGCTGAAGATTGACAGACAAAAGCAGAGCTGCAGCGGGGTGCCGAGTGCGCTCCTGCACCCGGCAGCAGTCTAAACTACCGTACACAGATTACATTCTTCTTCTACACCGGCCTCTGACATGACGTCATTTAAGGGCGGGGACAGGAAGGGAAAGTGGTGCCAGGGAGGAGAAACTGAGGTAAGTGGTAAACTTTGTAGCAGCAGATCCTGGTGCTGCTATGGTATATATAGAGAGAGATAGAGAGATATATAGATATAGATAGATAGATAGAGAGATAGATAGATAGATAGATAGATAGATAGATAGATAGATAGATAGATAGAGATATATATATCTATAGATATATATCTGTACATCTATAGATATATCTATAGATATAGATATATCGTATTTATTGGTTCGGATCGGGTGAGATCTGATGGAAACTGACATGCTGTCCGTTTTCATCCGATCCCTCCATAGGCAGCAGCGGCGCTGGACAAGCCCCTCCCCGCTCAGTGAGCAGAGAGGGACCTGTCATCTGCCGGCTCAGCGGAGATCAACTGAGAGATCTCCCGCTGAGCTGGCGGACCGAGGCGGACTCCAAGGCAGCGGATCTGCCTCGTAGGAATGATGCCTAATGCGTAAGTAATCTAGTTACAGTTTATCTGTTAGTGGTAGTGTTCCTTTAAGTAAGACATGCTTGTCTCTCTACAGATTCTGTACCAGTTTGGCAGTGTAGTAATTGCAGTAGTGTCATGGCAATGCACAGCAAAAGAAAGTGCTATTTCAATGATGCACTCCAAAAAGAGTATCCTTTCCTGAAAAGTGCTGGAAAGGGATCTTCTGTTTTTTGCACTATATGTAATTCAGTGTTTACTATTTCAAGTGGAGGTAGGACATCAATTAAAGACCACGAAGCCACAAGCAAACACAAAGCTGCTCTAACTGCCCGTGCAGGTTCGACCTCTGTGACATCATTTTTTCGAAAGGTTGAACCCTCACAGAGTGAATATGACCTTGCTTTACAAGAGGGAGTTTTTTCATATCACACCATTGCCCATAACCATAGTTTTAGATCAATGGACTGCACTTCAGGATTAAATAGAAAGTTCTTCAATCCTAAATTTTGTTGTGCACGGACAAAGTGTGATGCAATTGTGAGAAATGTATTTGCTCCTTGGTCAACAGATGAGCTCAAACATGACCTTGAGCATGTTAATTTTGTAGCACTTTCGGTAGATGCTTCAAACCATGGACATGTCAAGTTGCTGCCTATTGTGGTTCGCTACTTCAAGGTACAAGAGGAAAGCACCTCTGTGGAGACAAAACTTCTTGATTTTGTTGAACTGAAAGGTGAAACAGCTGAACTTATTTCAGAGGAGGTGATAAAAATTATACAAAAATTCCACCTGGAAAATAAAGTTGTGGCCTTCTCTGCCGACAATACAAATACAAACTTCGGTGGGCTACGAAGGCAAGGGAGAGAAAATGTGCACACTAAAGTTAGAAGAGCCCTCCAGCGAGAAGTTATAGGTCTTGGATGTGCAGCTCATATTGTGCACAATTGTGCCCGAACTGCCCTAGATACAATCCCAGTGGATGTTGAATATATTCTTAACAAGATTTTTGGATATTTTCATATATTTACTGTTCGTGTTGAAAGACTGAAGAGTTTTTGTGAGTTTGTGGGTCAAGAATACCAAAACATTCTTGGGCACAGCAATGTCAGGTGGCTCTCAATGTTGCCTGCTTTAGAAAGAATTCTTATGCTCTATGAGCCACTGAAGTCTTTTTTTTTGTCTGAAGAAAAGTGTCCATTTGTCCTTAGCAAAATATTTGAAGACCCTACAACTGAACTGTGGCTCACTTTCATCCACAGTACTATGTCACTTTTCCATGACACAATAAAATCCCTGGAGGGGCAAGATCGCTGTGCTGTGGAATCAGCCGAGATCCTCAACACCCTTAAAACTAAGCTGTCTGCTAGACATGAGGAAGACTTTGTGCCAGTGATGGTGAAAAAACAAATCAAGGAGCTAGAAAGAGCTGGGGTTATAACACAAGCTTCCTACTTTAAAGTTGCTCGCTCTTTTTTTGATGCCTCGGTCCAATATTTACATGCATGGGGAAAGCATATAGATGACCTTGAAGACCTTCAATGCTTGCTTCTGAAAAGAGTGCCTGCAAGGTCTGATATTGAGAAGACTGTTGAACTTCTGAACACAAAATGCCCGAATGTAACCATAGATGAAGATGCTTTGTTTGATGAAGTGACTTTTCTTAATGCATTCCTAAAAGAGAAAATACCTGAATGGAATACATCAGCAACAGCAGTGTCTGTAGCCAGCAAGTGGGATGCAGTTATGAACCATTTCACGAGAGTGGAGGTACCCCACGTTAACCTTCAAAAATTAGCTGAAGTAGTCCTCTGTCTGCCAGGCAGCAATGCACCAGTGGAAAGAGTTTTCTCACTCATGAATGATGTATGGACTGCTGAGAAATCACGATTTCTTGTGGAAACTATTAAAGCGATTCTCATTGTGAAAACTAACTTCAAATTGTCCTGTTTAGAATTTGTGGAGAAAATCTCCAAAAACAAAAATATTCTCAGGCAGATTCATTCCTCTGAGAAATATGCAAGTTAAAGGGTTACTCCGCAAAATGTTGTAAAACTCCTCCAGTATTTTATATTGCTTTTGTTCCTGTAACATTTGTAGTCTTATAACAGTTGGCTATTAATATTTGATTATTTATGTTTGAAGGTATCCTACGTGTTGTTACCATGCAATCTTTTACTGTTCTGAATTGTTAATTTATTGTTCATTGTTATTGTTGAACCAAAATTCTTTGGCAAGAATAAAATACAAAATATGCATTGAAAAGTTTTATCTCCATCTTATCGTCTTAACATTTGGTAGTCGTATTCCAAAAAATTGTAAGAATCTTCTTTTTTTTTTATCTCATGGACAAAATGTGAGAAATAACGTATATATCATATAATCCTTCCATAAACATATACCACATACACTGAATATATAATTTGAGGAATATATGCTTATAAAATCGTTTACCATTTGCCAAAAAAAAAATGTCCCCGGATTTCATTTTGAAAATCTGGTCACCTTATTTTAGGGGAGGGGAGGGGGGGTAGGGTGTTAATTCAGTTACAATGGTAATTGTAATACGCAGCATGAAGGGGGTTAATGTACTCACTGACGTGACCAATGGCAATTAATTAACCCCTTTGTGCTGCATTAGTGGCAGTGGCACCATCAGTGTTAATTAACCCCTTTTATGCTGCAGCATGAAGGGGTTGAAAAAAACACTGCTACTAATGCAGCATAAAGGGGTTAATTAATTGCCATTGGTCACAAATGTGTCAGTGAGTACATTAACCCCCTTCATGCTGCGTATTACAATTACCAATCATCATTATCATCATGAGCCACAGCACCTGTATTGTGTGATTATCATGATGATAATGATGCTATAGATTATAGAATGACAGTAAAATTAATCTTTAAGCTTCATTCACACAGGGTGTGCTGCAGACATGCGTTTAACATGCGGGCTGTCTTTTACTGGCTTGTGGATGAATAAAGTGTGGGACATACTAAAAGGAATGACAGAAAGGAATGTCCCATAAAGTGTTGCACATATCACTGCTTGAAGTATGTGTTAATGCAATTTAAGGCATCAAGGGCTGAATGTTGTTTAATTGCAGGCAATCAGCTTAAAAACAGCTAAATTACATATGATTACTGTTTTAACTATAAAAAGAGTTTTAATTCTGAGCAGAAAATCTTTTGTAAGATCACACTTCTCTTGTGTTTAGATTTCGGCTATCTGGATCACCTCCATGCTAACTGGACAGAGGTGATGATACTGTTTTTGCCGTCTAATAAACAAGCTGGAAGGGGAGTGTTATTGTGAAAAACTTTGTTCTTTGGTAGGTAAGACAGTAAACATATGTTATTTTGAACTGTGGATGTACCATGTGCTTGTTTTTTTGAGGTACAATATTTTTATTATGGGTTTTAAAGAGAAAAGTATAATATAAATACCCCATAGCAGTGTCCTCTACCGCCCCTCACATCACTGCCCCCCCCCCCCCCAAACTCTGCATTCTGAGCACAACGCACTCCTAATCCCTGCATTCTGAGCACAACGCACTCCTAATCCCTGAATTCTGAGCACAACGCCCTCCTGATCCCTGCATTCTGAGCGTAACACACTCCTGATCCCTGCATTCTGAGTGTAATGCACTCCTGATCCCTGCATTCTACGTGGACACACGCTTGATCCTTGCATTCTGAGTGTAATGCACTCCTGATCCCTGCATTCTAAGTGTAACACACTCCTGATCCCTGCATTCTGAGCACAATGCACTCCCGATCCCTGCATTCTGAGCACAACGCACTCCTGATCCCTGCATTCTGAGCACCACGCACTCCTTAACCCTGCATTCTGAGCGTAACGCACTCCTTTAAAAAAGCACAAAATGCTTTTTATTGGTCAAAATTGTAAATTTTTGGTCCCTTATGGCTCATTCAGAGGGGTAATCAGTCCCATCCTCTGTACAGAGCCGCTGGAAGGTTTATTTAGTGTTGGCGCTTTGAAATAAATAAGTAGGTTTTGTGTTGCAGTTTGGGAAGGACTTACACTGGGTGTCTGCTGCTGTAAGCAGCACCGCGACGCCTCTGTAAACTGAGAAAGAGAAGAGTGATTCCTCCCTCCTGGACTTTGACAACCAATACGAGAGTGGCTGCCTGTGCAGGGGCTAAAGCATGAGCATGTGGAGGACTGCGGACTGTGTACACAGATAGGACACTGCTATAGGAGAAAGGGGGGGCAGAGGACACTACCGTGTGTGTGTGTGTGTGGGGAAGGTGATGTGAAGGGAGCAGAAGGCACTGCTATGGGCAGGACCACCCCCATAGCAGTGTCCTCTACCGTCCTTCACATCACCCCCACGGAACCCTGCATTCTGAGCACAAAGCACAGCTGAACCCTTTCTGAGCACAACGCACTGCTAAACCCTGCATTCTGAACATAACGCACTCCTGATCCCTGCATTCTGAGAATGACACAATCCTGATCCCTGTATTCTGAGTGTAATGCACTCCTGATTCCTGCATTCTGAAAGCAATGCACTCCTGATCCCTGCATTCTGAGTGTAACACACTCCTGATCTCTGCATTATGAGTTTAACGCACTCTTGATCCCTGCATTCTGAGCGTAATACACTCCTGATCCCTGCATTCTCAGCATAACGCATTCCTGATCCCTGCATTCTCAGCGTAACACACTCTTGATCCATGCATTCTGAGCGCAACGCACTCCTGATTCCGGCATTCTGATTCGTAACGCACTACTGATCCTTGAATTCTGAGTGTAACACACTCCTGATCCCTGCATTCTGAGCACAATGCACTCCCGATCCCTGCATTCTGAGCACAACGCACTCCTGATCCCTGCATTCTGAGCACCACGCACTCCTTAACCCTGCATTCTGAGCGTAACGCACTCCTTTAAAAAAGCACAAAATGCTTTTTATTGGTCAAAATTGTAAATTTTTGGTCCCTTATGGCTCATTCAGAGGGGTAATCAGTCCCATCCTCTGTACAGAGCCGCTGGAAGGTTTATTTAGTGTTGGCGCTTTGAAATAAATAAGTAGGTTTTGTGTTGCAGTTTGGGAAGGACTTACACTTGGTGTCTGCTGCTGTAAGCAGCACCGCGACGCCTCTGTAAACTGAGAAAGAGAAGAGTGATTCCTCCCTCCTGGACTTTGACAACCAATACGAGAGTGGCTGCCTGTGCAGGGGCTAAAGCATGAGCATGTGGAGGACTGTGGACTGTGTACACAGATAGGACACTGCTATAGGAGAAAAGGGGGGGCAGAGGACACTACCGTGTGTGTGTGTGTGTGGGGAAGGTGATGTGAAGGGAGCAGAAGGCACTGCTATGGGCAGGACCACCCCCATAGCAGTGTCCTCTACCGTCCTTCACATCACCCCCACGGAACCCTGCATTCTGAGCACAACGCACAGCTGAACCCTTTCTGAGCACAACGCACTGCTAAACCCTGCATTCTGAACATAACGCACTCCTGATCCCTGCATTCTGAGAATGACACACTCCTGATCCCTGTATTCTGAGTGTAATGCACTCCTGATTCCTGCATTCTGAACGCAATGCACTCCTGATCCCTGCATTCTGAGTGTAACACACTCCTGATCTCTGCATTATGAGTTTAACGCACTCTTGATCCCTGCATTCTGAGTGTAATGCACTCCTGATCCCTGCATTCTCAGCATAACGCATTCCTGATC
Organism: Lithobates clamitans; assembly: GCA_037952925.1. NCBI lineage: Eukaryota > Metazoa > Chordata > Amphibia > Anura > Ranidae > Lithobates > Lithobates clamitans. The sequence goes on from JBBGZY010000429.1 coordinate 9,274,245, forward strand.
CCTGCATTCTCAGCGTAACGCACTCTTGATCCCTGCATTCTGAGCGCAACGCACTCCTGATTCCGGCATTCTGATTCGTAACGCACTACTGATCCTTGCATTCTGAGTGTAACACACTCCTGATCCCTGCATTTTGAGCGCAATGCACTCCTGATCCCTGCATTCTGAGCGTAATGCACTCATGATCCTGATCCCTGCATTCTGTGTGTAACACACTCCTGATCCCTGCATTCTGAGTGCAACCCACTGCTGATCCCTGCATTCTTAGTGTAACGCACTCTTGATTCCTGCATTCTGAGCATAATGCACTCCTGATCTCTGCATTCCTAGTGTAATGCACTACTGATTCCTGCATTCTGACAGTAACGCACTCAGAGAAAGAGAAGAGTGATTCCTCCCTTCTATGACTTTAAGAGCCAATAGGAGAGTGGCTGCCTGTGCAGGGGCTTGGGCGCTAAAGCATGAGCATGTGGAGGACTGCGGACTGTGTACACAGGTAGGACACTGCTATAGGAAAAGGGGGGGCAGAGGACACTACCGTGTGTGTGTGGGGAAGGTGATGTGAAGGGAGCAGAAGGCACTGCTATGGGCAGGGCCACCCCCATAGCAGTGTCCTCTACCGCCCTTCACATCACCCCCTGAACCCTGCATTCTGAGCACAACGCACTCCTGAACCCTGCATTCTGAGCACAACGCACTGCTGAACCCTGCATTCTGAGCGTAACGCACTCCTGATCCCTGCATTCTGAGCATGACGCACTCCTGATCCCTGCATTCTGAGTGTAATGCACTCCTGATTCCTGCATTCTGAGCGTAATGCACTCCTGATCCCTGTTATCTGAGTGTAACACACTCCTGATCTCTGCATTATGAGTGTAATGCACTCTTGATCCCTGCATTCTGAGCGTAATGCACTCCTGATCCCTGCATTCTCAGCATAAAGCACTCCTGATCCCTGCATTCTCAGCATAACATACTCCTGATCCCTGCATTCTGAGCGCAACACACTCCTGATCCCGGCATTCTGAGCGTAACGCACTACTGATCCTTGCATTCTGAGTGTAACACACTCCTGATCCCTGCGCTCTGAATGCAATGCACTCCTGATCCCTGCATTCTGAGCGTAATGCACTCATGAGTCATGATCCTGATCCCTGCATTCTGTGTGTAACGCACTCCCGATCCCTGCATTCTGAGTACAATCCACTCCTAATCTCTGCATTCTCAGTGTAACGCACTCGTGATTCCTGCATTCTGAGCATAATGCACTCCTGATCCCTGCATTCTGAGCATAATGCACTCCTGATTCCTGCATTCTGACAGTAACACACTCCTGATTCCTACATTCTAAATGTAATCTACTCCTGATCCTGATCCCTGCATTCTGAGCGTAATGCACTCCCGATCCCTGCATTTTGAGTACAACACACTCCTGATCCCTGCATTCTGAGCGTAACGCACTCCCGATCTCTGTATTCTGAGCATAACGCACTCCTGATCCCTGTATTCTGAGCGTAACACACTCCTGATCCCTGCATTCTGAGCGTAATGCACTCCTGATCCCTGCATTCTGAGCGAAATGTACTTCTAATTCCTAAATTCTGAGCGTAACGCACTCCTGATCCTTGCATTCTGAGCGTAATGCACTACTGATCCCTACATTCTGAGTGCAACACACTCCTGATCCCTGCATTCTGAGCATAACACACTCCTTTGAAAAGGCACAAAAGGTTTTTTTGGGGGGAGAAGAATCATACATTTTTGGTCCCTTGGGGCTAATTCAGAGGGGTAATCAGTCTCATCCTCTGTACAGAGCCACTGGCAGGTTTAATTCAGTGTAGGAACTTTGAAATAGTTGGTTTTGTATTGCAGTTTGGGCACTCGGGCTCAAAAAGGCTCGCCATCACTGGTATACGATATAAACATAAATCCAATGCAAGATATAAAAATTTAGAAGAGAAAACAAGGAAATTTAAGGTGTGATAATATTCAAGTATGAAGAGTTCATAATGAACAAACACCAGAAGAGTGAGAAAGTAAGGAGAGTGCGGTAGATAAAATTGTTCAATTTGGAAATCTGAGTGAAGTAATTTCATTGAAAAAAATAATTAATAGGGGATAAGACAAAGAGTAGAAAGAAAAGAGAAAAGGGGAGACGGGGGAAGTGAAGCTCACTGGGTTTAGCTACTTTTTAAAAAAGAGGCATAGAGAGTGGTAACATGGAGAAAGATTAGCGAGAAAGTAAAGAATTATCAATATCAAGTTTGGTTGTATAATCTAACCATGGAGACCATATATTAAAAAAGTCAGAATGTTTATCAAGAAGAATGGAGGTTCATTTTTCATAGACCATGGTTTCCATAATTCTTTGTTTTACCTCTCTAAAATTGAGGGATGGTTGTCTCCAGAAATCTTCTTTCTGATTTTCTAAAGTTCAAAATTGATTTATGAAGTAATGTCTCCCATGGATTCATATAAAGGTTTGTGTAGAACCTCATCAATCATATTATAAACTTTTATCCATAAATTGATTTAGTCGCATTTATTTTGTAGCCAGAGAGGGATTTGTAGAGATCGAGTTCAGGGTGTAGGTTGGGCAGTGAAGTTCTAGGCTCGGTCAGGGTGAGTATGATGTTGTCTGCGAAAAGTGCTAATTTAAACTCCCTTACCCGCACCGGGACCCCGCGGATATCTGGATTTCTACAAATGGATGCCGCCAGGGGCTCAACACACAGGGCAAACAGTAATGGTGAGAGTGGGCACCCCTGGCGAATCCCAATCGCTATCAGGAAGGTGGAGGACAGGGCAAAAGGAGTGTTAACCTGGGATGTGGGATTAGTGTATAGGTGCTGGATGGCCCGCAGGAAGGGACCCCGAAACCCCATGTGTTTCAACTTGGCGAACAGGAAAGGCCAGCTAAGGTGATCAAAGGCCTTTTCTGCGTCCAGTCCAAGAGCTAAAGATTCCAGGCCATCCCTGTTCGCCACATCTATTAGGTCAATAACCCGTCTCGCGTTGTTCTCTGCTTGACTGAGGGGGAAGAAGCCCACCTGATCCTTATGTATCAAGGAGGGCAGTATCAGGTTTAGATGCATCAAGAGGAGCTTAGTGAAGATTTTTAGGTCAGAGTTTAGGAGTGCAATCGGCCTATAACTAGCGCATAGGGAAGGATCTTTGTCGGGTTTGGGGATCAACGTGAGAAACGACCTTTGCATGTCTGAGGGAATAGGGGTTAGCTGAAGAAAGGCATTGAACAGTTTACACACATGTGGGAAGAGAATGGGGAGGAATGATTTGTAATATTCATAAGGGAGGCCATCCGGGCCGGGGTATTTATGTGTAGACAGGGTCTTGATGGTGGCCGTTAGTTCCTCTACTATGATAGATGCATTGAGAGAAAGAAGGTCGGAAGCCTGAAGTCCGGGGATTCCACTGTCTTCCAGATACTGGTGCAAGTGGTCGGTCAGGTCAGGGGAGGGGGGGTCATGCGGGATCTCAGGGTCGCTGTATAGGGCCGTGTAGAACTCCTCGAAGGCATGAGCTATGTCCTGAGGGTGAGAGAGAAGGCAGCCCGCTCTATTTTTTATTTGGTGAGGGGTAGTCGTGTGGGAGCGTTCTGACAGTTTGCGTGCTAACAGGGAGTGGGCTTTGTTTTCCTTGTCATAGTAAATTTGTTTCAGTCTAAGGAGTGCCTTCTCCACTTGGCGCATTGCAAGGTCTTGAAGTGTTGTTCGCAAACAGACAATTTTTTTTAGAAGGGATAGGGACGGTGAGTTTAGTAGTCGAAGCCCAAGGGCCCCGAGGTCCCTTTCAGCTTGTAGTTTAGAGGCTTTCGCATCTTTTTTCATGGCCAAGGAGATCACCATACAGCACCATCTGAGAACCGCTTTGTGGGCCTCCCAGAGAGTGGAAGGGGAGATATCGGGGGTATCATTTTCAAGGAAGTAGTGCTGTAATGTTGACTCTAGCTCCATTTTGGAGGGGATGTTTTGGAGGAGGAAATTATTCAACTGCCAGTGGCACGGTTTGCGATTGGGGGCACCTATTTCCAGGGTCATAAGTACAGGGGCGTGGTCGGACCAGGAGATCGATAAGATCTGGGCATCCCTGGTAATGTGGAGGGTGGCATTATTAATGAAAAAAATAGTCAATGCAGGAGTGCATGCAGTGAGGGGCGGAAAAGAACGTAAACTGCCTATTCCCGAGATGGGCGTCAGCCAGGCGTCAAATAGAGCATAACGTCTGGTGATATGGCGAATCATTTTCGAGTCCCTAGTGGCTCAAGTTTGTGGGTCTGTAGGATTCAGTACATGGTGATCTAGCACCACCGAGTCGGACAAGTTAAAATCCCCGCCAACAATCAGATATTTATTAGGTGTCTGGAACAGACGCGCAAACACTTTGGTTAGGAAGTTAATTTGGTGGGTGTTAGGAGCATATAGGGTACAAAAAGTGGCAGCCTGCGTTTGCCATTGACCTCGTAAGATAATGTAGTGTCCTCGTGGATCCACAAAAGACTCAGAGAACGTGAAGGGGGAACCCTGTTTAAAAAGAATGGCCACTCCCACCCGCTTACGGGGTTAAATGCCTGGTAAACCTGAGGATACTGTCTGGAAGCGAAAGCGAAGGAGTCTCCTTTGTTAAAGTGCGTTTCCTGAAGCAGGACAATGTCCGCCCCAGAATGCCTGAGTTCCCTTAATGCAAGATGTCTTTTCCTATTTTAGTTTAAGCCGTGGACATTAAGTGACATAATCTTAGCCATGGTCATGGGTATGTGCAAACTTAGAAATACTCATCTGATCCACTCGCGGAGATGCCTTGGTGGCCAGGAGGGGAGGATGCCCATTCTCAGAAAAGGTCCGAATGTCCGCCAGGAGCAGGTGGCGACCCAGGGAGGTGGTAGGAGAAGAGAGGGAAGCAGAAACAGAAAGAGAAGAGAAAAATATATCAATTAGATAACTAGTAGTCAAAAATAAACAGTGCAACGAAGCCCCAAGCGGTCCGTGCCACACAGGGCTCAATAAGTTCCAATAAGTCCTCCCGACCAGGGCCCAAAAGAAGGAACCAGGCCGGGGGGACATAGTGAACTGTAGTGATCGATAATCAGATTCCACAGTAGGGTAACAAAGGAACTCTAGTAGGGTAAACCTATGGGGGAACTAGTGATGGGGGAAGGTTACCACTGTCAAGTCTTCGGTAGGAAGTGGCCAATGAACAAAACAGATAATGGGCAGGAGGCCTAAGGGGATTGCAAATAAGGCTGATGGGTGGGTCAGGAGAGTCAAGAAAATAAGTGTACACGCCATAGCCATAGCTGTCAAGGAAGAAGGGACCTCCGGCCGTCAGCCATGTTTAGGTTTAGCAGGTCTTCGGGCAGAGTCCTGGCCCCGGGGGCGTTTGGTCGGGGGGACCTTCTGCCAAACCAAAGGTGGTGGTGGTGTGGTCACCAAGTCCCATTCTTGGAGGCGGGAGACAGGGATCTCCATGGTGTTACAGAAGATGTTCAAGTCCTCAGGGTAGCGTAACACTGCCGATCTTCCTTGTCGGCGGGCCGTAAGACTGAAGGGGAAACCCCAAAGGTAGACTATGTCGTTTTCCTGTAGTGAAAGGAGGAGGGGTTGGAGGAGTCTTTGTTTCTGTAAGGTGGTCCAAGAGGGGTCCGGGTACAGCTGTATCTGTGCATTGCCAAAGACCACCTTCCTGATAGTGTGGGCTTTAGGCATGATGTCCTCTTTTAGGGGGTAGGAGTGGACCCTGCAAATGACATCACGGGGTATGGAAGCAGGTCCCTTGGGACATAGGGCACGGTGTGCCCGATCCATCTCGATGGGTTTATTCAGGGGTTCACCCAGGAGGTCGTTGAATAGGGTTTGCAGGGTGTCATGCAAGGCTTCAGGTCCCTCCGATTCAGGCAGGCCTCTGACACAGATGTTGTTTCAGCGCCCCCTATTGTCCAGATCCTCCAGATGCGCTGCATGTCTCTGAGCATCAGACGGTGGTCAGCTCCTTGTAGTTGAGTGCGGTGTACTGCCAGCTTGGTTTCTTGTATCTCCTCCTCAGCCATCTCCACTCTATCCGAGAGATGTTTAAAATTAGTGTGAAGTACTTGAATTTCGGCTCGGCAGGCGGACTTAACCTCCTCAATAAGCAGCATAAAGTCCTCTTTAGTTGCCGTGGCCTGAAAGTAAGCCTGCCAGGGGGTTTCTGCAGGTAGCAGGGGTCTGTCCACAGTTGATGCTGTGAAAGGTGCAATGGAGAGGGTTCCTTCTTCGGGTGTAGGGGGCCGCATTCTGTGCTAGCACCCAGGGCTGCATCTGGGGATCCCATGGGTCACTCCATGCAGGGAGCTGTGGAGGAGAAAGGAGCTTGTCCGCCTGCCCCTCCATATAGGCCAAGACCGGGGAGCTGGTTGCCTGGGCAAAAGAAATTGTGCGGTCTACCCCCAGTTCTTTAGACCTGGGGTCGCTAGGGCGAGACTGTCTCTGTGCCTGGGGGGGAGCAGGGGCAGAGTGGTATGCCTGCTGAGGAGTATGTCCTCCATATCGGGTGTACTCAGGATCAGGAGGGGGGAAAATCTTCTGAGTGCACAGAGGGAGTAGGGGAATCAGGGCTCCCCACAGACAGGCCCAGTCCTGAGGCCGTGCGCAGCAGCCGCGGGAAGGCCTCAGAGCACTGCGTGTATGTGGCTGCAGTGAGGCCTAGTGGAGATGTGTGGAGGGGTAGACTTATTGCTCCTGGAGCCGAAGGCTGCAGCCCCATCATTCCCATGCAGAGTCAGATGGGCTCCATGGATGGGCTGGAGACTGGGAGCCCGGCGGTTCCGGAGACCACGCGGATGAGGTGGAGGAGGTCAGCGACATCTTGTCCGCCCCGCTGAGTTACATGGAGGGCGGCGATAAATACCCTTGGAAGGTCGCAGAAGAGCTCGGAGGAGGCTGGGACGATCCTCTGGCTTTGAAGGAGCGGGTTCTCCTGGGTCCACCCATATACAAGCATGGGAAATCCCCTTAAAAGGCAGCGGAGCTGTGGGCTGGTGGAGAGCTAAGAGCTTAGGCTTCCATACAGGGCAACCTCCGGTCACGCCCCCTGAGGTCACATTTCTTGATGTCACTGTAACACGTGACACCAATGATATGTTAAAGAGTTGTTTATTTCATAAACCCACGGTTGGCAACTCTCTCCTACATGCGTCCAGCTTTTATCCCCAAGGAACTGCTCGGATGAAACATCTTTCCAGCAGGAAGCATTAAAATTAAGAGAAAGATTGCTAGAGAGAGGATACACTCCAACATGTTTGATTAAGCTTACAAGAAAGCAACCAGCAGCACCAGGGACAAATTATTATATGGCCCTCAAATACCTAGAAAACATGAGAATTTCACTGGAATCATCATGAAATTTTCCAGTTAACATTCCAGGATTAGACACATCATACCGAAACATTGGCACCTGATATCCCTGGATTTTAACATAGGGAGATTTGTATCCCAGACCCCCCAGATTACTTATAGACGCTCCTCGTCATTGTGAGATTTAATCACTCAGAGTGAATATAAAGGGGAAAAAAGGAAGGATCCATGCAAGTATAGGGGTACCTACACTTGCGGAGGTTGCAATCAATGTAGATATATACCGGTACATACAGATGCCTCCATTGCAATGCCAAATGGACATCTACTTAAGGCCAAACACTTTGTGAATTGCAAAACCTGCGGTGTGGTGTATCTCTTGATTTGCAGTTGTGGTTTCTTCTATGTCGGGAAAACTAAAAATGAATTGTGTAAAACAATTTGCAGGCATGTACTTAGCATGCAAACTGGCAATCCTGAGTTTCTCCTGTCATACACGAGGGGGTTTTTCACAGAGTTAGATTTTGCGCCTTGGATCGGGTCCACCCCAGCCCCCATGGCGGAGATTGGAACAAACTTCTCCTCCAGAAGGAGCTGAGGTGGATCCGCTCTTTAAGGGTCACTCAATGAGGCCGTCAATTACAAGACCTTTTTGGGGGGCTTTGTTTCAGGAGGGATGGAGCTATGATCCTTTTTTGGTCCCATTCTGTTGTTTCCTCTCACTCCCTTCACCCCTGCCTTTGAGTTGATACAGCACATTTAGTCTCCCTCTTTTCTTTTTTTATTTATATATTTATTTTTATTTATTTATTTTATTTTATTACCAACCTGGCTATGTCTGTGTTTCTCGTTGGCTGTGCACCCGGCACAGCCAGGCCAGCGAGATTCAGATATACTCTGACGCTTAGGGGATGTGCCCCCTTGTGTCATCACTGTCTGCATCTCATCGGCTTTCTCTCGCTTCCACATCCAGGTTGCTATTTTTCCTTTGCACCTGAGAACTCTGTGTGTCATTTCCGCTGTCTTGCTGGTGGTTGCTTTTGGCGACGCCAGTCACGCCCACAGGCTGGGTCGGAGGGTTCTGAGCGTGTAACTTCGCCCGGCACACACCGCTCGGTGGGTTTCCGAGAGGGGTGACACCTCGCACTCCGTTCCAGGGAGATTACCGCGTTGGCGCCTTTTGGCGATGTGCATACCTGGGGCATAGTATAGGATTTTTTCCCCACCCCTGCTCCACCAAGCACAGGTTCCAGTCCCCATTCAGGCTTCTCTATATATAGACAGCCCTGTTCGTGCAACCTGATTGGTTTTCTGCATGCAGGCCACACGAGGCAGGGAGGATTCTTTTGAGCAGGTATGGATGTTCACTTTTTTGGATGTAGAAAATACTTCAAATGTTGGGGAAGAGGTGGCATGATTATGCCTTACATTTTACTACCGCTTTTATTTACCGTTTATTTATATATTTTTTTGTTTCTCTTAAGAAACTTTTTGGGTTATACTACTTTCCATCTGACATCCACTTCCGCTCTGAACCCTCTCCTTGGGAATGGAATTCCAAGCTGTATCCGGCTATTAGTACCATATAGGAGGGATTATCAGTCATGGTTGCTACAAGGGTTGGGGATTGTCCCATTACTTGTGAGGTAACTCCATACATGACGTGCATTTATGCACATCTCACCTATTTTTTTTTCTAATATATCCCTATATATGTATATAGATTTATATATCCCTTTCCCCCCCCCCCTTGTGTTTCACATTAGGTTATCTCTGTGTATATCCTGTGGGCCCTGCCTGAGCCGGGGAGATTTTTTGTGTTCCCTTTACCCACTTAATTGAATTTTGCAATATTGTTTTTATATTCTGGTTGACTGTGTGCTGTTCATCCACTCTCAGGGACCGTGAGTAATTCCTTTTTGCCCTTCCTCTCCCTTTCCCTTTTTTTCCTCTGCTGTGATTTTGCTGCAGATAGTCTGCGACTATGTTCTAATGTGTGTTTTATTTTATAGAAGACATTTACCAAGATTGTTTAAACCTTCCCTGAAGAAGGAGCACATTTGGTTTATACATGTATTCTACCATTGCACATTGGTGCTATTTTGTGCTTTGCGGCCACTGACCACTCAATTCTATGTAACAATTTTTATTGTACTACCTTTTATCAACACTTTTTAACTTTTGATACTAATAAATACTTTGAATTTATACTTTGTCCAGTGTGTCAGTACACTCTTTGAGCCTTAAAAGTCCCGCCTGCTTCTAGGGGAGTTTTCTTCCCATTGGAGATTTTGTATAAATTCAGTTATCTGAAGTAATTGAGATGACTCCGAAGATGGAAGATGCCAATGTTCCAAAATATGGGAAAAAGATTTGACTCCATTTAACAACAAAGGTCATGTACATATTTAACATTTTTGTTGTGCCACCAAGTGAAACTCTCATAAACATTGAAAGCAGGAGGGCTACATAGGGTTGTTCAGAATTCCCAAAAGGGGAAGGTGAAAGAAAATCAGTCAATAAACCTTATATAAAATTTAGCATTCATTACCCAGTGAATGTGTATTAACCCTTTATCATCCAGTCCCCACTGGATGCATTTACAGTGGACAGTATAGCCATATCCATCTCATGTATTTTCTGACCCCTGTTCTTCCTCTGTCCTCTGTGGCTGATCTGTGCTTTTACCGCCTATCCACCCAAACTGTCAGTATACAACTGGACAGGGCTGTGCATATGCCGCAGCTGTGATGCTTTGCTTTGTGGCAATTTTAACTCAGGACGGAGTTTGACAGGCAATACCACCTCTCACTCTTGCCTATCGTGTTTAATAGGGCTGCAGTGCAAAATGGCCATTTGGCAATTTAAAAATCAAAGAAAAACAAAAAATAAGCATTTGGAGGTGGTAATTTCACTTTTCAAAGGGAAGAAAGAACTGCCACATGTCTGAAAAATCCCTAAAGCACCAAATATTACATTAAATATACAAATAACTTTGTAGACTAGTGACCCTTACACATTGAACATCCATGTATGTTACTGAAACATTTTTTAATTAAACTAATAATTAAACTAATAAATACCTACTCATTTGAAGTTAAAGCTGAATTCCAATGGTAATTTTTACATAGTTACATTGGTGCAGTTTGGGGACGGGACACTTGTTCTCTAAGATTGGACTTTCTTTTACCTTTGAGACATTTCAAAGTGAAGGTAAATCTGCCCAGCATGACACAGATGGCAAAAAAGTAACTTTAGATACACTTTATAGGGTACGTCCAATTGCATAGGAAAAATATATCACCAAAAAATTGCATATACATTTGCTACACAAACCATATTGTAATTCAGTGTTATTAAAGGGAAGGTTTTAACATTGGTTGAATGTGTCAGAAAATATGAATGTTGCACATTGAAAGTGCAGTGATTGTGTTGGTGAATCTTAGGAAGCATTTCTCAACAAAGTAAAAGAAACAAAAATGTTGATTATGGTTTGTTTTTAGCTTTCATATTTTTTTTGCACAAGTTAATAATGATGATAATAATAATAATAATAATAATAATAATAATAATAATAATAATAATAATAATAATAATAATAATAATTGGACTGAATATCCTAGTTAAATCCTGAGTTCTCCCCCACCATCTAGGTCCTGCCATGTGTGGTATACAAGTACTGAAAAGTTACAAAAAATAGAATGTATATGTATATCATACTTACAGTACTTACTGTAGGTAAATGTACATTTTTAACATTTACATAAAATCTGTTGGTGGGAAAAAACAAAAAAAACGTTGTATTTTTTTGTCTGAGCTATCTGTACATTTTTGGAAATGCAATTGATCTATAAAACTGAATACTGACCACTTGCAAAGTCTGAAATTCAATCAGTGAATTTAGGAAAATATATTAACAAAAATGACTATATGATCAGGTTCGAGTGATAAAAGTTGTTCTATTATTTTAAGCAGATGCCATTTTATGTTTGGCCAGCAAGTGGCAGCATAGTACAACTTAGAATTTTGTTCTCTTTCCCTACTGTGTAAAGAGAAAATTGAGTACTGTCCGTGATACTTTTTTTATTTGCACTAACATACAATTTTTCAGGACAAGCTTTCGGGGTATGTCCCCTTCTTCAAGGTCCAAGCAGTACTGATTCACAAATTTTTAAGCAGAATGTTAAAGAAGAAGAAAAAAAAAAGAGAGAGAGAAAACCAAACACATACAAATCAATGGTAATAAAGATAGCAGCAGAGTTAGTGAGATAAGACAGAGGGAGAGCTAGGGGGGAATGCAGGGGGGGGGGGGATACTAATCCCAGAGCAGTCGTAAAACTTTAGCATAATGTGTAAGGAAACCAATATCTAAATTCAGGCCATTATTCTTCGTGTCAAAAAGAAGTATCATTCTTAGTTCAAACGTTTTCCTTTCCTGGATAGTTCTGAAATTCCCTTTAAGAAGTAAGACATTGAGGTCTTCTATGGTGTGGTCCGATTGTGAGAAGTGATGTCCCACAGGTGTGCAGAAACTGTCTTCTTTATGTTCCTTGATGGTATGTCTGTGCAAATTCATCCTCGCTTGCAACTTCTGTCCTGTTTCACCAACATAAGATCCTTTGCTGCACCTTTTGCATTGGATGAGGTACACAACATTACTTGAGGTACAGCTGTAAGATCCCATGATATTGAAGGTCCCATTTGTGTGTGTGACACTTTTGGATAGATTTATCTGGTTGCATAGTTTGCAGCGTTTTTTATTGCAGGGTTTGCTACCATTATTTGTGACTTCATAATCAGAGTGAAGTTTCCTGCTGATTAGTTTGTGTCTGAGGTTGGGTGGTTGTCTGAAAGCCAATAATGGGGGTTGTTGGAATATTCCTTTCAGAGTTTCATCCTCTGTTATAATGGGTTGTAAATCTTTAATTATCTTTTTGATCCCTTCAAGTGCTGGGTTGTATGTGGTGACTAGAGGTACTCGGTTATTTGTTTTTTTCTCTGTGTATTGGAGGAGATTTTCTCTTCGGGTAAACACATGGAACATAATAAGAAACTATCTTTTTTTAGAAGGAGGTCAGCCATGGCAGTGTATGTATTTTCTTTTATTGCAGTGAACACTAAAATGGCACAGGTTTTACACTTAAAGGGGAACTTCACCTTTAAAAAAAAAAAAAAAATGAGGTACTTACCAATTCATGGATTCCAACATTGTTGTCCCGCAGCCACATCTTACTGCAATGTTCCAGGCATGCCCGTCATGGATTTTGAAGTTGGATGTGATGTGCTGATGAATCACAGATCCTCACTGTGTGAGATTGTGTGGCGCAAGGTGACTAGTCCTGCATCCTCCTGGGACTTATGGCGTTTTCCAGTAGGCTTCAGGCGGAGAGGGGGAGCGGGGCGAACAATGTCATTCTCGCATAAGCGAGGATTGATTAAGTGGGAGTGGGTACCTACTAAAAAAACGGTATTCCCCCTAACCGAAAAAAAAAAAACCTGCAACTCAGTTATAGGTGGGGGGAGGGAGAGAATGAGTGGTATTTCACTTTTTGAGTGAAGTTTTACTTTAAAGCCTAGTACACACTTATGCCGCGTACACACGGTCAGATTTTCCAACAGACAAAGTTCCACGCTCTGAATCAAGTACGAGACGGAAGCGTTCGGCCTGGTAAAACTAGTGTTCGTAATGGAGATAGCACATTCGTTATGCTGGAATTTTTCAAATCTTTTAATGCAGCGCATTCTCTTCTTACTTAGAATGCTAGAATAATGAAGTTGTTTTACTGCTGATATTCACACAGAGTTCTGAAAAAATGATTTCTTTATTATTTCTCTTGATCTCCTGAATAATATTATTTATTTTTTTTCGTCAGATCTCCATAATAATGTATTGTATTTTTTTATAGTGAATTTTTTTTTTTTTTTTTTTATCAAGATCTCCTGTTTTATTTATTTTTTTCTAGTGATCTCCATATTTTTTTTTTCGTTTTGTGTGTCAAGTTACCACAACACCATTATTATCTTGTATTTTTTAATCTCAAGGAGGTTGCTGTTGGTGTCCCTTGTTAATTTGCCATTGTATTTTCGAAATATAATAGCCTACTCACAAACAAACTGTCTTTTTTGAAGTAAAACACATAGGCAAATATTTTAACAAAATAAATAGCCATTTATTATGGGTCATAACAAAATAAAGAGGAAGGCAACGCTGGATAAACTGGTTAAAAATGATAAGCCTTTGTACCCCAGAGCACACATCAAAACATTTTACAGGCAAAATTAGTGGCCTGAGGAGTCCTTATAATAGGGAGCACAAAAAATCGAAAATTCCCCAAGGGGTTTTTTAAGCAGCAAAACATTGAGTAATATTACAATAATAGAGTAAATCAAATTCAAAATGAATTCAAATGCAATAGTTTTATTGTAAAATACTAGCTATGTTTCATGTGTAACAAACAACAGCATAAAACATCACTCATGGCCAAAAGGCCCCCAAACAAACATTTTTCCAATATCGTATAACAAAATTGATATCCACATGAATACCCCAATGCATTTCGACCCATTCTGGTTCAGGGGGATTTAGATTCTAGGGAAATATATCAAAATTAAAATTGGACTTAAAACTTTAATCAATATACAGAACATTTATACAGTATTTTGAGTTATGCAAATAATTGTATCTCATCTTATTTGTGGAGGTATATTTACCATTAAGTGGATGATAAAGTGAAGATGCATCACACAAACCAGCTTGTTTAAAAACATGAAAGTTCAGAGATCCCAAAGGCCACACATATCCCCCCGTGCCCTCCAGGCGCATCCACAGTCCATCGGACTTACAAGGGGCCACACGCTTGGACCTGGAGGAGAGGACGGGGGTGAGGCACCTGCCATTAGGTATAAAAGGGCTTTGTTAGTAATCTTAGTGGTAAGTATTCTATAAGTATCTAGTGCCATAGGGCGGTAGCGGATTAGCCCTCACTGAGGCAATTATATATTTGTATTAATTGGACCTGTTAGTATTAGTGTATAATTAAAGGATTGGAATTAATATGGGATACAAATGAGTGGGAGTATATTGAAAGGGATGTAATAAATAGTGAAGTGAAATGAGGTGTTATACCCAATTGATCAAAAATGAGAAAGTGAATGGGCTGGCTGTCCCTTATGTGATAGTGATGGGTATGAAAATAATAGTGTTATGCCCAGTACACACGGTCGGACATTGATCGGACATTCCGACAACAAAATACTAGGATTTTTTCCGACGAATGTTGGCTCAAACTTGTTTTGCGTACGCACGGTTGCACAAAGTTGTCGGAGTTTCTGATCGCCAAGAATGCGGTCACGTACACCACGTACGACGAGACTATAAAAAAGCCATTTCAGAACCAAGCGCGGCACCCTTTGGGCTCCTTTTGCTAATCTCGTGTTAGTAAAAGTTTGGTGAGAGACGATTTGCGCTTTTTCAGACTCGTGGTTTTCAGATCGTTTTCTGCTGTTCAGTTTGTGCTTGTGGGTTTGTATCTGCTCTTCAGTGCATGCAGTGAGTTCGTATTTGATTATTCATTGCGTTCTTGTCGCTTGTTGCTGTTTTTCAGGTCGCTCTTCACAGGCCTTGCTGTTCTTCAGTGCGTTCTGTTACTTCGTTCTGAGCAGCCGACCGTTTTCTAGCCATGTTTCGTATACGTACTCCTCGTAGAGTTTGTGCTGTGCGGGGGCTTGGTGTTGGGGTCCTGACCTTGACACAAGTCCAGTCCATGAACAGGGTGGGGAGGAGTTCATGGACCAAGAATTGGTTGCTTCAGCGTGACCAGTTCTCTCATATGCCTTTGCTCCGTGAGATCCGTGAGAATAATCCTGATGATTTCAGGAACTTTCTCCGGATGACGGACCCCGTATTTCACCTTTGGTGGCTTTGCTGACCCCCTATATCAGCAGGCAGGATACCTGCATGAGGCAAGACATCACTCCGGAGCAGAGGCTCATCGCCACCCTGCGGTACTTGGCGACGGGGAGAAGTCTGCAGGACTTGAAGTTCTCGACAGGCATCTCCCCCCAGGCTCGGGGGATCATCATTCCAGAGACCTGTTCTGTTATCATCCAGGTCCTGCAGAAGGAGTATATGAAGGTAAGATTTTTATCCTTTAATATCACATTTTAGTGTATTTAATGTTTGCTAATATATTGTATTCCTTTCCTCATTCCCTAATTACCATGATTGTAATATGCTGTGAATGTGCCCTTTGTCCTCGTGCATGCTGGATTTTTATGTAATTATTTTTATTATTTTTTGTCCTTCATACATATTTGCCTTCACTTACCTCCCCACCTATTCACTTAACAATGTATTTTATCAGCTCCATAGTAGTGCTTTACCCCAAACACCCCCTAAAATGTTTAGAAATGTGATTTGTGCTTAAAATTCAGGCAGAGTGCCAGAGGCTTTTTTTGGGTGTCCCCAAATCATTTGGAACCCTCCCTCCCCCCAACTGCCAAGTCAGCTGATACCAATTCTCTATCGATCATCAATCATCTATCTGCTGACTTTGCCAAACCCATACACACTATACCCACCTCTTTTGTGCTCAGATTTATGGAGGAATTCCCCAAAGCATGTAGTGCAAGGGCCTGCCTGTATACTTTCAAATGGTACTGTTTAAAGTTTTTGTATACTATTATTATCTTGATAGGTAATAGCAGAACGTCCAAATGTGCTAAAATGTGTACAGTGTGTATTTAGGTCTTTGTATTATGACACTTCTTACCTGTCCAGTGGGCTGCCAATAGTGTAACTAAGGAGGGGCTGTTCAAAGTAATACCCATTATTTGGGCATTTATTTAGGCATTCATATCTCAATGAAGTGGAGAGGGTTATCTGTCCCAGAGTTCCCCCCCTATAATGTTAGAAATGGCTCAGGAGAGGGGGGGGGGATCTGATAGGTGTACCTTATACTTTGGTCTTAAAAAATTCCCTCATAAAAATGTAAGCTTGATGTTGGACAAGAATGTTTGTGTTTAATCTGCTTTCCATGTTTATGTGCAAAATTACTAATTTTTTATTTTGTTTTGACTCCACAGTTTCCTTCCACGCCACAGGAATGGCAGACTGTGGCCTCCCACTTTGCCCAGCGGTGGGACTTTCCAAATCGCAGGGGGCAATTGATGGGAAACACGTCCACATCGTCCCACCACCCAACTCGGGGTCGTACTATTACAACTACAAGGGGTTCAATAGTATTGTGATGTTGGCGGTGGTGTCGGCTAATTATGAGTTCCTGTATGTGGACGTGGGGAAGAACGGCCGGATGTCCGATGGTGGAGTCATCGCCCAGACAGAGTTTTACAGGCGTCTCCAGGATGGCAGCTTGGACTGGCCACCTCCAGAAGACAATGTGGAAGGACTCCCATTCGTCTTCGTTGCGGATGAAGCATTTGCGCTGGGGGACCATCATTCCCGATGAGGACCCTCAACCCGGACCAGAGGGTTTTTAATTACCGGCTGGCCAGAGCCAGAAGAGTGTTGGAGAACACATTTGGAATCATGGCCAGCCGGTTCCGCCTATTTCTTACACCCATACATATGGTACAAACTGAATCACATTATCCTGGCGTGCTGTGTTCTACACAACTTTTTACGAAAACATTCTGAGGCCGGAATTCCTAATGAACCAACCCTGAAGGCGCTTGAAAGTGGCCGTCCTGGCTTGCTCCCCCTGAGTGCCCGTGATGTCCGGATAAGATACCTTGAATTCTTTGCGGGTAGGGGGGCCATCAATATGCCAGACAATGTCTTTAAACATTTTTTAAATTAAAAAAAAAAAAAAAAACAAGGTTTGCTGACATTTCCTGCTTGTGTTTGTTTTAGCTGACCCTGATAGAAATGTGGTGAGTCCTGAAATTGGCGTGATTGTGTAACCTAACCTTACAAAGCACTGTTTTGGTGTTATTTCCTACAGGCAAAGACACTTTGCACTACAAGTGCACTTGAAACTGCACTGAAACTGCACTTGTAGTGCAAAGTGGATTTCCCCTCAGGAAATAACACCCATTGTCACCGAAAACACCCATTACAGCACAACAAAAGTTTTGTAGCGTTGAGACAATAATCCAAACAATCTTGATTAACAATCTTTTTAATA
This sequence comes from Lithobates clamitans, assembly GCA_037952925.1. Classification (NCBI taxonomy): domain Eukaryota; kingdom Metazoa; phylum Chordata; class Amphibia; order Anura; family Ranidae; genus Lithobates; species Lithobates clamitans. Next base: position 9,291,739 of record JBBGZY010000429.1, read on the forward strand.
CCAGCACAATCACATGTGCATTTAGAAAAGGTTTTTAAAAAACAAACCAACAGGTTTGTTGTATAACAATTTTTGGGGTCACATTGGAAAAATTAGAAATGTCCATTTTAGATCAAACAGGCATGTTTAAAACCAACAAGAAAGACACAAATCTTGAACTTACAAAGTTCACATTTGGTAGAACTTGAAGGCAACATGAGTATTTACAAACTGAGTTTGATATTGCGCTCAGATGGGGTGAAGTCACCCCAGGAAAAGCCAAATTTTGAAGATGCACACAAATTTAAGAATGTCAACATGTGCTACCTGCCATCATGGGGGATCAAGGGACTTGTTTTGGGGGTGCAACCCCTTCCTTACAGCTACTTTATTATTGAGGAAGGGGTTGCACCCCCAAAACGCGTCCATTGATCTCCCGTGATGGCAGATAGCACATGTTGACACACTGTGTGCATCTTCAAAATTTGGCTTTTCTAATATTTGTAAAAAAATGTTCAAAAATTGTAGCACACCAAAAAACAAAGAGATTTGGAGGGCTTTTAAACTCGCCCTAAAAAATGATGTTCTTATTTTTTTGAAGAACATCATTGATGTTTTTCTTGATGTTTTCCAATGCAACATTACACCCCATGATCTCCCTGATCAGGATCTGTGCACTTTCAGAGGTGAAAGGATCAGAATCCACAACATCACGATCACCTAAAAAGAGAGAAAACAAAAAAAAACAGCCATGTATTATAAATCTGCCGGCATCCATCTCTTACCTGAGGCTGTGGTCGCAGACACTCACCTGTTGTGGTGACAATTTCCACCACGTCTTCCTCCTCCTGCTCTGTGTTGCTTGGGTGCATTTCCCCTTCTTCCAGAGGTGGGGGGTCTGTGGTCCCTACGGATGAGGGGTGTCCTCCGAGTCTTTTATCCCCTATGTACAAAAAAATAGGTATACTTAGCACACAGATATTTGATGTCTGAACTATAAATATGAAGCATTGCTTGGAAGTGGGGTACAATTGTCTGTTTTGGCAGAGTTCCAAGATGTAGCATTTTTATTGTCCTTTGTCAAGCTTCAATACTTTACCTGTCTTGTACAAGCTTCACAGATGGAGACCCCCCTATAGTATACACTGGAGCACCTGTGTGGGCCCCCTAATAAAAAGGCTGTTCTTGTGTCCCACACTAGTGCTTCAGCGTCCAGATGTGTAAACTGCTGAGTGTCTTCTCCTTACACAGAATCTAGTTGACATTTCATTCTAGTTACAAACACATCTACACAAACCAATTCTTTTCACACAAGTAGGCCCAAAAAAATTATGGCAATTGCATATGGCCAAACGAACTATGTTTGATGTTTGTGCCCATGAACATGAAAGTTGCCATTTTAAACTGGATAACAGTTAAGAAAAGCACATGGAGCAGCACGAACGTAATAAACATAAAGAATATGAACACAGCACAACTACTTACTTTTTTGCAGCACTCTCCGGATCTTTCTGTACTGCTCGTGTTCTCTTAATTTGAGGTCCGACCACCGCTTCCTGAGCTGATCTTTCGATCGTCGTACCCCGAAATTCCGGTGCAGACTCCTGACTACTTTCGCCATTATCTTAGCCTTTCTGGGGTTGGGGTAAGGTCCATACTTCCCGTCATAGTCGGCCCTCTTCATTATGTCGACCATCTCCAACATCTCTCCAAAGGACATATGTGATGCCTTATATCGTCTCCTTCTGGATCGGGACGTTTCAGGCTCCGGGCTTTCCTCCCCCTCCTCCTCGTTGGTATAATTATCAGACACCTGCTCTGACTCCGCCATGTGCTCTTCCCCACTGCAACGAACGAGAAGGGGCGGGGAATAGACTAGAATGAACGTCAGGGGCGGGCGGAGTTTCACGCATGCGCAGTGTCTATAAAGCGTAACATGCGTGCGTAGTACTACGATCTGTGAGTGGAGGAAGGAGTAACGGAAGCACCGATCGTGATTGCGAAGGTAAGATTTTACATTGGGCCTATACTGCTTCTAGATTGAGGCCTGTATTTGCACAAGTTGAGTAGACTTTAGGCTGACATTAGGGTTTGTCTTGTGTTGTGTCTTGCAGATAATAAAATGGATGGCTTCAATGACCACAACTTCCTCCCCCTGTTCATAGACAAGTACAGGGAGCTGCCCTGTCTGTGGCAGGTGAGACATCCAGATTACAACAATAAACAAAAGAGGCAGGCAGCGCTGGAGAAACTGCTGGAGTTGGTGACGCCGGTGGTCCCCACGGCAACCATCCCCTAGTTAAAAACCAAAATTGGTGGCCTGAGGAGTACATATCTTAGGGAGCGCAAGAAGGTCAGAGATTCCCAGAGGTCCGGAGCTGCAGCAGATGACATTTATGTCCCCAGGCTGTGGTACTATGAGAGACTGCGATTTCTGTCAGACCACACTGAAGTCAGGGAATCCCTCTCCACTCTTCCTTCCACTATTCCTTCCACCCCAGCTGAGGCTTCCGATGTCCAACCTGGGACTTCCAGCCAGGAAGAAGTGGAGGAGCCCAGATGGAGTCAGGTATAGCATTGTTCTAAAGATTTCTGGTCAATAAATAAATGATGTTTACTAGATGTTATTATTGATCAGTAATTGCTGATTGAAAAAAGTGTTTTACATATCAATAGACAGTAGTGGGCAAAAAGATTTTGGACAAGACTGAAAAATGGTGGGCTCAGAAGGATAGTCTGTTATATTTGTTGACATTCAATTTGCAACAGTCATGAGATGAAAATTGTGTGTGATTGATGAATAAAAAACTAAAACAATGTCCCTTTTTCATACACAGGAAGACCTCAGCCAGGAGGAGGTTGTGGAATGTGGCAGCCAGGAGGAGGCAGGGGTTAGTGGCAGCCAGGAGGAGGAGGGGCTAAGTGGCAGCCAGGAGAAGCCTGGACCAGTCGCAGCCTGACCGAATCGCAGGTCCCTCCCCTCCGCCTTCCATACAAAAGAGCGAGGAAGGCGACTCACATGCAGGATTCTGCACTCAGGCTCATTCAGGAGGCTTCTGCGTCCCTCAGAGCCTTACCCACTCCTGAAGAGGCCTTTGCCTGCATGGCTGCCACCAAACTGAAGGGCATGCAGGAGGGTCAACGCAAGCTATGTGAGGACCTGCTTTATAAAGTCCTAAGTAAGGGGGTGAGTGGTGAACTAACACCCAATACCCACCTGAGTGAGTTGGCCCCTCCTCCTCCTGCTGCCACAACTCCACCACCACAGCCACAGTGTGGAAGGAAGCATGGAAGGAAGACCAGAGAGTGATGGCCCTGGGTTAAGTCTGGTCTGGCCAAAGATGCAGGCTCTTGTATGACCACAGCCTGGGGACACAGATGTCATCTGCTGCTTTCCGGATCTCTGGGACTTATGGACCAGACTGCACTCCCTTAGATATGGACTCCTCAGGCCACCAATTTTGCAAGAAAATAGTTGATGTGTGCCCTGGGGGTCCACGGCTTCACCCATTTCAGCTGTTTCTCCAGAGTTGCCTCCCTCTTTGTTTGGTTGTGAGCCCTTAATAAAGGAATTTTTTTTACAATTATACTGGCCTATGTGTGTTTTCCTTTTAAAAGGACAGTTTGTTTGTGAGGAGGCAGGTACATTTCAAAAATACAATGTGAAATTAACAAGAGACACCAACACCAAACAATCTCCTTGAGATTCAATAATACAAGATATCAATGGTGTTGTGGTAACTTGACACAAAACACACATAAAAATATTATGGAGTAAAACACAAAAAAAAAAAAAACAGCCTTGGAAAAAATACAAACCACCAAACAAATACAAAAACAGCCTTGAAAAAAAGAAAAAATATTTAAAAACAACCCAAAAAATATTTGGTCAGATGTGACAAATCTAAATATATTGAGGGAATCCCAATAAATAATAAAGAAATAAGTTTGTGAGAAGTCTGTGTGAATATGAGCAGCAAAACTACTTCATTCTTCTCACATTATAAAGAAGAAGAGAGTGCGCTGCATTAAACTATTTTTGACATTGCAGTGTGACGAAAGTGCTGTATCCATTCCGAACGCTAATTTTACCAGACCGAGCTGTTCCGTCTCGGAATTTCTTCTGAGCATGCGTGGCACTTGACGCGATCGGATTTTGTTGTAGGAAAATTTTATAGCCTGCTCTCAAACTTTGTGTGTCGGAAAATCCGATGGAAAATGTCCGATGGAGCCCACACATGGTCGGAATGTCCGACAACACGCTCCGATCGGACATTTTCCATTGGAAAATCCGACTGTGTGTACAGGGCATTAGAGTGCGCTGTAAGGTATAATGTGGGAAACCAAATGGTGTACATATAACAAAACCAAAGAGTGATGAAAAACGTAAAAGTGTGTATGAAGTGCCTGTAACAAAGAAAAAGGAAAAACCATATGTCAGTTAAAAAGTGTGTGGGGGTTGAGTGCAGATGTAAAAGTATTGACAAGGATATAAATGTGTATAATAATGGGAAAAGTGGGACGAGTGTGCTAGTGGACATACCAAGGACCAAAAGAAGAGAGATGTACATTATGATTGGTTCAATGAGAGAAGTACCAGTGTCAGCCGTTTGTATGTATTCAAAGCGTTACACTTACCTAGTGTTAAATTCTTTTCAAAATTATGGCAGCATTCCCGAGATCAACTAAAGATCATCTGGGAACTGCCAATTTATATTGCCTCAGGAGGCTAGCCTAACGACTTGCAGGTGATAAACTCCTCCCCATCACATCTTCCCCCACACATCCACACCGCTGACTAGCGGCACCTGTGTGGCCCCCTCGGCGTTCCGGAAGGCGTGAGCCCCAACCGTCGCCACCACCTCCGACGCAATGTGCGTGAGTAGACCCGCACGCGTGACGTCACTGACAGTCCAGCGGGGATCACGGGACGCCGCTGGCACGAGGGAAAGCTCCCCACAGTGGCTCTTGTAAAGGGGCCTAGCTGTGGGAAAACACCAAGGGGAGGATCGCAAAATTAAAAGCGTCTCCCCACACGTGCAGGGAAGCCAGATGGAGATAGGAATGCCAGCCTGATGACATGGCGTGGGACATGACGGCCCATGGGCTGTGAACACTGCATGCCAAAACATGATATTACAAAAACCTGTATAATATTATTCATGAATGTTTGAAAATTGATTTAGTCTAGGAGTAGTTTATTTATTTGAGAAGCCAGGAGCATATTATTAGAACCAATTGGATAATTGGGGAGGGAAAAATGATAGTTTTCCTTCACCCCAGGAGTAGTGTTCTCCTATGCCTGAATGGTAGATGCAATCTATACCGGGCAACATTTTTAAACCATTGGGTTTAAGAACCAATTGGATCAAATATGGGAGGGAAAAAATGATTGTTTTCCTTCATCCCAGGAGTAGTGTTTCTCCTATGCCTGAACGGTAGATGCAATCTATACCGGGCAACATTTTCAAACCTTTGGAATATGCCCTGGCTAGGTGTTGGGTCTCCCATGTGTTAAAGGGGGAGCGGGTGTTTAACCACCCAAATAAAGAAAAAACAATGGAAAAAACACATATGCAAGAGCACTCGAGGCTGCACAACCCAAAAATTGAATACAAAAGATCGAAAATTCCCCAAGGGGTTTTTTAAGCAGCAAAACATTGAGTAATATTACAATAATAGAGTAAATTAAATTCAAAATGAATTCAAATGCAATAGTTTTATTGTAAAATACAGGCCCTGGTTCATGTGTAACAAACAACAGCATAAAACATCACTCATGGCCAAAAGGCCCCAAAATGAACATTTTGCCAATATCGTATAACAAAATTGATATCCACATGAATACCCCGATGCATTTCGACCCATTCTGGTCTTCTTCAGGGGGATTTAGATTCTAGGGAAATATATCAAAATTAAAATTGGACTTAAAACTTTAATCAATATACAGAACATTTATACAGTATTTTAAGTTATGCAAATAATTGTATCTCATCGTATTTGTGGAGGTATATTTACCATTAAATGGATTATAAAGTGAAGATGCATCACACAAACCAGCTTGTTTACCCACTTCAGCCCCGGAAGGATTTACCCCCTTCCTGACCAGAGCACTTTTTACAATTTGGCACTGCGTCGCTTTAACTGCTAATTGCGCGGTCATGCAATGCTGTACCCAAACAAAATTTGCGTCCTTTTCTTCCCACAAATAGAGCTTTCTTTTGTTGTTATTTGATCACCTCTGGGGTTTTGCGCTATAAATGGAAAAAGACCGAAAATTTTGAAAAAAATTACATTTTTCTACTTTTTGTTATAAAAAAATCCAATAATCTCAATTTTAGTCATACATTTAGGCCAAAATGTATTTGGCCACTGTCTTTGGTAAAAAAAATGTCAATAAGCGTATATTTATTGGTTTGCGCAAAAGTTATAGCGTCTACAAACTAGGGTACATTTTTTGTGGAATTTACACAGCTTTTAGTTTATCACTGTCTATGTCATTTCTTGAGGTGCTAAAATGGCAGGGCAGTAAACCCCCCCCCCAAATGACCCCATTTTGGAAAGTAGACACCCCAAGGAAATTGCTAAGAGGCATGTTGAGCCCATTGAATATTATTTTTTTTTGTCCTAAGTGATTGAATAATGACAAAAAAAAAAAAATTACAAAAAGTTGTCACTAAATGATATATTGCTCACACAGGCCATGGGCATATGTGGAATTGCACCCCAAAATACATTCAGCTGCTTTTGCTGAGTTCGGGGATACCACATGTGTGGGACTTTTTGGGAGCCTAGCCGCGTACAGGGCCCCAAAAACCAATCAACGCCTTCAGGATTTCGAAGGGTGTAATTTTTTGATTTCACTCCTCACTACCTCTCAGTTTTGAAGGCCATAAAATGCCCAGATGGCACAAAACCCCCCCAAATGACCCTATTTCGGAAAGTAGACAACCCAAGCTATTTGCTGAGAGGCATGTTGAGTCCATGGAATATTTTATATTTTGACACAAGTTGCGGGAAAGTGACACATTTTTTTTTTTTGCACAAAGTTGTCACTAAATGATATCCTGCTCACACAGGCCATGGGCATATGTGGAGGAAGATGGTAGTTGCGCTGTGATGAAGGGGGGGGGGGGGGGAGCTACAAAGATGACTAAAGTGGCAAAGTGAACTAAAAAAGAAAGGGGCCAATGCATGAATGGATCCTACATGCTAAAATAACATGGTGAGGATGCAGTGCAGTGCAACGTAGCTGATCAACATGACTATAATGTTACGGGCAGACAAAGCCTAATATATAAAGGTAATAGTGAAACAGTGACTGCTTGAATATAGCAAAGCAAAAATGCATATACTAACACAAATAGGATAAATAATGACACAATGCAAAAAAATATATAATGCAAGAAAAATACATGTGGGCTAGTGCCCCATTAGCAAAAACGTGCCAAATCCTGGTGGACTACAAGTGACAAATCCCTAGGACAAACATGAATATTAGTTCTATCATCCAGTCCAAAAACAAAAACTCGTGATGAGAAACACAAAACAGGGGATAACCTCTGAAGAAGTCACGTGATGTGACGATATGCAGTAGGATTGGAGCACGGGACGCTGCCACAGACAAACAACAGGAGAGGAGCTCGGCGCTCGTAGTTACTACAAACTGCAGTATTGTTTTAATGTAAGTTGATTGGACTTGTTTTAAATATACCTTTTATATGGGATCACGCTATGTGCGTCTCTTTCCCCCTCACACTGTACATCACTACTCTACCTGACGAACACTGAGGAGAGAGGCACGGGGACATATTCCAGTTTCCAGGCACAGGGACAGATTCCAGATTGGTGATACCCCTGGAGGCATACGAGCTCAGCGCTCGTGGATTGATGCCCACACTCACTTCATGAAAGTGAGTGCAACCTCCCCCCGTGTGTGTCTTGCCCCCCCTCCACTGTGGTCGTCGCAGAGTTATTTTACATGCTGTATATTTTTTATTTTATTATATTTCGCTTGGCATGTTCATCATTGTCACTACCTTATACACGGAACGTCTACACCTGTGTCATTTGCAACACAGGCTGTACACCTTACAGCTGTAAGGTAAGCAGCTTGCAAACACGGAGGTGTCCTCACTGAATATCCCCCCTCCCTTCATGATTGGAATTGTTTTGTGTTTCTCATCACGAGTTTTTGTTTTTGGACTGGATGATAGAACTAATATTCATGTTTGTCCTAGGGATTTGTCACTTGTAGTCCACCAGGATTTGGCACGTTTTTGCTAATGGGGCACTAGTCCACATGTATTTTTCTTGCATTATATATTTTTTTGCATTGTGTCATTATTTATCCTATTTGTGTTAGTATATGCATTTTTGCTTTGCTATATTCAAGCAGTCACTGTTTCACAATTACCTTTATATATTAGGCTTTGTCTGCCCGTAACATTATAGTCATGTTGATCAGCTACGTTGCACTGCACTGCATCCTCACCATGTTATTTTAGCATGTAGGATCCATTCATGCATTGGCCCCTTTCTTTTTTAATTCACTTTGCACTTTAGTCATCTTCGTAGCTCCCCCCCTTCATCACAGCGCAACTACCATCTTCCCCCACTTTTGTCTCATTTGTCCTGCTTTGGATCAGTACTTAGGTGTTGCAGCAGTGTCCTTTTAGCGTAGGCCCCCCCCCCCCGACAGCGCAGGAGTTTCCACTTTCACATATGTAGAATTGCACCCCAAAATACATTTAGCTGCTTCTCCTGAGTATGGGGATACCACATGTGTGGGACTTTTTGGGAGCCTAACCGCGTACGGGGCCCCGAAAACCAATCACCGCCTTCAGGATTTCTAAGGGTGTAAATTTCACTCTTCACTGCCTATCACAGTTTCGGAGGCCATGGAATGCCCAGGTGGCACAAAACCCCCCCAAATGACCCCATTTTGGAAAGTAGACACCCCAAGCTATTTGCTGAGAGGCATGGTGAGTATTTTGCAGCTCTCATTTGTTTTTGAAAATAAAGAAAGACAAGAAAAAAAAATTTTTTTTTTCTTTTTTCAATTTTCAAAATTTTGTGACAAAAAGTGAGGTCTGCAAAATACTCACTATACCTCTCAGCAAATAGCTTGGGGTGTCTACTTTCCAAAATAAGGTCATTTGGGGGGGGTTTGTGCTACCTGGGTATTCCATGGCCTCCGAAACTGTGATAGGAAGTGAAGAGTGAAATCAAAAATTTACGCCCTTAGAAAGCCTGGAGGCGGTGCTTGGTTTTCGGGGTCCTGTGCGCGGCTAGGCTCCCAAAAAGTCTCACACATGTGGTATCCCCGTACTCAGGAGAAGCAACAGAATGTGTTTTGGGGTGTAATTTCACATATTCCCATGGCATGTTTGAGCAATATATCATTTAGTGGTAACAACAAAAAAAAAAATTGTCTTTTTCCCGCAACTTGTGTCACAATATAAAATATTCCATGGACTCGACATGCCACTCAGCAAATAGCTTGGGGTGTCTACTTTCCAGAATGGGGTCATTTGGGGGGGTTTTGAACTGTCCTGGCATTTTATGCACAACATTTAGAAGCTTATGTCACACATCACCCACTCTTCTAACCACTTGAAGACAAAGTCCTTTCTGACACTTTTTGTTTACATTAAAAAATTATTTTTCTTTGCAAGAAAATTACTTTGAACCCCCAAACATTATATATTTTTTAAAGCAAATGCCCTACAGATTAAAATGGTGGGTGTTTCATTTTTTTCACACAGTATTTGCGCAGCATTTTTTGGGGAAAAAAACACTTTTTTAAAAATTTTAATGCACTAAAACACACTATATTGCCCAAATGTTTGATGAAATAAAAAAGATGATCTTAGACCGAGTACGTGGATACCACATGACATGCTTTAAAATTGCGCACAAACGTGCAGTGGCAACAAAATAAATACATTTTTAAAAGCCTTTACAGGTTACCACTTTAGATTTACAGAGGAGGTCTACTGCTAAAATTACTACTCTCGATCTGACCTTTGCGGTGATACCTCACATGCATGGTGCAATTTTTGTTTACATTTGACGCCAGACCGACGCTTGCGTTCGCCTTAGCGCGAGAGCAGGGGGGGACAGGGGTGCTTTTTTTTTTTTCTTTATTATTTTTTTGCTTTTTTATCTTATTTTTAAACTGTTCCTTTCATTTTTTTTTTTCACTTTTATTGTTATCTCAGGGAATGTAAATATCCCCTATGATAGCAATAGGTAGTGACAGGTACTCTTTTTTTGAAAAAATTAGATCTATTAGACCCTAGATCTCTCCTCTGTCCTCAAAGCATCTGACCACACCAAGATCGGTGTGATAAAATGCTTTCCCAATTTCCCAATGGCGCTGTTTACATCCGGCAAAATCTAAGTCATGAAATGCTCGTAGCTTCCGGTTTCTTAGGCCATAGAGATGTTTGGAGCCACTCTGGTCTCTGATCAGCTCTATGGTCAGCTGGCTGAATCACCGGCTGCATTCTCAGGTTCCCTGTTGAGACAGGAGAGCCAGAGAAAAACACGGAAGACCGTGGGGGGGCATTCCCTCCCACTGCTTGTAAAAGCAGTCTAGAGGCTAATTAGCCGCTAGGATTGCTTTTACATGAAAGCCGACCGCTGGCTGAAAAGAATGATACCAAGAGGATACCAAGTTGATACCTAAACCTGCAGGCATCATTCTGGTATAACCACTCAAAGTCGTGAATTGCGTTCCTGAAGACAAAAAAATGGTTAACAATAAAACACAGTAAACGGTAAAGTATAAAAAATTGCATACCTGAAAAGCAAGCATGATAAAACATAATAACAATAAAAATATTGCAGAATAGAATGCAGTAAAAAAAGAGCAGAATAATAGAGAGAGACTAGAGAGAGAGAGAACAATGAAACGACAACTATTTTTTTTTTTTATATATTTTTTTGTGGTTTTTTTTTTACACTTTTTTTTGTAACTGTAACTTTTATAACTGTAACCGGTTCCAGGTTTGGGTGTCTCAAAATGCGATGGCATCTTGGGAGACCCTGTGAAAGTGTTCCTAGTCTGTTGCTGTACCCTACGCTAATAACTAGTGTATGGTAGCGTTCAAAACATTCACCAATGCAAAGACCAGGATTGTCAGGACAGGAGGGACAATAATAGCGGGTGTCACGCCTATATCCGCGCTTGCTGCAGACACGACATTTTTTTGGGGGGGTTCGTTGGGTAGGGGTACTCGGGAGGACATAAAAATGCCTCTCATGCAGCCGACTGCATTTGGTTGGGGATGTGAATGGGGGAAGCACAAGATACCTGGTTGGGGATGTGAATGCTGCAGAAGTGGTGGGTTCCCAATTAGGATTGGTGAATGCAGCAGGATGGGCACTATGGGCACGACGGGCCTGTGTTTGTCTTCTTGCTTGCCACCTCACCAGCTTGAACTGCATTTATGGGACTCGCCACGTCACCAAGTGTTACTGCAGTGCTGGTTTGACTACGACCGGGGTGTACTAGGCCGCTGGTGCTTGCCACTTCACCAAAACACTACCAAAAAAAAACTGTTAGCGATCGCAGGGATCAGGCCTGACTCTGCGAACGCTGCAGTTATGCGTTTAGTGTTTTGTAAGTGACAGTGATCGATCGATACTGCACTTGGGTGGGCTGGGCTGGGCCGGGCGGAGGGGCAAAACGCAGGTGCTAGCAGGTATCTGGGCTGATCCCGCTAACACTGCGTTTTTGGGAACCCTAAACTGCTGGGGACGCTAGTATAGATCTGATCGGATCAGATATTGATCTGTTCAGATACTATACAACTAAGGGAGGTGTACGGTGTGTGCGTGGGTGTTAGCGGTACTGGCGCTAACCTGACGCTGCTTGGGGCTAGTGCTTGCCAGTTCACCAAAACTCTACCAAAAAAACTGTTAGCGATTGCAGGGATCAGGCCTGACTCTGCGAACGCTGCAGTTATGTGTTTAGTGTTTTGTAAGTGACAGTGATCGATCGATACTGTACTTGGGTGGGTTGGGCTGGACCGGGCGGAGGGGCAAAACGCAGGTGCTAGCAGGTATCTGGGCTGATCCCGCTAACACTGCGTTTTTGGGAACTGGGGACTCTAGTATAGATCTGATCGAATCAGATATTGATCCGTTCAGATACTATACCACTAATCGAGGTGTACGGTGCGTGTGTGGGTGTTAGCGGTACTGGCGCTAACCTGACGCTGCCTGAGCTGGTGCTTGCCAGTTCACCAAAATGCTACCAAAAAAACTGTTATGCCGCGTACACACGAGCGGACTTTACGGCAGACTTTGCCTGGCGGACGGGATTTCGACGGACAATTTGATCGTGTGTGGGCTCCAGCGGACTTTGTTTGCTCAAAAGTTGGACAGACTTAGATATGAAACATGTTTTAAATCAATCCGTCGAAATCGAGTCCGGTCGAAAAGTCCGCTCGTCTGTATGCTAGTTCGACGGACAAAAAGCCACGCTAGGGCAGCTATTGGCTACTGGCTATGAACTTCCTCGTTTTAGTCCGGTCGTACGTCATCACGTACGAATTCGACAGACTTTGGTGGATTGTGTGTAGGCAAGTCTGTTCATTCAGAAAGTCCGTCGTAAAGTCTGTTGAAAAGTCCGCTAAGCAAAGTCTGCCGTAAAGTCCACTCGTGTGTACGCAGCATTAGCGATCGCAGTGATCAGGCCTGACTCTGTGAATGCTGCAGTTATGTGTTTAGTGTTTTGTAAGTGACAGTGATCGATCGATACTGCACTTGGGGGGGCTGGGCTGGGCCGGGCGGAGGGACAAAACGCAGGTGCTAGCAGGTATCTGGGCTGATCCCGCTAACACTGTGTTTTTGGGAACCCTAAACTGCTGGGGATGCTAGTATAGATCTGATCGGATCAGATATTGATCCGTTCAGATACTATACCACTAAGGGAGGCTTTGCGTGGGTGTTAGCGATGCTGGCGCTAATCTGACACTGCCTGGGGCGACGCATATCACCGCCGGGCGATCAGGGGGCTAAACCTTTATTAGGTAATAAATGGCGGGTGCCCTGACACTATAAAAAATAAACGAACTAATCAGCGTCACCCGTAACGGTAACGGTGAAAGGGTTAACTAGGGGATAATCAAGGGGTTAAAACATTTATTAGATAGTATATGGGGGTCCCTGTCGCTATAAAACGCTGACGGCACACCTAAATATTTACCTCACTAACTAATGTCACCAGTGACACTAATACAGCGATCAGAAAAATGATCGCTTAGTGACACTGGCGACGGGGGGTGATCAAGGGGTTAAAACTTTATTGGGGGGGTTAGGGGGGTATCCTAGACCTAAAGGGGGCTAATACTAACTGCCCTACCACACTAACTGTCACAAACTGACACCAATGCAGTAATCATAAAAAAAAAAACAGCTTGGTGTCAGTGTGATGGGGAGGGGGGGGGGGGGTGATTGGGGGGTGATCGGGGGTGTATTGTGTGCCTGGCATGTTCTACTGAGTGTGTATGTGTTGTGCACTCACAGTGAAGTCTTCTCTCCTCGGCGCCGGAACGGAAAATACCGTGCCGAGGAGAGATGACATAATTTCCTTTGCTGCTGTTTAGCATACAGCAACAGAGGAAGAACCTGATTGGCTGGGAGCGATCGCGAGGGGGGGGGCCACGAATGGATGGTCTCCCCCTCGCCTCTCATCGCTCCCAGACAGAAGCGGACCGCCTCGGGCACCCGCGGGAGGCAGATCACGTACAGGTACGTGATTCTGCCTGCCCGTGCCATTCTGCCACAGTATATCTGCGTGAGGCGGTTGGCAAGTGGTTAAAAACATGAAAGTTCAGAGATCCCAAAGGCCACACATATCCCCCCGCACCCTCCAGGCGCATCCACAGTCCATCGGACTTACAAGGGGCCACACGCTTGGACCTGGAGGAGAGGACGGGGGCGAGGCACCTGCCATTAGGTATAAAAGGGCTTTGTTAGTAATCTTAGTGGTAAGTATTCTATAAGTATTTAGTGCCATAGGGCGGTAGCGGATTAGCCCTCACTGAGGCAATTGTATATTTGTATTAATTGGACCTGTTAGTATTAGTGTATAATTAAAGGATTGGAATTAATATGGGATACAAATGAGTGGGAGTATATTGAAAGGGATGTAATAAACAGTGAAGTGAAATGAGGTGTTATACCCAATTGATCAAAAATGAGAAAGTGAATGGGCTGGCTGTGCCTTATGTGATAGTGATGGGTATGAAAATAATAGTGTTGGAGGGCAGGAGGCGGAGCCTAGCAGAGCAGACATGCATTGTTAGAGCTCCACACCGCTGAGGAGAGAAGAGAAGGACAAAGCGGAGCCTGCAGGCTCAAAAGGTATCCATTTGAACCTTTTTGCCCCAGGGAACAAACTGTGAAAGTTTGGGCAGGAAATATGGTACTGGGAGGAAACCGTGGCAGAAATAAAAATCACCTCACAAAGAGCTCACAGGCACTCACTGCAGCTGAAGCAGCTCCAGTCACCTCACAAGATACAGCATCAGGGCGCTCTCACAGACAGAAAATGTCACAGCAAGACTCTCCATTTGAGTCAGATACAGAACAAATCCTCTCACAAACTTCTCCACAAGCCTCCTCAGTATCCCCAGTAATATTATTACAATTTGAAAAGATGCTTCATAAGGCTTTAAAACAAACCTCAGACCAAATAACAAAAAGCCTAACCAAAGAAATAAGAGAGCTGGGAAACCGCACCGCAGCCTTAGAAATAAAAATGGATGAAATTGAAATTACAACCCAAGAAAATATAACAGAATTGGAACAATTAAAAAAAGAGAATTTAATACTTCAAACTAAGCTCGAAGATTACGAAAATAGAGCCAGACGTTCAAACTTGCGCATAAGGGGAATACCTGAAACTGTGACAGACCTGCAATCTACTATTACTGCTCTATTACAAGAACTAAAGCCAGATATCCCTATTGAACGTTTAGAACTGGACAGAGTACACAGAGCCCTCACAGCCAAAAAGAAAGATGGACCCCCACGTGATATAATCACAAAATTTCATTATTACAGAACGAAAGAACAAATACTAATTGCTGCAAGAGAAAAAAAGGAACTTAATTTTCAAGGACACAATTATCAAATTTTTGCTGACCTATCCCAACTTACTATTACTAAAAGACGATCCATGAAACCCCAACTAATGGAACTGCAACGCCACAACATTATGTATCAATGGGGCTTCCCCTTTTCAGTCAGATTTAACTACCAAGGTACAATTTACAGAAGCAGATCAGCAGATGAACTACAACAAACCCTTTTAAAATTAAATCTGACAGAACCCACAAGCAGCAACTCTCCCACACGCAGAAGAATGGCGTCATCTTCACCTTCAGGCAGCACCCAGAAAATTTCAGAACAAAATGGGAATCATCATTCTCACAAAAGAGGCCGTTATGCCACATCATCCATGGACCAAGAAGATTCAATGGACTGACATCCTAATTCCTGATATCTCTTCATTTATTATACTAAGAGATGGTTCTCTATAAAAAAACCTATATTTATAACTGAATGTAACTGCATTCTGATAGTCACACACTGTGTGGGATCATGTTACATTCCAGTTATATTTCTTATTACTTCTGATTCATATAGCCTTAGAATATATAAGTGAAATAAGGAAATTCTTGTTCAGTTATATATTATCAGGTAATAACAATATATTTATTACTTTTTAGGACAAATATGTTCAATAATCCAGAAGTAATGGAAGCTTTTTCTTTCTTTTCTTAAAACAAATATATTATTACCTAACTAGTTCCTAGAATTATGTTTTTGTTTATTCTAATCTGAAGCAATATAACCTCAATTTTATGAGTTAAAATATGTAATTGTTTACTCTAAAAGGGTTAAAATCCCAAAATAATTCAAACTATCTTCATCAATACCAAAGTTATTAACAGTACCTTTCTAACTGAATTATTTAGCCTAGGGCAAGACTAACCATATACAACCACGCTGGAATAAATAATTTCAACAAAAATTATATTCTGCACTCCAATTAATGAAACATCATTTTGATGTCTTTTGACATAGCACTTCTCTCCTGTAAGCGGAAGATCCGTGTACCCCCATTAGCCCTCCTCATTCTCCCAACCATATTATGTGGGAGTGTGACGAAGGCACTTATTCCCCTGAGAGAGATATTTATTCTCTTTCACGGGTAAATTGTGATTACTTGCAAAAAATAATTTATACAATGTATCATCTAATCTCATATGTTTTTTGTTTACTCTTTACTCCAGAATTCACTGGTTTCTTTTCTATCTATTCATCTCTTCAGTCCACACAGGTTGATCTGCGCAGTCAGCTCTGCATAACAAAAAGTAAGTCAAAACTATTTGATCTATTGCCATGGCACCACTGAATATACTTTCCCTGAATGTTCAGGGAATAAATGTCCCTCAAAAAAGGATCAAAGCCTTCCGTACTTTCCATAACAAGAAGGCTCACATAGTATGCCTCCAAGAAACACACTTCACCAAAGATTCTACTCCAAAATATATTTCTCCTTTTTATCAAAAAATTTACACGGCTTCTGCCTGTACCAAACAAAGGGGTACTCTAATTGCATTTCACCGATCCACACCATTCACCTTATCATCAGAAATTAAAGACCCAGAAGGTAGATACCTGATACTCATGGGTTATATAATGGATACAGCAATCACGGTGATTTCCTACTACGCTCCTAACAAACAACCTACACCATTCCTCTCACATATATTACAAGTGATTAATACACACAAAATAGGAACAGTGATAATGTGTGGGGATTCGAACCAGGTCCTCCTCCCATTTCTAGATAAATCACCTTTTACACCATCCAAAATAACCTCTAGATTACCTTTTTCTCAACTTCTTTCCAAATACAATCTGGTAGATTCAGAGAGAAAGTAACCCAATGAAAAAGAAATTCACTTATTTCTCGCACCCTCATCAAACCTTCACCAGAATAGATCATATTTTTCTAACAATAGGAATGATACCAGAAATTATTGCATCAGATATAATTCCGATTCCGTGGTCTGACCATAATGCAGTATACACTACTATAGCCTCAGCCATACCAAAAGCGCATGACCCAACGTGGTACTTACCGGACATAATGCTCAAACACCCACTACATCAGATGGCCATTGAACAAGCTTTAAAGGAATACATATCAATTAATAATACAACAGACATCTCCCCAATAACACTGTGGGAAGCTCATAAGCCTGTCTTGCGTGGTACAATACAAAGACAAATGGCACTATTTAAACGGGAACGCAAAAATCTAGCAAAAAAACTAGAACTCAATTTTAATGCAGCCTGCATATCATTTCAAGATAATCCATCTCAGAGTACAAAATCTCATCTGGAAAAATCTAGATTGGAATACGATCTATTTCTCACTGAGTCAGTTGATAAATCCCTCAAACGCTCCAAACACAATTTCTACATGAATACAAACAAACCAGGTACATATTTGGCTCGGGCATTAAATTCAACTAACAAATCTTTCAAACCAATACGTTTGAAATTATCAAAAAATGTTTACACTTGTAGTCCAGTTAAAATAGTCCATAAATTTCACTCACATCTCGCAACTTTATACAAGACAAACAATGAATTTAATCCTACAGAAGCTGAATCCTTCTTCTCAAAAATAACCTTACCTGAGTTATCTCAGAATCAAAAAAGCAGTTTGGATGAGCCTATAACTATAGATGAAGTTGCTAACGCCATAAAAGACCTAAAACTTAACAAAAGACCAGGCCCAGACGGCTACTCGGCTTTATACTATAAAACATTCTCAGAAATACTCTCTCCCATTCTAACTGAAACTTTTAACAAACTTCTAGATGGACATTCTTTTCGGCAAGAAACACTAATGGCAATTGTTTGTATGATCCCAAAACCCCTTTCTGATGATACTTCCTGTGTGAATTATCGGCCTATCTCTCTGTTAAACCTCGATATTAAATTATTAGCAAAAATAATAGCAAAACGCCTCAATAGCATTATAGGAAAATTAATACATAGAGATCAAGTAGGCTTCATGCCAAATAGACAGGCAGGCGATAATATACGCAGGGCAGTGTTATTGGCACATATTGCTAAAAAACGGAAAATCCCTTTATGTTTTCTATCTCTCGATATTAAGAGGGCATTTGACACAGTATCCTGGCAATATATGCAATATTCATTACAAAAATGGGGTTTTGGACCCCACTTTTTAACATGGATCAAGGCATTATATAATAAACCCAAAGCCTATATAAAATATGCTGGATACAAATCTGAAGCCTTTAATATCGAAAGAGGTACCCGACAGGGTTGCCCATTATCTCCCTTATTATTTGCCCTTATACTCGAACCCATGGCCCAATACATCAGAACAAACCAAACTATAACTGGCATTGAAGTAGGAGGTATTACACACAAATTATGTATATTTGCAGACGATATATTACTTTTTCTATCATCACCACAGGTCTCTGGTCCTAACTTAATACCAGCTCTTGATGGATTTGCAGCCCTATCCGGCCTTATGATTAATCCTAAGAAATGCCTAGTGCTTAATATTTCACTCACAAACATGGAATTGATCCCGGCTAGGGCTGCACTCCCATTCACATGGGCAGAAAAATCAATCCCATATCTTGGAATTCATTTAACAGCATCTCTTTCTGACTTATTCTCAACCAATTATCCTCCTGTATTAAGACAGATCACAAATCTAATAAAACAATGGTCGCAACTTCCTTTATCCTGGATAGGGAAGATTAATGCAATCAAAATGACTATTCTACCCAAATTGCTTTATCTATTCAGAGTCCTCCCTATTCCAATTCCTTCCTATTTTTTGAGAATAGTACAAAAAAGAGCAACTTCGTTTATATGGGGCTCTTCTAAACCACGTATACCTATACACACACTACATCTTCCCAAAAATAAAGGAGGCCTGGGATACCCTAATTTTACTAACTACTACAGAGCAGCACATTTGGCCAGTCTGTCCAAATACCATGCAAAACAGGAAATCCCATTATGGGTATTTATAGAGGCTTCAGAAAATGACCCTCTATTAATATCAAATTTATTATGGCTTGATCCTAAAGACCGCTTTAAAATTCATAATCCCATAACTAAACACTTCTTATCTCTCTGGGATAAACTAAAAACCAAATATCAGTTACAATCTCCACACAATCCTCTCCTTTCTTTTATCAGAAATCCGGCCTTTTATCCGGCATGGATCTACCCAAATTCTTTTAAAGCTTGGACAACATCAGGCATTCAGACACTAAATGACTTCATAGCATCTAAATCATTCCTTTCATTCCCATCGCTTAGAGAAAAATATGATCTACCAAACTCTGAGATATTTAGATATCTCCAAATCAAAAATTTCTATACACCATTCCTAAAGGGGGATACACCATTATCCCAATTATCCATTTTTGAATCAATCTGTACAAAAGATCCATTTGCTAAAGGTACAATTTCATCACTTTATAATCAATTATATGGAGTAGCAAATCTTAATAGACCCTCTTACGTTCAGAGGTGGGAGGAGGACCTGGGACGAACTTTAGAAGACACGGACTGGTCTAACATATGGCTTACATCTAAGTCATCTTCACCCAACATCTTAGCAATGGAGACAAATTATAAAGTCCTAACTCGCTGGTACCTTGTACCCGCTAGAGTGGCAAAATATTCACCTAATACCTCAACTCTTTGTTTTCGAGGATGCCCAGAAATAGGCACATATTTACACATATGGTGGACGTGCCCAGTAATCCAAACCTTCTGGAAGGAAGTCTTCGTGATTGCATCTAAAATATTTAAAAAAATAATACAACCAGATCCATATTTAACTTTACTTAATCTAAAACCGGAATGGTTAACACTCTCTCAATTCAAACTTATGATCCAACTAATAACGGCTGCAAAACAAACAGTGGCCAAGGCATGAAAATCTCCTACATTGGTACTAGCAGAAACAATTCACAGAATGAATAATACAATGTCCCATGCTAAGATGGTAGCCATCGATCAAAATCAAATTCCAAAATTTGAAAAACTTTGGCATCCTTGGATAAAACAACAGTTCCTTTCAAACTTCAATGACTCTGTCCTGTTGCCATGGTAACAGATTAAATGATTTACAGAGACACCCATTCTAAGGCTTCAAAGAGAACTAAAAAGAATAATAAACTGACGAGCGGGACAACCTTGTGGACCATACCTCTACCTTTCAACCCTTTTTCTTCTTTCTCTTTCCTTTTCTCCACCTTACGATTAAAGCTCATTATCAGAATTTATTTGACCTATATACACTCTACTTGTAAACAATATGTATAGTAGGTATAAATCATTTAAATACCTACAAAAGTAACTAAGGAAATGATATATATCTTTAATTTAGGTTTACGTGAACCCAATGTTTAATATTTGAAATTTCATGATATTTACCTATATAAACCCTACTGTAAAACAATGAGCTTACTTTATAGATCCTTGTAAACTTACTTTATGTATCTTTATAACATTGTATACTCAATAAACTTCTTTTGACAAGGAAAATAATAGTGTTATGCCCCGTACACACGGTCGGACATTGATCGGACATTCTGACAACAAAATCCTAGGATTTTTTCCGACGGATGTTGGCTCAAACTTGTTTTGCGTACACACGGTCGCACAAAGTTGTCGGAATTTCCGATCGCCAAGAACGCGGTGACGTCAACCACGTATGACGAGACTAGAAAAGGCCAGTTCAGAACCAAGAGCGGCACCCTTTGGGCTCCTTTTGCTAATCTCGTGTTAGTAAAAGTTTGGTGAGAGACGATTCGCGCTTTTTCAGACTCGTGGCTTTCAGATCATTTTCTGCTGTTCAGTTTGTGCTTGTGGGTTTGTATCTGCTCTTCAGTGCGTGCAGCAAGCTATGCGTGACTTTGATTAGTCATTGTGTTCTTGTTCGTTCGTTACTGTTTTTCAGGTCGTTCTTCACAGGCCTTGCTGTTCTTCAGTGCGTTCTGTTACTTCGTTCTGAGCAGCCGACCGTTTTCTAGCCATGTTGCGTATACGTACTCCTCGTAGAGTTCGTGCTGTGCGGGGGCTTGGTGTTGGGGTCCATACCTTGACACAAGTCCAGTCCATGAACAGGATGGGGAGTTCATGGACCAAGAATTGGTTGCTTCAGCGTGACCAGTTCTCTCATATGCCTTTGCTCCGTGAGATCCGTGAGAATAATCCTGATGATTTCAGGAACTTTTTCAGGATGACGGACCCTGTATTTCACCGTTTGTTGGCTTTGCTGACCCCCTATATCAGCAGGCAGGATACCTGCATGAGGCAAGCCATCACTCCGGAGCAGAGGCTCGTCACTACCCTGCGGCACTTGGCGACAGGGAGAAGCCTGCAGGACTTGAAGTTCTCGACAGGCATCTCCCCCCAGGCTCTGGGTATCATTATCCCAGAGACCTGTTCTGCCATCATACAGGTCCTGCAGAAGGAGTATAATAAGGTAAGATTTTTATCCTTTAATATCGCATTTTATTGTATTGAATGTTTGCTAATATATTGTATTTCTTTTCTCATTCCCTAATTACCATGATTGGAATATGCTGTGAATGTCCCCTTTGTCCTCATGCATGCTGGAATTTTTTGTTTTTTTGTTTTTTTTTTAGTCCTTCATACATATTTGCCTTCACTTACCTCCCCAGCATGCTCTCCTGGCCCTATATTCACCTCATGTAGTCACTTAACAATGTATTTTATCAGCTCCATAGTAGTGCTTTACCCCAAACACCCCCTGAAATGTTTAGAAATATGATTTGTGCTTTCAATTCAGGCAGAGTGCCAGAGGCTTTTTTTGTAGTGTCCCCAAATCATTTTTATTAACCCTCCCTCCCCCCAACTGCTAAGTCAGCTGATCCCAATTCTCTATCTATCCTCAATCATCTATCTGCTGACTTTGCCAAACCCATACACACTATACCCACCTCTTTGTGGTCAGATGTATGGATGAATTCCCCAAAGCATGTAGTGCAAGGGCCTGCCTGTATACTTTCAAATGGTACTGTTTAAAGTTTTTGTATCCTATTATTATCTTGAAAGATAATAGCAGAATGTCCAAATGTGCTTAAATGTGTACAGTGTGTATTTATATCTTTGTATTCTGACACTTCTTACCTGTCCAGTGGGCTGCCAATAGTGTAACTGAGGAGGGGCTGTTCCAAGTAATACCCTGTATTTAGGCATTCATCTCTCAATGAAGTGAAGAGGGTTACCTATCCAAGATTCCCCCCCCCCCCTATAATGTTAGAAATGGCCCATGAGGGGGGGGAGGGGGAATATGATAGGTGTATCTTATACTTTGGTGTTGTGCTGTCCACCCTACAGCAGTTATGCCAGAGCTTCCTCAACAGAGAGTAGCAGAAATTAAATATCTGGGTATTAAAGTTACCAGAAATCTATGTATATGTAGCCCTAAATGTAGAACCCTTATTCTTGGTGCTTAAATCCAAAACACAAATCTGGTCAAGATTACCTTTGGGGGTGATGGGCAGAATCAACTTAATAAAAATGATTCTGCTGACCAAAATTTTATATATGATATGGCATGCTCCCTTGTATATCCCACTTAAAATATTTAACCACTTCCCGCCCGCCCTATGGCGGATTGACGTCCGGGAAGTGGTTCTGTTATCCTGACTGGGCGTCATATGACGTCCAGCAGGATAACATGCCGCAGCGCGCCCCCGGGGGCGCGCATCGCGGCGATCGGTGGAGCGGTGTGTCAGTCTGACACACCGCTACACTGATCTTGGTAAAAAGCCTCCGGCGGAGGCTCTTTACCACGTGATCAGCCGTGTCCAATCACGGCTGATCACGCTGTCAATAGGAAGAGCCGTTGATCGGCTCTTCCTCACTCGCGTCTGACAGACGCGAGTAGAGGAGAGCCGATCGGCGGCTCTCCTGGCAGGGGGGGTCTGCGCTGATTGTTTATCAGCGCAGCCCCCCCCCCCCCCGCAGATCACCACACTGGACCACCAGGGATCGCCACTAGGACCACCAGGGAAGGGGCAACATGTGGATGGCTAGGTATGTACCCCATGGCCATCCACATGTGCCCAGTGTGCCAAATCTGTGCCAATCAGTGCCCACAAATGGGCACTGATTGGCACTATTATGTTGCAGTGATGCCCAGCAATGCCACCCTTAGGGGCATCACTGCAAACAAGCAGGGTCACCAGTGCCACCCATCAGTGTCCATTCATGTCACCTGTCAGTGTCCATCCATGCCCATCAGTACCCATCTATCAGTGCCCATCCATGCCCATCTGTGCCAACTATCAGTGCCACCCATAAGTAACCATCAATGCCACCTACGAGTGCCCATCAATGCCAACTATGAGTGCCCATCAGTGCCGCCTATGAGTGCCCATCCGTGCCACCTATGAGTGCCCATCAGTGCCGCATACCAGTGCCACCTATCAGTGCCCATCAGTGCCACCTATCAGTGCCCATCAGTGCCGCCTATCAGTGCCCATCATCAGTGCCCGTCAGTGCCACCTCATCAGTGCCACCTCATTGGTGCCACCTCATCGGTGCCCATCAGTGCCCGTCAGTGCAGCCATATCAGTGCCCGTCATTGAAGAAGAAAACGTACTTATTTACAAAAAGTTTTAACAGAAACAAAGAAAAACTTGTTTTTTTTCAAAATTTTCGGTCTTTTTTTATTTGTTGCGCAAAAAATAAAAACCGCAGAGGTGATCAAATACCACCAAAAGAAAGCTCTATTTGTGGGAACAAAATGATAAAAAATTTGTTTGGGTGCAGTGTAGCATGACCGCGCAATTGTCATTCAAATTGCGACAGCGCTGAAAGCTGAAAATTGTCCTGGGTGGGAAGGTGTCTAAGTGCCTGGTATTGGTTAACCACTTGCTTACCGGGCACTTAAACCCCCCTCCTATCCAGACCAATTTTCAGCTTTCAGCCCTGACGCACTTTGAATGACAATTGCGCGGTCATACAACACTGTACCCAAATGACATTTTTATCATTTTTTCCCCACAAATAGAGCTTTCTTTTGGTGGTATTTGATCACCTCTGCGATTTTTATTTTTTGTTAAAAAAATTTTAAAAGACCGAATTTTAAAAAAAAAAAAAATTTTTTTTTTTTTATATTTTGTTATAAAATTTTTTAAAAGAGTAATTTTTCTCCTTCATTGATGTACGCTGATGAGGCAGCACCAATGGGCACTGATAGGTGGCAGTGATGGGCACTGATGGGTGGCAGTGATGGGCACTGATTGGTGGCAATAATGGGCACTGATCTTATACACTGCTAGGTGGCACTGATTGGCACCACTGGTGGGCATTGTTAGGTGGCAATGGTGGGCATTGATAGGTGGCACCTATGGGCATTGATACGTGGCACTGGTGGGCACTGTGATGTTGCAATGTAAGGTGGCACTGGCAGGGGGTACTGGTGGCACAATTGAGGCACAATTGAGGCATTATTGCCTCCTCCTCTTCGGGACCGATGTCCCTTGCTGCTGAGCCGGTGATCGGCTTTTTTTTTTCCTCGCACTGTCAGCGCGAGGAGAAAAAAAAAACGATCAGAGAGCTTTTGTTTTGATCATGTGATCAGCTGTCATTGGCTGACAGCTGATCACATGGTAAGGGGCCGGGACATTCGGCTATAGCGCGGATAGCAAGCGGTAAACAAATGGGAGCCATCTTGAACTCCTTTGTATGGGGTCAAGGGAGACATAAGATAGCATGGCATATTCTTAAAAATCCCACTCTTGAGGGAGGATGTTCTCTCCCGGATATCCAAGATTATTATGTGGCCTCACAACTGTCGCACATATACTACTTTAATACTACTGAATCTCAGAGATATAGGTCTTTGGTGTGTGATGAGTTGGGAAATTTATTGCTTACCGCTATTCAGGCAATTTTTAGAAAGGGAAAATATCAACTTAATACTGCACGTTTCAACATGGGCATGTTGAAACATCATCAAAAAATTTGGGAAATAGCAACTAAGAAGCAAAATCAGTCCAATATACATTTGTACACCCCGTTGTGGTTAAATGATCACTTACCTGCGCTGAAAAGGGTACCTGATCCCCAGATCTGGGCAGTGTATGGTGTCATTTATGTGTTGCATGTCTGCACTGAGGATGGGCCTATAAGCTTCCAGTCACTCAAGGAAAGATTTTCGCTTCCAAATCAACTACTGTTTAGGTACTTACAGCTCAGACATGCGCTTAGAGCGCAGATGGCTTCCACTAATATTACTCTTGACACCCAGCCGGTTGTTGGTATTATACTTGGGGCAGACTCAACTAAGCTTATATCAAATCTGTATTATGCCCTTAGACTCCATAGATCACATAAAATATCCCAAATAGCAAAAGAAAAATGGGAACAAGACGTAGGCCCAATTGATAACACAGACTGGGTAGAAATCTTGGAGGGAGTTAAGATGGCATCCCCTAAATTATCGGATAGACTAACACAACTAAATATTGTGCCTGGCACATACATTACACCAATAAAATTGGCGAAGTTTCAACATAATAGAAGTCCTATGTGCACTATGTGTCTATTGGTTCTGGGTTCTTTTTACCATTTAATATGGAGCTGCCCGAAAATACAATCCTACTGGTTACAGGTAATACAGTTTCTACATGACACTATGGGCTCACCTGTGGGTCTTGATCTGAAACTATGCCTCCTAGGTTTACTACCTGATGCTGATGTAGATAAACACTTAGCTATATTTATATATGAAACATTATTCCTAGCAAGGAAAGTAATAGCTAAGGCTTGGATGCAGGCAATGCCCCCAACAATACAAAATTGGAAAAAGATATAAATGATACCCTTCCTTATAGAAAAATTATATATACTCACAGAGGTCGCCCGCAAAAATTCTCCAATGTATGGGATCGTTGGCTGGAGGATGGTGAAACTTGCACTATATGAATTTCAGTTGGAAACTGTGATCAATTTGTGACTTACTCTGCCTCAACATAAGTATTAGATACACATCTATACATAGATATGAAGTCTGCTATGACTACTAATGTTTGTATATCTCATGATGGAATGTATATGTATGCCTCAACTTGACCCAAATGCATTGTATATGTATAACTGGCACATACCTCAATAAACTGACCTTTTGGTTAAAAAAAAAAAAGAAAGGGAGGGGTGGGGGGAAGAGGACTATTCCAACCCTCCGCCCCCTCCAGACCTCCCATGCAGCAGGATTAGGGACCCTCATGCTGGAGCTGGGCATTGCGGTCAAGCAGCTTTGAGTGACCTGTCCTCACGATCCAGCCATTGTGCGGCTGCAGTAGGTCGATCAAAGAAATGAACTTCTCCAAGGGTGACCACCCTAAGGCGTGCAGGGTATAGCATTGCATATTGCAGGTTGTGTTCTCTGAGCCTTTTTTTAACATCAATAAATTTTGCACGTTGTTTTTGCAGCTCTGCTGAAAAGTCTGGGAATAGGGACACTTTCGAATTATGGATCGCCATGTTCCCACTCATGGTTCTGGCCTTAGATAGGATCACATCCCTGTCTTTGTAGTTTAACAACTTAAACAAGAAGGCGCAGTGATGATTACCTGGTGGCAAAGGGCGTGAGGGCACCCTGTGTGCCCTTTCAACGGCAAACAATGGGGAGAAAGTGTCTTTGCCAAACGTGGAAATGAGCCATTGCTCTATAAAAGCTACAGGGTTTTTACCCTCCGCCCTCTCAGGAATGCCCAGGGTGTATATATTGTTGCGCCTCATGCAATTTTCCAAATCATCTAAACGTGCAGCATGTTGAGTATTAAGGTGGCAGTTAAAGTTTAAGTCCCTTTGCATAGGAGCCATGTCATCCTCCACTGTGCTCATTCTGCCTTCTAAAGAAGATGTCCTCACCCTCAGTTTTTGCATATCATGGCGCACATAGGAAATCTCTGCCTTCACCCCTTTAATCTCATCAGAGAGTGCTGTAATGGACAGATTACACAATGTTACAGCCGAGAAAATGTCCCTGGGGGTGGGTTCTGACTCCTCTATGTTAGGGGGGGGAGGATGCTTGTGGCCCAGTAAAAATGTCTCTAGGAGTACTCACTGTGTTCCATTCAGGAGACAATCCACCCGCATCCTCCAATAGGAAAGTGTCATCCACTTCCGAATGGCCCCAGATGCTTTTCCTGTGTTAGGTGCAGCGTGCAGGGCGTCTTTGATTTTCCCCCAAATAGGAGCTTTTGAGCTGCCTCTTCGTATCTCTCCTTGGAGGAGCGCTGCGGCCCGGCGCCATCTTGGCATGTGTCATCTACGGCTCCTTTTCCTTCTTTGAGCCTCCTAGACATCTCAGCGGCAGTCGAGGGGGGGTCGATCGTGCGGCGCTATTCTCAGGGTACTGGCACTGTGTTTTGTGGGACCGGTTTGGTCCGATAACGTGTTTTACAGGATAAATGCACGGATTGTTCAGCGGAGAGGGAGACAAACACATCGTTCTACATCCGCTGCTTAACCACGCCCCTGTGACCAATTATTTAACAAAGAGGACATCCGAAGACCAGAACTACATGTGTAGAACATGCACATTTCTGCTTATTCTCTACTCTTGGATAATTGAGCAGAGGTAAATTGTTACACGGCTTTAACCAGGTACAGGCTATAAAGAAATACATAAATCAAAGGTTATGTGCAATATTGAATTCAGGTCTAAACTAGAAACCACATGCTCTTTTGCATGGCTAGCCTGAGAAATATATTTCCTTTACGCTTGATATAAAAATACTGTATTAATGCTGTAAATGTAATATTTTCCTGTGATTTTAGTCTAGCTGCAACCATGCATGATTATTTATAGATAAAATCCACAAACACTGCTATACAATCTTTATTAAAACATGTTACTGAAAAGTCATGTTCAACTGTTGTCATTATTTATCACCAGCAATTCCAGGAGATCTATAAAAAGCGCAGAAATAGATCTGGAGCATGACTTTGGAAAAAGGCCACTGTGAGAACCAGATGTCGAGAAGAGATATTAATTGTCAAGAAGTATATAAACATGGATCAAAAAAGTAGATGACAAATTTCTAACATAGAGTACAAAGTATATAAACAAGAAGACAGAGCTCAAATTTGGCTGTGTTGATGTCCACATTACTTCTCCATAGTGTCATTTAACATCCTAGCTCATGGCAGTATTTACAATCCAGTTGGGGTAGATGGGTGGAAAGGACAGTGTTTTTGAGTTATGTTTATTTGCTCTCTGATTTGTGTGTGTACATTATAACAAATCCAATTAAAAGAAAAACATTTGCTTATTACGTGCCTATTTTCATCATTGTGATCTATGTACAGTTAGCTGTGTTATTATTACTTTTTATTATTATTACATGACCTCCAGAAAATGTTGCTCTATAGCACTGCAATACTTTACCACTTGCCCACTGGGCACTTAAACCCCCTTAAACCCCCTTCCTAACCAGACCAATTTTCAGCTTTCAGGGCTCTCACAGTTTTGAATGACAATTAATCAGTCATGCAACACTGTACTCATATGACATTTTTGTCCTTTTTTCACACAAAAAAGATCTTTCTTTTGGTGGTATTTGATCACCTCTGGGTTTTTTATTTTTTGTGCTATAAATGAAAAAAGACCGAAAATTTTGTAAAAAATGCATTTTCTTTGTTTCTGTTATAAAATTTTGCAAATTAGTAATTTCTACATAAATTTTGGCCAAAATGTATACTGCTACATATCTTTGGTAAAAAATAGCCCAAATCAGTGTCAATTATTTGGTCTGTGTGAAAGTTATAGAGTCTACAAGCTATGGTGCCAATTGATCACACCTGATGTACTGACTCATTTCTTGAGACCCTAACAAGCCAGGACAGTACAAATAGCCCCCAAATGACACCATTTTAGAAAGTAGACAGTCCAAGTTATTTTTTAAGAGGCATGGTGAGTTTTTTGAAGTTGTCATTTTTTCCTACAATTCTTTGCAAAATGAAAATTTTCTTTGCTTTTCACAAAATTGTCATATTAACGGGTTATTTCTCTCACACGGCATAAGCATACCACAAATTACACCCCAAAACTCATTCTGCTACCCCTCTTGAGTATGGTGATACCACATGTGTGAGACTTTTATACAGCCTGGCCACATACAGAGGCCCAACATGCAAGGAGCACCGTCAGCCGTTCTAGGAGCATAAATTACACATATTTCTAGACTACCTCTTACACTTTTGAAGGTTCTGGAGCACCAGGACAATAGAAACGCCCCAAAAGATACCTAATTTTGAAAAGTAAATACCCCAACGTATATTCTATGAGGCATAATGAGTCTTTTGAACATGTCATTTTTTCCACAAGTTTTTGCAAAATGTGGAAAGAAAATGAAAACACATTTTTTTTTACACAAAGCTGTCCATTTATAAGATATTTCCAACACATAGCATGTGTATAGAAAAAAGGCTTTTCCACAGCCTGGCCACATACAGAGGCCCAACATGCAGGGAGCACCAGTAGGTTTTCTAAGGGCATACATTTCAAATCCAATTTGACTACCTATTACACTTGTGTGAGGCACTGATGGGCACTGTAGTGGCATGGATGTGGCACGGATCAGCACTGATGTGGCATGAATATGGCATGGATGAGAACTGATGTGGCATGGATGTGGCACAGATGAGAACTGATGTGGCATGGATGAGCACTGATGTGGCACGGATCTGGCATGGATTTGGCATGGATGAGAACTGATGTGGCATGGATGTGGTACGGATGAGTACTGATGTGCCACCGATGTGGCATTATTGTGGCATGGATGAGTACTGATATGGCATGGATGAGCACTGATGTGGCACGGATCATCACTGATGTGGCATGGATGTGGCATGGATGATCACTGATGTGGCATGGATGTGGCACGTATGATCACTGGTGTGGCACGGATGATCACTGATGTGGCATGGATGTGGCACAGGTGAGCATGAATGAGCCGAGGATGGGGATGGGTGAGCATGAATGAACCGTGAATGGGGATGGATGAGCCATGAATGGGGATGTATGAGCCATGAATTTGGATGGATGAGTCATGGATGGAGCACGGAGGAGCCATGGATGGAGCAAGGATGGAGCATGGATGGATGGATGAGCCATGGATGGAGCACACATAAAGCATGGAAGGAGCATGGATTGAGCAGAGATGGAGCATGGATGGATGGATGAGCCATGGATGGAGCATGGATGGATGCATGAGCAATGGACGGAGCACGCATGGAGCATGGAAGGAGCATGGATGGAGCACAGATGGAGCATGGATGGATGGATGAGCTATGGATGGAGCATGGATGGATGAATGAGGCATGGATGAAGCACGCATGGAGCATGGATGGATGGATGAGCCTTGGATGGAGCATGGATGTATGCATGAGCAATGGATGGAGCGTGCATAGAGCATGGAAGGAGCATGGATGGAGCACAGATGGAGCATGGATGGATGGATGAGCTATGGATGGAGCATGGATGGATGAATGAGGCATGGATGAAGCACGCATGGAGCATGGATGGATGGATGAGCCATGGATGTATGGATGAGCCTTGGATGGAGCACGCATGGAGCATAGATGGATGGATAAGCCATAAATGGAGCATGGATGGAGCACGAATGGAGCATGGATGAATGGATGAGCCATGGCTGGGCACAGATCAGCGCTGTGGGCACTTCAGATCCAGTCCTTGTAGCTGCTGCACCCGGCTCTTCCCTCTCCTCACATGCTGTATAGATGAGCTTGAGGAGAGGGGAGGAGCTGCACCAGACAAGCTCAGGTATGTTTACAAGTGATCACGCTGTCATTGGCCCTTTATCCTGATCCGTGACACGCCGGGTCTGGGAGATCCAATGGTCACAGAGACTCCCGTGTGCATGCCCGGGGGGGGGGGGGGGGGGGGCGCAGGAGCACGATTCTGGGAAGATGTCATAGTACGCCCTCCCAAAGTTACCCGACCACGTTGTAGCTGTCATTCGGCTATGGCCTAGTCGGTATGTGGTTAACTGGTATTTGTGCGGTCAAGCAACACTGTACACAAATGAAATTTATATAACTATTTTCACACAAATAGACCTTTATTTTGGTGTTATTTGAATTATCACCACTAGGTTTTTTATTTTTTGCGATATAAATAAAAAAACAAAAATTTTGAAAAAAATTAATATTTTTTACTTTCTGTTACAAATCATATCCATGAAAGAAAATGTCAAAAACCTAATTTCTTCATAAATTTTGGCCAAAATGTATTCTGCTACAAATCTTTAATAGAAAAAAAAAATTCCATTAGGTGTATATTGAGTGGTTTTCGTGAAAGTTATAGTGCCTACAAACTATGGTATATACAGTATACATGAATTTTTATTTATTAGTTTATACCACTTAAGTTGGTGATTCACGACTTTTAATGAAACTGCAATGGGCAATCTGACATGAACTGATGCTGGGGGGAACTGACTACCTGTCACTGACATCACCAGTGACATTATTACAGTGATCAGTGATAATGCTATACACAGTCCCTGTAGTAATGACACTGGCTGGGAAGGGTTTAACATCTATGGCAATCAAGAGGTTAAATGTGCTTTGCAGGGATGAGAAACAGAGAGATTGTTCTCTCTGTACAGAGCTATGTGTTTGTTGTCAATACAGAGCTCTGAGCAGTGATTGTATATAGCTGATCAGCAGGTTCCGGTGGTGAATCATTGGGTCAGCAGGTGCCAGCGGGGAGGCGCACATGTGCACGTCCTAAACCTGGAAGCAGGCAGCGAAGTACGGGTACGTCACTTTGCCTGGTCAGGCCGCCAGTCCGCAGTACATTGCAGGAGGGCGGTCCGCAAGTGGTTAAAGAGGAACGTCAGTTCTTGTAATGCTGGCCCTGCCATATTTGAAAGTCCATGCCTGCAGATGTATGCTACCATTAATTAACAGTCGGAAGGACAAAGAGTAATCAAACTTATTAAAGCGAAGGTCCACCCACCCCTGCAAAAATTTAAAGCCAGCAGCTACACATACTGTAGCTGCTGACTTTTAATAATAGGACATTTACCTGTCCTGGAGTCCAGCGATGTCGGCACCGCAGCTGATGTTTCCATCGGCTGGTCAGGTGCTGCCACCACCATTACCGGTAAGGGAACGCGGTAGTGAAGCATTACAGCTTCACGCCGGGTCCCTACTGTGCATGCGCGAGGCACCACTGCGCTCTCCTACTGGCCCGGCCGCGGTGGAAGGAGGAGGGAGCTGAGCTGCCAATGTAATGCACCGCGGCCCGGTCTCCCGGAAAAGGGGAGCAGATACCTGTCAAATACAGTTATCTGCTCCCCACCGAGAGGTGCCAAATGTGGCACCGGAGGGGGAGGAGACAAATGAGCGGAGGTTCCCATTTTGGATGGAACTCCGCTTTAAGTACCTTCTTTAGCCCTCTGTATACAAAGGACAAAATAAAATGGGGTAACTCAGGTCCATAATGGGAATAGTATTAACATAGCCCCAAAAGAAGCCCAATGGCTTAGAATTGATATGGTCCAGAAACATTTAGATAAAATAATGGCAAATAAAGCACCTGGACCAGATGGATTACATCTACATTTCTTCAAAGAGTTAAGCACTGTTATTTCAAAGCAATTGTTTCTCATTTTTATAGACTCTTTAATGACTGGCTTGTGCCACAAGATTATGCAAGGCTGATGTGGTGCCCATATTTAAAAATGAATCAAAATCTTTACCTAGCAACTACAGACTTGTTAGTTTCACTTCTATAGTTTTAAAGATATTAAGAAAATCACACAGAAGAGTTTTGGCTAGAAAACAATATTTTATGCAATAGCCAGCATGAATTCACGAAAGACTGAAGTTGTCAAACCAATCTGCTTTCTTTTTTATGAGGAAGTAAGCAGAAACTTACTGGCTGTAAATATAGTATACTTGAACTTTGCAGAAGAGTTTGACACAGTTCCCCACAAATGATTAATGTGTAAGTTAAAGTCTATAGGCTTCAAAAATTAAATTTCAAAATTTGTAAATAGGTGTAAAGGCTAGCTGGAGGCTAGCCTGTATTTGTGGGAGGAGGCTGAGAGGGCTACTTAAGCCTCCTCCTCCTTCAGGCCAGGGCTCGTCGGCGTCTCTGGGTTCATCAGGGGGTGGGGCCTACATGTCACTTCCGGGTCGGCTGCAACATGGTGGCGGTGCCTCTCTCGGGGCTTCACTGGGGAGTTCGCCTGTCCACCCACCTGGTCCCCCCTTGGCACCCACATGACGGGTCCCTGCTTCTCCCGGTGTTTCGGGGGGGGGGGGGGTGCTCGGCTGGCCACCCGCCCGCCGCCGACTCTTCTCCCTATTCAATTATCTAGCATAGCTCCACGAGGGAGCCTCTCGCTGGCCAGCCCCTTTCTCCCCATTACCAGCCTGCTCCAGGTGGGAGCCACCTGCCCGCTTTCCCGGGTGTTGGGGGGGGGGGGGGAATGTCCAGCCAGCTGCCTGCTCCTCCCTGCCACGGCGCCCGCCCGCTTCTCCCGGCGAGTATGTCGGGGGAGGGGGGGCCGTCCGTCCTCCACCCACCCTTCTTCCCCTCGACTGCAGCTGGTCAGGTGCGGCCCGCCCGCTTCTCCCGGTGATTATGCCGGGGGAGGGGGGGCCGTCAATCCATCCTCCGCTCATCCTCCTTCGGCTGCAGCTGGCCAGGTGCTGCCCGCCCGCTTCTCCCGGCGCTCGTGCGGGGGGGGGGGGCGTCTGTACATTACCTCAGACGCCTCTCTCTTCATCTCTCATTCAGTTGCCGGAGCTGTCGGGCGGCGCTTCTCCCGGCTCCCGTGGGGGAGGGATGTTGTTCATCTCTATCTGGGCACAATCCCGCATAGTCGAGGGGGGGGGGGGGCCACCGCCTGCTTCTTCCCTATGTTCCCTCTGTTCTTCATCCCTCTGTTCCTGACAGCATGGGGGGAGGCCACCCGCTTCTCCCGGTACGTACGCCGTGGAAAGGGGGGGGGGGGTTGTGCCGTCTGTCCGGTCATCCATCCTCCAACCACCCACAGCCCATCTGTCCGGGGCGCTGCCCGCCCACTTCTCCCGGCTCTCAGGCCAGGAGGGGGGGGCGCGTCCAGCCATTCTTCACCCACCCATTTGCCACTCGCCCGCCAGTTCACCTCCCTAGTACCATGCCGTACATCGTGGTGGGGACGCCAGCACGTCTCCCAGTTCGCATGACCGGGGGGGCGTTCACCCGACCGCTCACCTCCCCGTATTCATGTGGGGGGGGATCCCCGCACGCCTCCCGGGCTTCCACCGTTTCAGTCACAAGTGTTCATATCGTGGCATTTCGGCCTCAGGATTTCTGTCATAGCATTGTGGCACAGGTTTCTGTCATAACTGTTCGTTTAGGCGTTTAGTCTCAGCCCTTGTTTTTCTGTCATGGCATTTTTCTGTTTTAGCGTTTCCTGCCTCAACATTGTTATTGTTGCGTTCTGCCCCAGCATTTTTGTCAGGGCATTCGGCCCTATTATTTCTGTCATGGTATTTCTGCTCCAGTGTTTCTGTCGTAGCGTTCAGCGTTTCTGTCGTAGCGTTCAGCGTTTCTGTCGTAGCGTTCAGTATTTCTGTCATAGCGTTCTGCCCAGCATTTCCGTCATGGCGTTTAGCATTCTATCGTAGCGGTCTGTACATCATTACTGTCATAAGAATTCTGCATTTCTGTGATAGCGTTCTGCCCAGCATTTCTGTCATAGCGTTCAGCATTTCTGTCATAGCGTTCAGCATTTCTGTCATAGCGTTCAGCATTTTTGGCTTAACGTTCTGCTCAGCTTTTCTGTCTTAGCGTTCAGCATTTCTCTCTTAGAGTTCTGCCCTAGCATTGCTGTCATAAGCGTTCAGCATTTCCGTCTCAGCGTTCTGCCCTAGCATTTCCGTCATAGCGTTCTGCCCCGGCATGTCTCTCTTGGTGTATAGTCTCGGCATTTCTGTCATAGCGTTTCTTCCCCAGGGTTCTGTCATAGTGTTCTTCCCCAGGATTTTCTGTAATAGCGTTTCTGGCTCAGGATTTCTGTCATGGCATCTCTGCCTCAGGATTTCTGTCATGGCGTTTTTTCTTTATTCGGTCATGGCGTTTGCTGTCAGTGTTCTGCCCCAGCATTTCTGGCTCGGCGTTCAGGCTCAATTTTTTCTGTCTCGGCATTTCCGTCATAGCGTTTTCTGCCCCAGGATTCTGTTTTTTGCATTTCTGCCATCAGTATTTCAGTCATAGCGTTTCTGTCATTGCGTTTCGGTCATGGCATTTCTGCCTCAGCGTTCTGCCCCAGGATTTCTGTCATCACGTTTCTGCCTCTGCGTGCTGTCAGAGCGTTTTTCTACCCCAGCATTTTCTGTGATTTCATTTCTGCCCCAGGGTTTCTGTCATAACATTTCTGCCCCAGGTTTTTCTGTCATAACATTTCTGCCCCAGGTTTTTCTGTCATTACATTTCTGCCCCAGGTTTTTCTGTCATTACATTTCTGCCCCAGGTTTTACTGTCATTACATTTCTGCCCCAGGTTTTACTGTCATTACATGTCTTCCCCAGGTTTTTCTGTCATTACATGTCTGCCCCAGGTTTTTTCTGTCATTACGTTTCTGCCCCAGGTTTTTTCTGTCATTACGTTTCTGCCCCAGGTTTTTCTGTCATTACGTTTCTGCCCCAGGTTTTTCTGTCATTACGTTTCTGCCCCAGGTTTTTCTGTCATTACGTTTCTGCCCCAGGTTTTTCTGTCATTACGTTTCTGCCCCAGGTTTTTCTGTCATTACGTTTCTGCCCCAGGTTTTTCTGTCATTACGTTTCTGCCCCAGGTTTTTCTGTCATTACGTTTCTGCCCCAGGTTTTTCTGTCATTACGTTTCTGCCCCAGGTTTTTCTGTCATTACGTTTCTGCCCCAGGTTTTTCTGTCATTACGTTTCTGCCCCAGGTTTTTCTGTCATTACGTTTCTGCCCCAGGTTTTTCTGTCATTACGTTTCTGCCCCAGGTTTTTCTGTCATTACGTTTCTGCCCCAGGTTTTTCTGTCATTACGTTTCTGCCCCAGGTTTTTCTGTCATTACGTTTCTGCCCCAGGTTTTTCTGTCATTACGTTTCTGCCCCAGGTTTTTCTGTCATTACGTTTCTGCCCCAGGTTTTTCTGTCATTACGTTTCTGCCCCAGGTTTTTCTGTCATTACGTTTCTGCCCCAGGTTTTTCTGTCATTACGTTTCTGCCCCAGGTTTTTCTGTCATTACGTTTCTGCCCCAGGTTTTTCTGTCATTACGTTTCTGCCCCAGGTTTTTCTGTCATTACGTTTCTGCCCCAGGTTTTTCTGTCATTACGTTTCTGCCCCAGGTTTTTCTGTCATTACGTTTCTGCCCCAGGTTTTTCTGTCATTACGTTTCTGCCCCAGGTTTTTCTGTCATTACGTTTCTGCCCCAGGTTTTTCTGTCATTACGTTTCTGCCCCAGGTTTTTCTGTCATCACGTTTCTGTCTCAGCATTTGGTTCAGCATTTCTGTATTAGCGTTGTTGTCCTTGTGTTTCTGCCCCAAGATTTCTGTCACAACTTTCTGCCTCAGTGTTCAGCCTCAGCATCTCTCAGAGGGGCATTGTTGTACAGTCACGGCACATACTCCGGTAGCTGTTTCATCTCCATTGTTTGTCATGTCTCATCGTTTTGTGTTCGTGGTTGTACCTGCGTCAGGTAGCTAGGGCTCACATGTCAGGATCTGTCACGTCTACAGATCCATACGGGCTGAGGTTTCGTTTGTTAATGATTGTTGACCACAATCTTCTCGCCCGTATAACATACGTCATACGATGCACGTTCATTCACCACACCTGTACGATTACCCACCACGGTCTGTGGGTACACCAGCCCTGAGTTTTCAGTTAATTACCTGTCCCTGCGCGGCAGGCTACTGGGGCTCCTTCATTACTCACACAAGGGGGGGGGGGGTTCATTATCAGGTTCATTCACGCGCAGTGGTCTTGACATTTCATGTTCTCATACTTAGGTAGGTATGGAGGGGTGTTGTTGTTCTCATGTCTTGTTGTCTGTTTTTCTCGTGTGCATGTTCTCAGGTTGGGCTGTATTGGCATTCGTCATCCCCTTGTTGGTCCTTAAGTGGTAGGTTGGGCAAACGTCGTCATGATTCTGGATTCCATTCTCAGCTCGGATCTTGTCTAGGAGGTGGCCTGGAATACTGCTCAGGGACGTCAGTCCAGTCATCTTTTTCCGTTCCCCAGCCGGTTCCAGGTAGGGGGGGTCACTTTGGGTATGACTGTTTTCATGCCATGGGACTTATTTCCCTGGGGTGGAGTCTGGCCCTCCTTCCTCGGTTCTGGTTTCAGACTCAGTTGCCAGGTCACAGGCTGAAGCACGACCCGATTGCATCAGTTGGGACCAGTATTCTGTGTCTGGCATGGTTTCTCCATGTTGTCAGTACTTATTGCCTTAGGGCATGGGCCTTATCCACCTACTCCATCACATCCTTCAGGTATGTAGCATTTTGAACTCCTACCAGTTGTTCTTTGGCACTCACCCTCACACTTCTCCATACCAGTATGGCCAGGCCAGGGCTTGGGAGGGGTTTCACTGAGCACTTCACTGGTGTCCGTTTGTAGTTTTGATATTCTCGGCCATTCATTTTGCAGGGGCTCCTCGGGGCAGCCATTGCTCCCCTTCCCCCACGCATCCTCATTCACAAGCAGTTCATTCTCATTTCTGGGTCGTCTCGGACTTCAGGCCCTGTCCAATCGTTCACGGGATGTTTAGTTGGGTTCTGGGTAGCTTCACAGGTCTGTAGGGGGTTCTGTCTCATCACCAAGTCGGGGGGCGGGGGTGTTTCTCCGGTCATAGGGGACAATTTTCGGATACATACTGTTGCCATCCGGGCGCAGGCTACTACTCTTGATGGATTGTTACCTCCCCTTTTTCACCTAAATTTGTGTCTTTTTGCCCTCTTTTCAGGCATACTGACCAGTCAGGCCAAGGCACACCTCAGGCCTTGGTGCTTAGGAGTATCACTTTCTCACTCGAAGACTCTGACTACAAGTGTAAAGGCTAGCTGGAGGCTAGCCTGTATTTGTGGGAGGAGGCTGAGAGGGCTACTTAAGCCTCCTCCTCCTTCAGGCCAGGGCTCGTCGGCGTCTCTGGGTTCCCACCCACCCGTTTCCCCCAATCTTCATACATACTCTTATTACTTTTTCTTACATTCAGGGTATGCCCTCTTTTCAGGCATACTGACCAGTCAGGCCAAGGCACACCTCAGGCCTTGGTGCTTAGGAGTATCACTTTCTCACTCGAAGACTCTGACTACAAATAGAAAATTGCCTAAAAGGCTGTGAACGAGAGTAGTGATTAATGATTCATACTCTGAATGGTCCAAGGTTATTAGTTCAGTGTTGGGACCCTTACTGAACAAAGTTCAATGTTGGGACCCTTACTGAACAAAATTCAGTGTTGGGACCCTTAATTTTTAATCTACTTATAAATTATATAGAATTTGGGATTAAAAGTGCCATTTGTATGTTTGCAGATGACACAGAGCTATATAGTGGCATAACGTCCTTAAAGGATGTCTCCAACTTACAAGCACTGTTTGGTCAACAATGTGGCAAATTAGGTTTAATATTGATATGTGTAAAGTTATGCACTTGGGGGCTAAAAACATACATGCATCATACATTCTAGGAGGAGTACAACTGAGAAAGTCAATCGTGGAGAAGGATCTGGATGTTCTGGTATGTCAGACTTAATAATAGCATGCAATGCTTGTTCTTTTTCAAGCACTGATTTATGCAAGTCGTACCCCATGATTTCCAATGAGTACCATTCATATCTGTGTGGCTTCAAGTCACAGCAACTTCAAAGTAGTCCCTGCACTACTTTGGTCCGACTTTGATGCAACTTGAGGTCCATAGGCCTCAAAATTACACAGGCATTGCTTCAAGTCATGTCAAAATCACG
Organism: Lithobates clamitans; assembly: GCA_037952925.1. NCBI lineage: Eukaryota > Metazoa > Chordata > Amphibia > Anura > Ranidae > Lithobates > Lithobates clamitans. Next base: position 9,330,828 of record JBBGZY010000429.1, read on the forward strand.
GCAAAGTTGTGCGACTTTCAGGTCGCACAAGTGAAAAAGGGGCCTCAGGCTGGGTTCACACTAGTGCGAAATGAATGCGGTTTTCCCCATGTCCTCTGCAATCCAATTCGTACAGCAGGAGATTGTTACTGGCTCTCTATGGAACCGGTTCACATCTCTCCACAGCGGCTCTGATGCGATTTGCACAGGAGCCCTGTGCATCTTTTGGTCCATTTCAGATCCAAATTCAGCCCAAAATTTGGGCTGAAACCGGACCTGAAACAGTGAACAAGGACGCACGGGAATCCAACTGTGAGCTGCTGTGTTTCTCATATGTGAACCCAGCCTTAAAGAGACAATAATATTTTCAGCCCGTTGCCTGCTATGAAGGCTGGTAGCTTGCTGAGGGAACATGAAGAATAAGGGAGGGCTCTATCAAAGGACTAAACTAACTAGCCCCATCATACAGGAAAGATGGATTATATCTTTAAGAAACATAAAAATAACAAATTATGGTTACATTGAATTTAACCTAGATGTCAGCATCATGACATTAACACATACACAATGCAATCTCATGCGACAGCAAAAGATACACGATAAGTGTTCCAGAACAATGCCAAACTGCAATTTCTAAAGCAGGCAAAATGCTTTCTTTTAAGACCTTATCTGGAATATGTAGTTCAGTTTTGGGCACTGATTCATAAAAAGGATATTGGGGAACTAGGGAAAGTTCAGAGAAGGGCAACCAAACTGTTAAGTGGTATGGGGGAGCTTAGCTATGAAGAAAAATTATGTGAACTGAATTTAATTTATCTTGAGAAGAGGTGATTAAGGGGAATATGATCAGGAAAAGTTTCCAAGCCATATAACACTCAGATAGAGTAGTACTTAGCCATTCACATGGGTCTTGGAAAGTCCAAGCTGTTCTTATAGAAAGTGATGGTCTATAGGTCCATATCCAGAGGAGACATGGTTCATTAAATGGATTGAGGAGATAGGGGAGGAGGTATCCCACAAGCTGTCATCATGGGAGCAAGACTGGAAGCTTGACCGGTTTTGGCAGTCACGCCGTCTGCTTCAGAGGAAAACAGAGGCCATATTTTCCTCTGAAGCAGTCAGCATGACCAGCCTGATAGGCACCTCTCTCTGGGAGTTTTGCAGTTATGCTTGATATATGTGCCATAATTCACTCTGGCTCAATGCTGCTTACATGGGGGTTGGTCTCACAAAACATTTAATGAAGGCTGGGTTCACATCTAAGCCACATGTGGCTCACAGCAGGGGTCCGGTGTGTCCACGTTCACCGTTTCAGGTCCGATTTCAGACCTGAAACAGACCAAAAGACGCACAGACTCCTGTGCAAATTCGCAGTGGAGCCACAGTGGAGATATGTGAACTGGCTCCATGGAAAGCCAGTCACAATCTCCTGCTATTGCGAGTGAACACAGCCTGAAGGATACACTGGGACTTTAAATGCCATTCAGCCACATGTAGTGGCCAATCGACGGGGCTTTTATGTGAGTTGGTCTCACTCTATATTCCATTAGAGGATCCCTTAATGAACTTTGAATGACATCCAGCCACATGTTGGTCCTGGGAACACATCCTACCAAAGGATCTTTCCAGGAATTCTGAATAACATTTAGTTACATATAACTATCTAATCTTGAACATCAATATGGAGGAGAGGCTTTAATTTTGTGACTTAGTTCATGTAGACTGTTCCCCCTACTGGGGTATTAATACCTATGAACATTTTTAATTGCACAATTTTGTTTCCCCTTTTTTTTTTGGGGGGGGGGGGGGGGTGCTTACATGATTTCCCTGCAGTTGCTGTACACTGTAGTGATGACTCTGGGATTTTATTTACTTTGCTTAGCCTGCAACTGACACTAGGTAAGTAAATCTACTGTGATCAAGTGAGTTAATACCCCTCTGTAGTTCTCTCTAAACCCTCCTGTAAACTAACAAGTTATCTGATTCAAAGATAGTGCCTTGTTCTCTGAGTAGAGAACGTCTACCCTGTCGTTTTACCCTTTTCTATGCAGCCGTGGTTGTTGATTTGGAAATACCTTGATAGTTTTAGTAATTAGCTCAGTACATAAATGTATACAGCCAAAACATGTTAGGTATATTTATCTAAATCTGCACCTTGTGCAAACATGTATAACTCATGATTTCAAAGCAGTCCTGCAAGAATGAGGTAGCTTCCAACGCAAAGATTTGGAAAGTTTTAATAGCTGGTCTTGTTCTGCAGATCAGAGATTTGTCAGAAATAATCATCGTCAGTGAGCTGTGATTTGATCAAGACATGGTAACAGGGCAACTTTGTATGCTCTGGGGACATTTGTATACTTGGTCAACAATGTAATTTGCTTTATTTGGAAAACTCACTTTTTTGATAGAATTTACTGTATTCAGCTGTCTCCAGTTGCAACTACGACACTCTCTGAATGTGTATTTGGCTGGATGTTAACAGCATCATGTAATTTTCCCAGAGCTAGCTTAGCTTTCTGGGTGGGGGTTATATACACAGTAGTGATTATGACCGTACAGAACTAAAAATAAAAGTCTACATTTCACTATTTGGTATTCCAAGTCCAGCAGGCAATGTGTCTCAACAATAGCAGTAGATGTGCAAAAGCCATTGTTTACATACAGTATACTTGGGCTCTTCCACCTTTGGACTTACTTGAATATGCAGGACTGTTTAATCTATAGGTGCTCTATTGATAACCAGTGCCACATCAGGAATGGAGCCATCCAGCCAAGTCTCTGTAATAACGATCACAGCTTGAGTTTGTTGATCATGTTGGTGAGTGATTAAGGAGTTTCTAAGAAAAAGACTCTGCAAAGTTGGTCTGTTTCAAATAAGCTTTTGCCTTAGTTTGTAGACCAACTCTTCGCTACGTGGCCTTCTTTGCTTATCAGGTGAGATGGTATTAGTTCCAGTTGCCTCCACTGAGTGTGGGATCACTAGTGGAATAAAGTTTGGACTTTTTGGAGTGTGATTCAGGTACAATTCCTTATGTCTGTTTCATATATGTTTTGGCTGTCTGTTTTCGAAGGCACTAAGCCAATGTGTTAGCATGTGCCACCATAGCAACTGTCAACAGTTAATTTATAATGTATAAGACATTAACAGACACTAAATACATCTATATTACAAGGTGCAGAAGGCTATTAAGACACATTAACCCTCCTAAGAGAAACATGCATAGGATTCATATTATATTTGGTGTCTATCAAATTTTGGTTTTATTATATAATTTGTTGGCTGTCAGATTATGGAACCTTGTCATCTGGAAATATTGCTGGAATAATTGGCATTGAGGGAGGATCAGCTGGAGCATATCAAAACTAATTATAAGAGCCAGTGACTATAATTTTTCAGATTGGATTTACTCTGCATGAATCTTAAGTTTTATTCACTTTTAATCCATTTTAACTGTTGCATATTGGTTTTTGTAACATTTTTCTATAAATATTTTTTTTACACCTTTTTCTGGTACTTTAAAGCTTCACACCATGTTTTATGTAACTTTAAAGTAGGTGTAAAAGCTAAAGTTTCTTTTTAACCTTAATGCATTCTCTGCATTAGGGTAAAAAAAAAAAAAACTTTTGGGTGCAGCTCCCCCAAAAATTACTTACCTGAGTCAAATTTTGATCCAGCACTGTGCCTGAGAGTGGCAGCGCTTCTCTCTATCGCCCTCTTCACTGCACACAGTGAGAACAATGGGAGCCACTGGCTCCGCTGCTGTTAATCAAGTCCAGTGACAAAGGAATGGTTGTCGGGGCCGAGCCACAGTGTGTCAATAGATGAGCGCAGTGTGGCTCAGGATCAAGCACATACTAGTGCCCCCATAGCAAGCGGATTGCTATGTGGGCACTTGGTAGGTGAGAGGAGCCAGAAGCACCTGTGGGGGATTTTAGAAGAGGAGGATCAGGGCTTCCCTGAGCAAGACCATTGCACAGAGCAGGCCAGTATAACGTTTGTTATTTATTTTTATAAGAGACTTTACAATCACTTTAAATAGTTTGTTTGATCCAAGCTGGCCAAATTAACTATCACCTTTTTTAAGTGATGGAGCACTGTATCATACAGTAAGAGCAGCACTGTTTTACAGCGGCATCTTGGGAGACTTCCCCATCTGCTGCTGAGAAAAGAAAAACGAGTTGGGCTAAGTGCTTCTCAGCCATTCACAGGTAGCCTTGTATTTTTATCAATGAATACAAGGCTTCCTCCAATGAGCTGGGTTGGCAACGTTGGTGGCTGATATCACAATCCAGCCAATCAGAAGGCGGCTTCTTGTGAATGGTTGAGAAGCACTCAGCCTGGCTCAAGTTTGTTCCAGCAGTATTTGGAAAGTCTCCTGAGATGCTGCCAGAATATAACGCTGAATACTGTAACAGAAAACCTGGCTGAATCTCTGTAATGAGCTACTATATTGTATACTGTTACATTCCTGTATGAGTGTGGCAGCAAGTGCTATAATATTTCGTGATTGGATGTACAGTAGATACATTGGAAGGAGCAAGGCTGGTTGGATGACTCAAAGATGATGTATTAAGTTAATTCATATTAATATTGTACAGCTTTTTATCCAGTAACTAGGTGAAGCTTTAAATCCTATTCAAGGAGCAAAGCAGGCTGTTTACTCTACGCATTAAAGAACTCGAACTGACAAACAGCACCGTACAGAATGTGTTAAAACCATGATGATTTTGTATACATTTGGCACGTATTAAATGTTTATTTGTAGAACAGTATTTAGAGAACACATTTAAAAAATGCTTTTGTCCCCATGGTTTTTATTTATTAATTTCTTTATTTTTTGTTATGGCAAAAAAAAAACCCTGTAGTAATTACCTCCAAAAGAAAGCTCTGTCTCAAAAACGTATACAAATTTAATTTGGGTACAGTGTACCCAAATGCATGACTGAGCAATTGTCACTTAAACTGTGACAGTGAAAACTTAATGGCCTGGGTATTAAGAGGGTGAAAGTTTCCAAGACTGAATTGTTTAAGTTTTTTTTTTTTAGTCTTGGAAACTTTCACCCTCTTAATGCCCAGGCCATTTTTAAGTTTTCACTGTCACAGTTTAAGTGACAATTGCTCAGTCATGCAACACTGTACCCAAATTAAATTTGTATACGTTTTTGAGACAGATAGAGCTTTCTTTTGGAGGTATTACAGATTTTTTTGCCATAACAAAAAATAAAGAAATTAATGAATAAAAAACTATGGGGTCAAAAGCATTTTTTTTAGTTTGTTATGAAATTACGTAATTTCAAATACATAATCCTTCATAAATTTAGGGCAAAATGTATTCAGCTACATTTCTTTGGTAAAAAATAATCCAGTATATTAGTCAGTGTGAAAGTATAAAGATAATAACTCTATAGTTTGCTCATTTTTCAAATATATAATCATGTTGTACTGATTGCTTTTCTTATTTATTGAGGCCCTAAAATGCCACAATACAAATACTCCCCAAATGACCCCTTTTTGGAAAGTAGACAATCCAAGGTATTTAGTAAGGGCGTGATACGTTTTTTGAAGTTGTAATTTGTCACTTTTTCGAAAAATAAGACAATTATTATTTTTTTCACAAAGTTGTCATGTAAACAGGTAATGTTTCACACACAGCATGGGCATACTGATAATTACACCTCAAAACACTTGCTATGCCCGTTGAGTATGGGGATATCACGTGAAACCTAGATGCATAGGAGGGGCCCAAAATCCAAACAGCATCTTTGGGCTTTCAAGGAGCATAAAATACACATAAATTAGCATCTCATTTCCTGACTAGCGATCACATTTTTGGAGGCCCCGGATCACCAGGTCAATGGAAACACCCGCAAAACGACTACATATTGGCAAGCACACAATCCAAAAGGTATTTTCTCATGAGTATTTTGACACATTTTTCGGAAAATGCAGGGGATAAAAATGTTTTTTTTTTTTTTTTAAACATTTTTTTTAACAAAGTTGCCAATGAATAAGATATTTCTAACACACATTATATGCATACTAATGCCCTGTACACACGGTCGGACATTGATCGGACATTCCAACAACAAAATCCATTGATTTTTTCCGGCGGATGTTGGCTCAAACTTGTCTTGCATACACACGGTCACACAAAGCTGTTGGAAAATCCGATCGTTCTGAACGGGGTGACGTAAAAGACTTACGTCGGGACTATAACTGGGGCAGTAGCCAATAGTTTTAGTCTATTAATTTATTCTGAGCATGCGTGGCACTTTGTGCGGAGGATTTGTTTACACACGATCGGAAATTTCCGACCACGGATTTTGTTGTCGGAAAATTTTATAGCAAGCTCTCAAACTTTGTGTGTCGGAAATTCCGATGGAAAATGTGTGATGGAGCCTACGCACGGTCGAAATTTCCGACAACAAGGTCCTATCACACATTTTCCGTCGGAAAATCCGACCGTGTGTACAGGGCATTAGAATTTCACCACATTCACATACAATTTCCTACCGATCACATTTTTGGAGGCCCTGGGGCACCAGAACAGTGGAAACCTATAGAATTCACCCCAATGTAATTTCTAAAAGGCATAGTCAGTCTTTTGAAGACTATATGTTCTTGCCAAAAAATTTTGGAAAATGCAGAATGAAAAGGTTTTTTTTTTTTTTTTTTTTTTTTTTTTACACAGAGTTGTCAATTCAATAGGATTTCTCGCATACAGCGTGGGCATACTTATGCCCCGTACACACGGTCGGATTTTCCGACAGAAAATGTGTGATAGGACCTTGTCAGAAATTCCAACCGTGTGTAGGCTCCATCACACATTTTCCATTGGATTTTCCGACACACAAAGTTTGAGAGCAGGCTATAAAATTTTCCGACCACAAAATCCATTGTCGGAATTTCCGATCGTGTGTACACAAATCCGACGCACAAAGTGCCACGCATGCTCAGAATAAATAAAGAGATGAAAGCTATTGGCTACTGCCCCGTTTATAGTCCCGACGTACGTGTTTTACGTCACCGCGTTCAGAATGATCGGATTTTCCGACAACTTTGTATGACCGTGTGTATACAAGACAAGTTTGAGCCAACATCCGTCGGAAAAAATCCTAGGATTTTGTTGTCGGAATGTCCGACCGTGTGTACGGGGCATTAGAATTACAACCCAAAACACATTCTGCTACTCCTGAGTATGGCAATACCATGTCTGAGACTTTTAGTGCCTGGATTATGTACCAGACGTTGTATCATGTGTATCACAATCTACTAAACTATATCAAAACTATGATTGCTTCAAAACAAGTGGTCAGGGAATTAGCTTAGTGTAGCTTCACCTTTAGCAGTCCCTGTTCCTATGAGCAAAGCAAGCCTAGTCTACTGGTTTGTGGCTGCACCCACAAATACTATGTTCACTGGTCAGGAAGTACAGAAGGTTAAAGGAAGAACAAGAGTTCCTGTGGTTCCAGGAGTGCAGTTTGCCATAGGGGATAACTGGGTCTAGTGTCTTGCAGGAACATACAGCGCAGATGGGTCAGTTCAGGTGCAGGCAGAGACATGGTTAGCATATGGGCAAAGGATCGGTCCAGGCCACAATCAGAAACATAGTCAAAAACAGGAAAACCAGGAGCACTAATTCTATCTTCACTGGTCTGGTGACACTGTGGCTGGTGATTGGAGAACTGTGATTAGCTACACTATTTAGAGCTTGTTCATATGTGAGGTTGGGGGGGCTGTAAAACCTTGCAGGTATGTTACAGCTGCGGGTGCACATCTGCCACGGCTGAGATGCTTTGCTTCTAGATTTGCCAATCAGAGCAGCCCAGTATTGATGCCGCTGTGCTCCCCAGGGGGACACTCAAACAGCAGGGGGATGTACCCTTAAGTCCTCCAGGAATAAAAAAAAAAAAAAAAAAAAAAAAAAAAAAAAAAAAAAAAAAAAAAAAAAAAAAGGTACCCGCCCCACCGTTTATGTACATTGACCAAGCTGGAAGCAGTTCAGCAAAAATAAATAAATGAAAAAAAAAGACCCCAAACCAATATAGCTTCCATTTGAGGCTTCATGCAGCAGGGCAGTTAGGCTCATAACAGCATAAGAATTGTTTTTTTTGGCACCCAGGTGCAGCATACAGTCCACTGCCAGCAACCTGTCAAAATCAATTACAGGCTGAAATATGGCGCAGCTGTATACAGGTCACAGCAGTATTCGTGTACAGGATGCATCTGCATCTCATACAGTTTAAGTAAAATATAACTGCATCCAGGGCCATCTCTGAATGAAAAGTCAAAACAAAAAACATGTCAGTTGTACAGCAAACTTGCCTTCGCATTACTGCAGAGACTCAAGTACTGAAATGCTTTAAAAGGAGAAATCCAGCCTGAGCTTTTGAGCTTCACCTCTGGATTACATGAGTGCAATTCATTTTGCACTCCTGTGACCCATTTTCAGCAGAGAGCGGTCTGAAGTCCACTCTCCGCTGAGGTCACTGCCATCAGTCGAGGTAACAAGTCATCCCGACTTCCCAAGTCTGCATCTGCCAGCTGCCTTGATTGATGGCAGTCTCAGCATCTCAGCGACAACATACCAAAAAGCAACTATAACAGCAAGCCCTGCTAAGCTATGGTCTCAGCAAACAAATGGTGTAAAAGTAAATAATGTAGCTGAATAGGTAAGCAGTGTCATCTTTGGAGGTTTAGAAACTAGATGTGATAAATCCTAATTCCTGGATAAATGGAACACTGAAAACATGCAAAGCAAACACCAGTAATGCGTGGACAACATTGATTTTTTTTATTAAATATAAAAAAAAAACTGTTAGGGCACATGCATTCCCTTTGCAATGCTGAACTGTAAAACCAATGGAAAAAAAAAAACACAGATAAACATAGGTCAGTTTCAAAGCAAAATTGCTTATGCCACGGTCTCAGTAAGGATTTCAAGTTACAAAATGTATACAATTCATGGTTCTTAAAGCGCTATCAGAAACTCAAATACTGGAATGTGTTAAGACTTTCAGACCATGTACTAAGCTTTTTTTTCTTATACTAGTATTTATTTTTGAGAATTGTTTTCCCTGCTATGGGGAAAAAAAATATAAAATAAAAAGAAGTAATTTAACAAATAACTGGCATCTGCCTATCCAGTTACTGAGAAAGTGGCAAAATCAGCTTAACACAGCAACACTGCTGCAATGTTGATAAACTATGCATACATAAATATACAAAAGGCAAGTGATTTCAAGCGTAACAAAAATACATAAAAGATGTAACAATTTATGAGGACAATAAACATCCCTCTGTTTTGCCCTTTATTAACAAAAATGCAAACTACATACAGTAATGTATTATTGAAATAGTAGTTCAGAGCTACCAAACATTTTATAATTGCCTGTCCTTGGTGTATAGTATGGTAATTAAGCTGTTATATTTTATTGTGTAGATTGTAAACCAGATATACTTCAAGTCATTACAACATTGCAGGAGCAATAACAAACCCACTCAGTACAAAGATATTTAAAAATAAAAAAACAGGGTACCTATACTGAAATAAGAGGACCCTAAAATCTGAATAAGTGATATTCAAATTGACCTGGTCAAAAAAACATCCATACAATAAACAAAAAGCGTATAATTTCTGGATTTTGGAAACCTAGTGTTTTAAATTTCAGAAGCGCTGAGTTAATTGTAACTGAAAAACTGTGAAATAATTGCGCTGAGTTATTTCACTTCTATCCTGAAAAACGTTACCGGATTTGGTTAACATTTTCTGCACAATGAAAACATTAAAAAAGGAGTAGACCATGGAATCAGCACAGTGTAACAGTATGCATCAGAGACAGTTATGCTGGGGGGAAAAAAACCAAAACAAAAAAAAAAACCTCTTAAAGCACACCTGTGCCCAGACTATAAAAAAAAATATATATGTATTTACATATTCCTTACATACAGCCATAACTTTAATATAAGTCACTGAACTTAGTAGCTGCAGGCATTGTAGGGGAATATCAAATATCACAACAGTCACTTTCTGACAACTCAAAAGGATCTGTTGGGTTACATTAAAATGCTGGTCAGCTGCCAAGTCTCTGCTGACAGGGGAAAGGAAGCTGCAATTTTATACATCTGCAGATTGCAAAATGCAAACCATGGTCCTACATACTATAACATTGACCTGAGATATAGAGCATCTGTAGATCGTTTTACAGAAGCCAAAGTCTCTCTAGCTGTATGACTTTGTTTTTGGTATAGCTAAGAGAGTTAGGAGTTAGAGAATTTGCCCTAAAAGATGGGACAGTACGTAAAAAAAGGTAGAACCAAGGGATTTATATACCATAACAGCAGGTGCTGGAACACATATGCAAGTAAAAAAAATAATAAAGAGGGAGGGAAGGGGGAAGAACCACTTTAGGGAAGCCCACTCAACTCCACAGCTGAAGTAAAGGAAAGCTCTAGAAATGCTTTGGCCAGATTGGGGGGTCTGTGGATTTTGCTTGGCCCACTATAAAAGGCATTTACCATGATCTGTATAGATTACTTGATGCCAATAAAACCAAGTCTTATTAAGAAACAATCAGATTGTATGTTCTTGGAATGTGTAAGGTCCTCAATGCCTTCAATCTGTTCCACCTTGTTCAGAAAAAAGGTGGATTGAGGGTGGAGTATGCGACCTGCGTGAGGGCTTGTTTTAAAGTGTAGATGAGTCACTGCCTAATATTTAAATGCTTTAACGTCTATAATATGGGCACAGGTGACCTTCAGGCTAGCATAAAAAAATACCAACATCTATACATGAATTAGAAAAATATACTTAGTACACAAAACTTGTCTATCAACTTTAATTTGCAAGTTGCATAGCAAGGAAAACTTTGAAAAGAATAAAAATGTCCAAAAGATAAGGGCCAATACTGTAACCCATCCGTGTAAAAATGGTTAGACTTCAAACTCCACCTTTTAAATAGGTTTCTGCAATTCCCAATATGCTCTGTATTCTATCTGTCATTAAACCTAAAAGCTTATCTTTATGTTTTAGTGAAGTTTAAATAGTTTGTTTGGACCAAGCTGTTCCGAACAAACTATTACCTTCACTACTTGATGTGCCCACTATATTAAGTGTATGGAAGCCTCAGTATACAGCACGTGTTCTGGCAGCAGAATAGAACTTCCTGTCCCACTCCTGGAAGAAAATGGAGTCGGGCTGAGTTCCACTTAGCCATTCACAGGCAGTTTTGTATTCTATGAAGGAGTCAGAGATTGTGACGTCACCCACCCGCAATCAGGGGAAGCTTTGTATTGATTCATAAAACTGTCTCAATTTGGTTTCAGGAGTGGGATGGAAAGTTCCCGCTCCGCTGCAGGTACGCAGTACTGCAGGTGAGGCTACATACAATTTATGCAACACACACAGCAGGCGGATCTCGTAGTGAAGGTAGTAATTTGTTTGAACCAGCTTGATCCAAACTATTTCAACTTCACTAGCATATGAAGATCAGCATTAATCGTGGCCAAGCAAAAGCAAACGTAGTAAATAAGTCTGAATGCTGGACAGTTAAACTTTAATAGACATGCCCATACATATACCTGTATGAAGCAAGATGTTTGCATGGATTACGTCCTAACCAAAACTCTAGGTCAGGGGTCTCAAACTGGCTGCCCTCCAGCTGTTGCAAAACTACAAGTCCCATCATGCCTCTGTCTGTGGGAGCCATGCTGGTAACAGCCAGCCTTGCAATGCCTCATGGGACTAGTTTCACAACAGATGGAGGGCCTCCAGTTTGAGACCCCTGCTCTAGATAGAAGGGGTAAAAACAGAGGCACAATTTCTGTATTTGCCGATAGGAACATTCCATCATGTGACCTAAGCTTCCGCCCTGTCTGAGATTCCAGAGTTCCCACAGGAAAGTTTTTGCAGTGGGCAGATTATACTTAAAACTGTTCCATCTATAGCAATGAACTTACAAATGAACACTTAACATATATATCCTTCTACATTGCTGTCTGTGGCTCTGGAAAATATATATATCACCCTGTGTATTATTCTACTTGAAGTTACTTGACTAGAATGTACCAGGAGAAAAGATGGTTAATACTTGACCTTTTCTTGTTCATTTGAAGTTAGTGGTCAAGTTGTAAAATGTAGGATGGCAACATTTAACACACTTTCATAAACGAGTATATGACTAGATAAGAGTAGGTAAATGCCTGTCCTGGGCTAAACATTTTTACACATAATATAATGCTTTTCTCAAAAAATAAAAATAAAAACATTTTTTTTTCTTGCGTGAATAGTCTTAAATCGTTAAAAACTTTATTCAAAATACCTTCTTTTTTTTCCCCCCAACTCTAACCCAATGTTGCCTCTAGAGCAAAATATTTAATTGTTTGGGCCAGCCTTAAATTTGCAGACATCAACCCCTTGAGGACTAAAGTGAAACAAAAACAATTTTGGGTGATAGAATTTCCCTTTAAACAAACATCCTGAATAATAAGTCAATGTATGAAGTAAAAAACTGAAATGTAAGCATCGTACTAAATAAAATTAAAACTGTAAAGATAACTCAGAATCCTTGATATTGATGAAGTGTGCTTATGAATGTATGTTTATACTTGTGCTCATCATGGACTGAATCAGAATGCTCTACAAGACTGCTGTGCTCAGGTAAGCCTTCTGCAGAGTCTCCAAACCCATGGTAAGAGCCATACTGCAAGATATCTGCCATATTCTCACCCCAAGAAGGCCTAGGAACCACATAATTACTTGGACTCCCATTAATATGCAAAGAGCCACAAGAAGATGAATTTACAGATTCATTCTTATTTTCAATATATGTTGCGCTCTCATCACACTCCTTGTTTCCATTTGTAACAGTGTTGTATCCGTTGATCGACTGAAGGCACTTGGGAGAGCTGGTTTCCATTTCACTGAGTGCTGCGAAATGTCCATTACTTGCTGGTCCATTTGTTAACGAACTGAAGTGCATGCTACCATTCATATCTGCATTAAGAAACAAACCTGTCAAAAATCGTTTATAAGCCGATTGAAAACCATTGGATTTCAACTTCATAATTTTCCAATCCTTTACTTTAGGAATATACTAGGAGACTGCACTGCAGTTCCAACATTAGTTCATGTGTACCTGGTATCCCCATTTACATTTGAACCTTGCTTTACGACAGTTTAAAGTGCAGCAATAGCTAACTGGAAGTAGAGCTGGAAGTCCATAAATTAAATTACAGCCCAATATTGTGCCGGGGAAGGGGGCAGTCTAAATGCAGGAACCCTCAGTGAAAAGCCTTTAAAAATAAATAAATAAAATAAAAAAAAGGGTCAATTCTAGATGCTGCATTTGTTTTCTTTTTTCAGATAATACTCCCTCTGAGGATGAAAATCTCACTGCAAGAACTGCTCAAACTATAAACCTAGTGTTTGAGATGTTAACTAGCCTAGCTTCAGATGTCAAAACACTGACAAAACATTTCCTCATACAAATACAATTCAGAGGAATGCATGCATCCTTCTAGAATCGCACATTACCACTGCACCAATCGCTATCTAGCTGAACTCTAAAAGACTGACTATGGCAATCAACCTCAGCACTGAATGTCATCTTCGAACCCAGTGTACAAAAATGGACTGGGGAACTATGCACAGTGCTTTCCATTTTTTCAGCATTATAAATCAAATTGTCAGCTTTTTTCTGTCTTGTTAATGTATATACAGTAATATTCCCCTTTAAGCTACATTTGTTTTGGTCGCATACAGAATTAAATATAAAAAAAAAAAATGCAAAAATGATTAAGAGCAACTTATTTTGTATATACTTTAAGGCAGGGCTTGACAAATTTGCTTGGAATCTAGGAGCCAGCTAAAAAAGTTAGGAGCCAGGTTTTTTTTTTTTTTTAAACGACCGACAAAGCTTTATTTTCAATATAAAAATTAACCAATCTTAAATTTACACAGAGACGACTAGAACTAATGTGACTGCTTTTATTTCCTGCCATGCAGGTACACAAGACCGCCATATTCTCGCTAAGGATCCAATCAGGTCCGCCTGAAAAACTGACAGGCGAACCTGATCAGACAGCCCGAGTGAAAGGGGCCAAGCAGGGAGATGACAAATAATAAATTCATTTTAATTAACCACTTCCTTCCCGCAGGATGAATATATACGTCCTGTCTTTGAAGAGAAATACCGTAGTTATGGTAGCAGCTAGCTACCATAACCCCGGTATCTTCTTCAAGAGCCGGCGGTTCTCTTTCAGATAAAAGTGGTCTCTGCAGCAGATTAGCAGCGAGATCACTTTTATCGGTGGCAGGAGAGGGCCCCCCCTATCGCCACGATCGTTAGAGCGAGAGCAATAATTCTAGTCCTAGACCTCCTCTGTAACTCAAAACATGTAACCTGTAGAATTTTTTAAATGACACCTATGGAGATTTTAAAGGGTAAAAGTTTGTCGCCATTCCACGAGCGGATGAAATTTTGAAGCGTGACATGTTGGGAATCAATTTACTCGGCGTAACATTATCTTTCACAATATAAAAAAAATTGGGCTAACTTTACTGTTTTCTTATTTTTTAATTAAAAAAAGTATTTTTTCCCAAAAAAGTGCGCTTGTAAGTCCGCTGCGCAAATACGGTGTGACAGAAAGTATTGCAATTACCGCCATTTTATTCTCTAGGGTGTTAGAATAAAAAATATATATAATGTTTTGGGGGTTCTAAGTAAAGGGAAGGAGATGAGCAGGCAGTGAAAACAGGTAGGAAAAGCTCCATTAGCATTGGTGGATGTCTTGTCATACCAACGGCCACCACCAGAGGGCGCCCGATTGCAGAAAGAACCAGGAACCATAGGACTGCAGTAGGCCGCAAAGCCGGGGCCTCAATTACCGGCGCGGCCCAGCGCGATCGCGGCGGGAGGGGGGGGGGGTGTCGAACGGACACACAGCTGTGCCGCCCCAGGCGCCAGGTCGCTAATTCTAGTCGCAAATGCGACCTGGCGCCCGGGTTTTGTCGAGCCCTGCTTTAAGGAGGTATATGGAAAGCAGCATTTAGTAACTGGAATGCAGGCAAGAATTGCAGATATGGCAATTTATACATAGTTACATTGGTCCAGCTCCATATACCTTCTAAAAGTTGGAAATCACTGGAGTAGGTACCACTACTCCAGTGAACTCCACTAGCTTCCTTGAGCAAGGTAGAGAGTGTGATGTCACTGCCCCACCTCCTTACCCCCTCCAATGAGAGAATGCTTTGCATGAATTAAGAAAACAAAAAGCATTCTGTGAATGGCTTCAATACAAACAGGCAGGGCTGCAACCAAATTAGTACACTCTTGTGCAGTGTTCCATATATCAGTGCCCCACTCTTGGCCTCTGCCAGCCAACACATAAGAACCGATCAAAAGAGCCAGCAACACTATAAACTGTAGTCCTTATTCAAGCATGCAGTACAGGGGTAAAAATGCAGGAAGAGGTTGATGCGGTTCAGACTCAACGGGTTTACTTATAACGGGTAAGGCCCATTGAGTCTGAAACGCGTCAACCTTTTCCTGGATTTTTTTTTACCCCTATACTGCATTGCTTGAATAAAAGACAAAGAACTGCAGTTTATCGTGTTGCTAGAGCTTATTTGATTCTCTGAATGGCGCCAGTGCAATTCAGAGAATGACGCTATATGCACGGGACCTGGAAGTTGGTGATCACTGGAGTAGCGATGCCTACTACAATGATTTCCAACTTTTAGGGGCATCTTACAGGTATGGTATCCTGTTTGTAAGTGTAACTCTTATTTTATACCTAATAAATCGCTGGATTTTATGCTATGTGGAGCATTTTGTGTCTTGCATGGTCTCATTCCCCTATCTGCTGATGCTGGTTGGAGAGAGCCCCTGGAGTTGAACGCTGAGTGTCCTGTTTAAAGACCCCTGGCTGGGGTTGCAGCCATCCGCCCCCTCAGGTCTCCTGTAATTAAGAGACCAATTTTATCTGGTAAGAGGCAGTTATTCCCTAAGAGGTGGAGGTCTTTTCACACGCTTTGGTTTCATCACAGCAAGATTTTCGTTTCAATTATCCACAGGGCACCTGGAGACAAGCCACAATTTATGCATGTTTATATACACTGATGGACTTCAATTATTATTATTTTTTAGCCATGGACTTTTTTTGGGTTCAATTTTTCCTTATGTTTAATTTGGTTTAGTCGTCACAGCCACATATCTGTTTTTTCATCACTTTTACTCATTTGTGATATTGTTTTGTTAATTGTGTCATTCCACATTCATTTATTTTATTTTCATTTTTTGCTTTTAGCTTCATTGTGGTTGTTTAGTACATTTTTTATTATTTGGCACTCTTTCATATTTATATTCATATTTTATTCACTAATGCCGCGTACACACGGTCGGACTTTTCGTCTACAAAAGTCCAACGGACGCTGACGGACTAAAGCTGGCTGGTAATCCGATCGTGTGTGGGCTTCTCCGGACTTTCAACTGACTTTTTTTGCCTCAAATCCGACGTACTTTAGATTTGAAACATGCTTCAAATCTTTCCGACGGACTCGAGTACGGTCGAAAAATCCGCTCGTCTGTATGCTAGTCCGACGGACAAAAACCCACGCTAGGGCAGCTATTGGCTACTGGCTATCAACTTCCTTATTTTAGTCCGGTGTACGTCATCACGTAAGAATTCGACGGACTTTTGTGTGATCGTGTGTAGGCAAGTCTGTTCGTTAGAAAGTCCGCCGCAAGTCCGTCGAAAGTCCGCCGCAAGTCCGTCGAAAGTCTGTCGGACAGGCTGTCGGACTTTTGTAGACGAAAAGTCCGACCGTGTGTACGCGGCATTAGTGTTCACTCGTCACTCTCTCATCTATATGAGTGTTGTTTGGGCATTAGCCTGCTGTCACGTTTTCTCTTAGCGCGACTTTTTGATTTTTATATGGTATATACCTAGTTACATTGGTGCAAGCTGGATCAACTATCTGTGTAAAAATGTCACACTAAGAATTCTTCTTAACCAAAAAGGGTACCCCTAAACTGTACAAGCTAACTAGAGTGAGTGAAATCTAGAAAGCATAGTTCTCATTGTAAGAATCTGCATTCTGCAAAAACAGAAAAGGAAGTATAGGCTTATTGCAAAGTTTAATTATAGCCTTGATCACTATATTCATAGATTTCTACATAGACAGAAGCCTACTTGGTACCCAATTAAATTTACAAATTCCTATTCCCACTTGAAAATGTCAAGTGGTTGCCTAGTCACCTCCCTACCTCCATATTGTAACAAATCGGAAGAGAGATTGAGGTCTATTTCCAGAGTGCCATTTATAAACATCACTCCTGAAAAAGACCTTGGGCAGCCACTGTGGCAGATTCATGGCTGTGAACCAAGCCGTCTGATGACCAAAAACAGCAGTCATAAAACTTGAGAGCCTGCCCCTTCCTCTCAAAAGAGGTCAGCAGAACTAATGAAAGAATGGTCATTCATTAGTTCCAAAAACAAGCAGCAGCAGATTAAAAAGAGGAGAGGGGCATTTGATTGTGGTTTTAAACCCTTTCATTTCCTGCACATCTGAAAACATTAACCTTCATCCTTCCAATGTATGTGACCTGTACATTAACCCCTTCAATTCCTTCCCATGATGCTGCTTTGCCTTGTGCACCATTATCAAGCTCCATGTTTAACCAAGCCAATGCCAGCATGTTTCTTCATTTTCAAAATATTATGCCAAAAAAATTAGATCACCTTTGAATGTCTACTTTCCAAAAAGGGGTAATTTTAGGGGTGCATGTATTGTTCTATTATTTGTGTTAGATTTAATAACAAAGTAAGGGAAAACATCTTTTTTTCCCCCCAAAATGTTATCTTTTTTATATAGTAAAAAAAAAAAATTTAAAAAAAAATTCAAATCCAGTGGTTATTAACTGCCAGTAAAATAACGCTTTGTTTCAAAAAAGAATATAAGATTAATTTGGCAACATTATTGCATGACCGAGTAATTGTCAAACTACTGCAACAATATAAAGTGGCCTGGTAATGAAGGGCTATATACACACACAGGTGGATATTCAAATGGTTAAAAGACACGTTAGGTGAGAAACTTTGCAGTGCCAATGCTAACCAGTGTTTTTGTCTGGTTGTCTTTGACTACAATATCTTCAGAGTCACAAACCCATGACAAGAAACCTGCAAAATTACAAAATGTGTAGTCATTTTACAAAGCTTGGTTATGCCAATAATGTTTCCACGAATTGGGTTTTGAGCCAAGTGCTTCACTTCCAGTGGAGCTAGAGTAGGCTTTTAGAAACATTTTGGGGCTGTTGCTTTCTTTGGGTCAATTTCAAAGAAAAAAAAAAAAACACACACAAACTACTGCGTACAGTAATCAGATTTTAAATGACATTTATGTGGCATAGAAACATCAATTGGTGTCACTGGCAGCAAACCACCAGTCTGCTTTAAATAAATGCGTCACCATGGCATTGCTAGAGGGCGAGTGCACATGCCCTTCTTGGGCCCCAATGTCATTCTTGAGCATCACTGAGAACTTTACTGTGCAGCCTACTTGGCAATGCACAACCTCTTCTTGAAAAGCCTCAATGCCCTGTTCCTCCTTTTTAGGGGCCACTATACCTCTCAATAGAATGTCTGTTGTGGAGCACAAACTTTTCATTAGGGTATAGATAGAGCACATGAGCAGGAGGAACACGACCTAAACAGTGAAGATATTACTGTATAAGTAGATACAGTTCAGTGATGACGAGGCCACACAGTGAAGTTCTTAACCCCAAGGTTAGGAGCACTAAAATCGCATTTCAACCCAATTCTATGAAATTAGTAGGGATAACAAAACATAAATATAATCTATTTTATCCTTTTTCTGTTTAAATGCCATGCTGGCCAAGAAAAACAAAACAACTTTTACTTGATAACACAATTTCTAAAGATTTGTGCTAGGCAACTTTGATTGAACACAACTTGGCTTATTTAAAGCGCATCTAGGGTTCTTAAATGACAGTCCAAACATTTCCCAAAACCGGTTATTATATGATGCTAAATCCTCAAAGTAAACAAACTTTATCTTCCTAGAGAGTGTGCAAACTTCGCAACTTGTCTCACATGTTCCTATTCTAATGAACTAAAGTTCACAGTGGGAGAGTTTCAGCAACAGAAGCAGTGCTGTCAATCCAGAAATCACAACCTACATGAGGGTGGCAATGCTTCTCTGAATTTTAGAGCAGTGCAGCATCAATGCCACCCCATCACAGGGAGATGCATTAAGTGGACTCTACTGGTAGGATTAACATGTATTTGTGGGACTTTGAAGGGGAGTAAGAAAACTGTAAATGCATTTTACGAAATGCCATAGTTGTACTTTAGTAGAGCTATACAAGATGCAGGGACCCTCTTCCAAAAAGCAGAGAACTACAACATTTCAAATTCCTTATAATCTGCTTATTAAAGTGTGCAATAGCTTCGAGAATCCAGTAGTGGTGGACCCAAACACTAACTGAACAATGTGTATACATTATACCACATTTAAGATCCTCCACTATTACAGTCAGAACAGGTTATCCAATTTTGTGCCAGTTCATTAAAGTGGCTCTAAAGGCTGAAGGTTTTTTTTTGCGTTAATGCATTTATCTTATACTTAGCTGAGCCAAATCTCGATCCAGCGATGTGCACGAGGGCAGCGGCTCTCTCCCTCTTCATAGGCTCAGAGAGAGCAGTGGGAGCGACTGGCTCCTGTCACTTCAATCACAGCCAGAGAGAAGGGAGCATGGGGGGCTGAGCCGCGCTCCGTTTCCATGGACACACAGTCAGCTGCACGAGTGCCCACATAGAAAGTGGCTTGCTATGGTGGGCACTCAGTGGCGGTGGTAGTGGTGGTGGTGGGGGGGAAGGGCAGGTCAGCCAGCAGGAAACCCAAAAAGAGGAGGATCAGGGATGCTCTATGCAAAACCACTGAACAGAGCAGGTAAGTATAATAGGTTTGTTTAAAAATAAAATTAGGGGTTTACAATCAATCACAGAAATATGCAATTGCCGGCTTTATCGTGGAGAAATACATCCAGGCTTTTACTACATAGTATATAGTTTAATGGTTCTTAAAACTAAAACAAGTTAAGACTTTAATTCCAGAAAAGGCGAGTTTTCATTTTAGAGAAATTAAAGTTACAGGTCAGTTAAAAAGCGGTTCTCCGAGAAAAAAAAAAAAAAAAAAAAAAGGAATAAAAAATAAATATGCTAAAGTTAAGACCCATTAAACAAATGACCACAGCGGATTAGAAAATCACACCTCAGAAAACAGATTGAGCTTGATGGTAATACTGTTCTCATCCCATGTAATAAATATTCCTCCCCAGAGTCTTTATTAGGTTATGACAAGATACCACAGTATCAATGATATAGAACTTTGGATTTTTCACCATATCTAAAATACTGGAAATTACTTAAAAGTAAGCATACTGACTGATACAACGAAAGGGGGTTTGTGTTGCAGATACTGTAAAATTATTAGCATCTGTTGGTCTATTAGATGTGCTCTCCTGAGGTTTCAGATCTTCAATCATCGGTATGTTGCAGCATCTGTCAGAAAACTGCCCAATCCCACCTGATATATCCGAGTGATTTTCTACATGCATGCTGTCGTCGTCCTCCATCCTTCCTGTCATGTACTCCGTGCCAAAGCTGTTCACTAAAAGAAAGAAAGGAAAAAAAAAAAAAAATCATCTTCTTACATAAATACATATGTGCATTTAGAGTAAAGTATTTCTTGACTTTATACAGCAAGTCCCCTACATACGAACATTCAACCTACAATCTTTCAAAGATGCAAACATGTGTTTGCATATTTAATCCTGTAATGCTGGGTTCGCACACTCCGTTTTTTTTTTTTTCACTCAACCCAGTACGCTGAACTAAAAACTACTGTCAGAACGCCGTTCCAACACAAGCAATGTAAATTCAGCAATCTCCCCCGCTGTGTCTGTTCCGAACCCCCCCCCCCAACAGAACACACTGATAAGCATTCACAGCCTTTGCCTGCAAGCGGTAATCTATGTTGAATTTACGAGCAAGTTAGACTTGCGAATGAGTTCCTGTAACTAAACTTGTTTGTAAGTATGGGGGACTTCCTGTACAGCAGTCAAGAGTTTTTTTTTGGTGATGGCTTCCATGATAATTAAAGCCTTAGGGCTCTTTCACACGGGGCGGATCAGTGATGATCCCGTGAACACCCGCTTGCTCAGCGGGAATCGCTCCGCCGATCCCCGCTGAGCAGGAAGATGACAGGTCCGTCGCTGCACACCTGTCAGAGCGCCGCTCTCCCCTATGGGGGATCAGATGATGACGGACCGTAGAGTCCGTCGTCACCCGATCCGATAACGGATGGAAAAGTAGGGTTTTCCTCC
Source organism: Lithobates clamitans (assembly GCA_037952925.1). NCBI lineage: Eukaryota > Metazoa > Chordata > Amphibia > Anura > Ranidae > Lithobates > Lithobates clamitans. The sequence continues at coordinate 9,352,218 of JBBGZY010000429.1, forward strand.
GTTACACTTTTCGGATCGGAGCGGGTCTGATGTCAGCGGACATGTCACCGCTGACATCCGACACTCCATAGGGATACATGTATGTCTGTTTTTCATCCGAAAACGGAAGGATGAAAAACGGACATACGGATCCTCCGTGTGAAAAAGCCCTTACTCAAGCCAAAGCTTTCTTGGACAGGAAGGGTTGGACCCCTATCCAGTTTTTATTGACGTCTGTGCTCAAAGATTTCCCCTCACTCACTGGTGAGAGGAAATGATGGAAAATCTCTTTGGGGAACACGCCATCAACCAAACATACCCCTTTTAATAAGTAGGGATGAGAGGGAACCTTAGAGGTTTATTGCTGTTTGTTTTCTTGCCCAGAAGACTTTACCTGTTTTTTCTTTCCCTGATTAAGCAGGATAAAAGAAAAAAAGGTGAGGGGGAATTTCACCAACACAGAAACAAATAACGAATTGACTAACGTTCTAAACTTTCCTAAAAAAAATAAAAAGTTTAGGCTTGTATTGGCAATGTTCTAACCTGAAAGCATACTTGTACCTTCTGGCCAAAAGACACTTATTCATGACAACTATAAAATTTTAGGGCTACATTCACATCTGCCGGCACCTGTGATAGTGAATGTTGCCAGTGGCTGCACCTAGCCACTCACAACTGCAGCAGGAACCTGAGATCTTTGCTGCTACAATTCAAATGGGCCTTAAATTGTCAGTGTGAATGTAGCCCAACATTTTTTGTAGCTGAACAGCAGCCTTCAAGCAAATATTCATCATGACAAAGTAATTCCCATGCCTACGATTTTTTTTTTCTTGGGGGGGGGAATGCGGAAGAATACATTTGGAGTACTTAAAAATATGATGCTCCACAAAGCTTGGATTTATAAAGAGAGCTGTAGAAAAAAAAAAGGTTCTCTGATCGAAACATTTTAGCCTTCGCATAAAATGCTCACTTTGCCCATCATCTTGGAGGACACCATTCCCCGGTGAAGCAAGGTGAACATAACAGCAATGTAACGGATGATGGTTTTCATCAGTAGTACAGCAAGCACAAAGAGAAAAACCTTACAAGCAAATAATGGCAGTGCATAAAAAGGTAAAATTGGCAATTTAAGATTACAATTCTCTGTTGACATTATTGTATTGACAGCTTTATTCTGCAAAAAAAGTTGCCTTTCCAAAAAGGACAAGCTCCAACATTAAAGAGGGAGTCAACCCAAAAAAAAAAAATATTAAAAGCCAGCAGCTACAAATACTGCAGCTGCTGACTTTTAATACGTGGCCACTTACCTGTCCCAGGGTCCAGCGATGTCGGCAGCCGACACCGATGAATCGCTCGACTCTCGGCAGCTGCCGCCGCCATCCTAGGTGAGGGAATCAGGAAGTGAAGCGTTGCGGCTTCACTTCCCGGTTCCCTACTGCGCATGCGCGAGTCACGCTGCGCGTCGTAACTGGTCCCCGCTATCTCCTGGGACCTGTGTGTTTCCCAGGAGACAGTGCGGAGGGACAGGAAGAAGCATAGACTCCCGTGGGAGTCTATGCCGAAAGTGGGTGCAAATACCTGTCTTAGGCAGGTATCTGCACCCCCCTCCCCCCTGAAAAGGTGCCAAATGTGGCACCGGAGGGGGGGGGGGAGGGTTCCATTTTTGTGTGGAACTCTGCTTTAAAGCCAAACAAAGGCTACAGAAAAACCACACAGGGACATTAGCGTCTTGTAGGGCTGCAACGAACGATTATTTTCATAATCCATTAGTTGGCCGATTATTCTTTTGATTAATCGGATAATAAGCCTTAAAAAAAAGCGTGGTGTGTAATTTAGTTAATATGTAAAGCATAAAAAAATGGCAATTTATTCTTAAATATCTATATACAGTGGTAAAATATAAAATAACCAACTATATGGTTAGTGAGAAAAATCTCTAATCCACTCTGAGAATAACAGACAAAAGAGGTATACTGCATATACTATTAGAGGTTGAATCTGGTAAATATCAGACTCAGATCAAATATTTTATTTAAAGAAAAAAAATAAAGACTGTTTTGCCGATTTTCAGACAGAACTGTAATAAATGATATGCTGGCAATACAAAAACAATGTCTTACTTCAAACTAATGTTATTAAAATTCATTTTTTTTTATTTTCTAATGGTTACTGGGGGTAAAACTGACGTTCTTTTCGACCACAGTGATGGGAAAATTCGAAGGAGCAGAATAGGTAAGTTCTTGGTCAAAGGAATTTTCAGACAGTGTATGTGGTTTTCGTTCAGAAATTACATTCATTTTAAAACTGAATGTTAAAAGCAAGTGAAGTTTTCAAAATGACATTCTTTCATTCAGCGAATGTAAAGAGATTCTTTGTAAGAATATTCTTGTGCGAAAATCGATAAGTGTATGGCCAGCATAAGGCTCGGTTCATACCTTTGAGGCTTTTGATCCGTTTCGACTGTGCTTTTTATTGTGAGTTTTGCAAATTTTTTTTTTTACACGCGATTTTGCTGCGATTTGCGTTTTTTAAATGCTTTTTTTGGGCCAATTTGTTGTTGGGCAGATTAAAAAACGCAAATTGCTGCAAAAACACAATACATGCTTTTCTGCAGCTTCTCCATTGAAACCTATTCAACCAAAAAAAAGCACATTTTTGCGTTGAAAAAAGTCCTTGACCCTTTCCAAAATACGTAGCGGCTGAAAAAAAGCATAGATGAGAACGTGTCCCATAGGAAAAGGAAACCCTGTTAAATGAACTGTAGTGCGTTTCTGCAAAAAGCACCAAAAAAAACGCATAGCTGTGAACCAGGCCCAAGACGTTTAGTAGCAGCAGCATGCTTTTATTTTGTATCACCCATCATCATGGAGTTAAAAATTATAAATTATATATTATATAATATATATATTAGCCCTTAATACAAAAAGAGCAGATAATCGCTACTATAAGGGGTTCATTTATACTGTGAAACAGTGAATGTAATAATATAGATGATTACTTATATCATATATATAATAATAAATACACCCAGAAGTAGGATATATGGACATAACAAGGAGTCATACATGACGCTATATGAAGGGTGGGAGGGAGTTATAAATCTTTTATATTAAAGTAGTACTAAAAGCTGAGACCTTTTTTTTCATGGAGTTAATCATTTTAAATATAACGCACATTACTGGTAAAGTAAAAGAAATCGTAATGCCTTATATTACCTCCAGTCTATCAGTCTCCACCTTCTCTTCCCTGTGCAGGGAAGATCAGCATCTGAACCCAGTCTTTAAAGTGATTTTTTTTTTTTTTTTTTTTTTTTTTTAAACAAACATGTTATACTTACCTGCTCTGTGTAATGGTTTTGCACAAAGCAGCCCTGATTTTCCTTATCTAGGGTCCCCCAACACTTCTGTCTCCTCCTGCCTTTAGAGTGCCCCAATAGCAAGCTGCAAAGTGGTAGAGTGTCCCTATAGCAAGGTAAAAAAAAAACACTTCTGACTTTAGAACCACTCACTTCCTGCGCAGGACTACATGTCCCATGAGGCATTGCTCCTCACACATTCACAAGTTCTTAGGCACTTACCGACATGTATGGTGGGTGTACGGCGCTGTATGTGTGCTGCACTGCATTTCCTGATATGTAAATAAATAATGCATTCTGTATGCAGGTCAACTAATCAGCTGGCTGACTAATCGATTATGACAATGGTTGACAACTATTTTCATAAATAGATTAGTTGTTTTGGCCCTAGCTTCTAGTATCACCAGAAATGACACATGCCTCATTAACTAAGCAAATAGGCCTGTTGAAGGTCTACCAGTGCCAGTTTCTACTTCAGTGTGCAATAGAAAACTACTGCAGGTCTGCAACGGACAGAGAGGGAATAGGACATTTTCCATGTAGAAAATGTCCACAGATTTGTGTGACCTTGTCATAGGGGATGTGAGCTGTCAGGAGATGGACAGCTCACATCCTTCTCCTTGCTTGTGCAGTCATTAACCCTGTAGACTCTGCTTGCACAGTGTAATAACCATCCTCCTCCTTCCTGCTCCCAGTGGACAGCAGAGAGATCAGAGTATTCTTTTAAGTCCTCTGTGCTGTGTCTGTCAGGCACATAACAGAGAACTGTACTCCTAACAAGGGGCTTGCACCCTTTTGTTAAATAGGAGCAGCCTCTGCTCCTTTTTTATCTTTAGAAGAGTGATGCAAGTATGGTGCTTGCATCACTGTTAATTTCTCCCATAAAATTTCTTTACATAAGGTACAGTATGCTAATGTGCTCTGAACTGTCCTGACTTCACTGTTAGCACACCTCATCTGGAGGACTGTAAGCTACTGCATAGCACATTGCATGCTAGCTCAAAAGTCACATTTCATTTCACCAAAAAAATAAATAAAAAAATAATAATATTACTACATAGACATGACAGTTACCATCATTCAAGAGATGAATGAGAGAGAAACCAAAATGACGTATACGTCAGTATGGCTCAGTAAGCATGAAGATCAGACTTTTACACCCAATAAAAAGGCTACCCTTAGGGGAAAAAAACAGGAGGCAATTCAAACTCCTCACAATGCCTCTAGTGTAGTTATGAAATGGGTTTCTGTACGGTATAGCGTAAAAACATATTGCTTACCTTCAGTTCTCTGCTTCTTAACAACAGATGCCTCTAAATCATGGAATGACCTTTTGCGATTGTTTATTCCTCCATTAAGGTGATTAGATGCTTTCTGTGGAACTCCATTTAAGGAGTTAGTGCAATAGAAACCGTTGAGCTGACTGTTCTGGAGGTTAAGAAGGAATTGGGCACACTCTGTAAAGCCCTGGGAGTGTGCAAGGTCAGCCGCTGTCAAGCCACTGGCATTCTTAAAGCTGTGTAACAAAGAACTGAATTAGATACACCATATTGTAAAGAGGAAGCCCTCAGTTCTCTAACTATCTGAAGGCTAAGCATTCATACAAACTTCTATGATCTTCTTTGCTTCCAGAGAGGCCCTTTGCTGTATGTATGGAGGGCTTCCCAGCAGTAAGGCCCCTTTCACACTTGTGCGACCTGAAAGTTTCACAAGTCAAGAAAGTCCATTTTAAATGCGACTTTAAGCAATGCCTGTGTAATATTGGAGGTATATAGACTTCAAATCGCATCAAAGTCGGACCAAAGTAGTGCAGGGACCACTTTGAAGTTGCAGATATGAATGGTACTCATTGTAAATCATGGGGTACGACTTGTCATGCGACTTTGCAATCCCAAGTTGCAGGACAAGTCGCACAAGTGTGAAAGGGGCCTAAAGAAGGGCACTGCTTGATTTAAAATACAAAATTTCTACTGTCATCAACAATCCTAACTCTTTTCACAGAAATTTTACTCAATTAAAAAAGTATCTACCGCTCTGATCACCTATTAATACTACAGAAACTATATCTGCAAGATGCTTGAAGTTCCTAATTTTACAGTGAACTCCAGAGCAGAAATGCAAGTACTACAAATACTTTGTCTACAAACTTAAAATAAAATAAAACAAAATAAAGCTTTATGCACATTTATAGATTGTCTGTGGCATTTTCATGTTTCAACATCGTTACGCTAAATAGGATTCTATAAAAGTCACTAATGGGAATATTTCTTCGTTAGTTCCACAAAAAGTGCAAATCCCACTGGCTGAAAATTTCCCAACTGTGAAATGGCATCAAGAGGATGGAGATCGGGATATTGGGTGTATTTAGTGATCAAATTGCAGGAACAGCAATTTCAAGAACATATATTATATAAAAAAAAGTTATCACAGGATATATATCAAATATAGCAAAAGCTGGCAGAGATGTCAAATAAGAAAAGAAGGTGTGTTGGTATAATCTCTCCATTTTCTAGTGATTAAAAAGGGTGAATGTATGACTTTCCCCCAATTTGACAGTACAAAACCGTGATCTAAAGCAGTGCTTAACCTTTTTTCAGTCAAGGCACCCCTCCAAATGATGGACAATCTCAAGGCATCCTCCAAAATTATGAATAGTTTTGGGGTGCCCCATTCTGAAATGTAAAAATCATTCTACCAAGTTTTACATAATGCAGCATCAGTACACGTAGGACACCCAACGTTAGAGATGATTTATTCTTCCAAAGCAAAATATACCTTTTGCAAACTAGAGCTGACTAGTATTCCAAAGTTTTTCTTCTCCCTCAATTTTTCTGCATCACTTAGCTAATGAGACCCCAAAGCTGATGGAGAGAGGCAAGAGAGGGTCAAAAAGGATTTGCAAGCAACTGACATCCTTATCAACTGATGTCATTTGGAGGTTAGCAGCTAGAAGGTTGTAATGGTGTACAAAAAAAACAAGAAAACAAAAAAAAAACAAACTGGCTTTGTGTAAACTAAAAAGGCAGGCTTCATCCACCCGCTGGCTTGTATACAATTTTAGGCCAATGTTTTAGGCATTTTGCCAAGGCACCCCTGTGGAAACTTCAAGGCACCCCATGGTACCTGGGCACACTGATGGAAAAAAAGGTTGATCTAAAAGCACCAAATGCAAATAATTTAACGTATTCCATTAAAAAATGCAACAAGTTATAGCTGGGTCTCCGATGTAGCCATTGATAGTGGTTTTAAAATTCAGCCTTGTGTATGTAGTTTTGTGTTTTTTTTAATGGCCCTGGGTATTTTTTTGTTTTTTTGGGCCTCTTTACAGATTAGGAAAAAATAGGGGCTTCACTACTGCTGACTTGAACTCGATGGCTTGTAAATTTTAGGGGAGACTCAAGAATAGATGGAATAGAGAGATGGGAGTTTGCATCACAGACAAAGCAATGAATATATACTAAGATACATCAAGTAGCAATTTACATGACTTTCAGAAGTCTGTGCCATAATCCTATCAATTATTTTCTATATTCACACCCATCCGTGAAAAGGTTTCCAAACATTTAGTAACTTTGGTCTCTCTCAGTATTACTTGCAGTTCAAGTAACATAAGGAAAAAAAGAATTAGCTATGATAGCTCCAGAGTGCATCGAATATTTCCAGTGCATTTATACTATTCGTTAGGAATGAAGTAGTAAGGAATCTTCCTTGAAATGAACAAAGCAGTCTGCAATCCCATATCTCTAAAGAAAGGGACAAGTAGTCTATTGGTCCAGGAGACAAGTTGTACAAATACTGTTGATGCACGATAATTCTGATGTAGCCATCTTTGTACTTTGTGAAAGTGTTTAAGCATTAGTTCTCTTTTTAAAAATAAGTTATATGCAAAGCCTGAGATGTGAAAAAAAACAGCATTAAAAACAAGGAATCAGAATGTAGCCGTGTTTGTCTCAGTTTCCATGTAGGTCTTCTCACGAAAGAGAAGCTACAGAACTGGATTTACAGGTTATCCGCAAAATGCGTTAAATACCATTTGCAGGGTTTTCCAGGACTGGTAGCTATAGGCGATATGATTTTACTGCTTAAAGCTGAACTAAAAATTCTCTCAACATTATAAAATTTTTCATACTTATGCAGCTAGCATTAGTATAAATAAAAAAATGTAGGTACAGTGGGGAAATTATCTGATGCCTGCAGATATTGTAAGTTTGCCCACTTACAAAGAAATGAAGGGTCTATAATTTGTTTTATCATAGGTGTAGTTTAAATGATAGAGACAGAATATCAACCAAAAATCCAGAAGAAATTATACAAATGTTATAAATGGAGTTGCAGTTCAGTGATTAAAATAAGTATTTGATCCCCCAACCAAAACATGACTTAGTATTTGGTGGAGAAACCCTTGTTGACAAGCACGGAGGTAAGATTTCTTGTAGTTGGTTACCAGGTTTGCACACATCTCAGGGAGGGATTTTGGTCCACTCTTCTTTACAGATCTTTTCTAAATCGTTAAGGTTTCTTGGCTGTCGCTTTGCAACTCGAAATCTCAGCTCCCTCCATAAATTTTCTATAGGATTAAGGTCTGCAGACTGGCTAGGCCACTCCATGACATTCATGTGCTTCTTCTTGAGCCACTCCTTTGTTGCCTTGGCAGTATGTTTTGGGTCATTGTCATGCTGGAAGACCCATCTACAACCCATCTTCAGTGTTCTGGCTGATGGAAGCAGTTTCTCATCCAAAATTTTACAATACATGGCCCCATCCATTGGCCGTTCAATGCGGCAAAGTCGGCCTGTACATTTAGCAGAGAAACAGCTCCAAATCACCTCTGTGCTTGATTGTAGAGATGGTGTTCTTGGGGTCAAACATGGCGAATTGAGTTAATGTAAAAAGAGCTCAATTTTGGTCTCATCTGACCACAGCACTTTCTCCAGGTCCTTCTCTGAATCATTTAGCTGTTCATTGGCAAACTTCAGACGGGCCTGTACATGTGCCTTCTTGAGGAGGGGGGACCTTGCGGGCGCTGCAGGATTTCAATCTATAGCATGATATTGTGTTACCAATGGTTTGATGACTGTGGTCCTAACTGCCTCGAGATCATTCACCAGCTTTTCCCATGTAGCTCCGGGCTGATCCCTCACTTCTTTCATTATCATCCTTACTACAGGAGGCGAAATCTTGCATGGCGCTCCAGACTGAGGGAGATTGATGGATGTTTTTTTTCCTTCAATTTGCGAATAATCGCCCAGTACAGTTGTCTCCTTCTCACCAAGCTTCTTGCCAATGGTCTTGTAGCCCATTCCAGCCTCGTGCGGGTCTAAAAGCTTATCCCCGATGTCCTTTGACAGCGCTTTGGTCTTCCCCATGATGATGGGTTTGAATGGAAGAAAAATTCTGCGGATAGGTGTCTTTTATACAAATAGAGAGTTGTCGTTAGGTGCACCTTCTTAAACTGACAAGACTAATCTGTCCAGGAGCACTGTGGCAGTGGGACGCTGTGCTACCTGGAAGAATGCTGGTTTACGCCAGATTTTGGAGAGACGGGCTATTTAGTGGTTCCCGACTATGGCTGAGGGCCCCACCCAACAGACAGGAGGTCTGTGCATGGGAGTCAGGTGGACTCCCATTCCTCTGCAGGAGTCAGAGGCTGCATGGGGCAGCCAGAGCATGCATTTCTGCAGGAGGAAGATTTAGTTTGTGACAGAGCAGCAAGGAGCTGATCGGGAGTAAGCTATGGGAGTGTGTCATCTCCTATAGCAAACGGAGAAAGTCTGTTTGCAGAAAGGAGGAGCTACAGTAGAGAAGTGGCTCCCCTTTCCCTTAGAGATGGGAGTGGAGTTGTTCCAGCGCGGAGCACGGTATTTCTACTTGCCTCATTCTGGAATACAGCTGAGCATAATGATTTTGAGGAAAAGCCTGTACCTCAAATCCCAGGTTCCTGTTCCAAGGTGGTGGCTGTTGCTGCTGGCAACAGAGAAGCTGTTTTTCCTGCATGAGATGTTGGAGCGTCCAAGAAGGCAATGTTGCCCTGTGTCCATGTGGAAAGCATTAGCCTGTGAGAGCACAGCCAAGAAGGGACTATGCACTCAATTTAAGTGTTCATCACCTGCCAACTCTAATTGTAAGGACAGTTCCTATTTCATGCGTAAGAGAGACTGAGTTTATGTTTAATGCCGGTGAAGTAGTAGCAAGTCCAGTGAGAGGATGTGCTATAATAAGTAACTGATAAGTACTTGTCTTCAGGCAGTGTATTGTATAGCAGGAAGACAAGTGGTAAAAATAAATATAATGTGTTGCTCACTAATGAGATTAAAAATGCGGGTGGTGAAAATGTGGTATTGCATCCAGATAGGTCGGGGGTGACCACTGAGAAATGTGTGCCATTGCCCCTAGCAACCATGACAGGTGCAATAAAGGTGACCGCCTAGGAGCTTATAGTGTCTTGAGCTCAGGGTTTCCCAGGATAACTGCATCACCGCCCCGACTGACAATTGTGTTTCACATGAGATGAAAAGTGATGTACTAAGTATCCTACAATCTCAAACTGCTAATTTGCTAATGCAGGCTATACAAGGCAGGAATGTGGATAATGATGATGTTACAAAGTGTCAACTGACAATGTTGATGGTTTGGTGCCTCCCATGGTAACCACAGGCAGTGCCAAAGAGTTGTCCATATAAATCTCACAAAGACTCCCTGTGTTGGAGCCAGCGGTGGTCCAGGACAGCTGATACCGCTCAGGTGGAAAACAGCTCAAAAGCATGGAGCATGAATTATCACAATCTGATGTGGTTGACAGTAACTGGAGCATAGACAGGATAGACTGGGAAGGGTGGCACAGGGAAGTACGCGCAATATTTAATGAAGTAACTATGCCCCACCAGGCTAGGTTGGGTAATAGTGAGGTGGACACTATTGCTGCTGTGGCCAATGGAGAGACTGCAGAGTCAGTAGTCACAGGTGCAGTGGCTGTTGCAGAAGCTAACCCCCTCCAGTTGGTATGATCAGATTAGGGTGCATACATAGATGTTTTGTCCACAGCAAAACAGAAGAGTAATATTGCGTGTCAGAATGAAAGTGTAATGTAGAAGGACTTGGAAAGTGTTGCTGAAAATGAGAGAATGAGTACGAGTATGACACATGCGTTTGGCAGTGCTCAAGGGAGCCACAAGTTGTCAGTTACCTCTGAGGTGGAGGCCTCCTTAAGTATCTCAGCCTCAAACCTTAGCAAATGAGCCCCTCCATGTTAATAGTAAGGGAAGAGTCCCTAAAGTTCTGTGTTTAGACATGGAATGTCTAGAAATAACCGAGATGTTGTTGGAATTGGTGAAAACTTTTTCGCTGCACACCTGCTTGTATCCAGATGGGTGGCCTGGTACTGCGTAGTACCAATCAGTGCAGGCAGGTGATACAGGCGATGTTAAGCAAGGTTGATAAAAATTGGTATTGGTTACTGCAATGTTGGTTACTTTTGTGGAAAGCGGTCTCGCAGTTCTCTGCAAGAGTGCTTCCAGCGGTAGTGGTGTGCGGAAGGTGCTCAGGGAACTGCTAGGAGGAATCAGAAATGACAGACATGGTGGAACTCTCTCCGTATATTGGTGTGATGAGGTGCATTCCTGCTGGTGCAGTCCGAGGTGCGGCTGAGCAGTGGATGGTACATGGCGCGTGTACTGTCTCACCCACTAGACCTCATGTGAAAGAAGGGCCCAGGTCAGACACAGCAGTAGTGGGAATTCTGTCCATCACTCACAAAGAGGTGCAGTTTGAGGTACATGGAGACACGGACAGGAAATAACAGTGTTGGTAACTGTAACGGGCAAGTGAGTAAACCCATGTTGAATGTTGTCTCAGTGTGCTGGGTTGCTTCTTACTGATATGGTGTATGAGAGGCACTCTAGAGCACTGTCGGACAGCTCAGAGGTATTGGTTGAAGTACCAATGGACACAGAAATGGTTAGAGATTGGTGTGGAAAAATGTGGCGAAAAAGGTTTGTTGGTAGGACAGTCGCTATTGGAGTGTTGGACAACAGGGGGGCGATGTGAAACAGTGGGAATGTCCCACAGGGAGTAGCTGCTTGCCTGTAGGCGATCCCTCCACAGACAGCAAACAAGGGGACAAGAGGTTCGGATAATCATAAGGAGTTAAATAATCCATTGTGGAACGTTACTATTGAGGTTAAAACAGAAGGATGTAGTGTTCATTTCATATAGTTTGGTTGCCAAGGGTAACCACAAAAGGGCTAGTGAACCTGAGAAACAGATGATGTTGGTTAGTGTTGAGTCAGGTAGTGAGAAAAGTAAGTCCAACAGTCCCGGGAGAGTAGGTCTGGGGGGAGGTAAAAAGAAATGGAGGATCCCGAGGCCAGAACGGATAATAGAGAGATTAGTGGGAGCCCACAGTTCAGGAAGAAGTGCTTGTGGAAGCATACCCGGAATAAGATGTGGATAGAGTGCCCCTTTAGAAAGAAGGTTGGACAGGTTAGGACTCTAGCTGCTGATAGTTGGCACAGAGGTGTCCCATCTATGTTGATGGGTTTATGTGTTCCTCCCTCCGGTTCAAAACAAAGGAGGGAGGATATGTGGCAGTGTGTTCCTTCCTCTGGTTCGAAACAAGGGGGGGGGGGGGATATGTGGCAGTGAGGCCCTGTGCTACCTGGAAGAATGCTGGTTTATGCCAGATTTTGGAGAGACAGGCACTCTGATAGCACAGCTGTATGCTGGGCTATTTAGTTGTTACCTAACTACGAGTCAGGGCCCCACCCAACAGACAGGAGGTCTGTGCATGGGAGTCAGGTGGACTCCTATTCCTCTGCAGGAGTCAGGGGTTGCATGGGGCAGCCAGAGCATGCATGTCTGCAGGAGGCAGATGTAGTCTGTGACAGAGCAGCAAGGAGCTGATCGGGAGTAAGATAGGAGAAAGCTTTACTGTAAGAAACTCTTTTGGTCTGAGGAGCAGACCTAATGCCTAGACTGGAGGCCTGAAGCAGCTGTGTAGCAAGAAGAGTAAGCCAGGAGGCTGAAGTATTTTGATTGTGCAAGATACAGTAATGGTGGAACCCCCTGTATGGGCTACTGATGTATTTTGTGAACTTTTCCGATCTTTTAAATAAAAGTGGGCTACCAGGCCTTTAAAAATACAGTTTTGGACTAGTGCACTCATTGAAAACCACTTGAGTCTGATCACCCCAATCTTACAGCACATAATGTAGCCAGAATTATTGTTTGTTGGTAGGGGATCAAATTTTTATTTTACTCACTAAACTAACTCAATTTATAACATTTGTATCATGTTTTTTTTCTGGATTTTTGGTTGATATTCTGTCTCTATCATTTAAAACACACACGATAAAAATTATAGACCCTTAATTTCTATGTGGGCAAGCTTACAAAATCTGCAGGGGATCAAATAATTAATTATTTCCCCCACTGTATATTATATTTTCTTGTTCTAACTTTTTTTTTTGTTTACATTTCTTTAGTTGCTTCCCTGTTTTTGGTTTGGGCCAAAATGATGTCATACATCCCACTAGTCTCCATCTTCATTTGTTTTCATGTGAAGGGAGAAGGATCTTTATCAGCTAAGCACACCCTCCTGTAGGCATGCCTGAGCTAAGGACAGATATATTATAGGAGGTAAATGGTACATAAATCATCATGGCCACAGACTGAAATGCTAGTGTTGTTCAAAGTGGTTTGTCAAAAAGCATGGAGACAAACGTTGGATGGGTGAGTTTGCTTTGAATATTTAAAAAAAAAAAAAAAAAAAACTTAGGGTTTTCAGCTTTTGGTGCTCAGATACAGTTTACATCTGCTTTAACAAGAGGAAATGCAGTACACAACATATGCTACTTTGGCCAGGGTATGTTAAAATATGAATACTGTAAATTAACTTACAATGATTTTATATCAGATTTCAAAAAAAGGTAAAGATAATAGAAAAACCTCTCTAGCCACCAAATGCATTCAGCGAGTTGCCAATGCCATAATGTCCACCTCTATTCCCGTTGTGTAATTATCCTAAAATCTGTTGTGACCAGATTGAAAGTTGGTGCTTGTACAAAGACTTCAAGACTGCAGCCTCTCGGCTTTTATTCTGTGCAACCAACCTCTTCAAGCACTCCAGTAATACTTCCAGAAACATACAAATTATGATCATTCCAGATTTTTAAATTTGGGCAGATAGGTGTTTAGCACAGTTTATAAGTCAACTGTATGCTTTAACAACCATTGTTTTTTGAAATTCTTGGTAACTGAAACAGGTCGCACACTACTAAACAATTTTGACAGTTTTAGTGATGTTCACTGTACAGATAACAGAATGAACAGGAGGCAACGGGCATGTAGATCAAAAGTTCTATGTATGTGGTTAAACTCTAAAATGCTTATACCCAATTCACTTTTTAAAGGATGCACACAATTTCATGTATGTGCTGCTATACTAGAGGCTTATAGTAAATGGATAATTACATATGAATCTTACCAAGGTGTTCGACAATTAGGTCTGCCGTAATTTTGGATTCCCAAAAAAATGATATATAGATATATATATATATATATATATATATATATATATATTTTTCCCCAGAATCTTAAACAAATAATATTATCTTAGGAACAGAGCTACAGACAGGCTAGCAATTATCTGGGGGGGGGGGGGGGGGGGTTGGAACCCACCACACACTACTGCCATTAGTTGCAATTATTGTCATGTTTAAGTTTAAAAAGTTACAGCATGTACAGGATTATGTGAGATGCCTAAAGTGCACTGCATTCTTAAGCTGTATCTGAAAAACGCAAATAAAGGAAAACATGAGCTTTCAGCACAATTAGATCACAGTGCCAAAAACTACACAGAAGGAGATGAGGGGTTTACATTCCCTAAAGAAATATACAATGACTTGAATGGATGGACATGGTAAAGGAATGAAGCCAGTAGGATTACAGAATAAGGGGAACTAACTGCTCTCATAGGAACACTCCTCAGAATGTGTTCTTTATTCAAAATTAAACATTTCATCTCAAACAAAAGATCACAATTAAAATTATAAAGTAAAATCGAAAGAAACAAAAAAAATAAAAAATAAAAACTGTAAATTTGGATTTAGGACATGGCTTTATTAAATGGTACTTAAACTATTGCAAATGTGTACAATGCCATCAGACAATTTAACCTGTTAACTGTCACATCCTACTCTCAAAATAAACATTAACTAGCCTCCCTTTAACTACTGTTAGTTAAAAATATGGCAGTCTCTTTATATTAGGGTAACATGCATGCAAATCTAAAAAGTCTATAACTGAATTCCTTAAGTAGCATTAAAACCAATCACCGCAACAAATACCTCAACAGTATGCCTTGTGTGCAGAAAGGAAGCGATACTGAACACTCATTGCCACAACTGTAAGGTTTTCGGAGAAGCACCTGTGGCAGTTTCAGCAGTTTCTATTTGGGATGCTCCCCTTTCTAGGATTACTTGAAAAAATCAAGTCAATTCGAATTACGTAGCTGTAAAACATCGACATGTGTAGTTTTTACAGTTTTAAAAATACGTCTAATTTAAAGAGGGACATGGCAGATTACAGAAAAATAAACAGGTAACTGATCATGTAAGGGATCACATATCTGCAGCCAACATTTAAAATTTCAGTTACATCTACATACACCCAAAAAAGTGTGCTGGAGCCCATGTCATATATATATTTATATTTAAAGTCAACTGATCAGTGTAAAAGTTTATTTTAAAAAAACCATTTATTATAGGGATGTTCGCTCCAGAAGTAGCATCTATCAGCTGTGTTTACATGGTCTCTAAAAGGGAATGGGTAGAGTATGGTAACAAAAACAAGAAGTAAATTGTACTAAGACATCACATTATCAGAGTAAAATATGAAAATGGTCTGTGCAGTTTGACAGTCAAATGGATTTAGAAAGCATGTTTTAATTCTATACCAATGCTGCAAAACACACCACACCTGTCATTACATTCCTAGAACACTGAATATCTGAGTCAATAATAAAATGACTGAACTTCAGGGAGAAAAGAGCCATTTGCAAACATAGTACTAGCCAATAAAAAAGGAATTTTTTTTTTTTTTTTAATAAAAAAAGGCCCACACATCACAACCTTTTAGGCCTATAACCCTTACAACATGAAGTGACAAAGCAATGCCACACTAGAGAGGATGGTAACAGTATTAGAAGGACAAATGCTTGTGAATTGTAAAACGCAGTTACTTAAAAAAGTTAGGCTTAATAAAATGGGGTTACAAAAAGAGTCTTCGAGGTTAGACTAGAAGATAAGCGCTACAAACATTGGTATGGATTACTGGTGACTGCAAGTTTAATAACCTCCATATCACCTAAAAGAAAAAAAACAGACAGGTTATGCCGCGTACACACGAGCGGACTTTTCGGTAGACCAGGTCCGACGGTCTTTCCGACTGACTTTCTGACTAGGTCAGACGGACTTACCGAACCAACGGACTTGGCCACACACGATAGGACTAAGTCCGTTCGGTTTGAACGTGATGACGTAAATGGGACTAAAAAAGGAAGTTCAATAGCCAGTAGCCAATAGCTTCCCTTGCGTCGTATTTGTCTGTCGGACCAGCACACAGACGAACAGTTTTCCCAATTTTAGCCCCTCAGACTTTGAGTCAATCGGACAGATTTGAAACATGTTTTATTTCTAGATCCGTCTGATTTTTATCCCGAAAAGCTATCAGACTAGCCCACACACACTATCGGATTGTCCGTCGCACTAATCCCGTGGGACATAGTCCGCTCGTGTGTACGCGGCATTAGGCCTCGTTCACATGGCATTTAACTCACAGCTGCAACAAGAATCCAGTGTATTACTGTGGCTGGATTCATAGATGGCGGAAGATCAGATGCAGATGTACAATGGGCCGACAGTGGCTGCAGCTGTCTGGATAAAAATTGCATATGGACTGATCACCTGCAGCTAGGGACAGATGATAGCCCCTGAATGAAAGTTTTCTTGCCATACCTTTGACAGAAATCCCATGTGAATGAGGCCTTAGCCCGACTAACAAGAACTATACTTAAACAGGCACTTCATCGGGTGTAATAAATACATGGCCCAATTCGCACTATGCCTGCATAAACTAAAATGATCAGCAAATGATCAGAAGGGGTGTGATAAAAGCAATGTACAAGTAGAAAATGGATTAAACATAGAAAGCAATAATATGGGATTTAGGAGAGATGGCTGCTGAACAATGTATGAAATGCAATCTGAGAAAAGCAATCATTGTTTATGAGGGCCCCATGGCTCTTAGGTTTAGTCATGTGGAAGCATTTTACAAGTAGGGTTATCCCCTTCATAGCATGCAATAGCTAAACAGGTATAATAAATATATATATATATATATATATAAAAATCACCTGTTATGCAACTAGTCAGCAAAGGCTACATTAATACTACGGTCTTCAAAGGCTCCTAAAATCACTACAGGTACAGAGAAAATTAAATATAATTTTAGTTGTCTAGCTGATAGCTTTTTTATTATCAGTTAATTTGAGTGATAATTATAAAAAGTTCTTTAAGGAGCTAAATAGATTGTTAGAAACTATAGAAGATAATTTAGGTCATTTAAATCTTCAGCATATATGGGACATTTATAAGGACAAAGAACTAGGATAAAATGGGACATCCAAGAATATAAAACTATGGTATCAAAGGCTTTATGCACCAGTGTAAACTGTACATAAAGAAAAAGGGGATACCGTAACTTGAATTAAGAGCAAAAGAGAAAAAAAAAAAAGAAAAGTGTTATAACTAACAGACATTTTAGAAGATGAACTCACATCTTACCCAAATCACTATTGGAAACTCAGAGCATGTCCTCTGAAAAAGCAGAGTACTACAAGGCGAGGTAAGAAGAACCATCAGATGTCGATGTAAACCAAGGTCTAATGAGAAACTTCATTAGGTGATGTGCTAGAATTCATTTTGATATATTTTACTAGTACAGCACTTTATAAAAATGGGATGAAAAAGGTACAATGCAGGCAGCAATGAGATACACCTTTAGCACTTAAAATTTCTGTTTTGTAAAATAGTGATAGAGCAATGCCAGGCTAGTAAAAAACGTAAACAATATACTGTAGAGGAAACACTGCAACAGTGCCAACTTTATCAAATCTGGTCACTTTGTGTTAATGCAAGCTCTAGAAAAATCAGTGCAGACAGATTTTAGACTTCTGGTTAGGGCTGCAACCTCTTTGCAGGCTCAGAGAGAAACTGGTGCAAGATGTCATGAACATACTAGCTTGGTTTTCAAAGCTTAAAATTAGAAGTCATTCAGGAGATGGTCATGAGTTTTAGACTATGTGGCACTCAAACAAGGTGAACATCTGGGAGGTAGACCCTTGTCCCTTTCAATAAATTGATTGTTATTCCCCTTTCATTTAATAAGTGCCAAGATATACTGAAGTAAAGACTATACAGATATGCAGCAAAGTGTACAGCACTGCCAAAACACTAAAAGGTTTAAAACAGAGGGGGGAATACAGCACTATATAAAATATGCTGCTTTTGTGGATATGTGCAACAGGTGAAAGTGGACCTTTTTTTTCTGCCAGTAAATACCTTATACAACCCACTTCCTGTTTGTCTGGTAATAAGCCTAGGGTTATGACATCATGCACAGCTCTCTCTTGTGAGAGTTTGTCAGGAAGGGGGGGGGGAGTCATAAGAGGGCCAATGAGAGCTGCAGGGCTGGAAGTGTGTGTATTACTGTGTAAATCCAGGAAGTGAACAGGCAGCAGCTTCAGCTGTCCAGAGTTAAAATGGATGCAGCCAGACTTAGTGGAGGGGGATCTCTGCAGCATATTTGGCAAGTACTGAGTCACATTATATATAAAATAATATGCAAAGTGGTTGGAGGGAAGCTTCAGAGTGGAAAAGATGTTTTTTTTTTTTTTTACAAAATTATGTGAGCAGACTGCAGTTCCTCTTTAAAGAAACCACACGATAAAGGATTTATCAGCTGCAAAATATCTGAATCTTAAATCGTAGCTGAATTTAGTACTGACTACGTATTACAAAGCTGCGTCTTTTTCCATTTCATGTCAGTTCAAATTATTTTACATTACTTTTAAACCGCAAAACTTTAAAAAGGGGAGGAATATTAGTGCAACAAAATTTCTATGTAATAGTGTTTACCCACCTCTGTTTAGGCACTGTAAATCAATTACCTACATATTAGGATTTATTTTATTTGCAGGGGAGGGACATATGCACTACTGTTAATAAGATTAGTGCTTTAAAGGAATATGCTTCTTTTAGTTGGAAAACACAACACATTGTCACTAAAGCCATGTTGTATTTTCATTAAAAATTATTTTCAGTTTTAATCTGCAGCAAGCCATGTTGAAAAAAAAAAAAATATGAATAAAAGCCATATTGCTTGGAAGGGATGACACATATCTTGTTTTAACAAGGTAATGCAGTACTTCAACAGTATTTAGTGGCAGGATCTTTATTTTTTCCTTTACCATACCATGACCTTAATAAAAAAAAAAGTGTTCATTTTTTGAACTGACAAGGGCTAATAAACCTGTCAAGTTGAAGAATTGGCTCTACATTTTAGGTAATTCCCGAGTTTGGAAAGGAAAAACAGTTGTATGCGCAGAGAGATCTGGTTCTGTGCCTCTGGCCAATTGTCTAGTGCCATTACATCAATAATGACTCATGGCGACCCTTTGGAGTGCTATATGTTTGGCACTATTTGTGCTATAAACCAGTGGCTCTTAATTCAGATGACTACTTGGTCACAAAAGCATGCTTTCCATGGTACCAGCCACTAATCAAAAACAAGCACTAAGGCCTGTGTATTTGACATATAATTATCTTCTCTAATGCCATACTTGCAGTTACCGGTATTCATCATAATGTAAAATACATTAATTTAAAAAAGTGTATTTCAAATTACAATTAGTCCTATAAAGTAGCAGTAGTGTCTATAATTAATTCTTTAATATGGAGAACTTGGTGACAGGTATATGGCTATGTGGAGCACTTTGGTCATCGAATTAAGGTAGACCTATGACTCCATAAAAAAAAAACGTGCTGCAGCACTTACAGGTTTCTCTTAGTACACCTGCAAAGTTCCAAACAAATGTTGATCCTGCCAGTGAAGTTCACCCAATGCAGCTTTCTGTGATGGTGTAGGTACAATGTTGCATTGCTCCTGAATCAGAGTATGCAACTTACATAGGTTTTGCCTCCTTGCACTACAGTGCGATAATAAAATGTTGTAGGGGCTGTGGCTATAAGCATTGTTACTGCCGATTCACAATCACGTAGCTGGTCAGTTGACCCCTGGCCACATCCTGTCCTGCCCATTGATTTCAGGGCTGCCTTTGTTGCTGAAACCCTCCAACTGTGAGCTGCAATTTTCCTAATATGAAAACATAAATGGAGTTTTTTTTCTCAGTCAGGTGAAGGTAAAGGAAGTTTCTGTTCACGTTACGAAGCTTGCACATCACATAGTGACTAGATTTGGTAAGAGTTTAGACTGTCATAGAGGTGCACATTAAGCAAGACCATTTACAAAACAAAACTCAAGAATTAAAGTTATCCTCATGTATATGTTTTGCAGCATTACAAAGAAAGAAAACATGATTTCAACTGGAGTCAAATTCCACTCTGGGGTTTACAAAGTTGTATGAAAAGAGAAAACCCATTTCTGAACCTTCAAGACAAAATGGTTAAACAAAAAGGTAAACCAAACATACAGAATAAAAACAATTATAATAATTTAGCAATAAGTTATTGATAACTGTTTGGCATATGAGACTATGTGTGCCTGTTATAGTTAATGTTAGAAGCATCATGCATTATATTTAACTACAGGTGTGGGTTTATAGATTGTTTGGACTACATACATCCCAACATGAGTCCACTCACTTGTAAGTGTTATAAAAATGTATGTGTAATGTTTAACTATTTTATGCAATGCAGAATAGAAAAAAAACAAAAAAGGCACATACTCTATCTGCCCTCCATTGGACACAAGGGCCTTAAGGCAGTCCAAACTACCAGCCCTTGCTGCTTTGTGTACAGGGGTCTCACCTACGTAGTCCTAGAAAACAGAAATCAAAGATGTCAAAGGCAATATTTAATGGAAATGTAGCTATAAAACATGACAGGCTCATTAGGTACACCAACAAACTATTAGAAAAAAATAAATAAAAATATAAACTATTAAATTTACATTCTGTTTAAGGGTGTTGTGGTAGGACGTTCAGATTTATACTTGCTATCAGTTACCACCTTGTTAAATGTTACTCTATAGCAGCCATTTGCAACTTAGTGTTCCTTGAGTTGGCAGACTTCTCTTTTGACGGTGCCTACAAAATTCCAGGGACATTGGCACTCGGCAAAGTCAGCGGCACAACACCAGTGATCTTTTCAGCTATCTGTAAGGGATAGATAGATAGATAGATAGATAGATAGATAGATAGATAGATAGATAGATAGATAGATAGATAGATAGATAGATAGATAGATAGATAGATAGATAGATAGATAGATAGAGCATTTTTCCGACTGTCCCTTATGAATTGGTTTTAGTGGTGGTTCCCTATGACTTGAAATCTGCCGTCAAGGATGTCCTCCAGACTCAAGAACAGAAGGACGGATCTTAAAAATTAGAACACAACACAGTGCAAAAATCCATCTGTCCTGGAAGACTACTGAGAACAGTTACCCACAAGACAAAGTTTGGATTTCTCCCAGTCATCTTCCAGGACAGCTCTAGAGACTATTAACAAAAACTTACCAGCCTAGGGTGGGTTAACTGCATGGAGGACCTTCCTACCAAAGGCTTGATAGTAAATCAAACCAATAGTATTTAAAGGGATTCTAAAGCTATAAAAGGTTTAACCTAAAAATCATGTTGCAGAAGATTCTCTCCCCCCGCCCCCATACTTACCTGAGTCCGATCCAGCAATGTCCACAAGAGCAGCAGCTCTCCCAGCACGGTGTCTCCCCACTGGGCAGACTGATAGGAGCAGAAGCCATTGGCTCCTGTGAATCAAATCCTATAAAGAGGGGGCGTGGCCAAGCCAAACTGTGTCAATAGACACAGACAGAGCAGCTCGGGAGCAAGCCCACAAATATACATAGGCAAGTACATGTTAAAAATAAAACCAACTATACCCCAAAAAACACAGAACCTTTCCATTCACTTTAAAAAGGTGGAGTGGAATATCTTGACCATGTAGTCCCCTATTCAGGCGTGGCACCAGCTCTCCCAGCCCTAGAGGTTGCCAAAGCCCTTGTGGATCAATAAAAGAAGGTTCTTTCTACTATTGAAGACTTGGAGGCCAGCTTTCCCTGTTACCTCATGCAAGAAGAACAATCTAGGCCTCTGACTTTCTGAAGCTCTTCGTTATTATGCGCACTGCTGCCATAATGTCCCTTACAAGAACCGTTAAGTTTATTTGGATCTGTGCCATCAAGGTAAAGACTATTGAAATGGCTCTTAACCTTAGGAGGTGCTAAGGCTTCCCCAAGGATCTTTCCAAAAATCCTTGGAACCAAAAATAGCCCGAAAGGGAGGGCTCTGCATTGGAAGTAATGAATCTTTGGCCCCATCTTCACCAATTAAAGCAAAACTTTGAGAGTTGGCTTGATAGGAACATCAGGCAAGCATCCTTCAAATACACAGTAGCCATAAAAAATTCCAGCTGGAGAAGATGCGACAGGGAAAAAAAAAAAAAAAAATAAAATAAAATAGACAATACGAAAATTCTTCTATTTTATGAACCTGTTGAGAGGCTTGAGATTCAGAATTAAACCAAAATTTCCCTGAAGGCTTTCTGACCACAAAAACATGGGGAGTAAAATGTCAATCCCTCTTCTTTCTGAGAAACCAGGACCAAAACCCTTTCATTGACCAGTTCTCCCAAAATACACTTCTTTTGGAAGCTTGGTAACCAAAAAACTTGATTAGGGAGGGGATTCGAACTCCAGCATGTAGCCTCTGCCAATCAGGTCCAAAGTAAATTTGCTGCAGGTGACCGATTCCCATGGTGGAAGGAACCCTTCGAGTCATCCTCCCACCGGGGCAACAGCATCACTGTGTATTGGGCAGGAGGGTTAAACAAACTTCCTCCTTTAGCTTTTCCTTCATGGCTGGTCCAATTTTTCTTGCACCTGGTCTACTTGCTCTCCTGACTTCATATCTGCAATGAATGCAATGAGATCGTAAGGCATGAAAAAGTAGAACCTAATTCTGCCTTAACCGTGGACACAAGCTTGCTGCAGGCCATTACAGATTCCTCTTTAAAGAGACCCCCAATACAAGAGCGACACAAGGGCTTGACTCAAGAAGATCCCAACTTAGAACTGCACATTTTCTTTTTGGAGCAGCACCTCTATTCAAGGCCTTGGCCTGCAGAACACATAGAAAGGGAACAAACTAAACAAAGTGCCATAAACTGCCCAACACCACAGTGCTCCAACCATTAGCCAGTGTCCTATCATCCTAAGACCGACACCAAAGAGCCCCAAATGATCTCCATACAAAACAAGCACAGTGCAAAGTGAGCAGACAACAAACCACCTCAGGCTTACCTGTGCAGAGCTGTCTTTGGAGGAGCCTGTATCCCCTGAAGACTGAGGAGGAGCAGAAGGATCCATAGCATCTGCGCTGACCACCCAACACCAGATGCGCTAAATACTCTGCCTGCGCTGCACGAGAGACCTGAAAACACAGCCCCCAATGCCGTCACCCTGCCCAGAAGGGACAGCAGTACATCTTTCTGTAACCAGCATGGAACACAGAAGCTCCAACCCCCACGCGGAAGACCTCAATACCCGCCAATTTACCACACGGCAGCATCCCTGAGGACAGCTGGCAACTGGAAAACCACGACAACCGCACCAATCTATACAGAAGGGCTTTGAGGGGCACCACACCATAAAAGAAAAACCCAACGGACATGAAGCCAACGGTTCCACAGTCAGATACCTCCTCCATCCTAAAGGAAACACATAAAAAAAAAAAAAAAATTCAGGGAGATGGCCTGGGGGACCTCCTTTAAATTTTTGATGGCACTGCGTCCTCCAGACAAAAGAGCAGAGGGACCCTCCTGCTTGTTATTAGCACTCAGTTCAAAAGCCTGTATGGTATGGGGGGTGCATTAGTGCATATGGAATGGGCAGCTTGCACATCTGGAAAGGCACAGTTAATGCTGAAAGATATAACCAGGTTTTAGAGCAGCATATGCTCTCACCCAATGTCTTTTTCAGGGAAGACCTTCCATATTTCAGCAGGATAATACAAAACTGCATACTGCATCTATGACAACAGCATGGCTTCAAAGTAAAAGTCTGGGTGTCTAATTGGCTTGCCTGCAGTCCAGACCTTTCACCAATTGAAAATATCTGGCCCATCTTGAAACTAAAAATATGACAATCTAGGACTGTTGAGTAGTTACAATCCTTATCTTTCCTCTCCCAAAACTCCAGCAATTGGTCACCTCAGTTTCCAGCCCTTTACAGAGTGTTAAAAGAGATGGCACATTGGATGGTGAGAAACACAAAACAACTGAGGACAAGGGGGAGGGAGGGCCTTAATCTCTGTGAGTGTGATTGTAAAGTCCAGTTAAAAATAAAAAACATAATATACTTACCTGCTTTGTGCAGTGGATTTGCACAGGGCAGCCTGGACCCTCCTCGAGTCCCTACCTCCTGTCGAGTACCCCCACAGCAAGAAGCTTGCTATGGGAGCACCCGAGCCAAGCTGCAGCTCAGTGTGTCCATTCAGACACTGAGCTGTGATCCGGCCCCGCCCCCTTTCTCCAATTGGCTAAATGATTGACAGCAGTGGGAGCCAATGGCGCCGCTGCTGTGTCTCAGCCAATCAAGAGGAAGAGTCCCGGACGGCTGAGGGACTCGCGGACATTGCTGGATAGAGATGGGGCTAAGGTAAGTATTAGGGGGGATTCTGCACCTAGAAGGCTTTTTATCACAGTGGTGTAGTGGGTAGCACTCTTGCCTAGCAGTAAAAAGGGTCGCTGGTTCGAATCCCAACCACAACCTGCCTGGAGTTTGCATGTTCTCCCTGTGCCTGCGTGGCTTTCCTCCGGGTACTCCAGTTTCCTCTCACACTCCAAAGACATGCTGGTAGGTCAATTGGCTTCTGTCTAAATTGGCCCTAGTATATGAATGTGAGTTAGGGACCTTAGATTGTAAGCTCCTTGAGGGTAGGGACTGATGTGAATGTACAATGTATATGTAAAGCGCTGCGTAAATTGAGGCTATAAAAGTAACTTAATAAAATGTTTTATTATTATTATTTTTATTAATGCGGTGAGGGGTGGGGGTTGGGTCGAGAAGCACTGTCTGTGCCTCAATAGGAAGCGGCTTCCAATGGTGGCACACTGAGAAGAGGAGCAAGAAGCGCTGGCAGGGGGACCCAGAGGAGGATTCAGGCCGCTCTGTGCAATTCCATTGCATGAAGCAGGCAATTATAAATAAAAATAAAAAAAGAAGGGGGGAGCTTTACAAATTGTATGCTTTTTACTGGATATGATCATAAAACTGTTGGAAGGGACCAAGTAATACCGAAAATATTACAGCCGTGGCCAAAAGTTGAGAATGACACAAATATAACATTTTCACAAAGTCTGCTGCTTCAGTGTTTTGAGATCTTTTTGTCAGATGTTACTATGGTATACTGAAGTATAATTACAAGCATTTCATAAGCATCAAAGGCTTTTAATGACAATTACATTAAGTTTATGCAAAGAGTCAATATTTGCATCCTGACCGACGGCAGCCCATTCTTGCATAATCAATGCTTGGAGTTTGCCAGAATCAGTTTTTTTTTTTTTTCGTCTGCCTCTTGAGGATTGACCACAAGGTCTCAACAGGATTAGGGTCTGGGGAGTTTCCTGGCCATGGACCCAAAATGGCAATGTTTAGTTCCCCAAGCCACTTAGTTATCACTTTTGCCTTATGGCAAGGTGCTCCATCATGCAGGAAAAGGCATTGTTCGTCACCAAACTGTTCTTGGATGATTGGGAAAAGTTGCACTCAGATTGTTTTTGTACCATTCTTTATTCATGGCTGTGTTCTTGGGCAAAATTGCGAGTGATGGTCTGCAAGTTTAACACGCCCATACTTGAAACCCCACCACTGCGCCAACAGGAAAAATGAGATTTTGTTAAAGCTGCTACTTTAAATAAATCAAACTGAAAACTGTATTTACCCTCTACCTAAATGTAAAAGTAAAATAGTGGCACTGATAACGAAGTATTGTAAATAATAACAATGAAATAAACACCCAGTGACAAGTGAAGGTCACTGTATCACCAATGACAAAGGTGACAAGAAATAAAGTCTGTAATACAGTCTCAATTTTAAACTCTGACTTCAAAACATATGCTTCTATAGCAGTTGTGTTACTCCAAATCTTCCACCACACCGTATGTGAAGGTGCTACCGCTCCCCTTAAGAAACGCACTCACTGACTTCAGGTGCCTTGCGTTCTCGTGCTCGGCATATACACTTTTACCCTCAAAGGGTTAAAACATCCCATCCCAAAACAAAATAAGTGCTCCAATAGCGTGATATAGTTTAAAACAATTTAATGGATAAAAATAAATCTCCAAATATTACACTCACATAGTTCCAAGTAAAGCAAGCATAAAACAATCCTCCTGTTACTAGCAAGTGATGGTGTATTGTGGTCACAGCGATTCCCATTAAGTCGTTATGACGAAACGCGTCGGGGCATTGGCTGTACGGCAACCAGCTGTATTGTCTGACATCAAACCGGAAGTGACAATTCGAGTCTGATGAGTCAGTGTGGGTGAGATACAGGTTGAACACCCCGGGTCAGCTGTGGATGATTTGGAGTAACATCTGCTATAGAAGAATATGTTTGAAGTCACAGAGATAAGATTGAGACGGTTTTACGGACTTTATTTCTTGTCATCTTTGTCAATGGTGATACAGTGACCTTTCACTTGTCACTGGGCATTTATTTTATTTTAGTATTGATTGTTATTATTTACAATACTTTGATATGAAAGCCACCATTTACTTTTACATTTAGGTAGAGGGTAAATAGTTTTCAGTTTAAAAATTGTGAGTGAGCCTACTCCCTTGGCTGAGAAGCAACCCCACACATGAATGGTCTCAGGATGTTTTACTGTTGGCATGACACAACACTGATGGTAAAGTTCACCATGCCACAAACAGTCAGAGCCACAATCAAAGGGGATTCATCAGAGAAAATGACTACCTCAGTCCTCAGCAGTCCAATCCTGGAGAGAAGTGGCTTCTTTTTTGCCCTTCTGGACACCAGGCCATCCTCCAAAAGCCTTTGCCTCACTATGCGTGCCGATGCACTCACACCTGCCTGCTGCCATTCCTGAGCAAGCTCTGCACTGGTGGTGTCCAGATACCACAGCTGAACCAACTGAAGGAGACGGTCCTGGCCCTTGCTAAAGGCTCTTGGGCACCCTGAAGCCTTCTTCACAACAACTGCACCTCTTGATCCGATAAATGGTTGATTTAGGTGCAATCTTAGTAACAGCAATATCCTTGCATGTGAATCCCTTTTTGTGCAAAGCAATGATGACTGCACATGTTTCCTTGCAAGTAACCATGTTTAACAGATGAAGAACAAAGATTTCAAGCACCACCCTCTTTTTAAAGCTTCCAGTCTGTTATTCTAAATCAGCAATACAGAGTGATTTCCACCCCTGTCATTGTCAACACTGACACCTGTGTTGAGAGAATCACTGACTTGTCAGCTGGTAGTTTTGTGGCAGGGCTGAAATGCAGCCAAAAATTCTTTTGGAATTAAAAGTGGTTGTAAAGACACAATGTTTTTACCTTCATGCATCCGCTGCTGTCAAACCACAGCCAGTGAGCCAATCAAGAGACGGAGGGGCGGGCCAAGCCGCAGCTCAGTGTGTGAATGGACATAGAGCCGCGGCTCAGGAGCGTGCCTGCTTGGGTGCCCCCACAGCAAGGTGCTTGCTGTGGGGGTACCTGGCAGGAGGGAGGGGCCAGGAGCACCGGTGTGGGACCCAAGAAGAGGAGGATCCGGGCTGCTCTGTGAAAAACCATTGCACAGAGCAGGCAAGTATGACATTTTTTTTTCTAAAATAAACCACCACTATGACCTTACTATCACTTTAAGTTCATTTTCATGGCAAAGAGGGACCTTGCAATTAATTGCAATTCATCTGATCACGCTTCCTAACATTCTGGAGTATATGCCAATTGCCATCATAAAAACCTGCGGCAGCAGACTTTGTGAAAAATAGGATTTTTGACTTGCCGTAAAATCAGTTTCTCCGAGTTCATTGACAGACACAGCCTTCTTTATTCAGAACCATAGAGTTATATCGCCCCCTACAGGAAGTAGGACACTAGGCAAAAAATAAAAAAAATAAAAAAAAGGACTGCAATGCCTATGGGCAGTCCTAGGTGGCAAGCCAAAAATCCTATTTTCTCATTCGTTAATTGACAGACGTCTTAGTTATTCAGAACCATAGGGATGTCCCAAACATGAGGGGTGGGGCATCCAACAACAAAAAAACACCCCAGATCAACCAGACAACCTGGAGCTCAACAAGAACAACCTGGAGCCCACCTGACCAGCAAAAAAATAAAAAAAAAATAAAACCCCACTTCACGAGGGAAAAAAACCCCTAGACCGCAGCCTGCAGAACCTTGCGGCCAAAAGAAGCAACCGCAGATGCCAGTACATCCACCTTGTAAAATTTTGTGAAAGTGTGCACCGACCACCAGGTGGCCGCCTTGCAAACTTGCGTTACTGACGCCTCATGATGGAAGGCCCAGGAAGCACTCAGCGACCGAGTTGAGTGCGCCTTCACTGGGGAGGAAGGAACCCGACCCTTGACAGAATAGGTCTGAGTCACCGTCTGCCTGATCCATCTAAAAATGGTCGCCGAGGAAACAGACAGTCCCTTCTTTGGTCCATCCATGATCACGACCAAGGAGACTTTCGAAAAGACTCAGTGGCCGCCAAATACACCCTGACAGCCCGTACCACATCTAAGGTGCGCAAGGCAAATTCCCTCGGATATTGTGGCCTGGGACACAGAGAAAGCAACATGATGTCCTAATTTAAATGGAAATCAGAGACAACCTTTGGAAGGAAAGAAAGACAAGGACGAAGCACCACCTTGTCCCTATGAATCACCAAGTAGGACGTACGACAGGATAGCGCCGGCAACTCTGACACCCTAATAGCCTCCAAGAAGGTCACCTTCTGTGATAGCGTGAGCAGGGGAATTTCTCGAATATTTTCAAACGGAGGCTTCTGTAGAACCCGAAAGTACAAGATTCAAGTGCCATGGTAGCAAGGGAGATTGCACCGGTGGAACCACATGTCGCACTCCCTGAATGAAGGTACGCACCAGGGAATGCGAAGCCAGGGAGCGTTGAAAGAAAACTGCCTAGGCCGACACCTGGCCCTTGACAGCACTCAAGGCCAAAATTCTTTTCAAACGCCCATCTGAAGAAAAGTCAAAATCCGAGGCACTGAGAAGGAACGTGAGTGAAACCCCACTGACTCACACCATGAAATGTACGCTTTCCACATCCGATAATATACTTTCCTGGAAGTAGACTTTCTAGCTTTGAGCAGCATCGGAATCACCAACACAGATAAGCCCCTATCCTTCAACACCTGGCTTTCAATACCCAGGCCGTTAAAGCCAGCGACGGTAAAGCAGGGCAAAAGATCGGCCCTTGGGACAGCAGATCCTCCTTGAGAGGCAGCCGCCAGGAGGCGTCTGCGACCAGACGCCCCAGGTCGGCGTACCAGGGCTGACGAGGCCAGTCCGGGGCCACTAGAATGACCGGAATTCCTTTGGCCTCGATCCTGCGCAACAGCCACAGCAGACGCTTGAGAGGAGGAAAGGCATAGATCAGACGATACTGGCCCCACGGAGCGACCAGAGCATCTGAGGTGTCCGTCAAAGGGGCCCGAGACCTGGCCACAAACCTCTGCACCTTCATGTTGATTCGGGATGCCATCAGATCTACCTCTGGAGATCCCCAGCGTAGACAGATCTGTTGAAATATCTCCTGATGGAGGGACCACTCCCCTTGGTCCAAATACTTGATGACTGAGGTAATTTGACATAGGCTATCGCCATGGCATTGTCTGACTGGATCCGTATCGGGAGCCCCTGAAGTCAATCCGCCCAATGATCCAGACAGAGTCTGATCGCCCGGAGTTCCAAGATGTTGATAGGTAGCCTGGATTCCTCCAGCGTCCAGTGACCCTGATCCGAGCTCAGGCCCAGGACTCCTCCCCACCCAGACAGACTGGCATTGGTGGTCACCGCCGTCCAGTACAGCGGGAGAAAGGATTTTTCCTGCCGAAGGCCCGGGGAATGAAGGCACCAGATCAGGGACCCCTTGGTTCCTTGACTCAGCCGAATCTGACTGTCTAGAGACTCAGAACATTTGTCCCATTTTAACAAGATCTCCCTTTACAGGGGTCTCGTATGGAACTGAGCGAACAGGACCGCCTCGAACGTAGACACCATCAAGCCCAGTACCCGCATGCAAGTCCGCAGGGAGACCCACCTGCTGGACAGCAGCAAGCGGGCTGCCGCCTGTAATTTCTGGAGTTTGTCCTGCGGAAGGACCACTCTGGCCCGAGCAGAATACCAGAGTCAGACCCAGATACACCAATTTCTGAACTGGAATCAAAACACAGACTTTTGGCAATTTAGCACCCAAAATCTGCTAGAGTCTCAACAGTGATCTCCATGTCGCCCCTCAGGGCCACTGGGGACTCTGCTCGAAGCAGGTTGTCCAGGTAACCCAGAACAGCAATTCTCCGCTGGCACAGTAGCGCCAGAACCGGGGCCAACACTTTGGTGAAGACCCGAGGAGCGGAAGTGAGACCAAAGGGCAACGCCGCAAACTGATAAGGCTCCTCTCCCACATTAAAGCAGAGGAACCACTGGTGCTGTGCACAAATCGAATGTGCAGGTAGGCATCCTTGATGTTGATGGAGGCAAGAAAGTCCCCCTGATGAAGAGATGCCACCACGGAGCTAATAGACTCCATTCTGAACTTCCGCACCTATACATAGGAGGTTCAGGGTCTTGAGGTCCAGAATTGGACTTACAGAACCCTCTTTTTTGGGGATCGTAAATAGGTTTGAATAAGAGCCCTGGAAACGTTCCGACACCGGAACAATCACCCCTTGGAGCAACAGGCCTTGCACCACGCCCCGGAGGGCTAACAAGCGGTCCGGGGACAGAAGCAGATTGGACGGAAAAAATCTGCTTGGGGACAAGTCTGGAACTCAATCTTGTTACCAGACAGAATCACTTCGTGGACTCACTTGTTTATCAGAGAGGTCCATGGGCCCGGAAACCAGCGAAGACGTCCCCCCACCCGGACTGCTGGTGAAGGTGCCTCTTCATGCCGAAGGAGCCTTATCTGGGGGTCTGGAGAAGACCGCTCTCGGTTTGCCTGACCAGGGCCGCTTGGGACCTCCCGAGGGGGGCTTGAAAGACTTCGAGCCTTTGTCAGTGGACCCTGAAGGATGAAAAAAACTTCCTGTGGGCCGAGAAGGAAGGGCCACGCTTGCGACTTGGCTCCTTTCCCTTCTTTGACTGTGGAAGAAAAGCACTCCTCCCCCCCTGTGACACTCCTAATGATATCATCCAGAGTGGCCCCAAACAAACGATTGCCTTGAAAGGGCAGATCAGCTAGGGCCTTTCTAGAAGCCTGGTCTGCAGTCCAACACTTCAGCCACAATACCCATCGAAGCACTACTGCTGAAACAGATAGCCTAGAAAGCAAGGGAGCTGCGCCCAAAGAGGCATTGCAGATAAACTGCAGCCCCTGGATCAGTTGCTCTGCTAATTCCGTGAAGGCAGAAGAAAACTGGTCACTTCCAGGTCGCGGCGCAACAGCTCCGCCCATTCTGTCAGCGTTTGCAACACCAGAGCAATACCAAAACTGGCCAATCGCCGAACCCGCAATAGAGAACATAGTGCGGCTCAGAGACTCTGCCTTCCTGTCAGCTGGGTCTTTAAAGTCCTCAACCAGAATCATAGTGGTTATGTTCAACCAAGAAACCGGGGGATCCACCACAGGTGGAGGTGTCAATTTTTTGAGCAGACTCTCCTCAAAAGGGATAACACGCACCAAAACACTTTGGGATCACAAAGGGGCGTTTTGGACGCTCCCATTCTTTATAGACAAACTTGTCAAAAAACTAGGGATAAGGTAACACTTTTGCTGCGAGAGGCGGCATGTGGTTGCCAGAGGGGACCGGCACCTCCACCGCAGCCGTGGCTGCATCCTCCATTTTTAAAGTTTCCCACACAGAAGCAATCAGTGCGTCCACCAGCGCTTTCTCATGCGCAGCTACTGGGGCAGAGGAATCATCCTCACTGTCCGAAAAAGATCTAGGAGCGCGGCCGCAGGCCCCGGCAACCTAAGGCGGAGGACGCTTCTTGCTAGTCCGCCTTAGCCCAAGAGCAACCTCCACCCGGGACACACAGGACTCCATGGCCACCAAATGACTGGGACCCAGAGATACCTGCAGCCTCTAACAGGGGGTCAGGTGGGGAAACATGCCTTTGAGGCTGCATAGGGAGGGAGAGGGAGAGTCCAAGGGAGAAGAAAACACAGGAGTCAGCGCCGGGTTAAAAGGAGGAACCTCTACCTGCCAAAGACGCCATCCTGGGCTACACAGTAATGGCCGCCATTGCCAGAGCCAAAATCCACCATATCACAGCTGCCAAGCTACACAAACATATCCGCCAGCCATAGGAAGTCATCAGGCACTAGGGAAAAGGATGGCGGCTACGGCAAAATGGCTGGACTACACGAGACTACCACAGATGCAGGAGAACCCTGTAGCCTCCCAGGATGTGTGTGTGTGTGTGTGTGTGTGTGTGTGTGTGTGTGTGTGTGTGTGTGTGTGTGTGTGTGTGTGTGTGAGTGAGAGAGAGAGAGAGAGAGAGGATCTGGGCACCGGACCCAATGCCTCCCCCCGGTAAGCACAGCACCTAGGTGGAGCGCACCCCAAGACCACCAGTACTTAACCCTGTCCCCCAGGACCCACCACCCCATATGGAGGGGGGGGGGGGGGAAGGGGGTGTTACCACGGGACCTCCAGGGCCAGGAAAAGAGGCTGCAGGGACAGAGGGGACCCGCAGGACCGACCGACCTGGGAAGGGGCCCGCGTCTGCCACAAAAACTCCCTAAGGGGAGAGGGGGACATTTACTCACCATACCAGAACCAAGTGGGCACAGCTCCAGACAGAACCTCCCTGCCACCGAAGTGGGGGGGCTGTTGGCTATGAGGGGCACTGCAACTCAAGCGGAGACCCGGTCATATGCGACCTCGCGAGACGTTTAACTCGCAGGGCCAGCCCCCGTCCAGTGGGGCTATGTTGCGGCCGACCTACCGCATAGCTGCGGTCTGCACTTGCTCATTGGCCAGACTGGGGGGACCACTGGTTCGAATGTCCAGCCCCTCAGTTGATTGTAGATCTCACCGGAAAAATTCAGAAAGAAAAAAAACAAATAAAAAATTGCCAGGACAAGAGATACCAGCAGGGAACTAGGTCTTTACTCCTGACTAGGCAGGAAAAAAAAACTGAAGGACTATAGAAGAGAGGGGGTGTATATCACCTAGGACTGCCCATGGGTGTAGCCAAGTCCTACTCCTGTAGGGGGGGATATAACCCTACGGTTTTGCATAAAGAAGGCCATGTCTGTCAATGAACGAATGGGAAATTATTATTTGTGTCATTCTCAAAACTTTTGGAATGGCTGTACACTGAGGACAGTTGCCATCCATACAAACTTCCATATTTGAAGGGGTGAATCTCCAAAATATACTTGAAATAAATTTGTGAACTTTCAAAATGCTATATACCACACATTGTCTTACCTGTTTATTTACATTAGCACCTGCTTGAATAAGCCACATTAGGCAGTGAGGATGCCCTCCGAAAGCAGCAATGTGCGCTGGTGTTTGAGCAAACCGAGTTGTGCCGGCATTAACAGAGCAACCTGCTCCAACCAGCTGGACCAGACACTCCAACTGTGAAAATGAAGGACAGCATTAATTCAGATAGAAACCTGGTTTTACCAAGCTCCAACACCTGTATTTTAATAAAGGAATACATACTCAAACGAATTGCTCACTAAATGGGTACAACGACAAGTGTACTCTTGTTTTACATCAAACAACCTACAAAAAGCACCGTTTCTTCACGATTAACATTATCAAATTATTGTACCTACGAACCATGCAATACATTATTCCCCGACTCTAAAGGTGGGGGTACATAGATCGAAATTTGGCCGGCTTAGCAAGGATCAGCCAAATATTCAATCTGTTTGTAGCCCTCCCTGTTCAAAAGAAGTCAATAGGTATATCGACTTGTCAAATGGCCACGCTGGAAAACCTATCAGTACCTGCAGCCCCCACTGTCAGAATACAATACCACAGCAAGGAGGATTCCTACATCCACCACCCTTGTGTGGATAGGGGGAGTCTTTTTTTTCGTTGGCTGAATAAGAAGAAAATACAAAAAAAAAAACAAAACACACACAGTTTTTACACACATGAAATACTTCTAGTGGAGCCATTTTACCTGCAAAAGGATCTGTATTGCTCTTCATCCAAACCTGAGATTACACATCCCCCTACACAGCACAGGCAGAGGAACACCACCACTTATGGCTGAGGAATACAGGGGTGTCCTCCCGCTCTATAGCTCCAGTCTCCTGACTGGACAGTGAAAGAACAGGAGCAGACTGATCTGTCAGCTCTCTGCTCTTATCACTTTTTTTTTTGCTAGTCAATTTATTTGCATGCAGCATCCATGATTGGCTCGCATTGCTGCTTCTCCCTCAACCAGTTTGAATGCTTATGTACAAGGAAATACAAGAGACAAAGACCAAGTCATATTTAGGCCTCCTGGCACAAATTCCCTGGTGCTTCCTGGTGTCCAGGAGCTGCCTGTCCCACATGCAGCCACCAATACAGGCGATTGGCTGAATGCAGCAATGTTTGGTTGAACACCAAATTAGCTTCTGCATTAGCCCCCCCCAGCACATGCATGTATGGTGCTTCTCCCCAAATGCCAGAAAGTGCTGAAGATATTATGCCTCAGGGGCACATAGGCGCTGCTAGTGCCAAATAAAATATATATGTACAGAGCTTTATTAATGTGTCTTATATCTGCCTGGAGATCAGCTTCTCAAGGCTTCATAAAAGCATAGCATGTGTTTGCTATACAAATTTCTCTTCTGACACATTGCTCTTCTGACAAACACCCCTGGGGGGGGGGGGGGGCCCAGTAACCGTCAATATTTCAGGATCATTTTCGAGCTTGTTAAGACATGTGGCACCTCTGAAAATTGATCCATGGTGGATCACTCTTTAAAGGATAGCTGACATGCAGGTGGGGCAATGCGTCACCGCCTCAGACGAGTTTATACCGTCAATTGGCTGAAGCAGCTTGCCACAGCCTCTTTAATTTAATTTAAAGTGTCACTAAAAGGAAAAATGGTTTTGCTGTTTTGGAACGAGTGAAGAGGAATTGGAACCCGTCAGGTTTTATTGGTGTCTTAGACCTGTTAGGGCCCTTTCACAACAGCAGACCGATCAGGTCCACCTGTCAGTTTTTCTGTTGGACCCTCCAGTCTCTTCTATGGAGCAGCGGGAGTCAATGGACATGTGTTGGTTTACACCAGCTGATATCAGATCCAATAAAAACCATTAGAAGAAGATCCATTTCCCATCTGTCTGGCAGATCAGATCTGATGGCAGTCGGGTGTAAATGGACAGGCGATCCGCTTACATCCAACTATCCAAAAAGAGGAGAGCAGGCTGTGTCCGCTCTGCATAAGTGGAGCAGACACAGACCAGCCATCCTATTGCTCAGTGGAAAAATTCCACACTGAACCGGCAGGAGGCCTTCGCGAAAATCCCCCATTTGTCCCGTTTATCGTTATCATCATAAGTGAACCTATAAGAAAACCCCAAATTTTAAGTTGGCACTGGAACAGAGGTTAAATCCTCCAATGGGGACATTAATTTTAGTGACATCCCGGGATTCCCTCACTCTGTTTTGGCTATGGGACAGGAGGTGAATGGAAATTTCCCCAATAGGACACAGATTACCAAAAAAAAAAAAAAAAAAAAAAAAAAAAAAAACCACACTAACAGGTGTTATAAACCTCCCTTACTCTATCCAAAAATGATAAAAAAAAAAAAAAGTTATGCCTTTAGTGACACTTTAAATGGGTTGCGTTTCACAGCAGTACTATCTGCAAAACTTGATGGCGTTTCATTTTGCCATGGCTCGTATACAGAGCTTCATAATGAAAAAACTGCTCTCCTGAACCTTACTCACCATCTTCATGTATTTAGGGCTACTTTCACACTGGGGTGGGTGGGCACCGGCGGTAAAGCAGAGACATTTTTAGCGCCCCTTTACCATCGTTTTAGCGGCGCTATTCGGCCGCTAGCAGGGCAGTTTTAACCCCCGCTAGCGGCGGAAAACCAGTTACAACCGCCCACAAAGCGCCGCTGAATACACTGCTCCTATAGCACTGCAAAGATGCGGCTTGCAGGACTTTTTTGACCGTCCTGCAAGCGCACCGCTCCAGTGTGAAAGCCCACACAGGAGAGGTGCTTTACAGGCGCTATTTTTAGCGCTGTACCGCCTTAGTGTGAAAGTAGCCTAAAGGCTTCAACTAAGGGCCAGTTCACACCACATGCAGTCCAGTGCGTTTTTTCTGCATCAAAAACGCTTAGAAAGTAAATTATATGGTTTTCAGTGGCATAGTTCACACCAGTGCGTGCAGTTCCAGTGCGTTTCAGTAAGAAAAAAAAGAGAACATACTGCATTTTACCTGCACTGGGACGCTGTAAAAAGCATCAAAAACGCACTGGAACACACATGTTCTTATTAAGGGCCAGTTCACTCCAGATGCAGTTCCGTGTGCTTTTTTTCTGCCCAAAATGCATGCACAATGTTTTCCATGTATTCCAATGGCTCTAGTTCACACCATGCAGTCAGTTTTTGGTCAGTTTCTGCACTGGAAACTGACTGCATGGTGTGAACTAGAGCCATTGGAATACATGGAAAACAGTGCATACACATTTTTGGTGCAGAAAAAAAAGTGCACGGAACTGCATCTGGTGTGAACTGGCCCTGAAAGTTAAAAAAAAAAAAAAAAAAAAAAAAAAGGAGGGGGAAAAAAAATAATTCACAGGACTGCAACAAAAACGCACATGCAGAAAAGCATCTGGAACGTATCCGAACGGCGTTTCTATGATGTGAACTGGCCCTAAGTCTCTCCTATCTTTCCTCCAGACTGTACATATTAAGTTCCTAAAGTCTCTCCCGATGCATTTTATCCCCCAGACCTTTCACAATTTTTGATACCTGTCTCTGAACTCATCTTCTCAATATCTTTTTGTAAGTGAGGTCTCCAGAACTGGACACAGTATTGTAAATGAGGTCTAACTAAAGATCTATATAGATAAATTTAGGGCCACCTTCCTCCTGCTGGTGATCCCTCTAGTGATGCTTCCTAGAATTCTATTCCCTTTTCCCACTGCCTGGCCAGTGTGAGAAAGTTTGAAGTCTGGCTAGAGTTGGTCTCTAGTGGCCATACACACTTCCATTTTGTTGTAGAACAGGTGTGAATTAAAGTGGTTGTAAACCCTTCCATATACTAAGTGAACTGACTGGCCTCAGGGGATACAGAGATGAAACAAATCCTGCTATATAAGTTGTATCGGTATATCTGCAGCCCCCTCTCCATCTGTTTAACCACTTGACGACCGCCTCACGCCGATGTACGTCGGCAAAGTGGCACGGACAGGCAAAATCACGTACAGGGTACGTGATTTGCCTTCCGCGGGTGGGGGGTCCGATCGGACCCCCCCCGGTGCCCGAGGCGGTCGTCTTTTGTCCAGCGGCGATCGGTGATGAGGGGGAGACCATCCGTTCGTGGCCCCCCCCTCGCGATCGCCGCCGGCCAATGAGAACACTCCTTTGCTGCTGTATGCTAAACAGCAGCAAAGGAAGTGATGTCATCTCCCCTCGGGTCGGTATTTTCCGTTCCGGCCCGAGGAGAGACGACATGTGAGTGAGTGCACAACACTACACACACACAGTAGAACATGCCAGGCACACTAAACACCCCGATCCCCCCCCCGATCGCCCCCCGATCGCCCCCCAATCACCCCCCCCCCCCTGTCACAAACTGACACCAGCAGTTTTTTTTTTTTTTTTTTTTTTTCTGATTACTGCATAGTGTCAGTTTGTGACAGTTACTGTGTTGGGACAGTGAGTATTACCCCCCTTTAGGTCTAGGGTACCCCCCTAACCCCCCCTAATAAAGTTTTAACCCCTTGATCACCCCCTGTCACCAGTGTCGCTAAGCGATCATTTTTCTGATCGCTGTATTAGTGTCGCTGGTGACGCTAGTTAGTGAGGTAAATATTTAGGTTCGCCGTCAGCGTTTTATAGCGACAGGGACCCCCATA
Organism: Lithobates clamitans; assembly: GCA_037952925.1. NCBI lineage: Eukaryota > Metazoa > Chordata > Amphibia > Anura > Ranidae > Lithobates > Lithobates clamitans. The sequence goes on from JBBGZY010000429.1 coordinate 9,390,136, forward strand.
TACTACCTAATAAATGTTTTAACCCCTTGATTGCCCCCTAGTTAACCCTTTCACCACTGATCACCGTATAACCGTTACGGTTGACGCTGGTTAGTTCGTTTATTTTTTATAGTGTCAGGGCACCCGCCGTTTATTACCGAATAAAGGTTTAGCCCCCCGATCGCCCGGCGGTGATATGCGTCGCCCCAGGCAGCGTCAGATTAGCGCCAGTACCGCTAACACCCACGCACGCAGCATGCGCCTCCCTTAGTGGTATAGTATCTGATCGGATCAATATCTGATCCGATCAGATCTATACTAGCGTCCCCAGCAGTTTAGGGTTCCCAAAAACGCAGTGTTAGCGGGATCAGCCCAGATACCCGCTAGCACCTGCGTTTTGTGCCTCCGCCCAGCCCACCCAAGTGCAGTATCGATCGATCACTGTCACTTACAAGGCACTAAACGCATAACTGCAGCGTTCACAGAGTCAGGCCTGATCCCTGCGATCGCTAACAGTTTTTTTGGTAGCATTTTGGTGAACTGGCAAGCGCCAGCCCCAGGCAGCGTCAGGTTAGCGCCAGTACCGCTAACACCCACGCACGCACCATACGCCTCCCTTAGTGGTATAGTATCTGATCGCATCAATATCTGATCCGATCAGATCTATACTAGCGTCCCCAGCAGTTTAGGGTTCCCAAAAACGCAGTGTTAGCGGGATCAGCCCAGATACCTGCTAGCACCTGCGTTTTGCCCCTCCGCCCGGCCCAGCCCAGCCCACCCAAGTGCAGTATCGATCGATCACTGACACTTACAAAACACTAAACGCATAACTGCAGCGTTCGCAGAGTCAGGCCTGATCCCTGCGATCGCTAACAGTTTTTTTTGTAGCGTTTTGGTGAACTGGCAAGCACCAGCCCCAAGCAGCGTCAGATTAGCGCCAGTACCGCTAACACCCACGCACGCACTGTACACCTCCCTTAGTGGTATAGTATCTGATCGCATCAATATCTGATCCGATCAGATCTATACTAGCGTCCCCAGCAGTTTAGGGTTCCCAAAAACGCAGTGTTAGCGGGATCAGCCCAGATACCTGCTAGCACCTGCGTTTTGCCCCTCCGCCCGGCCCGGCCCAGCCCACCCAAGTGCAGTATCGATCGATCACTGTCACTTACAAAACACTAAACGCATAATTGCAGCGTTCGCAGAGTCAGGCCTGATCCCTGCGATCGCTAACAGTTTTTTTGTAGCGTTTTGGTGAACTGGCAAGCGACAGCGGCCTAGTACACCCCGGTCGTAGTCAAACCAGCACTGCAGTAACACGTGGTGACGTGGCGAGTCCCATAAGTGCAGTTCAAGCTGGTGAGGTGGCAAGCACAAGTAGTGTCCCGCTGCCACCAAGAAGACAAACACAGGCCCGTCGTGCCCATAGTGCCCTTCCTGCTGCATTCGCCAATCCTAATTGGGAACCCACCGCTTCTGCAGCGCCCGTACTTCCCCCATTCACATCCCCAACCAAATGCAGTGGGCTGCATGAGAGGCATTTTTATGTCCTCCCGAGTACCCCTACCCAGCGAACCCCCCCAAAAAAGATGTCGTGTCTGCAGCAAGCGCGGATATAGGCGTGACACCCGCTATTATTGTCCCTCCTGTCCTGACAATCCTGGTCTTTGCATTGGTGAATGTTTTGAACGCTACCATTCACTAGTTGAGTATTAGCGTAGGGTACAGCATTGCACAGACTAGGCACACTTTCACAGGGTCTCCCAAGATGCCATCGCATTTTGAGAGACCCGAACCTGGAACCGGTTACCGTTATAAAAGTTAGTTACAAAAAAAGTGTAAAAAAAAAAAAAATAAGAAATAAAAAAAAATAGTTGTTGTTTTATTGTTCTCTCTCTCTCTATTCTCTCTCTCTATTGTTCTGCTCTTTTTTACTGTATTCTATTCTGCAATGTTTTATTGTTATTGTTATTATGTTTTATCATGTTTGTTTTTCAGGTGTGTAATTATTTACACTTTACTGTGCTTTATTGTTAACCATTGTTAACCATTTTTTTGTCTTCAGGTACGCCATTCACGACTTTGAGTGGTTATACCAGAATGATGCCTGCAGGTTTAGGTATCATCTTGGTATCATTCTTTTCAGCCAGCGGTCGGCTTTCATGTAAAAGCAATCCTAGCGGCTAATTAGCCTCTAGACTGCTTTTACAAGCCGTGGGAGGGAATGCCCCCCCCCCCCACCGTCTTCCGTGTTTTTCTCTGGCTCTCCTGTCTCAACAGGGAACCTGAGAATGCAGCCGGTGATTCAGCCAGCTGACCATAGAGCTGATCAGAGACCAGAGTGGCTCCAAACATCTCTATGGCCTAAGAAACCGGAAGCTACGAGTATTTCATGACTTAGATTTCGGATGTAAATAGCGCCATTGGGAAATTGGGGAAGCATTTTATCACACCGATCTTGGTGTGGTCAGATGCTTTGAGGGCAGAGGAGAGATCTAGGGTCTAATAGACCACAATTTTTTCAAAAAAAGAGTACCTGTCACTACCTATTGCTATCATAGGGGATATTTACATTCCCCGAGATAACAATAAAAATGATTAAAAAAAAAAAATATGAAAGGAACAGTTTAAAAGTAAGATTAAAAAAGCAAAAAAATAATAAAGAAAAAAAAAAACAAAAAAAAAAAAAAACACCCCTGTCGCCCCCTGCTCTCGCGCTAAGGCGAACGCAAGCGGCGGTCTGTCGTCAAACGTAAACAGCAATTGCACCATGCATGTGAGGTATCACCGCGAAGGCCAGATCGAGTGCAGTAATTTTTCCAGTAGACCTCCTCTGTAAATCTAAAGTGGTAACCTGTAAAGGCTTTTGAAGGCTTTTAAACATGTATTTATTTTGTTGCCACTGCACGTTTGTGCGCAATTTTAAAGCATGTCATGTTTGGTATCCATGTACTCGGCCTAAGATCATCTTTTTTATTTCATCAAACATTTGGGCAATATAGCGTGTTTTAGTGCATTAAAATTAAAAAAAGTGTGTTTTTTCCCCAAAAAATGCGTTTGAAAAATCGCTGCGCAATTACTGTGTGAAAAAAAAAAATGAAACACCCACCATTTTAATCTGTAGGGCATTTGCTTTAAAAAAATATATAATGTTTGGGGGTTCAAAGTAATTTTTTTGCAAAAAAAAAAAACTTTTTCATGTAAACAATAAGTGTCAGAAAGGGCTTTGTCTTCAAGTGGTTAGAAGAGTGGGTGATGTGTGACATAAGCTTCTAAATGTTGTGCATAAAATGCCAGGACAGTTCAAAACCCCCCCAAATGACCCCATTTTGGAAAGTAGACACCCCAAGCTATTTGCTGAGAGGCATGTCGAGTCCATGGAATATTTTATATTGCGACACAAGTTGCGGGAAAGAAACAAATTTTTTTTTTTTTGCACAAAGTTGTCACTAAATGATATATTGCTCAAACATGCCATGGAAATATGTGAAATTACACCCCAAAATACATTCTGCTGCTTCTCCTGAGTACGGGGATACCACATGTGTGAGACTTTTTGGGAGCCTAGCCGCGTATGGGACCCCGAAAACCAAGCACCGCCTTCAGGCTTTCTAAGGGCGTGAATTTTTGATTTCACTCTTCACTGCCTATCACAGTTTCGGAGGCCATGGAATGCCCAGGTGGCACAAAACCCCCCCAAATGACCCCATTTTGGAAAGTAGACACCCCAAGCTATTTGCTGAGAGGTATAGTGAGTATTTTGCAGACCTCACTTTTTGTCACAAAGTTTTGAAAATTGAAAAAAAAAAAAAGTTTTTTCTTGTCTTTCTTCATTTTCAAAAACAAATGAGAGCTGCAAAATACTCACCATGCCTTTCAGCAAATAGCTTGGGGTGTCTACTTTCCAAAATGGGGTCATTTGGGGGGGTTTTGTGCCACCTGGGCATTCCATGGCCTCCGAAACAGTGATAGGCAGTAAAGAGTGAAATCAAAAATTTTCACCCTTAGAAATCCTGAAGGCAGTGATTGGTTTTCGGGGTTCAGTACGCGGCTAGGCTCCCAAAAAGTCCCACACATGTGGTATCCCCGTACTCAGGAGAAGCAGCTAAATGTATTTTGGGGTGCAATTCCACATATGCCCATGGCCTGTGTGAGCAATATATCATTTAGTGACAACTTTATGAAAAAAAAAAAAAAGTGTCACTTTCCCGCAACTTGTGTCAAAATATAAAATATTCCATGGACTCAATATGCCTCTCAGCAAATAGCTTGGGGTGTCTACTTTCCAAAATGGGGTCATTTTGGGGGGTTTTGTGCCACCTGGGCATTCCATGGCCTCCGAAACTGTGATAGGCAGTGAAGAGTGAAAGCAAAAATTTACACCCTTAGAAATCCTGAAGGCGGTGATTGGTTTTCGGGGCCCCGTACGCGGCTAGGCTCCCAAAAAGTCCCACACATGTGGTATCCCCATACTCAGGAGAAGCAGCTAAATGTATTTTGGGGTGCAATTCCACATAGGCCCATGGCCTGTGTGAGCAATATATCATTTAGTGACGACTTTTTGTAAATATTTTTTTTTTTTGTTTTTTTTTTTTGTCATTTTTCAATCACTTGGGACAAAAAAAATAAATATTCAATGGGTTCAACATGCCTCTCAGCAATTTCCTTGGGGTGTCTACTTTCCAAAATGGGGTCATTTGGGGGGGTTTTGTACTGCCCTGCCATTTTAGCACCTCAACAAATGACATAGGCAGTCATAAACTAAAAGCTGTGTAAATTCCAGAAAATGTACCCTAGTTTGTAGACGCTATAACTTTTGCGCAAACCAATAAATATACGCTTATTGACATTTTTTTTACCAAAGACATGTGGCCGAATACATTTTGGCCTAAATGTATGACTAAAATTTAGTTTATTGGATTTTTTTTATAACAAAAAGTAGAAAATATCATTTTTTTTCAAAATTTTCGGTCTTTTTCCGTTTATAGCGCAAAAAATAAAAACCGCAGAGGTGATCAAATACCATCAAAAGAAAGCTCTGTTTGTGGGAAGAAAAGGACGCAAATTTCGTTTGGGTATAGCATTGCATGACCGCGCAATTAGCAGTTAAAGCGACACAGTGCCAAATTGTAAAAAGACCTCTGGTCCTTAGGCAGCATAATGGTCCGGGGCTCAAGTGGTTAAAGTGCTAAATTCATAAACTTGTCAAAGTTGAGAGAAAAAAAAAAAAAAAAAAAGGGGGGGTGGAGAGCTTTAGTTACACGTCACAGAGCTCAGTTAGGAGAGATCTCAGTCGATTGGCGGGAAGAGACACCCCCCGCCCACCTTACACAGCATACAGGAACAGAGCTGAGGCTGTCAATCAGCTGGCGGTCCCTCCTGTCACCTATTTTCTTTTGGCATCAGGAAACCTTATTAGAAGCGAGGCATGCTGATAAAAAGGAACAAAGCAGCGGACAGAAATGACACTTAGGGCTCATTTACACTTACTTCAACACGCATTATTATTATTATACAGGATTTAGCGCCAACAGTTAGTGCAGCACTTTACAATATAGAGGGAGACAGTACAGCAACAATACAAGAGGGTTAGGAGGGCCCTGCTCCTGCGAGTTTAAAGTGCCTACCGCTTCAACATTCTTTTTTGATGCTTATTTTTTTTAAGGAAACTTGGCAGATGCCTGTGTGTGTTGATACCCCCCCCCCAAAAAAAAAAAAAAAAAAAAAAAAGAGAAGGGGAGCTGGGGAAGAACCACCTAAACTTGAAATAAAGCCCCTCAAAAGCTGCTACTTGGTCACAGATGTCCATGGACACTTTGAAGTACCACTAAAGCGACATGGGGTAAAAAAGGCAAAGCATAAACAGGACTGTAAGCTAACCATTGTATCTAGTGACAGGAACTTTGACTGGCATTCAGAGAGGTTTTTTTTTTTTTTTAAAAGCATGTCCGAAGCCTTGTTTTGATGCAAGTGTAAAGGAGCCCTATGTGCTCTGTATTGAGACAAGTACATACTATAGAGGGACGTGCTCATATTTCGTGCCTGAGGTTCACAACCACTTTAATTAAAGCAATTCAACCCACAGTCAAATGGCAATAAATAACCTTCCGATCAATTTAGATCCAATTCAATCACACCGAGTCAATCAGCTAGGGCAGAAAACGATTGATGGTGTGGCACTGTTCAGCAGAACAAGAATACTTTTGTTATTGATCAGATTATGAGATTACGTAGTGGAAACAGGGAAGCAATTGCTAACTTGAGATCATATCTTATCGAAATCCACTTCCACATAGGTGTGCCATATTGATAGAATGGGTTGTGGATTATACATCCATTTCTTACACAAGAGACTAATTGCTTATTGAAGTGTGTATGACCCATGTAATTGTGTGCTAGAGAATACAATCTGGCTGTAAAGAACAAAACAGCCGATTCCCCACCCCCCAAAAAAACTTGCATTTGACATGCTAACTATTACAGATCATAGAGAACCCCAAATCAACACAAACATGGAAGGATCTTTTGGAAATACTGGTGACGATCATCACTTAGTGCTAGCAATGACTATGCCCATTACAGCTCTTCTGCGCAGTCACTAGATTATAAATAAAGCTGGGAGCTCATATGAACTGTCTACATGCCTCTTCCCAGACTCACCACAACGGTTGCTTCTATACACCACGCCTTCTGATTAGCACGCCCCTCCCAAACTCCCCTAAAACCCCACCCTCTCCCTTAGTGCCCACTATGCCCCTCCCCCCGCAGAAAATACTGCTGTACACCCAGCCTCTGTGATTAGAATGCCCCTCCCCGTCTCCTCTAAGTGCCCGCCTCCTCGTCTCTGCGGTCTATCCTTCTTGTAGATGTCACCACTCCCCAATCATTAGCATACCACTCCCACTCTCCTTCTCGGCCTCCTCTCTTTGTCTCCGATCCCCGAGCTGCTCGCCCCGCCCTCTCCACTATCGTGTGGCAGCCGAATAAAATGGCGCCAGCTCCTCCCACTTTCCATCCCTTCATTGATGTGCCTGAACCCCGTAAGTTCCCACACCCGCTGCCCGTCTGTCCCGCTTGGTCACCTTCCCGAAGTGCGCTGCCCAGTGTATGGGCGTCCAGCCGTAACACGAGTCTTCCTTGCCGAGCTGCTGAACGGTGTTCCCAGGCGGGCCTTGCAGTAAGGAGCGGAGGCAGTGAAGGTCTCCATCCCGGCAGGCTCGGTGAAGAGGAAAGCGGAGGTTCAATACCTCTTCACTGGAGAAACCGGCCTCCGAGCACACTGACATGACTGCAAGCACCCAAACACAGGCACACACACACACCGGGGCTGGGGGTGGAGCTAAGCTTTGCCCGCCTCCTATTGGCTCACTGCCGGGGCGGGGACACACCCAGCATGGCAATGTACACACTCCGCTTCCATTCCCTCCTATAGAAGATCGGTGTGTACATTATACTGTCACATGGCAATGTATACACTCCGCTTCCATTCCCTCCTATAGAAGATCGGTGTGTACATTATACTGTCACATGGCAATGTACACACTCCGCTTCCATTCCCTCCTATAGAAGATCGGTGTGTACATTATACTGTCACATGGCAATGTATACACTCCGCTTCCATTCCCTCCTATAGAAGATCGGTGTGTACATTATACTGTCACATGGCAATGTACACACTCCGCTTCCATTCCCTCCTATAGAAGATCGGTGTGTACATTATACTGTCACATGGCAATGTACACACTCCGCTTCCATTCCCTCCTATAGAAGATCGGTGTGTACATTATACTGTCACATGGCAATGTATACACTCCGCTTCCATTCCCTCCTATAGAAGATCGGTGTGTACATTATACTGTCACAGTGTATATATACTCCGCTACCATTCCCTCCTATAGAAGATCGGTGTGTACATTATACTGTCACATGACAATGCATACTTTACGCTTCCATTCCCTCCTATAGAAGATCGGTGTGTACATTATACTGTCACATGGCAATGTATACACTCCGCTTCCATTCCCTCCTATAGAAGATCTGTGTGTACATTATACTGTCACATGGCAATGTATACACTCCGCTTCCATTCCCTCCTATAGAAGATCGGTGTGTACATTATACTGTCACATGGCAATGTATACACTCCGCTTCCATTCCCTCCTATAGAAGATCGGTGTGTACATTATACTGTCACATGGCAATGTATACACTCCGCTTCCATTCCCTCCTATAGAAGATCGGTGTGTACATTATACTGTCACATGGCAATGTATACACTCCGCTTCCATTCCCTCCTATAGAAGATCGGTGTGTACATTATACTGTCACATGGCAATGTATACACTCCGCTTCCATTCCCTCCTATAGAAGATCGGTGTGTACATTATACTGTCACAGTGTATATATACTCCGCTTCCATTCCCTCCTATAGAAGATCGGTGTGTACATTATACTGTCACATGGCAATGTACACACTCCGCTTCCATTCCCTCCTATAGAAGATCGGTGTGTACATTATACTGTCACATGGCAATGTATACACTCCGCTTCCATTCCCTCCTATAGAAGATCGGTGTGTACATTATACTGTCACAGTGTATATATACTCCGCTTCCATTCCCTCCTATAGAAGATCGGTGTGTACATTATACTGTCACATGACAATGCATACTTTACGCTTCCATTCCCTCCTATAGAAGATCGGTGTGTACATTATACTGTCACATGGCAATGTATACACTCCGCTTCCATTCCCTCCTATAGAAGATCTGTGTGTACATTATACTGTCACATGGCAATGTATACACTCCGCTTCCATTCCCTCCTATAGAAGATCGGTGTGTACATTATACTGTCACATGGCAATGTATACACTCCGCTTCCATTCCCTCCTATAGAAGATCGGTGTGTACATTATACTGTCACATGGCAATGTATACACTCCGCTTCCATTCCCTCCTATAGAAGATCGGTGTGTACATTATACTGTCACATGGCAATGTATACACTCCGCTTCCATTCCCTCCTATAGAAGATCGGTGTGTACATTATACTGTCACAGTGTATATATACTCCGCTTCCATTCCCTCCTATAGAAGATCGGTGTGTACATTATACTGTCACATGGCAATGTACACACTCCGCTTCCATTCCCTCCTATAGAAGATCGGTGTGTACATTATACTGTCACAGTGTATATATACTCCGCTTCCATTCCCTCCTATAGAAGATCGGTGTGTACATTATACTGTCACATGGCAATGTACACACTCCGCTTCCATTCCCTCCTATAGAAGATCGGTGTGTACATTATACTGTCACATGACAATGCATACTTTACGCTTCCATTCCCTCCTATAGAAGATCGGTGTGTACATTATACTGTCACATGACAATGCATACACTCCGCTTCCATTCCCTCCTATAGAAGATCTGTGTGTACATTATACTGTCACATGGCAATGTATACACTCCGCTTCCATTCCCTCCTATAGAATATCGGTGTGTACATTATACTGTCACATGGCAATGTATACACTCCGCTTCCATTCCCTCCTATAGAAGATCGGTGTGTACATTATACTGTCACATGGCAATGTATACACTCCGCTTCCATTCCCTCCTATAGAAGATCGGTGTGTACATTATACTGTCACATGGCAATGTACACACTCCGCTTCCATTCCCTCCTATAGAAGATCGGTGTGTACATTATACTGTCACATGGCAATGTATACACTCCGCTTCCATTCCCTCCTATAGAAGATCGGTGTGTACATTATACTGTCACATGGCAATGTACACACTCCGCTTCCATTCCCTCCTATAGAAGATCGGTGTGTACATTATACTGTCACATGGCAATGTATACACTCCGCTTCCATTCCCTCCTATAGAAGATCGGTGTGTACATTATACTGTCACAGTGTATATATACTCCGCTACCATTCCCTCCTATAGAAGATCGGTGTGTACATTATACTGTCACATGACAATGCATACTTTACGCTTCCATTCCCTCCTATAGAAGATCGGTGTGTACATTATACTGTCACATGGCAATGTATACACTCCGCTTCCATTCCCTCCTATAGAAGATCTGTGTGTACATTATACTGTCACATGGCAATGTATACACTCCGCTTCCATTCCCTCCTATAGAAGATCGGTGTGTACATTATACTGTCACATGGCAATGTATACACTCCGCTTCCATTCCCTCCTATAGAAGATCGGTGTGTACATTATACTGTCACATGGCAATGTATACACTCCGCTTCCATTCCCTCCTATAGAAGATCGGTGTGTACATTATACTGTCACATGGCAATGTATACACTCCGCTTCCATTCCCTCCTATAGAAGATCGGTGTGTACATTATACTGTCACATGGCAATGTATACACTCCGCTTCCATTCCCTCCTATAGAAGATCGGTGTGTACATTATACTGTCACAGTGTATATATACTCCGCTTCCATTCCCTCCTATAGAAGATCGGTGTGTACATTATACTGTCACATGGCAATGTACACACTCCGCTTCCATTCCCTCCTATAGAAGATCGGTGTGTACATTATACTGTCACATGGCAATGTATACACTCCGCTTCCATTCCCTCCTATAGAAGATCGGTGTGTACATTATACTGTCACAGTGTATATATACTCCGCTTCCATTCCCTCCTATAGAAGATCGGTGTGTACATTATACTGTCACATGACAATGCATACTTTACGCTTCCATTCCCTCCTATAGAAGATCGGTGTGTACATTATACTGTCACATGGCAATGTATACACTCCGCTTCCATTCCCTCCTATAGAAGATCTGTGTGTACATTATACTGTCACATGGCAATGTATACACTCCGCTTCCATTCCCTCCTATAGAAGATCGGTGTGTACATTATACTGTCACATGGCAATGTATACACTCCGCTTCCATTCCCTCCTATAGAAGATCGGTGTGTACATTATACTGTCACATGGCAATGTATACACTCCGCTTCCATTCCCTCCTATAGAAGATCGGTGTGTACATTATACTGTCACATGGCAATGTATACACTCCGCTTCCATTCCCTCCTATAGAAGATCGGTGTGTACATTATACTGTCACAGTGTATATATACTCCGCTTCCATTCCCTCCTATAGAAGATCGGTGTGTACATTATACTGTCACATGGCAATGTACACACTCCGCTTCCATTCCCTCCTATAGAAGATCGGTGTGTACATTATACTGTCACAGTGTATATATACTCCGCTTCCATTCCCTCCTATAGAAGATCGGTGTGTACATTATACTGTCACATGGCAATGTACACACTCCGCTTCCATTCCCTCCTATAGAAGATCGGTGTGTACATTATACTGTCACATGACAATGCATACTTTACGCTTCCATTCCCTCCTATAGAAGATCGGTGTGTACATTATACTGTCACATGACAATGCATACACTCCGCTTCCATTCCCTCCTATAGAAGATCTGTGTGTACATTATACTGTCACATGGCAATGTATACACTCCGCTTCCATTCCCTCCTATAGAATATCGGTGTGTACATTATACTGTCACATGGCAATGTATACACTCCGCTTCCATTCCCTCCTATAGAAGATCGGTGTGTACATTATACTGTCACATGGCAATGTATACACTCCGCTTCCATTCCCTCCTATAGAAGATCGGTGTGTACATTATACTGTCACATGGCAATGTACACACTCCGCTTCCATTCCCTCCTATAGAAGATCGGTGTGTACATTATACTGTCACATGGCAATGTATACACTCCGCTTCCATTCCCTCCTATAGAAGATCGGTGTGTACATTATACTGTCACATGGCAATGTACACACTCCGCTTCCATTCCCTCCTATAGAAGATCGGTGTGTACATTATACTGTCACATGGCAATGTATACACTCCGCTTCCATTCCCTCCTATAGAAGATCGGTGTGTACATTATACTGTCACAGTGTATATATACTCCGCTACCATTCCCTCCTATAGAAGATCGGTGTGTACATTATACTGTCACATGACAATGCATACTTTACGCTTCCATTCCCTCCTATAGAAGATCGGTGTGTACATTATACTGTCACATGGCAATGTATACACTCCGCTTCCATTCCCTCCTATAGAAGATCTGTGTGTACATTATACTGTCACATGGCAATGTATACACTCCGCTTCCATTCCCTCCTATAGAAGATCGGTGTGTACATTATACTGTCACATGGCAATGTATACACTCCGCTTCCATTCCCTCCTATAGAAGATCGGTGTGTACATTATACTGTCACATGGCAATGTATACACTCCGCTTCCATTCCCTCCTATAGAAGATCGGTGTGTACATTATACTGTCACATGGCAATGTATACACTCCGCTTCCATTCCCTCCTATAGAAGATCGGTGTGTACATTATACTGTCACATGGCAATGTATACACTCCGCTTCCATTCCCTCCTATAGAAGATCGGTGTGTACATTATACTGTCACAGTGTATATATACTCCGCTTCCATTCCCTCCTATAGAAGATCGGTGTGTACATTATACTGTCACATGGCAATGTACACACTCCGCTTCCATTCCCTCCTATAGAAGATCAGTGTGTACATTATACTGTCACATGGCAATGTATACACTCCGCTTCCATTCCCTCCTATAGAAGATCGGTGTGTACATTATACTGTCACAGTGTATATATACTCCGCTTCCATTCCCTCCTATAGAAGATCGGTGTGTACATTATACTGTCACATGACAATGCATACTTTACGCTTCCATTCCCTCCTATAGAAGATCGGTGTGTACATTATACTGTCACATGGCAATGTATACACTCCGCTTCCATTCCCTCCTATAGAAGATCTGTGTGTACATTATACTGTCACATGGCAATGTATACACTCCGCTTCCATTCCCTCCTATAGAAGATCGGTGTGTACATTATACTGTCACATGGCAATGTATACACTCCGCTTCCATTCCCTCCTATAGAAGATCGGTGTGTACATTATACTGTCACATGGCAATGTATACACTCCGCTTCCATTCCCTCCTATAGAAGATCGGTGTGTACATTATACTGTCACATGGCAATGTATACACTCCGCTTCCATTCCCTCCTATAGAAGATCGGTGTGTACATTATACTGTCACAGTGTATATATACTCCGCTTCCATTCCCTCCTATAGAAGATCGGTGTGTACATTATACTGTCACATGGCAATGTACACACTCCGCTTCCATTCCCTCCTATAGAAGATCGGTGTGTACATTATACTGTCACAGTGTATATATACTCCGCTTCCATTCCCTCCTATAGAAGATCGGTGTGTACATTATACTGTCACATGGCAATGTACACACTCCGCTTCCATTCCCTCCTATAGAAGATCGGTGTGTACATTATACTGTCACATGACAATGCATACTTTACGCTTCCATTCCCTCCTATAGAAGATCGGTGTGTACATTATACTGTCACATGACAATGCATACACTCCGCTTCCATTCCCTCCTATAGAAGATCTGTGTGTACATTATACTGTCACATGGCAATGTATACACTCCGCTTCCATTCCCTCCTATAGAATATCGGTGTGTACATTATACTGTCACATGGCAATGTATACACTCCGCTTCCATTCCCTCCTATAGAATATCGGTGTGTACATTATACTGTCACATGACAATGTATACACTCCGCTTCCATTCCCTCCTATAGAAGATCTGTGTGTACATTATACTGTCACATGGCAATGTATACACTCCGCTTCCATTCCCTCCTATAGAAGATCTGTGTGTACATTATACTGTCACATGGCAATGTATACACTCCGCTTCCATTCCCTCCTATAGAAGATCGGTGTGTACATTATACTGTCACATGACAATGCATACACTCCGCTTCCATTCCCTCCTATAGAAGATCTGTGTGTACATTATACTGTCACATGGCAATGTATACACTCCGCTTCCATTCCCTCCTATAGAAGATCTGTGTGTACATTATACTGTCACATGGCAATGTACACACTCCGCTTCCATTCCCTCCTATAGAAGATCGGTGTGTACATTATACTGTCACATGGCAATGTATACACTCCGCTTCCATTCCCTCCTATAGAAGATCGGTGTGTACATTATACTGTCACATGGCAATGTATACACTCCGCTTCCATTCCCTCCTATAGAAGATCGGTGTGTACATTATACTGTCACATGGCAATGTATACACTCCGCTTCCATTCCCTCCTATAGAAGATCGGTGTGTACATTATACTGTCACATGGCAATGTATACACTCCGCTTCCATTCCTTCCTATAGAAGATCGGTGTGTACATTATACTGTCACATGGCAATGTATACACTCCGCTTCCATTCCCTCCTATAGAAGATCTGTGTGTACATTATACTGTCACATGGCAATGTATACACTCCGCTTCCATTCCCTCCTATAGAAGATCGGTGTGTACATTATACTGTCACATGGCAATGTATACACTCCGCTTCCATTCCCTCCTATAGAAGATCGGTGTGTACATTATACTGTCACATGGCAATGTATATACTCCGCTTCCATTCCCTCCTATAGAAGATCGGTGTGTACATTATACTGTCACATGGCAATGTACACACTCCGCTTCCATTCCCCCCTATAGAAGATCGGTGTGTGTACATTATACTGACATAAGACAATGTATACACTCCGCTTCCATATTACATTCCCCCTAAAGAAGATTAGTATGTGTACATTATAATGTCACATGGCATTGTATACACTCTGCACCCATTACATACTGTACTTACCTATTGAAGATCGGTGTATGTGCCTTGTCTTATACTGTCACAGCTGCTCCCAATTTGACATCTGTGTGGGTATCGTGTATCCCTGAACAGATGGTGTGAGTTTGAGGACAGGCGCCTGCATATACCCGCTCAAACACAGATGTCAAATTAAGAGCTGCGGCTGTCCCAATTGACATGAATGTTATTGCTTGGACGCGGATGCATGCACCCTCACACAGGTGTACGCTTAAGTACTCACATTTGAATGAGGCCTTAGGCTGGCCATACATTATACAATCTTCTTGTACAATTTTCCTTTAGATTTACCAAAATCATATAATATGAGATCAACCCTAAACACTTTCAATTTGTATGCAATCAGGCAGGCCTTTGCACTACAAGGGATGCACTACTGTAGGATTTTGGATTTCCTCTCCTTTTCTGCCACAGTGACAATGACAACCAGGACAAATAAGGGTGAATCTCTGCGGTGGGGACGCAGACAGCAATAAACACTGTACAGAGGTTTCACACGTTCCCTACTCTATCCAAAAAGAAAAAGTTTTCGCTTCAGATAATCTTTAACCACCTGAGCTCTGGAAGGTTTTACCCCCTTCATGACTAGGCCTTTTTATGCTATTTAGCACTGCACTACTTTAAATGGTAATTGCGAGGTCAAGCAACACTATACCCAAGCGAAATTTAGATAATGTTTTCACACAAATAGAGCCTTCTTTTGGTGGTATTTGATCACTGTTTTTTTTTTCTGCGATATAAATGAAAAAAGAGCAAACATTTTGAAAAAAAAAACAAAAAAAAAAACAATTTTTTTACTTTCTGCTATAACACCTATCCAATAAACAAAAAAATAATTTCTTCATAAAGTTTGCTCAAAATTATTCTGCTACATGTCTTCGGTACAAAAAAAAAAAAAAAATCCCAAAAAGTTTATATTTAATGGTTTGCGTGAAAGTTATAGCATCTACAAACTATGGGATAGTTACTGGAATTCAGCTACTTATAATGTGACTGCGATAGTGCGGCAGGCAATCTGACACTAACTGAGGCTTGGGCGGTACCTGACTAACTGACACTGACATCACCAGTGACACTAATACAGTGATCAGTGCTAATAATATACCCTGCCACTGCACTAATAACACTGGCTGGGAAGGGGTTAACATCTAGGGTGATCAAGGGGTTAAATGTGTGCTTTACAATATTTACTATGTGCTGTTTTTACTAAGTAATGTGACGGTTTTTACTCCCTGTTTTCCAAGGAGAAAAAAAGCGGCACGTGGATGCTGTCTGTAGTGAGCCCTGTGTTGTTTACCAACACAGGGCTCTCTTCTGTCATTTGCCATAAATTTTTGGCTGGGACTCACTGATCAGTTTGTGCTGCAGCGAACTACAGCTTGAGCTTCCGGGTGCACACGAACATGCGCAAGCAGAAACGGAAGAAAACCCCGATGTACAGGTACGTTACGGCGCCTGTACAAGCCGCCCTGCCACAGTATATGTACTGCAGTGGGTCAGCAAGTGATTTAGTCACCGGCTGGTTTATGCATAGAAATTGGGGCTGGGGTTAGGTTTTTTTTTCTTTTTTTGAGAATAGGTTTACAATACACAATATATATATATATATATATATATACACACACACACACACACACACATACATATATACACACACACACACATACATATATATATATATATATATATACATACACACACACACACACACACACTGAAAAAAAAGAAAAAGGGGTTTTGGGACTTTGTATGAAGCAAGAACCAAAGGGGTTCCTGCCTCCATCCCTGTCATTGATTTATAAGAAGGGAGAGAGCGAGAAGTGGGACTTTATATGAAGCACACAACAGCAAATAAAGAAGTCTAGTGACTGGGAGGTTATGTTTATTTATATTGTATGATCTCTTATATGACAATTTTGGGCATAAAACCTCTTAAAACAATAAACATTTTATCACATTCAACATAAGTT
The DNA here is from genome assembly GCA_037952925.1 of Lithobates clamitans. Lineage (NCBI taxonomy): Eukaryota > Metazoa > Chordata > Amphibia > Anura > Ranidae > Lithobates > Lithobates clamitans. The sequence continues at coordinate 9,406,938 of JBBGZY010000429.1, forward strand.
ACATAATAATCCACAATCCAATAGACATTTATATATAATGCAAACACAAATGACAGCTGATACGTTTATATACATAGCTCTGATGCAGTATTGGCCTAAATGGCCTGAATGACCTTCCTCAAAATAAAAAAAGGAGGAAATCAGGAATATCACTGAAGTCGGATTGCCGTCCTAACCGATCCGGAGAGGGCTAGAAGACATCAGCGGAGAAGACCCGGAGAGGGGAGGAGAAGTCGGGAGAGATGCCGGAGCTGCCCTAATAAATTACTTTAACACCCGGTGTGCTGTGTTTTATTTTTGAGACTTTTTTTCAGGTGAATGGGTAGGGGTACAATGTACCCCATACTCATTCACATAGGGTGGGGGGGCGGGATCTGGGGGCCACCTTGCCCGCAGACCCCAACTATGAAAGGCCAGGGTTGTCGGGAAGAGGCCCATATCCTCATCAACACAGGGACAAGGTGCTCTGAGGTGGGGGGGGCACCCACCCCCCATGTTGAGAGCATACGGCCTGGTACGGTTCGGGGGGGCCTCGCACATCCCCACCCCCTTTCCTGACCTGCCGGGCTGTGTGCTTGGATAAGGGTTTGGTATGGATTTTGGGGGGACTCTCAAGCCATTTTTCGGCGTGGGGGGTTCCCCTTAAAATCCATACCAGACCGAAGGGCCTGGTATGCTCTTGGAGGGGAAATCCATTTTTTTTTTAAATTTGGCGTGGAGTTCCTCCTAAAGGTTCATACCAGACACAGTGCCTGGTATTGTCAAGAATCAAAGTCGGATTCCTATTCATTAAGGTCGGACACATGTCGGTCTTCAAGTTGCAGGGCAAAGTCGGATCCAAAGTTGTACGACTGTCATGTCGTACCAGAGTAAACCCGGCCTAAGCGTTGATGGCTCGACTCATTTTGCAGCCTTATAGCTGCTCATCAGGAGAGAAACCATGGAATATACAGTATCAAGTAATAGAGAACATACATGTCTGGATAGTCTCAAAAATTATGATTTTGTAAAATAAAAAATAGGGGCAAAGAATAAAAATTAAAGGTAAATTATATATGTTGGTTCACACACATCACTCCTCTCTCCCCACCTTGGACTACGTGTACTTCAATGGATCACGGCTTATATCTGGCAGCATTAGGTACACATCCTTTTTCACCATTCACTTTCCCAGTTGTTTTCCTTGTGTGCTTTTGCATTTTGGTTCCATCCCTGTTCCTGCTTTTTATTTTATCTCCATTCCTATTCCTTTTTGCCATATCTATCCCCCACCCACTCACTATTGCACTTTACTTACACTTTTTTTCACACCCTAAATACATATAAAGTGACAAAGTGGCACATTGTGAAGTGGCAGGAAAATGATAAATGGTTTCCAACATTTTTTACAAATAAATATGTGAAAAGTGTGGCGTGCATTTGTATTCAGCCCCCTTTACTCTGATACCCCTAAATAAAATCTAGTGGAACCAATTGCCTTCAGAAGTCACCTAATTAGTAAATAGAGTCCACCTGTGTGTAATTTAATATCCATATAAATACAGCTGTTCTGTGAAGCCCTCAGAGGTTTGTTAGAGAACCTTAGTGAACAAACCAAATATTGAAGGCCAAGGAACACACCAGACAGGTCAGTGATAAAGTTGTGGACAAGTTTAAAGCAGGGTTAGATTATAAAAAAATATCCCAAGCTTTGAACATCTCACAGAGCAGTGTTCAATCCATCATCTGAGGGAAAGAGAATGGCACAACTGCTAACCTACCAAGACATGGATGTCCACCTAAACTGACAGGCTGGGCAAGGTGAGCATTTTATTTTATATTTATTTATTTCAGGTACTGTCAATTTATGCAGCGCTTTACATATACATTGTACATTCATATCGGTCCCTACCCTCAAGGAGCTTACAACCTAAGGTCCCTAACCCACATTCATACATATACTAGGGCTAATTTAGACAGGATCTGATTAACCTACCAGCATGTCTATGGAGGGTGGGAGGGAACTGGAGTACCCAGAGAAAACCCACGCAGGCACAGGGAGAACATGCAAAATCCAGGCAGATGGTATCATGGTCAGGATTTGAACCAGCGACCCTTGTTGCTGCTAGGTGAATGTGCTAACCACTACACCACTGAGCTGCCCATAGTATTTAGAGGAGCAGTCAAGAGGCCCATCGTAACTGGAGGAGCTGCAGAGATCCACAGCTCAGATGGGAGAATCTTTCCACAGAACAACTATTAGTCGTGCACTCCACAAATCTGGCCTTTATGGAAGAGTGGCAAGAAGAAAGCCATTGTTGAAAGAAAGCCATAAGAAGTCCACTTTGCAGTTTGCGAGAAGCCATGTGGGGGACACAGCAAACATGTGGAAGAAGGTGCTCTGGTCAGATGAGACCAAAATCGAACTTTTTGGTCTAAAAGCAAAATTCTATGTGTGGCAGAAAACGAATGCTGCACATCACCCTGAACACACCATGCCCACCGTGAAACACGGTGGTGGTAGCATCATGTTATGGGGATGCTTTTCTTCGGCAGGTACAGGGAAGATGGTCAGAGTTGATGGGAAGATGGATGGAGCCAAATACAGGGCAATCTTAGAAGAAAACCTGTTAGAGTCTGCAAAAGACTTGAGTGTGGCGGAGGTTCACCTTCCAGCAAGGCAACAACCCCAAACATACAGCAAGAGCTACAATGGAATAGTTTAGATCAAAGCATTTTCATGTGTTAGAATGGCCCAGTCAAAGTCCAGACCTAAATCCAATTGAGAATCTGTGGCAAAACTTGAAAATTGCTGTTCACAAACCCTCTCCATCCAATCTGACAGAACTTGAGCTATTTTGCAAAGAAGATTGGGCAAAAATGTCACTTTCTAGATGTGCAAAGCTGGTAAAGACATCCCCAAAAAGACTTGCAGCTGTAATTGCAGGAAAAAGTGGTTATACAAAGTATTGACTCAGGGTGGGGGGCTGAATACAAATGCACACCACACTTTTCACATATTTATTTGTAGGAAAAATAGAAAACCATTTATCAGGTTCCTTTCACTTCACAATTATGTGTCACTGTGTGTTGGTCTATCACATAAAATCCCAATAAAATACATTTACGTTATATATATATATATATATATATATATATATTTAAATTCATCGTGTATTTATTTTCTTTAATGTTGTAGATGCTAATCTACTTAGGTTATAATTAAACTATATATTTTTTAAATCATATATTTATTAGATCATGTCTTGGAAAATGTACCTTTTAAAAATGAAAAGAAAACAATATTTACTTATCAGTGCAAAAAATGTGTACTTATGCAGCAGCTAAGAAACTTCTAAAATAGTTTGCTATCTACAGATCCACACCCAAGCCAATCCCATACTGTGGTAATCCTAGATAGTTATACAGTCAAACAAACGTCACTGGTACTGAACAGGTAAAAACATTTCTTTTAGGCCTGATTCACACCTATGCATTTTTAGTGCTTTTTGCATTTTTCAGGTTTGCATCACAGAACGTGTTCCATAGAAAACCATGTTAGATAGACTGTAGTGCAAATCTGCAAAAAGCACTAAAAATGCATAGGTGTGAATCAGGCCTTAGGCTAGGTTCACATCTATGCCTGTGCAGTTGATGCCGTTTTTGTAGCTCGGTTTCCACACAGTTTTGTCCACTGCATCTGTCAGACGGGGAGAGAGAAAGCCAGCTGATCATGTGATTGCAGAGCTGTGAAATGAGGTATAGCAGACATTTTTTTTTTTAAATCACTCACACAGGTGTACACAGGATTAGAACACAGAGGGGATGGTGTGAGGATGTGAAAGTGGCTTAACAACCACTTAAACAACGTAAAATAAAGGCAACATGCTGTATAACTCATTATATTAAAGTGGAATTCTGAGATAACAATCCACTCCCCTCTCCTAACACCTTACTAAACTGTATAAGAAAGATGTTATATACAGTGGGGACGGAAAGTATTCAGACCCCCTTAAATTTTTCACTCTTTGTTGTATTGCAGCCATTTGCTAACATCATTTAAGTTCATTTTTTTCCTCATTAATGTACACACAGCACTCCATATTGACAGAAAAACACAGAATTGTTGACATTTTTGCAGATTTATTAAAAAAGAAAAACTGAAATATCACATGGTCCTAAGTATTCAGACCCTTTGCTCAGTATTTAGTAGAAGCACCCTTTTGATCTAATACAGACATGAGTCTTTTTGGTAAAGATGCAACAAGTTTTTCTCACCTGGATTTGGGGATCCTCTGCCATTCCTCCTTGCAGATCCTCTCCAGTTCTGTCAGGTTGGATGGTAAACGTTGGTGGACAGCCATTTTTAGGTCTCAAGGATCAAAGATCAAGTCCAATCAGTATTAAAAAACACAGCTGGACTCAAATGAAGGTGTAGAACCATCTCAAGGATGATCAGAAGAAATGGACAGCACCTGAGTTAAATATATGAGTGTAACAGCAAAGGGTCTGAATACTTAGGACCATGTGATATTTCAGTTTTTCTTTTTTAATAAATCTGCAAAAATGTCAACAATTCTGTTTTTCTGTGCTGTGTGTACATTAATGAGGAAAAAAAATGAACTTGAAAGATTTTAGCAAATGGCTGCAATATAACAAAGAGTGAAAAATTTAAGGGGATCTGAATACTTTCCGTCCCCACTGTACTTACCTATTTTCATGCCGCTATGCTCAGGTCATGTGATCCAGATCCCCTCTGTCAGCCACTATCACTGCATGGTAGAGGAGGAGGCTTTAACAAAGTATAGGACATTGAAGCCTATGGGTAACATCACTGCTCCAGGCTTTACTAGCTGTAGTTGAGTGCACTCTCCTCTTCCCTGCAACTGCTGCTGTGGAGATCACAGGGGAGATCACGTGACCAAAGCGGGCTGAAAATAGGTAAGTATATACATATTTCTTACACCTGTTAGTAAGCATTGGTGTTAGGAGGGGACAGTTTTATAGCAGTTAAAGTGGACATTCAGCCATTTTTTCATCTTTCTAACTATTAAATCTTCTGCCCTTGTTGTTTTAACTTTGGACAGTAAAATATATTTTTTTTCCAACAGTAAATACCTTATACAGCCCACTTCCTGTTTCTTGTCTGGTCATTAGCCTAGGCTTATGACATCATGCACAGCTTTCTCTCTAACTTTTGTGAACATTTGCCAGGAAGGTAGGGGGGATGATTCATAAGAGGGCCAATGACAGCTGCAGGGCTGCAGAGCTGGAGGTGTGTGTCTGTATAAATCCAGGAAGTGAACAGGCAGCAGCTTTAGCAGCCCACAGTTAAAATGGAGGCAGCCAGAGGGAGATTTCCGCAGCATATTTGGCAAGTACAGAATCACAGTATATATTAAATAATATGCAAAGTGGTTGGAGCTTCAAAATGGAAAGGATGTTTTTATTACAAATTATGTGAGCAGGCTAAAGTGATTGTAAAGTCTCGTTTTTTTCCTATTAAAATAAAAAAACATGTTATATTTACCTGCTCTGTGCAGTGGTTTTACACAGGGCAGCCTGGATCCCCCTCTTCTCGGGTCCCTGACCAGAGCTCCTGGCCCCTCCCTCCTGTTGAGTGCCCCCACAGCAAGCAGCTTGCTATGGGGACCCCCGAGCCGAGCTGCAGCTCCTTGTATCCATTCAGACACGAACCCGCTGTTCAGCCCCGCCCCCTCTCTCCTAATTGGCTAACTGAGTTTGATTGACAGCAGCGAGAGCTAATGGCCCTGCTGCTGTGTCTCAGCCAATAAGGAGGGAGAGTCCTGGATGGCCGAGGAACTCGTGGACATCACTGGATTGAGAGGGCTCAGGTAAGTATTAGAGGGGCTTCTGCACACAGAAGGCCTTTTATAGAATGCATTAAGACAATAAACCTTCTGCCTTTACAACCCCTTTAAGATTATCCAGGAAATCTACTTTAAGTGCAGCCAAAAAATAAACAGGAAAATTAGCACAGGGGATTTTACTTATAGCCAGAAGGCTGTGTCCTTTGTGCTGATGCCTCTTCTGTTAGCTTAAATCCTCCTCCATCCTCGCCTTCCTCCCTAGCGATATAGGTATTCCCTTCTCTGTTTGTGATGTAGGAGAGGTATTTCTAACTACACCAACTGAAGTCCCCTTGTTCTTTCTCCTGTAAAGTAAGCATAATGTAACAAAAGTGTCAGTACTAAGGCTAGGTTCACATTTTGTGTGGGTGGTTGCAGGTGCGGGCAGCAGGTAAATTGTACCTGTTCGCACACCCGCAGTCATCCACAGCCAAACCGCACTGCTCCCTTGCAGACACGTGGGGCTGCCATTCATTCTTAATGGCACGCTTACACATCTAAAACTGCAGCGCATTTTCAGTTGTGGAAAATGCTTTTGCACCATGAGATTTCCCTCCAGCTACATTTTAAAAAAGGGGCAAGAACCTTTTTTCTGCATGAAACGCAGCACAGCAGCCGATTCAACCCCTGAGTGATTTGAAGTTTTACTAGAAGTGATTCAATAATCAACAATTTCCATTATATTCAATAGTAACGCCTGATTATATTGCTGCTTGAAGCTCATCACTCAAAAAAGTAGATGAGCTTTTGGGGCAAAGTTGCATATTTTGGCTCCAATACACTTCTACGGGAGTGCCTGAAAAAACAAGCGTTTTGAATAAAAACTATACAGTGTTTCCACTGGCTCATATACTTGTAGCAAGGTCCCAAGCCTCCTTCGGTCTAATGAGAACCTCCAGGGCCAGAGATAGCTGACATCCTTCTGTATATAGTGGGTTGTGAAGCATGGTGGGTGCAAGATGATTAAAGTTATTGGGCGCCAGACACTTCTTGAATGCAAAAGAGAGTTTATTTCTCTTAAAGCGGAGTTCCACTTAAAAAAATAAATAAATAAAAGTCAGCAGCTACAAATACTGCAGCTGCTGACTTTTAATAATCGGACACTTACCTGTCCCAGGGTTCAGCAATGCAGGGGATCGAAGCTCCGCTCACCCCCCCGCCTCCGCTCGGCGGCGACGACATTGTAACTGTGGGCCCACCGGCTATGGATTCACAGCTGAGCACCCACTGCGCATGAGCTTATGCTTTAAGAAGCTTTTGGGGGAGAGAGGGTTAGGGCCAGGACACCCTTAGGTAGTTGCAAGATTAATTGGCAGACTCCGAGACTTCAATAGGAGGACAGCCATGCAGGGAAAGGCATTCAGCAAGATGCCACATCTGCATGTGCAGGAATGCTGTCTCCTATGGCAACAGTCTTTAACAGTTCCTAACACAACATAACAGTTCCTTCACTTTCAATACAATCGCTCTTTGTAGTTCTTCAGCACACTGAGCTCGGGGTCTCTCACTAGACCCGCTGATTCACTGCCACTAAATCCCTTGAGCTCCTCCAATCTTCACAGTGGTATCTTCCTCAAGCGTCACCCCCACTTTTCTGCTGGGTCCCTAGCTTGGCACTCTAGATACCGCTCAAGCTTCACTCCCGCTGGCCTGCTTGGTCCCTGGCTTTGACACACAAGGCTGCTCTGCAAGCGTCACCTCCGCTGGCTGGATCCCTGGCTTGATACCCACTGAAGTTTCCTGATTCCTCACCCTCCCTGGTTGGTGAGAATGCTGCTCCGGTACTTGCTTCAGCTACACACTGTGGTTCCTAGTAATTAGGCGAATAGTCCCTTACTGGCGACAGCTTCCCCTCTACCTCCAACCACGACAGGTTCTAAGGCCGGCAGAACCGTCACTTTTGCTTGGACTGCAAGCCGCAGTCCCAACCCTGCGCTGCTCTCTTGCTTCTGGATAGGCCCTCAGGCAGCCTAGTAGCCAGATGTGCCCGGGATAGGCCCAATCTCTGGCCTAGCAGCAATACAACACACGTCCACCCAGACAGCCGTCCAGGTGGCACAGAACACAGATCACCTGACTCCAGCCGAAAATATAGGCTCTCCCAGCAGGCCAAGGGATTCAAGAAAACCCCTGCCCATTGGCTGAGATACCCCATATATCCATAACCTGACCTTGCGTTGCCCTTATCTAGTACCACCAAGTACCCGGCCACTTAGTGGTAGAAGAGAAAAGTGCAACAAGGCCAAACTTAGGGAGAAATCAATAGATCTCTAACAATCAACCAGGATAATTATTCCTGGCAAATAAATTTGTGAGGCGCAACCCTGCCTAAACTCCAGGGTGCTACATACTATTTACATAGTAGACTTTAAAAACTGTGGCCCTAGCTACATATTCTTATGTAGCATGGGCAGTCACATTCCTGACAACCGCTTAGAACTTTCTGACAAGTAATCATGACAAGTCACATAAAACCAGTTAACATTATTATTATTATACAGCATTTATATAGCGCCGACAGTTGGCGCAGCACTTTACAACAGTAGGGCAGACAGTAATAATTGTCGGGGATGAGCTGAGAAAGAAAATAAAAGAAGAGTTGTTAGGTGGAGGCAGGGTATTTTTTTCCGAAGAGAGAAAAGTTTTCAGGTATCGCCTAAAAGTAGATAGTTTTGAAGATAGTCTGACAGATTGGGGTAGGGTATTCCAAAGGATGGGAGAGGCTCGGAAGAAGACATGGAGGCGAATATGGGAGGAAGTGATGAGGGAGCTAGAGAGCAGGAGGTCTTGGGAGGAACGAAGAGGGCGATTAAGTTGGTATGTTGAGACTAGGCTAGTGATGTAGTTGGAGGCAGAGTTGTGGATGGCTTTGTAACTTATTGTTAGTATTTTGAATTTAATTCGTTGGGCGAGTGGCAACCAATGGAGGGATTGGCAGAGAGGGGTAGCAGACACTAAGCGGTTTGTAAAGGTGGATGAGTCTGGCAGCAGTATTCATGATGGACTGAAGGGGGGATAGTCTTTTTAAAGGTAAGCCAATGAGGAGGGAGTTGCAGTAGTCGAGGTGAGAGATAACCAGGGAGTGAATCAGAAGCTTTGTGGTTTCATTTGTTAGGAAGGGACGTAGTTTGGAGATGTTGCAGCGGTTGAGGCGGCAAGCTTCGGAAAGGGATTGGATGTGGGGCCGAAAGGAGAGTTCAGAGTCCAGGATAACACCTATTACCCTGACATGTGGGGATGGGTGGATGGTTGTGCTATTGCTCTTGACAGGTCAGGGGAAGAGGCACGTGGGGGAGGAAATATTATAAGCTTGGTTTTTGACAAGTTGAGTTTGAGGAAGTGGTGTGACATCCAGACAGATATGTCTGTTAGTAAGTTAGTGATGCGTGAGGAGACTGATGGAGTGAGTTGAGGGGTGGAGAGATAGATTTGCGTGTCGTCAGCATAGAAATGATATTGAAGGCCGTGTGATGCAATCAGCTGACCCAGGGAAGAGGTGTAGATTGAAAATAAGAGAGGTCCAAGAACAGAACTGTCACGGAACGTTCCACACTCCGCTTGAGTGTTTCCGTCAGTATACCACTTCCTTGTAGTCTGGACTCAGATATCAGATATTCCAACCGCTCTCAAACATAAAACAAGACGAGACTTGCTTAGATGCTAACATGGACTATTTTATTTAGAATCAAAATTACAAGACTTTATATGCCGTTGGAACCTCCTCTAACAATACAACTGTAACCTAATTAACATGAGCTAGTTTACTAAATCATTTACCCAGACTAGGTGACTATTCAATACACATTACCATAAACATCAACACAGGGTTAATTAGAACAAACAACAATGTGTGGAATACCCTTAGAACCTGTGGTAAGCCAGACTAGACTGTTCGTCTCCTAGCCAGTCCTGGAGGCTAATGTGATCAGCTCACTCAATTAACAGGTTGAGTTCAGAATCAAACAAACTAATAATAGTCTCTACATACATCCTGGGAGATATTGTGGACAAATATTACTGTCCCATTTTAAGTAGTGCAAGATATATTTTCTCACTCACCCTGTGCCAGGATAGCACAGGGTGACTTAGACATAAGAGGTGTATGGGGAGCTGAAACAAGGGCATCCCCTACTTTCCAAGGGATTCTGAGTTCCACGGGCCCTCCTGTCACAAGAACCTTGGAGGACCCTGACAGAGAAAGGAAGAGGAGAGGAGAAAGTAGAATTGTAAGTGACACTGAAGGGGCGTTGGGATAGGTAGGATCAGAGCCAGTAACGGAGACTAAGGGAGTGAAGTTTTTTTTTGAGGAGGGGGTGGTCAACCGTATCAAAGGCAGCCGAAAGATCTAGAAGTAGGAGTACAGAATAGTATCTGTTGGTTTTGCAGTTAGCAAGTCATTTGTGAGTTTTAACGTGTTAACTGGGGGAGATACTGTACCTGTAAAGTGGAGATTTCATCACAAGTTGTATCAATCTTATTTTTGAAGTAATTAGCAATCTCCTAGGCAGGAAACCTGTTGCAGGAAACCCGCATTCTGTGCACGTTTCCCGCACTGCAATTAATAATACACTGATGTGTGATTTGCTACGGATGTCAATGTAATCCTAACGACACCCCAAACGCAGATTGCAAACGCACTGCGCTTGCCTGCACCGGATCACATGGTACCACAGAACCATGCAATCCAGTTATGGTGCGTTTTTAAAAGTAGTGCATGCAATACTTTTTGTGTAATCCAGTGCAATTTCAGCCCATTCAAATGAATGGGCCGGAAAACGCATTACACTGAGATGCACAGAAACCCAGACTGCTTTCCTGTGCAATTCCAGTGTGAACTGGCACTTAAAGTGTGACTAAATGCAAAACTTTTCTTTAGTTCTGGACAGAGTAGAAATTATTTAGAACACCTATTAGGTTCTAATTGTCCTCATTTACCCTCTCTATTTGTCCTGTTTACTATTATCATTGAAAGTGAAAGTAAAAGTAAATCCCAAATTTTAGGTTGTCCCAAGACAAGCAATAGAGGGTAAATCTTCCAATAGGGACACTAGTGACCTGGGTGGGGGGCCCCAAGGAATTCTCTTAATTTTCACAGCTTTCTTCTCACTTGCTATTTGGCTGTGAGACAGGAAGTGAAGGAAAATCTCCCCAATAGGGTGCAGATGGAAAAAAAATTGACAGGGGTTATAACCCTCCCTTACCCTACTCAAAATAAAAAACTGCCTACTTTAACCCCTTCCCCTCTGGCCTATTGTAATCTGGCAGACGGGTGGGAGCCCTATCATCCTGGTAGGATGTCATATGACATTCTACCAGGATTGTGCCTCGCGCGCACCACACAGACCATGCTTAGGCACGATCTGTCACATGCTGTGTCCACTGGACACAGCCAATGACAGATCACTATAACGGCCTGCTGCCGGCACCATGTGATCACTGTGGCCAATCACAGCAGATCACATGACAATTGTGCACAATGAATGGATTTGTTTCAAACCATTCATTCTGTACTATTGTGATGAGCTCTGTGATTGGTCACAATGATCACATGGTACAGACAGGGCCAATTTACAGCCCATCTGTACCATGTGATTAGCTGTGGCCAATCACAATAGTATACAGTGAATTAATAGTTTTCATTCATAAAAAAATGGTTGCTTATAACGGTAAAGGTCACAGTAATAAGCAATCATAATGTATAAAAAAAATCCTGGTAACACTGAATTACTTAGGTTACTGTATGTAAAAAATAAAATAAAAAAAAAATTGTAAAAAGAAAGAAAATGTAACTCTTTTTTTTTTTACATACTGTCCCAAGTCACCTGTGTCCCTGACCATCACCACACTAGGTATATGAAGGCGATGTACTGCACTGGTGGCAATATGTAAAAGAAGTTTTTTAATTTCTTTATTTTCCGAAAAATTGTGACAAAAAAAATACAACTTCAAAAACTCACCATGCCTCTTACTAAATGCCTTAGACTGTCTACTTTCCAAAAATGGGTAATTTAAGGGGATATTTGTACTGTCCTGGCATTTTCAGGCCTCTCGAGAAGGCCGTCGGTACATTAGGATTGATCGATTTTCAAATATACTGTACATACCATAGATTGTGGGCTCTATAACTTACCTACAGACCAAATAATATATACTGATTTGGGTTATTTTCACCAAAGTAATGTGGCAGAATACAATTTGGCCTAAATTTACAAAGAAAGATTGTTTATTTGCAAAATGTTATAAAAGAAACAAAGAAAAATGTGTGTTTTGTTCCCCAAAATTGTCGTTTTTTTAGTTTATTTAGCAAAGAATAAAAAAAAAAAAAAAAAACAGAGGTGGTTAAATACCACTGGAAGAAAGCTCTATTTGGGTGAAAAAAATGATAAAATATTTAGTTTGGGTAAAGTGTTGCCTGACCACGTAATTGCCATTCAAAGTGCAGCAGCGCTGAAAGCTGAAAATTGGCTTGGGCAGGAAGGAGGTAAAAGTGTCCGGTATTGAAGCAGTTAAAGAACAAATTCTCAAATTGTTACATTTTCTCCCATCCCCACACCATAGTCCCCTTAATACAGTTAAACTATGCAAGGGTTTCCCTGGCTGGTTTACACTTCTGATGGCTGTGGTCTCCTGTCATGTTAAAAATCTAGGGCTGCCTACTTCTGCACATTAATCCAATGGACATGAATGGAATGTGCCCGTACTGCAGGAGCAACAGCCAATTCAAGCCTATCAGTCTCATTCAGAGCCCACACTTTCAAACAGTACATACGGATTGTTTCTGTATATTCATTCCTACATTCAATATATAAACACTCACACGTCTCTATCTTTCCTGAAGGGTAACACATTTTTTCCTGGCAGGGCACAGCAATGGAAGGAAGTGGAGTCAGGGTGGGATGGAGCCATCAAGGAACATCAAGCAGTTTCCTGCTTCTCCATAGATAGCTGAAGAGGAGAGCCAAGTGGAAGGCTCCTGGGAGAAACTCTTTGATAAGACTTCTAAGGAAGTATTTTGTTATTATATGTTGGTTGTAAATGCTTTTGAATCCATGTTACATGATGTGTACCATAACAAAGATGATGTCTAGTAAGTAGGTTTACAATTTAACTGCTTTCTGTAATATAGCCCTTGGTATTTTTTGTTTGCATAATAAAAAAAATGCAGTTCTTGTAAGCTAGCCACATCCTTTTCCATTTCCTCTACATGTGCACTGCACACCCTGCTGGGTACTAACATTCATATTTAAAGTTAATCTTTTTTTTTTTTTTTAAATCAAAAAGGTGTTTATTGAACAAGTTCACACAGTTTCCAATGCACAAGCATCATACATTAATACATTTTCATGCAAACGGTACAGTCTATCCATCATCTATTACCAAAATAAAGTTAATCTTTAAAGAGACAAAATCCTAAAGCTTATTTGCAAAAGGTGGGTAAACCTTTGGTGTAATTACATAGTAAGACCTAAATAATTTTTTATCTCTCATGTTTGAAACGGTTGTAAATATAATCACGCAAAATTTAGGCTGGTAGTAGACTTCTAGATCAAATTGTACACCAGAATATAAAAAATGCTTTGCAAACACCCTTAATTCTACCCTGTAGATCTAGGTCACACGACCACATAGGGGTTATCCCAATGGCTTGGGCAGTGGGCAATAGAAGTCTGCCCTGCCATAAATTGTACCCACAATCACCGCAGTTTGATTGGTGGGTAAGAGTGTTTAATTGACAGTAGCTCCTCCTTTCATTGCCATTCACGGGAGGGCAGACTGATCCTGTCCACTGCCTAGCCATTTGGATCTGAAATAAAGGTAAGCCATAGACTTGTGTTTTTGTGCATGTGCACAAGCAGGGGCAACGCTGCAGAAAATAGATGATTCTGTAGATTGTTGCTACTGCTAACACCAAGAGTAAGACACTGGCAGAATCAACAGGCAATTCTTATCTAAAATATATTTATTAAAAAGAAAAGAAAAGGCACATAATGATCTAAATAATATATTGTAGGGATTACATTTTTTTTTTGTTTACTGACACTTTTTTTTAAATTGTATTTTTTATTAAAGATTTTTACATTACAAATAAAGCATATTTCAGTGGTTGTATACCCTTTTTATTTTATTTTTACCTATGGGTAAGCCTATAATAAGGCTTACCTGTAGGTAAAATGAATATCTCCTAAACCTGTACGGTTTAGGAGATATTCACTTTGCATGCAGCCGCTGACGTCAGCAGCGCATGTGCTGTGAAGGCCCGGCTGAAGGTCCGGCAGAGGTCCTATGCGCATGCGCTGGAGTTACGTAATCATGGCTGCGGCCACTCACAGCGCCGGAGCTGCAAACCTGGAAGAAACGCAGAGGGGAGGGAAAAAAGAGTTCACAGGCCTGAAGCTTTATTGAACTGCCAAAGGATACACGGGTGGGGAGAGGGGGGGGAGGGGAAATCTTCAGACCTCCTCTTCCTCCTTAAAATCCATTGAGTGATAGTCTCTGAGCAGACTGTGGACCAGTCTGCGACAGTCCTCGATGGACATCCTCTCCTGCTGGTGGATGAGTTGCTTTCTGGCGCACCATACATAGGTATAGGCTGTCTGGGAGTAGTGGGTTGAAGAGTTCATTAGATAATGGGGGGCATGGCGAAGAGAGAGAGAATTTTGTGATACAAGTGCGCCAAATCCTTAATGTGGACAACATAGAACTTAAACATAAACTATGGAGTTTGGGGTCCTGAATCAGGGTGTGCGACTAGACAAGGGACCAGGGGTGTGTGGGAAACAATGAGCCCATCTCAATATTCACCCATCTATTCGGTGCTTCTAAGCTGGACCAGGAAACCACTGCCCGAAGGTGGGAAGCCAAATAATATTTATAAACATCTGGGGCCCACAGACCACCTCAATGCCTAGGGGAGAAAATCACAGAGCTTGCTACTCTATGAGCTTTGTCACTCCAGATAAAATTCAGGTACCAATGCTTGACTAGTTTTAATTGTGACATAGGGATAAGAACTGGTAGGGTCTCAAAAAGATACAGCAGTTTAGGCATGACAGTCATTTTCAGTACAAGATATCGGGAGTGGGTTCCAATGCTTTAACATATCACTGACGCCTTTAAGCAGGGGGACATAGTTGGCCTGATACAGGGAAGCAGGGGCGTTGCTAGGTCTATAAAAGATCTGGGGCTAGAGCCCACAGCAGCGAAGTAAAGAAAGGCATACGCTTGGGCAGGCATACACATGTATATAATATACGTGTGTGTGTAAATATATATATATATATATATATATATATATATATAGTAACATTGGGGGTTGTTTAGCTTAGTGTAGAGCCTACCAATGAGCTGAGTCCACACCAGATATGCCGCTTAAGGGCTTGTTGGCCCACGTTTATTAAAGGAAAAATAAAACAGGTCCGATAACAGAAAAGTTGCCCACACATGGGTTTCAGCTTTCCACAGCAACAATGTAAGATTAACAGAAAATACCAAGCCACCTGGCTCTCTTTAGCAGCACTGCTGCTCAGGCTTATGCTTCAGCCCTCTTGGCTCTATAACCGAGTTCCTGTACACTCTGTACCTCAGCTCTCTTTTCCAGCTTCCTTGCTGTTCCAGCCCACAGGCTTGAACCCTCTGTCTGCTCTGACAGACAGAACTGTGCAGACATGCACACTTCTCCCTTGCTTGCCTGGACTCCTCGGAAGGGTGGAGCCCAGAACCATGGTCAGGTGTCTACAAATAGCCCAGCACACACCTGACCAGTAAGTATGCTAGTGAGTCTCAAAATCAGGACCCGGTACTGGGAATTTCATCCCACCCAGATCGCTACAAAATCCCCGGGCTCCAGGTCCCCAAGTGGACTTTAGTAAACAATGAGGAAACTGAAAAGCCAGTTTCTTCCCAAACAAGCAAATAAACTGGAGCCCCTCAACCTGCCTGGTTGAGAATCCTGCGTCCAAACACTGGTGGGGTACCACACCACCACAATATATATATATGTATAAAAAAAATTACAATATTTAAACAATATATCTAACTTCAGATTTTGTAATTTCTACTAATGGCTGGGGACATGGTACAGGACAGCCATCGCCTGCCACCAGATGCAGCGTGTCCAATTTGTCTACTGCAATGTCGCAGTCCCGCTTTAAGTCGCTGATCGCCACCATTACTAGTAGAAAAATTAAATAAATACAAATTCCATAAATCTATCTCATAGGTTGTAGACGCTATAAATTTTGCGCAAACCAATCAATATACACTTATTGCTATTTTTTTACCAAAAATATGTAGCAGATTACATATTGGCCTACATTGATGAAGAAATTTGATTTTTTATATATATTTTTTGGATATGTATTATAGCAGAAAGTAAAAAATATTGTATTTTTTCAAAATTGTTGGTCTTGTTTTATTATAGCACAAAAAATAAGAACTGCAGAGGTGATCAAATACCACCAAAAGAAAGCTCTATTTGTGGAACAAAAATTACATCAATTTTTTTTTTTTTTTGGGTACTACGTCGCATGACCACGCAATTGTCAGTTAAAATCACGCAGTGCTGTACTGTAAAAAATGGCCTGGCCATTAAAGGGGGGGGGGTAAAACCTTCGGGAGCTGAAGTGGTTAACACGGGCTGTCTGTAATGGACTGTCTATAACATGGACTTCCTCTATACATCAGGAACTGTCCTTACCAAACAGGGATTAGAACTATGATAGTTACACTTGGTAGAGTGACAGAATACAATAAATGAAGGACAGAGGGGTTTGTTTATAAGACAGGGACTGTCCCTATTAATCAGGGAGATGTTATACACAGTAGTGGGTGAAGGAGAGGGACTGATCTCCAGACCAGGGACCCTGTGTACAGTGACATGCTGTGTATACAGTGGGTGAGCAGTCCTTCACCATACAGCCAGTGTTGTCCCATGTCTTAGTGTAGCTGGCAGTAGACATGTACACACACTGACAGCTGTAAATCCCCCCCCCCCCCCTCCTGAGCACTCCTTCATGGTTCCTTCCCCTCACAGTGATTTATAACTCTTCCAGCATGGCCACAGAGCATTCTAAGCAGGCAGGTTAGGGAGGGGGAGATGAAGAAAGTGACAAGGAGGCACAAGCTAATGGCTTATAAATCAGACAGCTCTATAGAACTCCCCCTGACATTCCAATGTTTTCCCGGCAATTCTCATTATGGAGAGGGCAGAGGCTGGAGGCTCCCCTTCCTACTAGAATAACACTTACTGTGTGATTGGGACATCGCTGGTGTAGGCTGCTCTGTGCTGTGAAGAGTCAGGTGCCCATTAGAGATCCCCATGGAGGTAAAGTAGCAGACTCCAGCCTGGTTCTTTGGAATGCCGGGAGTGGGGCCACCCACTGACCTGTCCCAGATGCAGTGTCACTTGCCAGAAGATAGAGGAGGTGGGTAGATGTCTGTAGTGGAATGGACTAGGCACCGACTTTGAATGTTGAGCAGGGAGTTGAGCAGGGAGTCTCAGCCATGATGTCACTGGTTGCTAGACGCCAGGTGGCTCTAGCAACCAGTGACCAGTAGATAGAGTATCAGCTGGAGGCAGAGTGCACACTAGTGCTATGGCGGGGTTTGCTCACTCTGTTAGTTTCATTCCGGGACATTGTATTGTCCGGGAATGAAGGTATCCAGGACACATGGTCAACCAGTAAGAGACTCGGGGCTATGGGCCCCAGATTCTGGGTTTTAGCCCCAGAAGCCACCCCCTAGCGACGCCACTGCAGGGAAGTATAGGTTGGCGTGATTTGCATGCCTAAGTATTTGAGGGAAGAGGAGCACCAGCAGTATGGGTACGAGTGTTGTAGTGACTTTAGTTCCTCAAGTGGGATATGGAAAGGCAGCGCCTCTGTTTTAGAGGTGTTGATTTTGTAACCGGATAAAGCACTGAATCTTGATAGTAGGGTGTGTAGAGATGGGAAGGATATATGTGGATATATCTGTCATGTACCAGGCTGGTGGCTGAGGTGATGAGAGGGCACCCCTTATGGCTGAGTGCAGAGTACATAGGTTGAGAAAGGCAATTGTAGACAGTGAGAATGCCATGGATGTATAGTAGATGAGACTGCTGTGCCTTGATTTGTCCAACAACATGCAGGAGGAGCACCTAGTGACAGTAACCAATTGCAGGAAAGTAGTATCTTTAAACATGTATCTTGCAGCTGTCTAAAGGATATGACAACTCTATGAGAAATAGATTAGACTACAGGAACTATACTAAACTAGAATACCTTGTTAATTTATTTTACAAAATATTTTTTTGTGTTGTCATCAATATTAAAGGAGTTCTCCACAAGGTGTATAGGAATTTTGGTAAACACAATGGTAGCAAATGTTCAGACATGTCATTTTCTGGAGATTAAAGAAATTCGAGAGTATAAATTATTAGAAAGCACTATTTAGGCCGAAACTTTTTTTAAGTTGTTGTAAAGGTAACTTTTTTTTTTTAACCACTTCAGCCCCGGAAGGATTTACCCACTTCCTGACCAGGCCATTTTTTGTGATATGGCACTGCGTCACTCTGACAATTGCACAGTCATGTGACGCTATACTCAAACAAAATTCATGTCCTTTTTTCCCACAAATAGAGCTTTCTTTTGGTGGTATTTGATCACCTTTGCGGTATTTATTTTTTGCACTATAAACAACATTTTTGCTATAATAAATATCTAAAAAAAAAAACAAAAAAAAAAAAAATTTCTTCATCAGTTTAGGCCAATATGTATTCTGCTACATATTTTTGGTAAAAAAATCTC
This sequence comes from Lithobates clamitans, assembly GCA_037952925.1. Lineage (NCBI taxonomy): Eukaryota > Metazoa > Chordata > Amphibia > Anura > Ranidae > Lithobates > Lithobates clamitans. The sequence continues at coordinate 9,425,572 of JBBGZY010000429.1, forward strand.
AATAAGCGTATAATGATTGGTTTGCGCAAAAATTATAGCATCTACGATATAGGGGATATATTTATGGCATTTTTATAGTTAATTTTATTTTTACTAGTAATGTCAGTGATCAGCGATTTTTAGAGGGACTGCAACATTGCGGCAGACAGATCGGACACTTTTGATACTTTTTTGGGACCATTGACATTCATACAGCAAGCAATCTGAGCTAAAAATAGCCACTCGATTTACTGTATAAATGTCACTGGCAGGGAAGGAGTTAACACTAGGGGGCGATTAAGGGGTTAAGGATGTCCTAGGGAGGTTTTTCTAACTGTGGGGGGAGTGTACTGACTGGGAGTAGAGAAAGATCGCTGTTCCTGATCACTAGTAACAGCAGATCTCTCTCTACTTCCCTGACAGAATGGGGATCTGTCTGTTTACATTGACAGATCCTCCTCTCTGAGGAGTGATCGCGGTCGCCGGTCACGCGCACCAGCTTCGGTGCCGCGCCCGCTATAGCTCTTAAAGTGCCCGCCGTACAGCTATGGCGATTCGCGCAGCAGTGCCAACCTGCTGCTGTATAATCATTATACGCCGGCTGGTCGGCAAGCAGTTAAAATAAAAGGTATTATACTTATTTGCTCTGTGCAAAAATTTTGTTAGCCTCAATCCTCCTCTTCTGGGGTCCTCCACTGGTGCTCCTGGCTTTCCCCCCTTCCTAGTGCACTCATAGCAAGCCGCTTGCTCTGGGGTCACTTGTGTGGGCTCGATTCTGAGCCTGGCTGTCTGTGCTCTCTGGCACAGCTCTGGATTTAGTTCAGGTTCATGTAAGTATTTAGGGGGGCTGGGGGCAGCTGAACACAAAAAATGTATTTACCTTAACCGCTTGCCGACCGGCGCACGCCGATGTACGTCGGCAGAGCGGCACGGCTGGGCAAATGGGCGTACCTGTACGTCCATTTGAATTTCCCGCCATGCCCATGCGTGCGCGCCGGCCGGGAGCTCCGTGAGTCGGGTCGCGGGTCCCGCGGACTCGATCGCCGCGGGGAGACCCGCGATCGCCTCACGAAGCGGATGAACGGGGAGATGCCGTTGTAAACAGCATCTCCCCGTTCTGCCTAGTGACAAGTGTCACTCGATCTCTGCTCCCTGTCATCGGAGCAGAGATCAGTAACGTCAGCCACACAGCCCATCCCCCTACAGTTAGTAATCACTCCCTAGGATACACTTAACCCCTCCCCGCCCCCTAGTGGTTAACCCCTTCACTGCCAGTGTCATTTACACAGTAATCAGTGCATTTTTAATCGCACTGATCGCTGTATAAATGACAATGGTCCCAAAAATGTGTCAAAAATGTCCGACATGTCCGCCATAACGTCGCAGTCACAATAAAAATCGCTGATCGCCGCCATTACTAGTAAAAAAAAAATTACTAATAAAAATGCCATAAAACTATCCCCTATTTAGTAAACGCTATAACGTTTGCGCAAACCAATTAATAAACGCTTATTGCGATTTGTTTTACCAAAAATATGTAGAAGAATACGATCGGCCTAAACTGAAGAAAAAAAATGTTTTTTTTATATATTTTTAGGGGATATTTATTATAGCAAAATGTAAAAAATAATGCGTTTTTTTCAAAATTGTCGCTCTTATTTTGTTTATAGCGCAAAAAATAAAAATCGCAGAGGCGATCAAATACCACCAAAAGAAAGCTCTATTAGTGGGAAAAAAAGGACATCAATTTTGTTTGGGAGCCACGTCGCATGACGACGCAATTGTCAGTTAAAGCGACGCAGTGCCTAATCGCAAAAAACGCTCTGGTCAGGAAGGGGGTAAATCCTTCCGGGGCTGAAGTGGTTAAAGGAGTTGTAAAGGTAGAAGGTTTTTTATCTTAATGCATTCTATTCTATATCTGACTGGATATAAAATAAAATACGAGCCTTTACAATCACTTTAATGCAGAGAATGCATTAAGGTAAAAAAAAAATATTTTGCCTTTACAACTTCTTTAATGTTTTGGACAGAGCAAGAAAGGTATATAAACCCTGTCAGGTTTTTATTGCTGTGTGCAAAGCCACTTGGGAAATTCACCCTACTTTATAAATGCATTGTGTAATATGAAGAGCCTGGGATCGCAAATGGGCCGCAGCCGCAGAAGCTCAGCAAAAAAAGTCTCAGACAGTCCATACTTTATCAAAGCTGTGAAGCACTCCATTCCACTGCACAGACAGGTGCTGACTTCTTCCTGCACATTTTCAAGCTTCCCTTGCAGGTGGGTTAACATTTTTTTGGACCAAAGTATCTGTAATCAGGGTTTAGAGGCTCTTTCCTATCCTTTCCAAGTCTCCGAATTCCAGGTCCCAAATTAGGACTTACCAGTCTTGAGAGAGCTGCCAATCAGTCCTTTCCTTTCCAACTAAACTACCCCGGAAACCCCTCACCCTGCATGGGTAAGAACCTCCAAGTACTCAAAAATGTCTCTGATTTTCCACCTTAAAAGGGATCACAACCCAAATAACGGGAACACAATATACTTCCCGGCCAGGATACATCTCTGACATCCTGTACAATTGATAAACCTTAGCTGAAGACTAATCCACCATTTCATTGCCATAGCCTACCAATTCAGGGCAGTGTTTACACTTACGATATTCTCAGTGATTGTCTGAAAGGTCTCATGTTTGTCATGTCCATCCATAGAAAATATTGGCTATCCTACAGGCATGCATTGAGCTGGAGATGGATTGTGGCCATAGCTGTCCTTGGCACAAATGTGTTGACCTTGAGGTGGAAAATGTAATGATTCTCTATGACGGGGCTCAGTACATCTCAAAAACTGTTGGTAGAATTGCAAAATGTAAACACGGCCCAATCCTGGGCACAACCCAAATGTAGTTCTGGGAACTGAAGTTGCTGGAGTTTTAAACTTCAGTAGCTCCACTCTGCATAACCGGATATATAACCTGCTATGTACATTTACTATTACTATTACAGACATCAATAAACATTTAATAAACACTGATGTATCTATTTTTTTTCTATTCACTACATGAAATCAACACCAAGAAACAAAGGTAATCATGTGTTGATGGTTTATTAATACGTTTATTATTTATTGATGCATATTTTTTGTGAATACTATTCAATTATTGTTTAATGTGTGATAAGTAGTTCTTATGAGCGCTGTCAGTTCAATTTTATGTTTATTCCATTATCTTTATAGATAATTTACACAGCTTTTTTTTTTTGGGTGGTTTTGGGCCTTTTTACAGATGTAGAGTCAGCACAGGATTATTGGTTTACAGTTAATTAACATAAATGTAATAATTTTGTTTTATTCCTGCAGCGTGATCCAAACCATGTAGATTTTAATAGCTTTTCTCCGTTTGAAGAAAAATAATATCATTCTTTTCATGACCTAAACACAGTCTTAAGAGCTATGTAATTTTTTCAAATCTGCAATCGGTTATAAAAGCTGGCATCTTTCTCAGACTGACCTTTTTATTTTTACTGCTGTGAGCGTGTGCTAAATTTAGAAATTAGGCTATGATGTAATTCCTGCAGAATAACAAGCAGACTGCATTTCCCCACTTGGCCAGAAGATGGCCAAAGCACTGCTCTCTTCTCTTAACGAAAATTGTGCCTTGAATTATGAACACACCAAGTAACTGCATAGATAAGTGACAGAATAACATTTAAAATGTCTATAGTACCTTACAGTGCCTTGAAAAAGTATTCACACCCCTCGAAATGTTCCACATTTTATCATGTTACAACCAAAAGCGTAAATTTATTTTAATGGAATTTTATGTGACAGACCAACACAAAGTGACACATAATTGTGAAGTGGAAGGAAAATTATAAATGGTTTTCAACATTGTTTACAAATAGATATGTGAAAAGTGTGGTGTGCATTTGTATTTGTATACTTTGTAGAACCACCTTTCGCTGCAATTACAGTTGCAAGTCTTTTTACCGATGTCTCTACCAGCTTTGCACATCTAGAGAGTGACATTTTTGCCCATCTTTCTTTGCAAAATAGCTCAAGCTCTGACAGATTGGATGGAGAGGGTCTGTGAACAGCAATTTTAAAGCCTTGCCACAGATTCTCAATTGGATTTAGGTCTGCACTTTGATTGGGCCATTCTAACACATGAATATGCTTTGATATAAACCATTCAATTGAAGCTCTCGGCTGTATGTTTTGGGTCGTTGTCATGTTGGAAGGTGAACCTCCACCCCAGTCTCAAGTCTTTTGCAGACTCTAACATGTTTTCTTCGAAGATTGCCCTGTATTTAGCTCCATCCATCTTCCCATCAACTCTGACCAGCTTCCCTGTCCCTGCTAAAAAAAAACATCCCTACAACATGATGATGCCACCACCATGTTTTACAGTGGGGATGGTGTGTTCAGGGTGATGTGCAATGTTAGTTTTCTGCCACACATAGCGTTTTGCTTTTAGGCCAAAAAGTTCAATTTTGGTGTCTTCTGACCAGAGCACCTTCTTCTACATGTTAGCTGTGTCCCCCACATGGCTTCTTGCAAACTGCAAACGGGACTTCTTTCAACAATGGCTTTCTTCTTTTCACTCTTCCATAAAGGCCAGATTTGTGGAGTGCACGACTAATAGTTGTCCCGTGGGCTTGTCAGAATTACAGAAATCAGGGCTTATTTTTCATTTAAGAATAAAAGTTTTGTTATAGAATAAAAATTGCAGGTAAATTGCACAACAGTATTACATCCTTAACACTCTGAAATCCATAAAATGAATAAGAATCCCCTTGCGCACCCCTGTTTGTGTTAATAAAATGAAAATGAATCAAACCAGAAAATAATATATATAACCACAGATGTGCAGCTGCCAATAATCTTTAAGTGTACCACACACTCCAAACTTTCACTATGTATAGTTGGGTACAGTGCAGCGCCAAATTATCAAATTTTTCACTCTGAAATCCATATCTCCCTAATGCAAGCAACTAAATCTAAAGCCAAAACTAGGTAAGCGTTATAACATTTCTAAGGTAGTTACTGCTGTCTGTAGTTCTGGGACAAGTTAACCCAGCACCCATTCATGATGTGCAAACTTAGGGGATCCTTCACCCAGCAGTCACTTGCTTGTCAAAATCACTGCCATTGTCACTACTCCTGTTAGCCTTGTAACAGAAGGAAGGCGCCCATTTCAAATTTTTTGGCCTTTCTTTGTTTATTTAGCACAATATAAAAACCCCGTGGTGATTAAATACCACTAAAAGAAAGCTCTATTTTTGTGAATAAAAGAAAAAAATTTCATATGGGTACAGTGATGCATGACCGCGCAATTGTCATTCAAAGTGTGATAGTGCTGAAAGCTGAAAATTGGCCTTGGCAGAAAGGGGGTAAGAGTGCCCAGTATTGAGGTGGTTAAAGCGTAACTTAATCCCTTTTTTCGAGGGGGGGGAGCGGGTACCTGGTTTTGAAAGGTACCTGCTCCCACTTCCAGTCAGATCGCTCCTTGCTAGCAGCCTTCTGGGGCATGTCACAAGTCCCAGAAGACTGTGGGACTATTCACAAAGCGCAGTGAAGCTTGCGCATGTGCAGTGGGCATTACATCACCGAGTCACAGGGTGCATTGCAGAGTCACAGTCAGCTGCCCACAGTAAACCAGCCAGTGTCAGGGGCCCAAAGACTGGCAAAGAGCTGGCTCACATGAGGGCGGCACTGGACCCCTGGACAGGTGAGTGTCCTTTTATTAAAAGTCAGCAGCTACAATATTTGAACATATTTGAATTTTTTTTTTGAAAATATTTGAATATTTTTTTAAGACAGGTTAAAGAACTACTTTGAGCAGAAAACTGATGGCTGATGCCCTTCAAGGCACTATGCTTACAGAAGGACAAACCTACACCTCATCTCACACCTCCATACTGTCTTGCTTGCTCATGCATTTCTCCACGTGCCCTCCTTTATTTCAGCATTGGAAAAGGACCTTGATTGCATGCAGATATACAAAAGGCGTTCATTTTAACTAATAAGACCAGTGTTTCATCTGCAGATCAAGAGAAAAGCTAAACAAATTCTTGTCTATTGGTAGTGCTACACTGTTACAGTCCACAGGATTTTTTAATTTGTATTGAGACTTTGCTGGAGATGTGGAAGTGAGCCGGGAACCATGTTGCATATGTGCTGGACCCTTCCCCTTACACATTACTTTTGGTTCAGAGTCTTTCAAGCTTATAACACTCTTATGGACACATGCATCTCCTGCTATTGTTTTACTTTCGATGCTCCCAGGCTCTATTTCGGTTGCCAAAAAGGGCCTAATTATGATTTTTCCTTTTCCCACCAGGAATGTAATTCAATGACACTGGAAAACAACTCTAAACTGGTCCATTTGCAATGTCTAGAACTGGTGGTATAATATCACAGCAGGCAATCTACTTATATTGCCGTATCGACCATCTGGACCATTTTAATGAGTTTTCTGACCTTCCATGCCCTTATCTCCTGAATGATCTTATTGTGGATAATAGCAGGGGTTCTGCTCTCTTGGTCCAGTTATACACTCCTGTCTACCTTTTCCCTCCCCTACAACCCTTTTATGCTTCCATCTCCTTATCTCCTCTCTCTTATCTAATATCTTATCTAGTTCTTACTATTCTCTTTCCATGGCCATACTTTGGTACAAATGCTTCAGAATAGGCTTAGAACTTGGACTTGTATCATGATTCTTTTTTTCTCAATTAGGAGAAGGTCAACTTCAACAAACCCCTAATATTATGTATCTGTCCAGGGTTGCAAATGACATTTGAAATGCATCCTGTGACTCTGTGATATAATAGCCAAAAAACCAACCTATTGTGGTAAAATTCTTGATATCCAGATGCATGACATTTTTTCCCTCTGTGCCATATTCTCAAAGACACTATGAAGGAAGGAACTTTTATTCTGTAAAAAAAAAAAAAAAAAAAACATACAGCAGTAACACAAATCTGACCTCTGTTCCATAAGGTGAAGTCCCACTGTCCACCAACCTTCACCTCTCACTTTATTTGTTTGAACTCATAGTAAATGCTGTCACAGAAGATGAACAGTAGTATAGAAGTAAAAGTATAGTAAACTGAGAATTAAATTTTTTGATAACTGTTTTTACAAAATCCTCCATGACAACAGATTCCTCTCTGTAATGTGCTAAATATAATTTTTACGACATTTTTGTATCCATTCCATGTTTTTTCAGTATACAAGGTCAAGGCAGGGCCTTATATACTTTCTACTGCTTTTCAAAACTGATGGGTAGAAACAATACCCTCAATAATGATGTTGTAAAGGATTGTTAGAAAATAAATTACCAGTAAAGTTAAAACGGAGTTCCACTTGTTTTTAAGTTTATTAAAAGTCAGCAGCTACAAGAAGTATAGCTGCTGACTTTTAATGGACAGACACTCGCCTGTCCCACGGTCCAGCGATGCGGCTGTCGGAAGCCTCGCTCCTCTTCCTCTCCTCTCCGCGGCACCGGCATTGCAAGTGTGGGCACCCATATATGACAGCTTGGGCTTCACAGCCGGGTGCTACGCCTTCTCAGTGGTTGGGCAATCTTCTGGGACCTGTAACGTGTCCCAGAAGATTGCAAGGAGGGAGGGGGAGAGGAGGAGTCTTCTAGGCGGCCAGAGCGGAAGTGGGAGCTGGGTACCTGTCAAAACTACGTACCCGCTCCCACCCAAAAAAATTGCATGCCAAATGTAGCATGTAAGGGGGTGAGGAGTCAGGTGGAACTCCGCTTTAACTTTTAATTTTCTGTAATAGTATGAAAAATAAATACTGAAGACAAAGAAACACCTGCGGCTACAGCAGTCTTCTGTAAAGTGAAATGAATACTAGAAAACAAAAGTCATGTATTAATGCTTTTCACCTGAAATGGGGGGTGTTTTTTGTTTTTGTTTTTGTTAAACAGTCAATGGAGAGCCGGCAATACTTCCTGAAGATCAAGCTTTTTGTAAATGTGATATTGAACTGTTCTGCTGCTCAAGGAATATAAAGTTTCTCATTGCAATGGATTATAAGTCATCTGAAACCATTCATGTGTAGCACCAGCTGAAAGACTGAGTGGATAAGTGATGATGTCTCGGCTCTGCCAAAAAGAAAATCAGATAATGGCCGGCTAAAACCTAAAGTACTTGAACTCTGCTTCAAAAGGAAAATGAATAATTACATTATTGTACAGCAAACTATATAACAAAAAGGCTAATACATTTTACATGTGTGTCTGTTTGTATCATTCTTGTCTGTGCAAAATGTTACATAGTAATCAAGGTAGGGGTGTCTAGGATGATGTCATTGGAAAATAAAAAGATCACTATAATTTCTTTGCAGAAGAACCATGCGGAAACTTGTTTGCGTGGGTAGGGTGGTGTTTTGGTTGCTTGAGTGACAACATGATTTCCACTGGATCATTTTTAAAGGGAAAGTCCACCCTAACACTAAAATGTCTACTTTTACAGACATCCACGATCTAAGACTAACCTATCTAGCCCTGTAAAGAAGAAATCGCTATACATACCTTTTCTGAAGCAGTTTTGGTCAAGTCCCACACTGTGCTGTAAGTTCCAGCTTCGCTGTGGGTGTAGCGGAGGCAGCCAACAACGGAAGACCCATAGTAACTCTATGGGTGTGGTCACTTTCCATTCATTTCACAGCGATTGTCAGCTGTGTCCTCTGCAGAGCTTCCGCCGCTGGAGACCGGACTTGATTGGCTTCAAAAAAGGTATGTATAGTGAGTTTTGCTTACAGGGCTTAGATAGGTTAGTCTTAGATGGTGGATGCCTGTAGATGTAGCAATTTTAATATTAGGGTGGACTTCCCCTTTAAGATTTATTTTATTATTGTGCATAATACAGAATGTATTTATTGCCTTTACTAATGCTGTTATATTAAAAAAAATATAATGGCATTATTACACATTGGGGGTGATTTACTAAAACGGAATATGGTGCAGCTCGCCATAGTAACCAATCAGCTTCTAGGTTTTATTGTCAAAGCTTAAAGGGGTTGTAAAGTCAGAAGGTTTTTTATTTTAATGCATTCTATGCATTAAGATAAAAAGCCTTCTGTGTGTAGCAGCCCTCCTCGGCCCCCCTAATACTTTCCTGAGCCCCATCTCTGTCCAGCCAAGTCCACGAGTCCAAACCGCATCTCTGTGTCTGAATGGACACACGGAGCTTCAGCTCGGCTTGGGTGCCCCCATAGCCAGCTGCTTACTATGGGGGCACTCAACAGGAGGGAGGGGCCAGGAGCACAGAAAAGGCACCCGAGAAGAGGAGGATCTTGGCTGCTCTGTGCAAATCCACTGCAACAGAGCAGGTAAGTGTAACATGTTTGTTATTTTTATAGAAAAAAAACAAGACTTTACAATCACTTTAATTGAAAAACTGAAGTTAGAAGCTGATTGGTTAATAGGCACAGATGCACTAGATTTTGTGTGCACCAGTTTTAGTGAATCTCCCACATTATGTACTGGCCCACAGAAAAATACTCATGCTGACCCACACTGAAAGGAAAATGATATGCATATGTGAAATAAGCATGCTCATAAATTCCTTTGTGCTGGATTTACTAGAGGCAAATAGATTTTGCGGTTTGCAGGTGCTGTTGCACTTATTTTCCCCAGAGCTTAGTAAATGTGGTAAAGCTCTGCTGAGTTCCATCGTTCAAACATGTGCAGGCAAAAATGCTGTTTCTTAAATTTTTTCTCTTGCACCTGATTATAGAAAGTGAAGCTTCAATACATTCCCATTTACTAAGGAAAATGAGTACAACTGCACGTGCAATTTGCACAGTCTATTTATAGATACTTTATACTTTGAGTCCAGGATCTGAAAAAGTAGGCAGGTGAGGGCATTTTTGAGGGTTAGTGACTGTAATGAAAACCAGACTGTCAGCATAACAGCCGGGGCAACTACCTTTTTCAAAACAAGGTCAGCAGCAGTAACCCCTGTATTAGGGTTTTGGCACATGGGCACCCTGAGCCTGTGCAGCATAAGCTGGCATATTTCCTTCACCTGGGATGCCTAGATGCTGTGTACAGCTACCCATAGGTATGAATTTCTGTGCATGGCTGTACTGGGTATCCATTGCCACTCACGTTAACACTTTATAATTTACTATTCTTGGACTTGAGGCTCCTTTTTACACAAGCAGTAGAAGGAATAGGGTCTCGTTATCACATAAGCAATAGAAGGTTACATGTATTGTATATAAATCTCACATTAACTCAACCATCAACATACCTCACAACTTTTTGAAATGGGAACAAGGGACACCTATTAGCAAAATTATGTTGGCATAGGACACACCCCCTGTCATGTCCCCTTAAAGGAAAATTATACAAAAACGAAGGATTAGCCCCCTGTGATTATATAATTGGCAGTTCTTGGATGCTTTGTAGTTGTATCCTTGTAAAGCTGCCACTATACTCAGAAGCATCTAGCACTAGGTAAGTGCTATGTTTAGTTTACCTACTATAGCTGATATCGATTCTAACATCATTAATAATACCATCACTAACTAACTATTCTTTGGATACACTCACTCAGTACAATTGTCTTTTCACCTCTAGCCATCACTATTCATACACATGTTCACCATTCCAACCTTTACATTCACCCCATACACTCTCAACAATTGGCTTGTTCTGTTCACTGGCACCCATACACTTTTTTAGTTTTTATCACAGTTTGGTTTGGTTTAGTTTTTTTTCTTTTTACACTATCTCTCACAGTGCATTCCCACACGATCACCTCACATCCATCACCATGGCACCACCAGCACATTCACTTTCTCCATCCATGCTCTAATTGGATTTAATATTCTCAACATACTTTTATCACCCATCATGCGTCATTTATGCACACCTTTTTTCATTTGTATCCCATAATTATTATACTATCAATTAAATACATACTTCCAAGTAATAGGTTTGATTAACAGTAATATACATATATACAAGCAATCACCTCAGTGAGGGCTAATTAGCTATTGCCCTACGGCACTAGATACTTTTAGAATAATACTACTAAGGTTCCTAACCAAGTCTTTTTATATACAATGGCAGGTGCCCTGCCCCCGTCATTTCCCCCGTCCAAATGTGTGACCCCTTGTAAGTCCAATGGATTGCGGATGTGCCTGTGAGGCACGGAGGGATATGTGCGGTCTCTGGGATCTCTAGGCCTTCATGTTTTTAAACAATCTGGTTCGGTTGGTGCATCTTCACCATATCATCCACTCAATGGTAAATATACCTCTATAGATACAATGTAATACAATTATTTATCAATGCTAAATGCTGTGTAAATGTTTTACATATTGACTAAAGTTATAAGTTTAAACTCTAACTGTGACATATTTCCCTAGAATATAAAACCCCCCTGAAGAAGACCAATGGGTCGAAATGCATCGGGGTATTCATATGGATATTATTGATGACACGTTTTTTAACCATGGGTGATGTTATATGTCGATTTTTGGTACATGTCAACCAGAGTCTGTATTTTGTATTTTTTAATAAACTTGTTACACATTTTATATACTTCATGAACTTGACCTACTTTATTATTATAATAACATTCAATGTATTGCTGCCTAAAAAACCCCCTTGGGGAATCCTTGTCTTGTCTTCTCTGTATACATTTGGGTTGTGCAGCCTGGGTGCTCTCGCATATGTGTTTTTCCATTGTTTTAGTTAAACCCACAAGTGATTTTTTTTTTACAACTACTATTCTCTCATACAGGCTTTTGACATTTCCAAATGCAGCAATATATAAATTGGATGAAAGGCCTAGAACAGATAAACACTTTTTGAAAAAAGAATGTGCATTTTATATACAACTATATAGATCAAACCAAAATTAAGGACAAATGAGGAGGAAAGAGGGACAGAGGGACTTTGTTACAAATCAGGGACAGCCCCTCGAAATCAGGGACAACTGGGAGCTATGCCATCACTATCATAGCACCTTTGGCCAGCTTTAGAAAATTAATCAAAATGTCGGTTTGATATGGATATGTTTTGGTATGTAGAAGAACCATTGATGTTATGGTTAAGCAGTTAAAGTGGTTGTAAACCTCAGACATGAAATATGAACAAAGCATATCCTTCTATAGTGTGTACTTGACTAAATTAAGAGCACTAAGGGTCATTTCTGTCTTCTGATTTGCTCCTATGCTATCAGCATGAATCACTTTTGATCATTTTTCCTGACACCAAGAGAAAGATGGTGACAGGGGAGGGAGCTCCAGCTGATTGACAGCCTCAGTTTTAAGCCTATGAGCTGTGTAAAGAGGTGTGTGCCCCTTCACTCCGATCAGCAATCAGAGCTCTCCTCACTGAGCTCTGCAGAGGGAAACTTCAGCTCTCCGCCCCCTTTTTTTCTGAACTCTCAGAAAAGGCTTTATAAATTCAGCGGATGTAGAGGAAAGAAGACTGCAGATAAACAGGTACAACTTATGCAGGAGGATTTGTTTCACATCTGTGTATCACCTGAGGCCAGTCACTTCACTGGGTATATGTGAGTTAAAACCACTTTAAAGTAAAGGTGTAATCAAAGTAATATAAGGGCTGTCACTGCTGGTCTTATCCTAAAAATACTAGATACTAGTTATGAACAGAAACAAGTATGCAGTTCAGAAAGTCAGGGAAAAAGTCTTTTTTTTAAAATCAATGACAGTATTGAAGCCAAATGCATAGCATGACATTTAGGCAACTTAAACTTTCTCTAGGCTTACTGTAAGTGGCACACTGCTGTGTTCATTGCTGGCACAAAAAAAATGCTTTGGGTTACAGAACCCCTGTAATACAAAATAACTAAATATTTATTGATTGTACTTAAAGTGTTACTAAACCCAGGACCCTGCATTCACTATATCTGGTCTCCCACAGTACACAGAACATGAAAATGCAATTATTTTAGTAAATATAAACTGCTAAATGCCTTTTCTCATTAGCAGTATATAGCAGTCATGTGACTTCTATCAGTGTCTGGTTAAAGCTTGTAGGAGGAGTTTTCATTCTCCTCTGACTGTCCTATGAGGCTGCAGGACCCCTGACGCTCTTGAAAATACTGATTGGCCCTGTTCTGATCACATGCACTCTCCCAAAAAAAAAAAAAAACTCTCTAGCAATACACACCAAACTGAGCATGTACAGAGTACCCCCAAGGCTCTGTTCTATCAGAAGATGGATTGGGGACTGTGGAAGAAGGGGAGGATCAGAGAAGACAGGATTAAACAGCCTATTTACGCAATGCGAATGATTAACCCCTTAGGTTCCACAGTGAGTATGCATGATTTACTGCATCTACAGACTGATTTTACTCTTGTGGGTTTAGTAACACCTTAAGCATTCATAACTGTCTTGCAATATCCATGTTAAAGAATCAAATTTCCAAAATGACAAGTGATAAATACTGAAAAATAAGGCTGGGAATAATGAAAGGAAAAAAACAGCTCAAGGATATTTCCTGCTAGTATAAAAGCTGGCTCTAGAAACTGTAAAATTAGTCAACTAATAAGTGACAAAGCATCAGCAGGAGGCTGAAAATAGTGCAGAGAACTTGGATGTTGTTCTTGTGACTCATAAGAACCACCTCTTCCTTCTCTGGGAAGAAATGTATTTTCCCTAAGTCCTTTATATAAGGACATCACAGAAGGCAAGGCAGATCTTATTGTTTATTTATGTAGCGCCAGAATACTGCTCTACTGTTTTAAAGAATTTCTTTTGGGCACATCAGTCTCTGCTCAGCGGTCCCATGGGACGAAACGAGATCACTCTTGGATGCGTGGGAAAACATATAACAGTTGGCTTTTAACTAAACACTTGGGGCTGGGCAATGCACTTTCTAATGGTAGACTATGGACTGAAATGGTGTCTTTGGGCATCAAGCTTTCCAGTGGGAACAGCCAAAGGTACTACTGTAGGGGTTTCAAACTCAATTTTATTGCGGGCCGCATGAGCACAATGGTTGCCCTCAAAGGGCCAGTTCTATCTGTAAGGCTATATAAATTTATCCAGAGAATAGATGCAGGAACTCAACCACCACCCCCCCCCCCACCGAACTGCATTGAATGGTGGGTGTGGCCAAATTCCACAGTGGGAGGATCTTAAGGGGGCAATAACTACCAGAAGTGCATTATGTGTGGAGCTCAGCGATGCGCTATGTACAGAGTACAGAGTTCAGGGATGTGCATGTACAGAGTGCAGGGTTGAGAAGTGCGCTACATACAGAATGCAGCCTTTAGGGGTGCGCTATGCACAGTGTGCTGGGTTCAGATCTCTTTCACAGGCTATCCACATCTCACTTCAACCTTTCTTTGGCTCTGACCTATGCACCACTCTCTCCCATCCCTCACCTCTGCACACATCTCCCTCCACAGCCCTCATTTCTCCCACCCACAAGCTTCCTTGAAACTCACCTACCCGGCCCAGCTCTAGCACCTTCTAGGCAGTGTAAGTGGCTCTGCCTCTCTCTCTCACTTGCAGCCATGGTTCAGCTGAAAAAAAGCCCTGGGTGCGAGGGTCACACGAAATGGCCTGACGTGGCGGATTGTGTTTGACACGTGATCTACTGGGTAGCTGAGATTAGGCAATATAGTCTGCTTTATTTTCTAGCTATCTTGGCAATTCTATGGTAGCTTGGTGGCTTTAGCTTTCAACCACAACCACAACTAAATGACTAAAAAGTATTCCTAAGCAAAATCTTTTTGGATATAATAAACTTTTATTGCTATCCGTGTCCTAGCTGGAGATATTTATTCCTCTATTTGTATACGTGGCCACTGTCACCATGAAAGAAAGTGAGGAAAATCCCAAATTTTAGATTTGTCCCCAAAAGAAGAGACAAGGGGAAATCTTCCAATGCAGATATCTGTTAACGGGCCAACTGTCTAAAAGGAGAAACTGAGAAATCACCTCCTAGTGGGGAATTTCCTCTAACATCATGTTACATCTCTGGGGCAGAAAGTGAAGGGAAATCTACCTAATGATATAAAGGCAGCAAAAAAAACCAACAGATTTTAAAGCGGAGTTCCACCTAAAAGTGGAACTTCCGCTCATTTGTCTGCTCTCCCCCTCCGGTGCCACAATTGGCACAGGCGTTGCCAGGGGGGGCGGGGAGGTGCGGGCCGCACCGGGTGACATCCGCCAGAGGGGTGACACCTGTGGGCAGTGGCACCGCTCGCTAACCCTGCACTCTGCACAGTCCTCACCCCTACACAGCGATGCGCACAGCGGAGCGGATCAAAGCCGCCTCCCCCTTCTCTCTGTTTACGGAGGGGGAGGAGGAGGAGTCCGAGGGACACATGCCGCTGTGCCTATCCCACGCTGTTCTGAGGTCTGTAAAGTTTTTATCCAAATAAACATGTGCTGGGGGAACGCTATGGGAGGGGGGTCTGCACTGATGGAGGGACGGTGGTCTGCACTGAGGGGGGTCTGCAATGATGGAGGGAGGGGGGTCTACACTGAGTGGGGTTTGCATTGAGGGGGGGTCTGCACCATGGGGGGTCTGCACTGAGGGGGGATGTGTGCTGATGGAGGGGGGTGGTCTGCACTGAGGAGGGTCTGCATTGTGGGGGGGCCTGCACTGATGGAGGGGGGTCTGTACTGAGGGGGGGTGTGAACTGATGGAGGGGGGGTCTGCAATGAGGGAGGGGAGGTCGCACTGATGGAGGGGGGTCTACACTGGGGTCTATAGTGATAGAGGGGGGTCTATACTGATAGAGGGGGTCTGCACTGAGGGGGGTCTATACTGATAGATGGGGGTCTGCACTGAGGGGGGTCTATACTGATAGATGGGGATCTGCACTGAGGGGGGTCTATACTGATAGATGGGGTCTGCACTAAGGGGGTCTACACTGATAGATGGGGGTCTATGCTGATAGAAGGGGGCTATACTGATAGATGGGGGGTCTGCAATGAGGGGGGCTATACTGATGGAGGGGGTCTGTACTTAGTGAGGGGGGTCTGTACTTAGTGAGGAGGATCTATACTGCGAGAGGGGGTCTGTACTTAGTGGGGGGTCTATACTGAGAGGGGGTCTGCAGTTAGTGGAGGGGGGTCTGTACTGAGGGGGGCTATAGTTGGTGGAGGGGGGTGACACCAATTTTTTCCGCACCGGGTGACACCAACCCTAGTGACGCCACTGACAATTGGCACCTTTCGGGGGGAGGGGGACAGGTTACCTGTCTTTCACAGGTATCCTGTTCCCACTTCCGCGAGTCCAGCCACGACCCGCAATTCCACCGTGGGGCTCCCTCCTCCTCTCCCTGTCGCCGGACCAGTAGGAGAGAGGAACGAGACCTCGCGCATGAGCAGTAGGGTTCCTGGTGTGAAGCCGTAAGGCTACACTGCCGGGTTCCCTTACCCCAATGGCGGCGGCAGCACCCGACAGCCGATGGAAACATCAGCTGCGATGCCGACATCGCGGGACTCCAGGACAGGTAAGTGTCCTATTATTAAAAGCCAGCAGCTGTAGTATGTGTAGATGCTGGCTTTTAATTTTTTTTTTTGGGACGGAACACTGCTTTAACCCTATCCAAAAGTAAAAAGGTTTGGGCTATACATACATTTTAACGCTGAACTCCAAGCAGATATAAAAGGCACAAACGAATGCAGCTCTGTAATTCCT
Organism: Lithobates clamitans; assembly: GCA_037952925.1. Lineage (NCBI taxonomy): Eukaryota > Metazoa > Chordata > Amphibia > Anura > Ranidae > Lithobates > Lithobates clamitans. Next base: position 9,442,213 of record JBBGZY010000429.1, read on the forward strand.
AATACATCATTAAATGTATTTTTAAGCCCAAGCAATGTTATTACTTAAATGTGACCTGGTATCGGCTTCTTGCTATAACCTGTACACCAGAAAATAAACTAGTGGAGACAGGCCGCTCATTCGGGCACAAAAGCACTCCCAGGGCACACACATCTACAGCCGCCTGCATGGCCTGTGGGCCCCAGCTGCTCACTGCAACTCTTCTTTGACTGTTGGTAGAGAATATCTCTTTGGCTGTGCAGTTGCAAATCAGAATCCTCCTGGCCTCATCGCTTACCAGTTCCTTCTAAGGCCTCTTTACCAGGTGCGGGTATAGTTCTTGGCAGTGATGCAGCCAATCGCAGTCTGACTTTGGCTTCTCCTCTCTTTAAGCTTTCCAACACCAGCTAGAAGGCATTGAATTGAGTGCCTGGGGAAGGAACACTTTCTTAGGCTAGGTTCACACCTATGCGAATTGGATGAGGATTTCTCCGCATCCAATTCGCATGACAGGAGATTGTGACCGGCTCTCTTTGAAGCCGGTTCACATATTTCCGTTGCGGCTGCGGAGTGGCTTGCACGACTGTGTGTCTTTGGCTCAGTTTCAGGGCCGAATTCAGGCAAAAATTCAGTCCTGATTCATCCCTGAAATGCAGAACAGGGACGCACCGAAACCCTTCTGTGAGCCGAATCCGTCGGATGTGTGAACCTAGCCTTAAAGGGGATACATGTATTTATAATTATGTAGCATATTTTGTCATTTTGGAGAATGGACTTAATTATTTTTGTAAATTTACATCAAGGCATCAAGGTACCTGACCACCTTAAGTTCATAAAGACAATTAAAGAGTATGTTTTTGTCTGTTTCCAAGTGAGGGGGTAATCCCCACAAAAGTAACCCAGACAGCGAAAAAAGGTTCCTGCCTCTTTATCCCAAAATTTTCTTGATTGGTGACTCATTGGGGAGAGTTAAAGTGATTGTAAAGTCTTGCTTTTTTTCTATTAAAATAACAAACATGTTTTACTTACCTGCTCTGTGCAGTGTTTTTTTACAGAGCAGCCCAGATCCTTCTCTTCTCGGGTCCCTGGCTGGAGCTCCTGGCCCCTCCCTCCTGTTAAGTGACCCCACAGCAAGCGGCTTGCTATGGCAGCACCCGATCCAAACTGCAGCTCCATGTATCCATAAAGACACAGAGCCCTGGTTCGGCTCCGCCCCTCTCTCTCCTCATTGATTAACTGAGTTTGACAGCACCGGGAGCCAATAGCGCTGCTGCTGTGTCTCGGCCAATCAGGAGGGAGAGTCCCAGACAACCAAGGCATTCGTGAACATCGCTGGATAGAGATGGGGCTCATGTACAGAAAATATTAGGGGGGCTGCTGCACACAAAAGGCTTTTTATCTTAATGCATTAGGATAAAAAAACCTTCTGACTTTACAACCCCTTTTACTAAGAATGGAGCTGCCAGAATCTGGAGCAGCTGTGCATTGCAACCAATCAGCTTTAAGCTTTCATTTTCATAGCTTAAATGAACAAGCTGAAGTTAGAAGATGATTGGCTGCTATTTAGGTTCCTACACAGGATATATCACACTCCAGCAAAGTTGTCCAAAATTTACCCGGGCACATCGGCAGAATGTTGCCATTGCTCACAATCTCCAGCCAACTTTAGCCACATTTTTTGGGATTGTCAGGTAGCCAAGGAATTTTGGTCTTACGTCGGGCGCTGTGTAGCAGAGATTACCTCTGTGCCTGTGCCTTTGACGGTGGCGACATGCTTGATTGGCTTGGTGGAGGGCCTGGCGCCCACTAGGGCGCGACACACTTTGCTTAGCCTTTTACTGTTCTATGTGCGTAAGGCACTGATTCTCTATTGGAAAAAACCCATGACGCCCTCACTATTGAACTGGAAAGGGCTTGTGAATAGGGTGATTCTGTTCTATAAAGCAACGTACCTGAGCAGGGGATGCCCAAAAAAATTTGACAGAGTTTGGAAGATTTGGTTACATAGCCCAAGTTCCGTAGCCTAAATAACTATAAAGATCCTACTACTGGGGTGGGTGGAGGAAGTCTGGGTGGTGTTGGATATGGGTGCATATGGATATGTAATGTGTGTCCTAATACTGGGATTATTTAGGAACTGATTGCTGTTTAAACAATTGTATGTATGTTTGCTTGATAGCCTTATTTGCCTCGAGAATGGCAAAAAGACTCTATATTTTTGTTTATGATATGATGTTGGTATTCCTGTCCTCTTTTTAGGGGACTTGCACCCAGGAAGGTGGAGTTGTCCACTGAGTGGTGTGACTGGACTGGGGGGGTATGTTTGTGGGGGGGGGGGTCTTGTTTTTAAATTGTTTTTCTAGGAATTCTGCCTTGCGTGGTGTGGTTTTGGGTAGCACTTTTTGTGTCTTTTGTCTTTTGTACTTTGTACTAAAAAAAAAAAAAAAAAAAGAAGAAAATAAATAATACAGCGTAAATGTAAATGTATATCATGTGTGTATATATAATGGCACCAATGTGTCTTGATCACTAGTGAAAAGGTTAACATGTCCAGTACACAGTATTTTTCCGTGTACTGTAATGTATTACGTAATACAGTAATGTCTGTATAACTTATTGACAATATCTTCTCAGCATGTTTCCAACGTCAGTATGTACACAACCCAGGAGTAAATTAGTCTATAGCAGTGGTCTCCAAACTGCGGCCCTTTGCTGGCCTTTATCCAGCCCTTGAGGAACTGTTCCTCTCACTGATACGAGACACTATTGTTCTTACTGACATCAATAATAGGGCAGTATACCTCTCACTGACACCAACGTTTGGGTATTATTCCTGCCACTAACACCAACGATGGGTGACTATTCTTCCCACTGACATGAACTTACCGCCCCACTAAAGTCTGAAGGACAGTAAACTGGCCCTTTGTTTAGAAAGTTTGGAGAACTCTGGTCTATAGTACTGATGTCCACAGTTTACAGACATTATTAATAGAATAGTTAAGTAATTAGGAGAAATGCCTCAGCCTGTCACTTTGATTATAATGATATAATAAACCATAATTAATTATAATATTCAACATGTTTACTCTGCTCTGCATGAGAGTGCTGGAACTGGCAGTCTCTCTATGTACACTTAAATAAGTGGGACTGCAGTGAAGAATTTGCCTTCTCTGATAGTGAATTAGGCTCAAATTAACCACTTAAGGACCAGCCGCCACAGGTATACTACGGCAGGTTTGAGCAAATCACCGTTTCTTTACGTCGGCTGCTTTAAGAGCTATAGGGGGCGCGCATGCACCCGCGGCGTGACGCCGGAGCCAATGCGCGTGCCGCTGGCCACCTGCGATCACTCCTGACAGAGACAGAATGGAGATCTGTCAATGTAAATAGACAGATCTCTGTTCTGTCAGGGGAGGAAAGACAGATCTCCTGTCTCCTCCTCCAGGCAGTCCCATCCCCCAACAGTTAGAAATACGCCCTAGGTAACAGATTTAACCCCTTGATCATCCCCTAGTGTTAACCTCTTCCCTGCCAGTGACATTTATACAGTAATCAGTGGCTATTTTTTAGCTCCAATCGCTGTATAAATGTCAGTGGTCCCAAAAAAGTGTCAAGTGTCCGATCTGTCTGCAATCCTGCTAAAAATCGCAGATCACCGCCATTACTAGTAAAAGAAAAAAAAATCCATAAATCTATTCCCCTCTTTTGTAGACGCTATAACTTTTGTGCAAACCAATCAATATACGCTTATTGTGATTTTATTTACCAAAAATATGTAGAAGAATATATACATTGGCCTAAACTGAGGAAGAAATTAGTTTTTTTATATTTTTTGGGGGGCTATTTATTATAGCAAAAACTAAAAAATATTGCTTTTTTTCAAAACGTACGTTTTTTCCTGTTTATAGCGCAAAAAATATAAACCGCAGAGGTGATCAAATACCACCAAAACAAAAGCTCTATTTGTGGGAAAAAAGGACATAAATTTTGTTTGAATGCAGTGTCGCACGACTGCGTAATTGTCCGTTAAAGCAACGCAGTGATGTATCGCAAAAAATGGCCTGGTCATTAAGGGGGCAAAACCTTCCGGTCCTTAAGTGGTTAAAACAAAACCAAATAACCACCTTTGTATACTGCAATACTATGTAAATAATAACGGTTATTACCCTGATCAAATCCCAATCCACCTTTTATTTATTAATGAGCCATAAAGATTAATGTCATATCTCTCCACAGTATGATGACCCTATTTTTTGCTTTGGGCTTCTGTGTTCAGCTATAAAAGGCTGGACACCCAGTACAATGTAAACACTGATGTAGCCAGGGAAGCAGGATATATTTATAGGTAATCAGCTTAGGCAACGTTTGACCACTAGGTGGTGCTTCATTTTCACTTTGCAAGTTGCAAATCTTTGCATCGTTTGTCCAACTGAATTTGAATTTCTGCTCTTAAAAATGATTTAAAATAAAAATAAAAAATGAATAAATAAATAAATAAATAAATAAATAAATAGCACTTCTACTTCATTACTACAACAACTTGAATCCTCTATTCTCAAACTGTAATTTTTAGTATAACTTGTTCAAACGGGAAATTTGAAATAGAATTTGCATCATAACTTGGCACTTGCCTATTCTATCTTGGGCACTCTGGTGTTCCCAAACTGTCCAAGAAAACCCTCTCTATAAGATTCTATAAGATAGCAGGCACCACAAGGAGTCTGTTTTTTTTTTTTTTTTTTGCTACTTCCCTCCCTAATCCTCCTATCCACTTCTGCCTCCCTTAAAAATACTTTTGCAAGTTTGATTTTGACTTTAACTATGGGCGGCACAGGGAGTGTCACTTGTTGGCTCATAGCAGATTTTTGATGACTTCTGAAAGAGGATTAGGGTGGTGTAGGGACATGCGGAATCAATATATATTCCATGTGGTTTAGATACACAATATGTGTGGCACTCATGATTAATTAAGGAGACTAAATCGGTGTATGCTACATAGAGGGTTATCTGAACGCATTGAAAGAGAGTGTGGATTTTCACAAGAAACAATGTTAGGCTCCATGCACACTAGAATTTTTTAGCTCCTAGAAGCTGTTATTAACATTTTTTTTCTGCTCCTAGAGGCTAAAAAGTGTTATCCTATGTGTCTATGCACACTACATTAGGCTATTAGTGTTTTTGGAGCTTCAGTGTCTAGAAGCAGAAAAAAAAAAGTTTTTGTAGAGTTTTTTTTTGGAGCATTTTTCCAGAAAAAACTCTAAACTCTCCTAAACGCTACTAAAACGCTCCTAACAGCTCTTTTGAGCTTTTTTCTTTTTCTCATGTACTGTAAAAATCGAATAAAATGTTAATGCTCCTAAATGCTTCTAAAAGCTAGTAAAACGCTTACTACAAGCCGTCACATAAATGCTATTATTAGCATTTTTCATCCAGTGTTTTTTCTCTAGCGTTTTTTTGAGCTTATAAAAACACGTGCATGGAGCCTTAAAGGGAGGTTTCAGTTGTTTTTTTCCTTAAAGTATGCAATAAAAAAGTTTCAAATGCTGTGAGGATTTTATTTTTGTCTAGCGAGTCTAAACTTTGTACTTGCTATCACGCACACTTGCTGCTTTGCCTAATCCAGGTAAAGTACAAGTTTACTTTAACCCCTTTGAGCCTGCAATCTTTTTTGATAATGTTGTCCAGCATGATGCTCTGAGCTGGGGTTATTGTAAGGATAGAAGGATTCGCTTAAAGAGGAACTGCAGTCTGCTCACATAATTTGTATTAAAAACATCTTTGCCATTCTAAAGTCTCCCTCCAACCACTTTGCATATAATCATTATTTATACTGTGATTCTGTACTTGCCAAATATGCTGCATAAAGCTCCCTCCACTGAGTCTGGCTGCAAACATTTTAACTGTGGGCAGCTGAAGCTGCTGCCTGTTCACTTCCTGGATTTATACAGACACACAGAAGCACACCTCCACCTCTGCAGCTTTCATTGGCCCTCTTATGATTCATCCCCTCTCCCTTTCTGGCAAACTCTCACGAGAGTGAGAGAGAAAGCTGTGCATGATGTCATAAGCCTAGGCTTTTTACCAGACAAGAAACAGGAAGTGGGCTGTATAAGGTATTTACTGGCAGAAAAACAGAAAATTTATTATCAAATACTTACCGTAATTTTCCTTTCCAAATGGACTCCATGGCAGTCTACATGTGGGTTAACCCTGTCTCCTCTCCAATGCTATAGGACCCCACTCCCATAAAATTGAGCTCACAGCCAGAGACTGCGTTCCGTAACTAGCCAACTTTTGACCAATGGGTGGGAACTCCATCTGCCATGGAGTCCATCAGGAAAGGAAATTACGTTAAGTATTTGATTTTACAGTTTTCCTGACAGACTCCATGGCAGTCTACGTGTGGGAAATAACTAGCCAAACCACACGGGCAGGTATGATGATCAAAAATAAATTTAATATGCCCCGTCAACCGACAGGATTCTTAAACCAAAGTTCACAGATGATAGAGAAGCAGGTTCTATGCAATACTGTGACATAAAGGTATAAATGGAGGCCCATTAGTAAGTAAAGGGTCACTTTTTGGTTGCCATGGACAATCTCAAATTTCCAGGCAGAAAAAAACAGTATATATATTATAAAACTGCATGCAGGGCACTGGACAAAGCATTAGGGACAAAGGGATGTGAAATGATTTGATACAGTAATGTAATCTGTAAGATTACAGTGTACTGTATGTGTTATGTTTTTTTCACTTTTTGAATTTGGCGCTGTGCTCCGTCCCCGTGCTTCACAACGCTCACAGGGAGCGGAGCCCGGCACATAGTACATCAGGTGAAGGACATCGCAGGATCCTGGGGATAGGGCAAGTAACTTTCCCAGGATACTGCGATGCAATCCCGAGTGTGGCTTGGGGTTACCGCTTTTGGTAATGAAAATTCACCCCGAGCCACACTCAGTATTACCGCTGGGGAGATTAAGAAAAAAATAAGAAAAGTCCTTTTTCTTAATTTCTTTTTTCAGCTGCTTAGTAGATGCCCCCTACTTATTCTTATGTGGTAGTGCAATAGTGCAATATATGTTTAACTACTTCCATACTGGGCATTTTCACCCCCTTCCTGCCCAAGCCAATTTTCAGCTTTCAGCGCTGTTGCACTTTGAATAACAATTGCGCGGTCATACTACAAATGAAATTTTTATCATTTTTTCTCCACTAATAGAGCTTTCTTTTGGTGGTATTTGATCACCCCTGCGATTTTTATTTCTTGTGCTATAAACAAAACAAAAGTGACAAGTTTGAAAAAACACAATATTTTTTACTTTTTGCTATAATAAGTATCCAAATTTTTTTTTTTAAACAAATTTTTTCCTCATTTTAGGCCGATACATATTCTTCTACATATTTTTGGTAAAAAATATCGCAATAAGCGTATATTTATTGGTTTGCGCAAAAGTTATAGCGTCTACAAAATAAGGGGATAGATTTATAGCATTTTTCTTTATTTTATTTTTTTTACTAGTAATGGCGGCGAACTGCGATTTTTATCGTGACTGTGATATTGCGGCGGACACATCGGACAATTTTGACACATTTTTGGGACCATTCACATTTATACAGCGATCCGTGCTATAAAAATGCATTGATTACTGTATAATTGTGACTGGCAATGAAGGGGTTAACCAGGAGGGGGCGCTGTAGGGGTTAATGTGTTGCTAGGGAGTGATTCTAACTGTGGGGGGTGGGGATTCACAAGGAGACCGATCGGTGTTCCTCTGTACAAGGAACACACCATCGGTCTCCTCCCATCTGACAGGACGTGGATCTGTGTGTTTACACACACAGATCCACGGTCCTGCTCGGTTACCGGGCAATCGCGGGTGCCTGGCGGACATCGCGGCCGCAGGGCACGCGCGCCGGGACCCGAGCGATGCGGCGCGCCCCCTGGGCTGCCTGGACGGCTGCGCCGTCATATGACGGCGGCCCAGAACAACAGCTGCACCTGGGCAGCTGGGCAGCAAGTGGTTAAACTTTAATGCGCTATTATTATAGGCAGGGGATTAAATTGTGTTGCCGATTTAGAAAAGGCCAGCAGAGGGTGCCAAAGAGATAGTGTAAATGAGTGTATTGTGTGGAACTGCATAGGAAAGGGAAAGGAATGATGGGAGCCTGCCTCTCTGAGCCAATACAACTTGCCGATAGTCAGGGGGCTGGGGCTTTAACTGACAGGTGGAGCTCCAAGGAAAGCAGAAATTCAGGTGGGTAGATGTCCCTCCCTCACATTTTCGTTCCTTTTTCATCTGTTGTCAAAAATTGGAATTGATTTTCATCATAGTTTTCTTCAATTGACTTAATTCAGATCTTATTTGCATTTAGTTTTCATCACTGAAAACATGCAGCTGATGAAACCTATGACAAAAATATATTTGTTGTCGAAATAACACTGCTGATATGCTATCCTGCTTTCTGTGCCCACCCTTGGTGAAGGCCTCAACCTAGTTCCTGTAACCTGCTTAGGTACCACAGTGTTCCTGCACTTGGATCCTGCTCCATGGTCCTTAGTTCTCTGTTTCACACATCTGGCATCAATACAGATCCGGAACTATCTGCAGCTCCGGCATTTGTGCCACTCTGTGTCCTCACACTCTGTCATCACCTTCAGGAGTGTCAGGCAGGGGATGCAAGAGAAGCTTCCTCATCTACTTGATCCCTGCCAGGTAAAATTCTCCATTTTGAGAACCAGAAACTGACTATTCATAAGATGATGGCTCTCAATCCAGGCTGACACTGATAGCTCAGGATCCCCAATGACATTTGAGAACCAGTCAGAGTAGTTCCTAAATATGTGATCACTATGACACAATAACCACATGCATACTGGAGGATTTACTGACAAATAATTTCAGTTTATGAAGGAACAGTGTCATCTTTGGGCTGCAGCATGATCTGCTATGCCATCTTTTTAATACTGTAATCCATAGATACATTTGCATTAAAAAAAGAGAAAAAAAACATAAAAACATATATAATAACAAAATATAAAACAGTTTTGGTAACATTTTTGTGCATTTGTTGGCCTATAATAAAAACAGAACAGGGTTTCTTTTTATTAAAACGGTGTACCAAATAAAAGCTAAAAATGTCCTTAAAAATATATATAAAACTTATTAAGGTATATAAATTAGCCATAGAGTTATTGTCAAGTTAAAGTGGTTCAAAAGGCTGAAGGTTTTTTTTTACCTTAATGCATTCTTCACATTAAGGTAAAAAAAAAAAAACTTTCTGTGTGCAGCGTGACCCCCACCCAGCCCCTCATACTTACCCGAGCCTGATCTCGATCCAGCACTGTTCACTAGAGCAGTAGCTCTCTTCCTCCTCATAAGCTCAGAGACAGCAGCAGGAGCCATTGGCCAGGATGCTGCATGTGTGTATGGCATTTCTTTCCAAGCGTGCCACTTTCACATTTGGGGGGAAATGCCATACACGCATACACAGGTACAAGCAGAAGCAATCTGCATTTACCCAAGCATGACCGCGCATGCCATTCACTTGTATCGGTGACTGTATGTGACATGTAGGGCTCCCAGGTAACAGGAAAGCAGCGGGAATATTACACTTCAGCACGCAGCAGCTGCTAGGTGTCCACGTGCAAGATAAAGATAACTGATGTCATGCTGCTGGCTCTGTCTCAGCATTGGCATCATATGTATAAAGCTACAATTTAAGCACACATAAGGTTTGATTTACTAAAACTAGAGAGTGCAGCTCTGCGTAGAAACCAATCAGCTTCCAGGACTTTTTGTCAAAGTTTAAAGGCGTTATAAAGGCAGAATTTTTTTGTTGTTATCTTAATGCAATGCACTAAGATAAAAAACCTTCTGTGTGTAGCAGCCACCCCAGCACCCCCTATTACCTACCTTAGCCCTCTCTCTGTCCAGCGATGTCCACAAATCCCTCGACTGTCCGGGACTCTCCCTCCTGATTGGCTGACACACAGCAGCAGCGCCATTGGCTCCCATGACTGTCAATCAAAATCAGTTAGCCAATCAGGGGAGAGAGGGGGTGGGGCCAAATGGAAGCTCTGTATCTGGAAGCACACATGGAGCTGCAGCTCAGCTCGGGTGCCCCCATAGCAATCTGCTTGCTGTGGGGGCACTCGACAGGAGGGAGGGGCCAGGGGCAGCAAAGAGGTACCCAAGAAGAGAAGGATTCAGGCTGCTCTATGCGATTCCACTGCAACAGAGCAGGTAAATATGACATGTTTATTATTTTTTTTTTTTTAAGCACTTTAATGAACAAGCTAAAGTTAGAAGCTGATTGGCTACCATGCACAGCTACACTCTCCAGTTTTAGTAAATCAACCCCACTGTGTAACTACAAAAACTTTAGGTAAATCCTAATAATGTAATTGTGAAAAAATATATATGGCAACAATTTTCCTATTCAAACTGTAAAATAATCACAAGCAACAATGTATAAAAACGGTGTATAATCACAAGCAACAATGTGTCTATGCATTCAAATATTTGTGAAAAATAAAGTCTCTCAAATAGTAACAAAAAAGTAACAAACACATGTATTTATACACATATTTTTTATGATCACACAAATGTGTTATTGCCTGGACACATTGGGGTTAATTTACTAAAGGCAAATACACTGTGCACTTTGCAAAGTTGCAGTTGCCATCTGCAAGTGCAGTTACTCCAGAGCTTAGTAAATGAGCATAAGCTCTGCTGACTTCCATCATTCAACCAAAAATGCAGTTTTTTTTAATTATCTTTGTACGTGATTGGGTATTCTATACAAAGTTACCTCATTTACTAAGCTCTGGGGCAACTGCACTTGCAGATTGCAACTACACTTTGTAAAGTGCACAATCTATTTGCCTGTAGTGTACAACCCCATTGCTGCTTGTGATTACATCATACACAGTTTTCATACATTATTGCTTGTGCTTATACACAGTTTTTGTACAGTTTGAAATGTGCTGGTGTTGTTATACTGTATATGTTTTTTCACAATTAATGGGATTGACTTAAAGGGTAACTCCACTTTCGTGGGGAAAAAAAATCAAATAAAGAAAAAATAATATAGCGTATACAATTGTGACACAAGTCATATTGTTATTGAATGTTAATAAAAATTACCTTTCCTTTTCAATCTGCAGCTATGTAATTTTCTAAAATGCAATGCAATATGGCTACCTGGAGTTGTTCTGTACACAGAACTCCCCCCAGAAAAATAATTTCCTGTTTGTGTGAATGGCTCACAGATTTTCCCCGAAGTCTGCACTAAGATACAAGTCAGATATCAGGCATCCCCTGCAATAAAAATGTCATTTTTGGTGAGATACTCCCAATAGAAAATCAGGAAAGTGGAGAAAACTCCTCCCCCTTGTGGGACTTTAATGGCCCAAGTAACAATACATCAAAGTAAGTTTATGAAAAATTGTACAAATTTTATTGAAATATAAATATAAAAGATTTGGTCAAACATAAATACATGAAAACATATAGCTCTAAAACGGTCAGAGGACTACAGTGATGAGAGTCACCATGGCAGAACATGCAGACCACAGCGACGCATTTCAGAAACTTCTTTCTTCAGGGGTGTACAAGTGCATAGAGCTCTATGTGTGGTCTGTATGTTCTGCCATGGTGACTCTCATCACTGTAGTCCTCGGACCATTTTAGAGCTATACATTTCTATGTTTCCCATGTATTTGTATTTGACTAATCATGTTAAGAGACACTTTTGACCAAATCTTTTATATTTATATTTCAATAAACTTTGTACAATTTTTCATAAACTTACTTTGATGTATTGTTACTTGGGCCATTAAATTCCCGCAAGGGGGAGTTTTCTCCACTTTCCAGACTTATTTGGGATGTAGGCCCAGCTTATTGGCCAACCATAACACCCTTTCTCCTTTGTACCCAATAGGAAATCCTCTCTACAGGGATGCAGGCCCTGCAGCTTTCCTCATTGGAGCCCTGCAGGTGCTGAAGCTGATTGATAATTGTGAAACCACTCCCATTAGATTCACTTCCCCACATGAATACAGACACACAATCCTTGTAACGTACATAGATCACCCAGAGAAGAATGTTTTTTTCTCCACAAAAGTTACTTTAAGTTTTTTTGTGGTTGCACTATCTGTGCTGTAATTGGATCATTATACCATTTTAGGTGTGTTGGTAGCACTTTTTTTCAGCAGCATATAGTGCACAAGTAGTGTTGCAACACAGTATTCTGGAATTTAGTACCATATGTAAAAAAAAAAAATACAGTATTTTTATTTATTTATTTTTATTTATTTTTTTTGTAAAATAAATTATAATAGATCAAGATCTCATGCATTCAGGATGTTTTAATACTAATGAAAGACAACGTCAAGTATCAGTTTAAATCTATGCAGCTTAAGACCCCTTTCACACTGGGGCCGTGGCTGAATTAGCTCTAAAGCGCCGATGGTTTTAGTGGTGCTTTAGCGCTGTTTAAGCGGCGTTGTTTGGCCGCTAGCGGGGTGCTTTTAACCCCAAAGAAAGGGTTAAAAACTCCTGTGTTGTTGCGCTTCAGAAGCGCTTTTCAGGCGCTTCAGAAGCACTGCCCATTTATTGCAATGGGCAGGGGCGTTTTGGGAGCGGTGTATACACCGCTCCCAAACTGCCCCAAAGATGCTGCTTGCAGGACTTTTCCAAACATCCCGCAAGCGCAACACCCGGGTGTGAAAGCACCCATTGTAATGAATTGGAGGCAGTTTTCAGGCGCTTTACAGGCGGTTTTTTAGCGCTAAAATGCCCGAAAACTGCCTAAGTGTGAAAGTGGGGTAAAGAGTAACAGTAACTCTACTTCTGTTGAGAAAAACAAACAACCCCATCTGGGTGATCTATGTACATTGCAGGGATTTAAACAAACTTTGTAGCAGATTCCTACCTGTTTCTGTTAGGGTCCTTTCACACGGGCGGTCCACCTGACGGACTCCGTTTTGCTCAGTGGGGGATCGCTCTGCTGATAGGTCTGTCTCCGCACACTGTGCTGAGATGGACCTGTCAGAGCTCTGCTCTCCTCTATGGGGAGATCAGATGAAAACCGACCGCCTGTCCGTTTTCATCCGATCCCATCCGCCAGACGGATGGAAAATAGGGTCTCCATTCATCTGGATTTTGCGGAGAGGATCAGCAGCGGGTGTCAGCGGACATGTCACCGCTGACATCCATGGAGGTAAGTGAAATGTCCAATCGGGTCCGCCTAAAAAACTGACAGGCAGACCTGATCAGCATGTGTGAAAGAGGCCTTAAAAAGTGAAAACTGTATGTTCCACTATGTCCTCGGAATGCTGATTCCTGGATGGGGGTCCCTTATTACAGGAGATCAGGGAGCGCCTATGGCTTATAACCCAGCCTGGGGTCTCTGTGCCGTGCACCGAACCTCTCAGCCTCTGCAGTAATTATCCTCATACGAGTTGACACGATCAGTGGGTCCAATTTAGTAGAGTAAAAACAGCGATAATATAATTGAGACGGCCGGCTCTCGATAGCAGCCTGTAACTTCCGGGACTGGCGTACACACGGTGACGTCAGCACGTCGCTCCACCCTACGATGGCTTATAACCCAGGCTGGGTTATAAGCCATAGGAGTTTCCTGGAGTTACCCTTTAAATAGGGCACTCAATATAAAGTGCAGTAAAAACAATGGCATTGCCAGTAACTTTTGGAGGACCATTTTCAAGTATGTGATCTTTGGTTTCTGATCTCTGACAGCAAATGACTAGAATACTAATGAATGGAAGGAAAAGAGGCCCAAGAGGGGGAAGGCAAAAAAAGGCAAGAAAAATTAATCTACTTTTTGACATGAGGTGCTACAAATGCCATGGCATTTCCCTCTAAATGCTCAAGGGTGCTCAATGTATTTTAGGAATCAAACAGCGGTCAGCCAGTGTTATTTTTGTTTTGGGGAGGCAGCAAACAGTACGGGTCTGGAGCCTGGAGCACTTACCCCAGCGCTTCCCCCGGGCTTCATCGGCAGCCTCCCCTGCTCTCCACGGGCATCGCGATGGCTTCCGTTTCCTCCCTCCTACTCGGCGGCCAATTGAGACTCTTCCCTTTTCGGCCAATCGGAAAATAGGTCTCAAACACGCTTCTGATTGGCCGGATTGAGGATCAGTGTTTCAATATTCATTTGCTGTTGTAACACCTGGGTGGGCTCATAGCTCAATGCTCTGCACCACGAGCCCACCCTATTTTGAAGCCTATTAGATACTCTGGATTTAATCAGGTGCTTCAAAAAAACACCTCCACCGCTGTAATTCGTGTGCCCGGCGTCCTGAAAGGGGCCGGATGCTTGAAAAGGGGGTGGCAGCTGTGGACTGGATAGAGCATGGGGGTGGCGGCCGTGGATAGAGGGGGCGGCGCTCAGGCTCCCCTAATGGACAGGCTGCCACTGGAATCAAACATCACCCTAGATCAGGGATATGCAATTAGCGGACCTCCAGCTGTTGCAAAACTACAAGTCATGCCTCTGCCTCTGGGTGTCATGCTTGTGGCTGTCAAGAGTCTTGCTATGCCTCATGGGACTTGTAGTTCTGCAACAGCTGGAGGTCCGCTAATTGCTCTAGATGAACGCTGGGATAAAAAGGAAAGCAGAGATATACTTACCTAATTCGCCGATCCTCTGAGCCAAGACTGGTCCTTGCCTCTCCTGCCCCCCCTGCACGTTAGACTGTTTCAGGCTTTATTGTGCCCCTAGGCCAGCTCTGGACGTGGGGAAACCAGGAACAGTCCACTGCTGGACACGGGGGGGGGGGGGGGGGGCTGTTTTCTGGAGGATCGAAGGATCTGGTAAGTATAGCCTTTCTGTGCGTCCATGAACAAAACGAGCAGTTGTGTGGGCACAGCAAGACTGCATGGGAAAAGTTTTTGTCCCTGGAGTTCTGCTTTAAATATCCTAAGTACTATTCAAATCAGTAGCATGAATAGGCAAGATTGTACAATGTGATTGTAAGCTGTTAGCTGGCCATACATAGAGTGAATTCTAGCCAGTTGCTTATGAACTAGCTGAAATTCAAGCCATGGGTGGCCATATCAGCACTCTCCTGCCCAACATCCTTTGATTTGAAGATTGGAGCAGGACTGAAAATTGTCAGACGAACAGCAGCTGCATCTAGTCAGATGCAGCCACTGTTCAGGTATTCTGAAAGCTGTACTGTCCATTCTCTGTATTATTATCTATTTGACTTTTCTGTACACAAATCCTTCTTCAAGAGGAATATCAAATATCTCCTGTAGCATGTTTTCAGTCTCTGACCCTCTCCTGAAACATATATTACTTGTAGTCTCCTGATATCTGTCCTCAGTCTCTGACCATTCCCTTTAGCATGTCTTCAGTCTCTGACCATCCCTTTTAGCATGTCCTCAGTCTCTGACCATCCCCTTTAGCATGTCCTCAGTCTCTGACCATCCACTGTAGCATGTCCTAAGTCTCTGACCATCCCCTGTAACATGTCCTCAGTCTCTGACCATCCCCTTTAGCATGTCCTTAGTCTCTGACCATCCCCTTTAGCATGTCCTCAGTCTCTGACCATCCACTGTAGCATGTCCTAAGTCTCTGACCATCCCCTGTAACATGTCCTAAGTCTCTGACCATCCCCTGTAACATGTCCTCAGTCTCTGATCATCCACTGTAGCATGTCCTGAGTCTCTGACTATCCCCTGTAACATGTCCTCAGTCTCTGACCATCCCCTGTAACATGTCCTCAGTCTCTGACCATCCTCTGTAACATGTCCTCAGTCTCTGACCATCCCCTGTAATATGTCCTCAGTCAGTAACCATCCCCTGTAGCAAGTCCTTAGTCTCTCACCATCCCCTGTAGCATGCCTGCAGTCTCTATATCCCGTAGCATGTCCTCAGTCTCTAACCACCACCTGTAACATGTCCTGAGTCTCTGACTATCTTCTGTAGCATGTTCTCAGTCTCTGACCATCTCCTGTAGCATGCCCTCAGTCTATGACCATCTCCTTTAGCATATCCTCAGTCTTTGACCACCTCCTGTAGCATGTCCTCAGCCTCTGGCCATCTCCTGTAGCATGTCCTCAGTCTCCAGCCACCCCTTGTACTATGTGCTCAGTCTGCGGCCACCCTTTGTACCGTGTCCTCAGTCTCCGGCCACCCCTTGTATTATGTCCTCAGTCTCTGACCACCTCTTGTAGTATGTCCTCAGTCTCTGACCACCTCTTGTAATATGTCCTAAGTCTCCGACCACCTCTTGTTCTATGTCCTCAGTCTCTGACCACCTCTTGTAATATGTCCTCAGTCTCCCCGACCACCTTTTGTATTATGTCCTTAGTCTCCGACCACCTCTTGTACTATGTACCTCAGTCTACAACCACCTCTTGTACTATGTCCTCAATCTACGACCACCTCTTGTACTATGTCCTCGGTCTCTGACCACCTCTTGTACTATGTCCTCAGTCTATGACCACCTTTTGTACTATGTCCTCAGTCTACGACCACCTCTTGTACTATGTCCTCAGTCTACGACCACCTCTTGTACTATGTCCTCAGTCTCCAGCCACCTCTTGTACTATGTCCTCTCTTGTACTATGTCCTCAGTCTCTGACCACCTCTTGTACTATGTCCTCAGTCTCCAGCCACCTCTTGTACTATGTCCTAAGTCTCTGACCACCTCTTGTACTATGCCCTCAGTCTCTGACCACCTCTTGTACTATGTCCTGAGTCTCTGACCACCTCTTGTACTATGTCCTCAGTCTCTGACCACCTCTTGTACTATGCCCTCAGTCTCTGACCACCTCTTGTACTATGTCCTCAGTCTCTGACCACCTCTTGTACTATGCCCTCAGTCTCTGACCACCTCTTGTACTATGTCCTCAATCTCTGACCACCTCTTGTACTATTTCCTAAGTCTCCAGCCACCTCTTGTACTATGTCCTAAGTCTCCAGCCACCTCTTGTACTATGTCCTCAGTCTCCAGCCACCTCTTGTACTATGTCCTAAGTCTCCAGCCACCTCTTGTACTATGTCCTAAGTCTCCAGCCACCTCTTGTACTATGTCCTCAGTCTCTGACCACCTCTTGTACTATGCCCTCAGTCTCTGACCACCTCTTGTACTATGTCCTCAGTCTCCAGCCACCTCTTGTACTATGTCCTCTCTTGTACTATGTCCTCAGTCTCTGACCACATACTATAGTTACAGTTGTGTGTATCGTACCGCACAGGGATATTATATGTGGCCCCTTGGTGATGCCAGGGGCCACACTTGCTCCAGGCAGATGATTGATGAAGAGGAGGGTTATATTGACAAAGGAGGAGGCCGGTAGAGCCAGTAGTGAGCTGTGCAGTGCAGGTTGTGTGTGCTATGAGAAGGCACTTGTC
The DNA here is from genome assembly GCA_037952925.1 of Lithobates clamitans. NCBI lineage: Eukaryota > Metazoa > Chordata > Amphibia > Anura > Ranidae > Lithobates > Lithobates clamitans. The sequence goes on from JBBGZY010000429.1 coordinate 9,459,584, forward strand.
AGGCTGCCAGGGAGGAGAGCGATGAAAGAAAGAGGGGGGAAGAGGGAGAGCCAGGAATAGGAGGAGGAGGAGGAGGAAGGAGGAGGAGGGGGGCCCAGGGAGCGGACCTGCTGCATTTCCTACAGCATCGAGGCGTCATCATCTGCATCTCCCCGAGAAAGGAGGAAAGGAGGAAAGGAGGGATCAGCGGCGGAGCTCAATGTGAGGCGCGGGGACAGCCCAGGCAGCGCTCCACTCGTCCCTACATAGAGGGGGGAAGGGGCTAGATTTGGGGGCCCCTGCCCCCCCCCCCCCCGCATCAGCCATGAATTCAGCGGAGCAGACTGTGACATGGCTCATCACACTAGGGGTGCTGGAGTCCCCCAAGAAGACCATCTCAGACCCCGAGGGTTTCCTGCAGGCGTCCCTGAAGGACGGAGTGGTGCTGTGCAGACTGCTGGAGAGACTTCTACCGGGAACCATAGACAAGGTAAGGGCAATCATCTACCCGCCTAACCCCGGCACCGCACGGGTTAACGAGCAGCGCCACCCCCAAGGGTTGTGGACAGCTGGGGGTGGAGGAGGGGCCCCCCACCATAGACACGGGATCTATTCTCTCCAATATGTATTCCTTAGAACACAATGGAGCTCCTCATTATATATGATCCTTATTATATATGATCAGTGTGGGAGAGGGATCTGGTGATCAGCCCCTGGTATATATATATATATGAGGGGGGTATAGAGGTGCTGCATGCTTGTCCTGGAGGGGGGGAGACATGACAGCTGGGCTCAGCTCTTTGTCACTGGGAGCTCTCCACTCTGTGTGCTCGCTCAGTTCCTACTGGACGACAGCTGCGCCGCAGCCAATCACAAGCAGGGAGGACACTACAGCGTCACGTGCCCCTTGTCATCACAGCAAGCACTGTCTCCAGTCTTCTATTCACACACAACACACATCTGCTCAGCCCAACTTGTTTGCTTCTCATCCTATGAGAAACTGCAGCTTTTACAGCCTGTAAACACACCTATCGCTTAACCACTTAAGGACCAGAATTTTGCCCCCTTAATGAGCAGGCCATTTTTTTGGGCGATACGGCACTGCGTTGTTTTAACTTACAATTGCGCCGCCGTGCAACGTACCTAAAGAAAATTGATGTCCTCAACCCCCCCCCCCAATAGAGCTTTCTTTTGGTGGTATTTGATCACCTCTGCGGTTTTTATTTTTTGCACTATAAACAAAAAAGAGCGACAATTTTGAAAAAAAAAAACAATATTTTTTACTTTTTGCTATAATAAATTTCCAGAAAAAAAATCAGTTTAGGCCAATATGTCTTCTACATATTTTTGGTAAAAAAAAGAAAATGGCAATAAGCGTATATTGATTGGTTTGTGCAAAAGTTATAGCGTCTACAAAATAGGGGATAGATTTATGGCATTTTTATTATTTTTTTTACTAGTAATGGCGGCGATCTGCATATTTTAGCGGGACTGCAACGTCGTGGTGGACAGATCGGACACTTTTGACACTTTTTTGGGACCATTGACAATTATACAGCGATCAGTGCTATAAAAATGCACTGATTACTGTATATATCACTGGCAGGGAAGGGGATAACACTAGGGGGCGATCAAGGGGTTAAGTGTGTTCCCTGGGAGGTGTTGCTAACTTTATGTGGGCTGGGCTGACTGGAGGAGGACAGAGATCGCTGTTCCCAATCACTAGGAACAGACAATCTCTCTCTCCTCCCCTGTCAAAACGGGGATCTGTTTGTTTACACTGACAGATCCCCGTTCTGCCTGTCTCTGGCACGATCGCAGGTGGCGACATGGACATGGAGTCCACCGGACCCACTGGTTGGCTCCCCCGCTCGTGAATGCGGGCGTGCCCACAAATAGCCATGTACACGCCCCACGTACAATGATGGTGATTCATGCAGGGGAGCCAGCTTGCCGCAGTACAACCGTGGCGGGTGGTCTGTAACTAGTTAAGCTGGATACTATACAATTTTCTGTAGATTTTTTCCTTCAGATTTACCAAAACCATATAATATGAGGTCAAACCTTAAGAGTTTCAATTTGTATGCAATCAGGCAGGCCCCTGCACTACATGGTTTTGGTAAATCTAAAGGAGATCAGACAACAAAAGTTGTATAGTGTGTATGGGGTCTTACTCCATGGCTTCATGCACACTGGATGCTTTTCCTAGACGCCTTTCCTCCTGGCAGTGGTGTTTTGGCAGAAAGAAAAATGCTTGATGTCAAGCACTTGAGCATTTATTAAACATTTGCCCTGCAAAAGGTTTTACCCCCCCTCCTGACTAGGCCATTTTTTTGCGATACGGAAGTGCGTTACTTTAACTGACAATTGTGTGGTCGTACGACGCTGTACCCAAATAAAATGTATGTCCTTTTTTTCCCATAAATAGAGCTTTCTTTTGGTGGTATTTGATCACCTCTGCAGTGTTTTTTTTTGTGCTATAAACAAAAAAGGAACGACAATTTTGAAAAAGAAAAAAAAGGATATTTTTACTTTCTGCTATAAAACACATCCAATAAAGAAATGCAAAAAAATCAAATTTCTTCATCAGTTTAGGCCAATATGTGTTCTGCTACATGTTTTTGGTAAAAACAAAAATCCCAATAAGTGTATATTGATTGGTTTGCGTAAAAGTTATCTCGTCTACAAACTATGGGATATTTTTATGGAATTTTTATTTTTTTTACTAGTAATGGTGGTGTTTAGTCAGATTAGGTGACCCTTCAGATTTTGTAACAGAAGTGACGTTCCGTCGCCGCCATCTTGCTACACCCTGCACTCGTCCACAGTAAGTATACAGCAAGAGGGCGGCAAGCAGGCATTTTGTTACACCTACCTAAGTCATGCATTTCATACTTATTTTTAACAGTAAACTGAGCTTATATAGTGAAATACAGTATTTAAAAATCCATCTGACTGTTTACATGTTGAATTTTAAAAGCAGTGGCAAGCCTGCTGATCTCACAGGTTTGCTAATCTGACAGAACACTGCTGCTTTGAAAAATCAACATCAAAACAGTAAGACGGATTTCAAAATACTGAATTTCACTATATAAGCTGAGTTTACTGTTGAAAATAAGTGTAGAATGCAAGACTTCGGTGGGTGTAACAAGATGTCCGCTTGCTGCCTTCTCACTGTATCCGTACTGTGGAAGAGTGCGGGGTGTAGCAAGATGGAACGTCACTTCTGTTATAAAATCTGACAGGTTGCCTAATCTGACGAAACACGATCAGCGACTTATAGCGGTGGTGCGAAATTGCGGCAGACAAATTAGACACTAAGTGACACTTTTGGGGACCAGTGACACCAATACAGTGATCAGTGCTAAAAAATATGCACTGTCACTGTACTAATGACACTGGCAGGAAAGGGGTTAACATCAGGGGCAATCAAAGGGTTTAAATGTGTTCCTAGGGAGTGCTTTCTCTCTGCGTGGGGGAGGCTTTAACTTTGGGAAGACAGAGATCTGTATTCCTGCTTAGAAGAAACACAGGATCTCTATCTTCCCTTGTCACAGGACGGCGATCTGCCTTGTTTATATAGGCAGACCCCTATTCTGCCTCTGTCGGGAACGATCAGCAGGTCCCGTTGGACCCGCTGATTGGCTCCCGCTGTGTCCAATCACAGCGGGAGGGGGTCAGCGGCGGCGTGCCTGCGCGCCGCAGACCCGGAAGTGCAAAACCTGTACGTGATTTTGCAAAGAGGAGCAGTAAATATACATGTGGCGGTCAGCAAGAATTACATTTCATTGGACAGAATAATCATTTATTCTGGCCATTGAAATAAATGAACAGCCAAGTGCTAAACACACCTAGCGTTAATGCACGTTTAGACGCGTTTACATGCATCAAGCGTTTTTTTTTATGTCTATTTAATGCTGTTGCTCCTGGACACACTAGGTTACTTTTTCTGCCTCTAAACCCCTTTAAATACCTATACAGACAATCCCCAGGTTACAAACAGGGTTCTGTAGATTTGTTAAAATCTTAAAATTTGTATGTAAGTCGGATCAGGTACATTTTGTTAAATGTAACTCAAGCCAAAAAAATAATTTTGAAGCTTTTTGGCTAGCATAGGGAAGGGTGAACACCCCTGTAACATTTGTTTTGCTGTCTGTGCCCCTGTTCAGAAGATTTCACCTAATTTTCTGTCCCAATGACAATTGGATTTTGAAAAATTTGGATTGTCATGGAAACAAGAATTGGTGATAAAGCTTCAGTGGAGACACCTTTTTCCCATAATAACTTTTACAGGAGTGAATTTCCCTTCCTAGGGGTAGATTTCCTTTAACTTCCTGTTGTCTCCCTCCGTTTGTAAGTAGGAGTCTTATGTAAGTCGGATGTTTGTAACTCAGAGACTGCTTGTATGTGCTGAATACATAGGCTAACATAAAAGGGGCAATTAAAGGCAGAAAAAAAAGACGGCAGATGCTGCTAAAGTAGCGTTAAAACCATCCAGTGTGCATGAGGCCTAACTGTCCATACACACATAGGCATTTAAAGGCATTTTAGAAGCGGAGTGTTTACAGGGAAAAAAAAAAAACATCACTATGTTTAGGAAAGAAGCATTTCTGCAGAAAAAGTGTGCATAAATGCACATAGACGCATGTTATACTAGCTACATTTGCGATTTAATGCATTCTAATAGCCAGAACAAATGAATTTTCTGGCCAACAGAATACATTAATCTCCCCAGCGGTAATCCTGAGTGTGGCTCGGGGTGAATTTTCACTACCAAAAGCGGTAACCCCAAGCCACACTCGGGATCGCATTGCAGTATCCTGGAAAAGTTACTTACCTTGTCCCCAGGATCCTGCGATGTCTCCCCGCTGTGTGTGCGAGCCGTCCTCTGCCGGATCTATCACAGTGCCAGGCTCAGTTCCCTGCGAGTATTGTGACGCACGGGGACGGAGCCCGGCGGCAAATGCAAAAAGTGCACAAAACAAAACACATACAGTACACTCTAATCTTACAGATTACATTACTGTATCAAATCATTTCACATCCCTTTTGTCCCTAATGCTTTGGCCCATGCCCTGCATGCAGTTTTACATTATAAATACTGTTCTTTCTGCCTGGAAACAGGAGATTGTCCATAGCAACCAAAAAGTGTCCCTTTACGTCAAAAGTGGCTTTAGACCAGCTAGAAAACATGATAGTAAATTAGAACACTTGCAGAATTGAGCGATAGTGATTTGTGGGGAGATCCGTCATCAAACACTGAAAGTAACGAAAGCGACAATTCTGCAACTGAGCAAATTTCAGTGTTTTTGATTTGGTTACATGATTGAATACATTTTATTATTATTATATAATTATTTGTTACAATTATTTATAGTTATTTATTATATTATAATTCATGATTTAGTGTTTCAAATGTTATCACACCCGGGATGTCTACTAGACTCTTGTTTGGACAGATTTAAGTTATTCCTAAGAATTACAGGTCTACAATGCCAAATTTCCATGCAAAACGATGTACCGCTTTGATACGCAAAAATCTGACATAATCATTCCGCCAGGGAGATTAAAGTGATTGTAAAGTCTTGTTTTTTTTTCTATAAAAATAACGAACATGTTATACTTACCTGCTCTGTGCAGTGGATTTGGACAGAGAAGCCCGGATCCTCCTCTTCTTGCGTCCCTCTTCTGTGCTCCTGGCACCTCCCTCATGTCGAGTGCCCCCACAGCAAGTGGCTTGCTATAGGGGCACCTGAGCCGAGTGACATCTTCCTGTGTCCATTCAGACACGGAGCCGCGGCCCTACCCAGCTCTTTCCTGATTGGCTAACTGACTTTGCTTGACAGCAGCGGTAGCCAATGGCGCTGCTGCTGTGTCTTAGCCAATCAGGAGGGAGAGTCTCGGATGGCCAAGACACTCGTGGACATCGCTGCATAGAGACTTTAGGCAAGTATTAGGAGGTGCTGGGGAGGCTGCTGCACACAGAAGGCTTTTTATCCTAATGGATAGAATGCTTTAAAATACAAAACCTTCTGCCTTTTCAACCCCTGTAAAGGGGAAGTCCACTCTAACACTAACATCTCTAAATCTACAGGCATCCACGATCTAAGACTAACCTATCTAGCCCTCTAAAGAAGAAATCACTATACATACCTTTTTTTAAATGTCATCGCTGGAGACAGCTTCCATCTTCACCCGTCTTGCTTCCGGTTTGCGGACTTCCAGGTCCGACTCCGGGTGTGCACGGGAGCCGCCGGTCACGGCACAGGGCTCTGCAGGAACGGCACGGGTGGCTATTCCTTCAGAGCGCATGCGCCAATGATGTCACTGGCTGCATGTGCACTAAATATCTCCTAAACAGTGTACGTTTAGGAGATATTTACACTACCTATAGGTAAGCCTTATTGTAGACTTACCAATAGATAACATTTAAAGATGGAAGTCTACTTCCCCTTTAAGGCTTAGTTCACACTATGAGGTTGATTGACTAAAAGCAAATAGACTGTGCACTTTGCAGTTGCTCCAGAGCTTAGTAAATGAGGTGAAGCTTCACTGTGCTCCATACAGGCATACCCCACTTTTAAGTACACAATGGGTTTTTTTTTACTAAAGCTGGAAAGTGCAAAATCAGGCTCACTTCTGCATAGAAACCAATGAGCTTCTAACCTCAGCTTGTTCAATTAAAGTGGTGTTCCAGCCGAAATTATACTTTTTAAATAAAAATACCACTATAATACACAAGCTTAATGTATTCTAGTAAAGTTAATCTGTAAACTAAGGTCTGTTTTGTTAGTTTATAGCAGTAGTTTGTTATTTTATAAACTTACAGCAGGCCGTGGCCATCTTAAGTCTGGGCATCTGAAGCCAGACTGTATTTCTTCCTGGATCTCATCCTTGCAGATCTCGCACATGCTCAGTGCAGCACAAGTAGTGTAATAGGTTTCAGGTCAGGTTTCCATAGCAACAGCAGTGTCAGAGGAAGTTGCCGCCCCTTCCCAGAAGGCATTGCAAACAGGAAATGATGCGATGGGCCGCGGCCAGGGAGGAGGAAGTGAAAAATGAATACAGCAGATATACAGTAAGTGCTGAGAAAAAAAATTAAAACATATCCAATTTGTTTACAGTGCACAGTTTAGTGAGGGATGCTGAAGAGTTGTAAAAGTGGGTGGAACTCCACTTTAAGCTTTGGTAATAAAACCTGGAAGCTCATTGGTTTCTATGCAGAAGTGAGCCTGATTTTGCACTGTCCAGCTTTAGTAAATAAACTCCATTGTGTACTTAAAAGTGGGGTATGCCTGTATACCCAATCACGTGCAAAGAAAAAAAAAAACAGCATTTGTGCTTGCACATGATTGGATGATGGAAGTCAGCAGAGCTTCTGCTCATTTACTAAGCTCCGGAGCAACTGCAAAGTCCACAGTCTATTTGTCTTTAGTAAATCAACCCCTATATGCGGTGACTTGTGTTTTACTGCAGTGTAAACTGCTGGTCACTGCTAGGACACATAGAATTTTTTTTTTTTTTAATCGCAGCACACTGTAAAGGATCGCATGTCACTGTACAGCAGTATAGTGCACTGCGCTGCTGTACAGCGACATAATTAAAATTGTACCTTTGTACAGTTCATATAAAGTTTGTTAAAAAAAAAAGGGGGAGCTGTGTGACGCTGTGAATCGCGCACCACACCGCCCCCTACTGCAGTTACAGTAAAGTGGAGAGGTAAGGCGCTCAGACAGCTGTTTGTTCCAGTGGCAATTCAGCCTGACTGCATTTTATACAGATTGTGACATTTTGCCCAGCATTGCTCAGGCTACAATTTGTCTGCTACACAGGGAGACACAGTGATGTGTGTTAAAGGTCACAGGGAACTGACACAGGATTTCAAAGTAAGATCACTATTGTTGCCTAGTCAGCGTTTCTAACTACTGCTTATTCTTTGAGGATTCTCTTCAGGAGTGAAGTGGTAAAGAGAGAATAAACCAAGGATTCAGTTCTCACTGTGATTGTCCATGATGTATGTTACATGAACGCAGGCTAAGGCGTCGTGTTTTTGCACATTTTGTTGTGCATTGTTGTGCGTTTTGTTACAGTGTTTGAGTGTCTGGCTTTTTTGTATTAGCCTATAGAGAACAGTATCATCTGTGACATCACTTGTTGGTGTGTAGACATATTAGGCTAAATATGGCATTTGTGCTCACACCAGTGCAATTCCATGGTATTCGAAACTCACCAAAACCCACCAATCTGCCCAAATCAAGCTACAAAAGTAGCTCCAAAACTGTGAGCTTCAGGCCTTTTTCGAGTGGAGATGTAAACCATCACCATAGAGGTGCATAGACTTTTTTTCTCCCTGAGTGTTTTGGAGCTTCAAGTTTCACGCTACAAAACGCTCAGGCGTGATCGAGGTCTAAGGTCCCTTTCACATCAGGTCCATCTGTCAGTTTTCCTCCATTGTCCTCTATGTCCTACATCCAATCCAATCCGCTAAAACCAGACGTCTAGCGGATTGGATGGAAGTCGGGTGTAAACGGACAGGTGGTCTGTTTACATATGACCACTCATAGAGGAGAGCAGGCTGTGTCTGGTCTGCATAAGAGGAGCGGACACGGACCATTCATCGACCTGCTAAGAGGGGATTAACAGACAGATTGCCGCTGAGCAGGCAGACTCCTAGCAGAGTCTGCCCTGTGTGAAACAGGCCTAATGAAAAATGTAGACCTGTTGGAATCATCTCTATATACAATCTTTTAGAATTTTTACCTAGTTTCTTTGCAGTGCAAGAAAAGCTCATTTGCAATCCAACATCTGGCACATTAAAAAGAATTGTCTTCCTTCACTACTAACGGAGTAAAATAGGGGAGGCACCTATTGTATTGTGGGAGCTGAAGGCTTTTTTCTGGCTTTGGATCTGCTCAGCTCTGACATCCCAAGCAGAATAGCAAGGGATGCCATTTTTTTAATTCTTCCTGTGTGATTGTTGGAGGCAGGATACCACACAGTAATAAAGGGCTGTGTGTGTACATAGGATAGCCACGTGGACAATGGGGCACATTTATAACAAGCAGATATATTTAGGTACCTCCCATGGCCTAGAGCTATCTTTATTTATTGTTCATTCACCCGACATGTTTGGAAAGGTTATAATCTTCTCAGGCAGCTGTGCAGAGGGTGAAGAGCTGTTGGGGGGCCTCTTCACAAAAGTCGCTGGCCCCTCATGAGCTCAGCTGGAGAAAGACACTGTGTACTGCGCACTCCTGGAGTGGTCGCTACTGAGCACAGCTGGAGCGGGGAGAGCGCACTCCACCAGAGTGGTCGCTACTGAGCACAGCTGGAACGGGGAGAGCGCACTCCACCAGAGTGGTCACTACTGAGCACAGCTGGAGCGGGGAGAGCGCACTCCACCAGAGTGGTCACTACTGAGCACAGCTGGAGCGGGGAGAGCGCACTCCACCAGAGTGGTCACTACTGAGCACAGCTGGAGCGGGGAGAGCGCACTCCACCAGAGTGGTCGCTACTGAGCACAGCTGGAGCGGGGAGAGCGCACTCCACCAGAGTGGTCACTACTGAGCACAGCTGGAACGGGGAGAGCGCACTCCACCAGAGTGGTCACTACTGAGCACAGCTGGATTGGAGAGAGCGCACTCCACCAGAGTGGTCGCTACTGAGCACAGCTGGAGCGAGGAGAGCGCACTCCACCAGAGTGGTCGCTACTGAGCACAGCTGGAACGGGGAGAGCGCACTCCACCAGAGTGGTCACTACTGAGCACAGCTGGAGCGGGGAGAGCGCACTCCACCAGAGTGGTCGCTACTGAGCACAGCTGGAACGGGGAGAGCGCACTCCACCAGAGTGGTCACTACTGAGCACAGCTGGAGCGGGGAGAGCGCACTCCACCAGAGTGGTCGCTACTGAGCACAGCTGGAACGGGGAGAGCGCACTCCACCAGAGTGGTCACTACTGAGCACAGCTGGAGCGGGGAGAGCGCACTCCACCAGAGTGGTCACTACTGAGCACAGCTGGAGCGGGGAGAGCGCACTCCACCAGAGTGGTCACTACTGAGCACAGCTGGAGCGGGGAGAGCGCACTCCACCAGAGTGGTCACTACTGAGCACAGCTGGAGCGGGGAGAGCGCACTCCACCAGAGTGGTCGCTACTGAGCACAGCTGGAGCGGGGAGAGCGCACTCCACCAGAGTGGTCGCTACTGAGCACAGCTGGAGCGGGGAGAGCGCACTCCACCAGAGTGGTCGCTACTGAGCACAGCTGGAGCGAGGAGAGCGCACTCCACCAGAGTGGTCGCTACTGAGCACAGCTGGAGCGGGGAGAGCGCACTCCACCAGAGTGGTCGCTACTGAGCACAGCTGGAACGGGGAGAGCGCACTCCACCAGAGTGGTCACTACTGAGCACAGCTGGAGCGGGGAGAGCGCACTCCACCAGAGTGGTCACTACTGAGCACAGCTGGAACGGGGAGAGCGCACTCCAGCAGAGTGGTCACTACTGAGCACAGCTGGAGTGGAGAGAGCGCACTCCACCAGAGTGGTCGCTACTGAGCACAGCTGGAGCGAGGAGAGCGCACTCCACCAGAGTGGTCACTACTGAGCACAGCTGGAGCGGGGAGAGCGCACTCCACCAGAGTGGTCGCTACTGAGCACAGCTGGAACGGGGAGAGCGCACTCCACCAGAGTGGTCACTACTGAGCACAGCTGGAGCGGGGAGAATGCACTTTACCAGAGTGGTCGCTACTGAGCACAGCTGGAGCGGGGAGAACGCACTGCACCAGAGTGGTCACTACTGAGCACAGCTGGAGCGGGGAGAGCGCACTCCACCAGAGTGGTCACTACTAAGCACAGCTGGAGCGGGGAGAACGCACTGCACCAGAGTGGTCGCTACTGAGCATAGCTGGAGCGGGGAGAGCGCACTCCACCAGAGTGGTCACTACCGAGCACAGCTGGAGCGGGGAGAACGCACTGCACCAGAGTGGTCACTACTGAGCACAGCTGGAGCGGGGAGAGCGCACTCCACCAGAGTGGTCACTACCGAGCACAGCTGGAGCGGGGAGAACGCACTGCACCAGAGTGGTCGCTACTGAGCATAGCTGAAGCGGGGAGAGCGCACTCCACCAGAGTGGTCGCTACTGAGCATAGCTGAAGCGGGGAGAGCGCACTCCACCAGAGTGGTCGCTACTGAGCACAGCTGGAGCGGGGGGAACGCACTGCACCAGAGTGGTCGCTACCGAGCACAGCTGGAGCGGGGAGAACGTACTGCACCAGAGTGGTCGCTACCGAGCACAGCTGGAGCGGGGAGAACGCACTCCACCAGAGTGGTCTCTACCGAGCACAGCTGGAGCGGGGAGAACGCACTGCACCAGAGTGGTCTCTACCGAGCACAGCTGGAGCGGGGAGAACGCACTGCACCAGAGTGGTCTCTACCGAGCACAGCTGGAGCGGGGAGAACGTACTGCACCAGAGTGGTCTCTACCGAGCACAGCTGGAGCGGGGAGAACGCACTGCACCAGAGTGGTCTCTACCGAGCACAGCTGGAGCGGGGAGAACGTACTGCACCAGAGTGGTCTCTACCGAGCACAGCTGGAGCGGGGAGAACGCACTGCACCAGAGTGGTCACTACTGAGCACAGCTGGAGCAGGGAGAGCGCGCTGCACCAGAGTGGTCGCTACCGAGCACAGCTGGAGAGGGGAGAACGCACTGCACCAGAGTGGTCGGTACCGAGCACAGCTGGAGCGGAGAGAACGCACTGCACCAGAGTGGTCACTATCAAGCGCATTACTGTAAGGGCACTTTCAACACTGAGCAGCGTCGGTGGTAAAACGATTTGGCGGCGCTGCCCATTGATTTCAATAGGCATGAGCGGTGTATACACCGCTCCTACAGCGCCTCAAAGATGCTGTTTGCAGGACTTTTTTGAGCGTCCTGCCAGTGCACCGCTCCAGTGTAAAAGGGGTCTAATATTCAGGGCAGGCAGTGCTTCAAACAGCAGGACAGAGGGGAATGAGGGGTCAGCTGTATTTTTGGGGTGGTCCCCACAACAGCTGCATCTGTAATGGGAGGAGGGGCACCATTAATAACAGTAACACTGGTATGTACTATCCAGAGAATACAGAAATGCATAGGGGGGTTTTGGAAAATCCTACCGAACCTGAACTGTAGAAGTTCAGCCTAAAACAAACTAACTCTAAATCTACTGGCAGCCACAGTCTAAGACTAATCTACATAAGCCTGTAGGGCTGAAACAACGAATCGATTAATCGACAACTAATCGATTATGAAATTAATCGATTACTATTTTCATAATCAATTAATCGGACAGTAACATAATAGGGGTTAAAAAAAACTAAAATGAGCCCTTTATAGCACAAAAAGAGCAAATAATCGCTACTGTAAATCAAACTTTCACAGTTCTACAGTAAAAAAATGAACCCCTTACAGTAGTGATTATCTAAAGGGCTAATTTTATTTTTTTTAACCCCATTATGTTACTAAACGTCTTAGACCTGCTTCACATCTATGTGTGTTTTTTGGTGCTTTTTGCATAAACGCACTACAGTTCATTTACATGGTTTCCTATGGGACACATTCACATCTATGCTTTTTTCAGCCAAGTCAATTTTCAGACGAGAATATTCAGACGAAAAATCTTTGTACATTCGCTGAATGAATGAATGAAAAAAAATTGATGTCTGAGTCTGATGATATTTACCAGATTCACCCTTTAATAGTATATATGCTCTAATAGTATATAAAGTATCTCTTCTAATAGTATATACAGTATATCTCTTCTACTTGTATATACAATAGATCTCCTCTAATAGTATATACAGTAGATCTCCTCTAATAGTATATACAGTAGATCTCCTCTAATAGTATATAAAGTAGATCTCCTCTAATAGTATATACAGTAGATCTCCTCTAATAGTATATACAGTAGATCTCCTCTAATAGTATGTACAGTAGATCTCCTCTAATAGTATGTACAGTAGATCTCCTCTAATAGTATATACAGTAGATCTCCTCTAATAGTATATACAGTAGATCTCCTCTAATAGTATATACAGTAGATCTCCTCTAATAGTATATACAGTAGATCTCTTCTAATTGTATATACAGTATATCTCTTCTAATTGTATATACTATACTATATACTACAGTATATCTCCTCTGTCTTATTCTCAGAGTGGATTAGAGCTTTTGCTCCCTAACCATAAAGTTGATAATTTATATTTACCACTGCATTAAGATATTTAGGAATAAATTTCCTTTTTTTTAAACTTTAAATATTAAACTAAATTATACACCACACTTTTTTTTTAGGTTATTAACTGAATAATCGATTAATCGATTAATCGAAACAATAATCGGCCAACTACCGTATATACTCGAATATAAGTCGTTCCGAGTATAAGTCGAGGTCCTAATTTACTACAAAAAAAATGGGAAAACTTATTGACCCGAGTATAAGACGAGGGTGAGAAATGCACAGCTACTGTAAGTGGAAAAGAGGGTCAACAATGCCCATTTGCAGCATGAACTTCAAACTCGGTAGTTAAGGGTTCCTAGATGCCCCCTAGCTGCAGCCAAAATTTGGGGTCTCTGAACCCAAAGGGTCCTGAAATGACATTGCTGCAGATGGACACATTTGACCGAATTTGGGGCCCTGTATCTCGGGGCCACTTAGTGCTAGGAACCCCAAATTTGGTGTGCAAACCCAGTGAAACTAGCACCATAAAAATTCCAAAGCTGGGGTTTCTAGCACCAAGTGGCCCCGAGATACAGGGCCCCAAAAATCAGTTCACTGACTTTTCTGCAGCAGAGAATGACATTTTCCAAACCGGGTTTGGGGCCCCGTATCTCAGGGCCAATTGGTGCTAGGAACCCCAGCTTTGGATATGTTATGGTACCAGTGCCACTGGGTTTGCACGCCAAATTTGGGGTTCTTAGCACCAAGTGGCCCTGAGATATGGGGCCCCAAATTCGGTTCAGAAAATGTCAAGCACTTTTCTTCAGCAGAGAATGACATTTTCCGAACCGATTTTGGGGCCCCGTATCTCGGGGCCACTTAGTGCTAGGAACTTCATCTTTGGATATGTTGTGGTACCAGTTCCACTGGGTTTGCACACCAAATTTGGGGTTCCTAGCACCAGGTGGCCCTGAGATACGGGGCCCCAAAGTCGGTTCGGAAAATGAAATTTTTTGCTGCAGAAAAGTGCTTATACTCAAGTATAAGTCGAAGTATAAGTCGAAGGGGGCACTTTCAGCACAAAAAAATGTGCTGAAAAATTCGACTTATACTCGAGTATATACGGTAATCGATTATGAAAATAATCGTTAGTTGCAGCCCTATAAGCCTGTAAAGCAAAAATCGCTCTACATACCTTTTCTGCAGCAAGTCCGGTCTAACGCTGAGCTGTCAGCGGTGGCTTCTCTATGTAGGCGTGTGCAGGAGAAGCAGCCAACAATGGAAGCCCCATAGTATGGGTAATGTCACATCCAAGGCATTTCCAAGCCGTTGTCTGCTGTCTCTTCCACTCAGCATCCACCGCTAGAGACCTGACCGGATCGGCTGCAGAAGAGGTATGTATAGCGATTTTTGCTTCACAGGGTTAGATAGATTACTCTTAGATTATGGCTGCCAGTCGATTTAGAGTTAGTTTTAGGCTGAACTTCTACTTTAAATGTTTACTCAAGTTATAACAAATGGGAAATGTGGTGAATAATGGCAAAAATGGCGAAAATGTGCATTTTAACCCCAGTGGAAGATGGTGAAGAACTCAATAGCGGGGATCAACAACTAATAGTTGGTAAAATGGTCATTCACAGCTTTGTAAATATGCTCAAAGGTTTTGCTATGAAATAGCAAATACCATAAAGGGGGTTATTTACTAAAACTGAAGGGTGCAAAATTTGGTGCAGGTCTGCGTAGAAACTTCCAATTTTATTGCCAAAGCCTAATTGAGGCCTGGTTCACATATGTGCGAATTCGATGCGGATTCCCTGCATCCAATTCGCATGACATGCGAGTGTGACTGGCTTTCAATAGAGACGCTTCACACAGTTTCGGGGTGATCGTGGTCCGCATTCCAAAAGGGTCCTGTGTGTGTGTTTGGGTCCGCGTATTCAGGCAACAATTCGGACCTGATTCGCACCTGAACTGGTGAACAGGAACGCACTGGACCTCATGCTGAACCCAGTCTGAACAAGCTGAAGTTAGAAGCTGCCATGCACAGCTGCACCAAATTCTAAATGCTCCAGTTTTAGTAAATCTCCCCAAAGTGTCAGCTACCTGTGTTGTAACAGGGTCCTTAGAGCACTCAGTTAGCTTCCAATAAAAGATTGATCTTGAGCCGCTTAGGCCTCATGTACACTGCTGCTGCTAAACGGACGTTCAGAGGTAGTTGGACACTTTTTTCAACTGCCCCTAAACTCATCCAATGTTATCTTATGTGTACATGTACACAGGTTCGTTTACTGTCGTTTTTAGGCAGTTGAGTTTATAGACCTTTTTTTTGAAGGCAAAAAAATTAGTTCAGATGCTGAGGTTTCTGACGTTTCAGACGCCAAACGCTTCTAAACGCGGTAACCCACATTTAGCAGCGTTTTGTTTATAGGTGTTTTTCGTTTTTGGACATTTAAAAAAAAAATATTTTTTTTTGAAAAGCTTCTAAACGCAAACGCGGCATGTAAACGTGCCAAAACGGACGTTTTAAACGTGGGTTACAATCTGTCAAGTTAAATCGTTCAGGAGAGGTTGTAAAAACGTCCCGTGTACATTAAGCCTTATTGCCATGCCTAAACCTTGATACCTTATAAGGTCATTAGGTAGTGGCTGTGCACAAATGATTTTTATAGAATAAGGATATTGCTTAATGCCACTTTAAGACACAAAAAGTATAGAAATGCAAAGTCTATCCTAAATTTCAGCTTCTAGTCAGCATGGATGGTTTGAATAATATACTGGTTTATTACATCTCTCTATGACTTTACATAGACATGAAGGGTGTTGGCAGGTACAACCTGATCATCCTCTGGAATCTCTGACAGCTGACACCTACATAAACATGAATGCTCAGCTCAGACATGTTTTTTTTTTCCATATTTAGAGGAGGGCAAGCTGATATGGTTAATCAGAAGAAAGCTTTAGGCCTCATGCACACTGAAACTGATCAACTGAAGTTTTTGGGAGTTTTTTTTAACAGCCCTTAAACTCCCCTCTGTGCTATCCTATGTGTCCGTGCACACATGGATGTTTATTGCAGTGTATCAGCTGGGGAGTTTATGGGCTGTTGTCTGACCGCCCTAAAATCGCGTTCAAGAACAGTTCTTCTGACCACAGAAAACGCTGAATGCTGAAAAAAGTGCATAAACGCTCATAAACGTGCTTATATCAGCATTCAGCTAACCACACCACATCAGTCTGACACACCACAAAACCGATCTCGGTAAAGAGCCTCTGACGGAGGCTCTTTACCACGTGATCAGCTATGTCCAATCACGGCTGATCACAGTGTAAACAGGAAGAGCCATTTATTGGCTTTTCCTCATTCGCATCTGACAGACGTGGGTAGAGGAGAGCCGATCGGCGGCTATTCTGACAGGGGGGTCTGTGCTGATTGTTTATCAGTGCAGCCCCCCCCCGCGGATGCCCACCCAGAACCACCAGGGATGTTGCCAGGACCACCAGGGATGCCCACAAAGGACGCCCACCAGGTATGCCAACCTGGACCACCAGGTATATGCCAATCAGTGCCCATCAGCAATGCCTGCCAGTGCCATCAGTGATGCCTATCAGTGCCATCTATCAGTGCTACTCATCAGTGCCGTTTATCAATGCCCATCAGTGTCGCCTATCAGTGCCACCCATAAGTACCCATCAGTGCCCACCAGTGCCACTTATGAGTGCCCATCAGTGCCGCCTATCAATGCCCATCAGTGCTGCATATCAGTACCATCTATCAGTGCCCATCAGTGCCGCCTATCAGTGCCCATTGTCAGTCCCCATCAGTGCCACCTCATTGGTGCCGCCTTATCAGTGCCCGTCAGTGCAGCCTCCTCAGTGAAGGAGAAAACGTACTTATTTACAACATTTTATAACAAAAACAAACAAAAACTTTTTTATTTTCAAAACTTTCTGTCTTTTTTTATTTGTTTAGCAAAAAATAAAAACCACAGAGGTGATCAAATACCAAAAGAAAGCTCTATTTGTGGGAACAAAATGATAAAAATTTAGTTTGGGTACAGTGTAGCATGACTGCACAATTGTCATTTAAAAAGTGACAGTGCTGAAATCTGAAAATTGGCTTGGGCAGGAAGGGGGGAAAGTGCCTGGTATTGAAGTGGTTAAAAAAAAACGCCCAAAAATGCTGATGCTGAAAAATGCTCAAAAGCGCGCATAAACCCAGTTAAAAAATGCTGTTAAAAGTGCATTTTTAAAGCAGCGTTTTTCTGCCAGCAATCCAACGTCCAGAAAGACTTTTTTGAACGTCCTGTGTGCATGGAGCCTAATGCCGCGTACACACGAGCGGACTTTCCGGCAGACTTGGTCCGGCGGACCGGACTCCGTCGGACAATTCGATCGTGTGTGGGCTCCAGTGGACTAATTTTCCTCAAAAGTCAGACGGACCTAGAAATCAAACGTGTTTCAAATCTTTTCGACGGACTCGAGTCCGGTCTAAAAATCCAATCGTCTGTATGTTAGTCTGACGGACTAAAACCCACACTAGGGCAGCTATTGGCTACTGGCTATCAACTTAGTTATTTTAGTCCGGTCGTACGTCATCACATACGAATCCGTCGGACTTTGGGGTGATTGTGTATAGGCAAGTCCGTTCGTTAGGAAGTCCGTCGGACCAGTCCAGCAAAAGTCAGTCGGAAAGTCCGTCGGACCAGTCCGGTCGAAAAGTCTGCCCGTGTGTATGCGGCATTAGTGATTGGTATAGGTTTTATAACCTGTTTGATTACCAATCAACCTGATTTCCATTCCCAGTTGGTTGACAGACATTTCTTTCATTATACTATGAAATAGGATGATTTTAAGCTGCTTTTCTGCTCGAAAGCTCCTCTCAAAAGTTTGATGTGGGTTTTTTTCTGCCTGTAAGAGCATATGCCTGTAAACTCCTGAAAAAGCCACAGTGTACATGGACACATTGGCTAACATGGAGGTGAGTTTCCAGGCAGAAAAAGAATGAGAGCTAAAAAAAGCTCAAAAGACTGTAGGAGTTGAGTCCGTTAGGGAGATTCACCCTTTCTATGTGTCCCGTTTACTGTTACCATTTAAAATGAAAGAAAATCCCAGTTTTTGGGTTGTCACCAGAACGTAAATAGAAGAAAAATCTTCAAATGGTGACATTAGTTCTGGTGACCCTGGTGACACACCGAAATTCCCTCACTTTGGAGGGATTTCCTCTGACTTCCTGTTTTGGGACAGGAAGTGAAGGCAAATCTCCCCAATAAGACACAGTTGGCAAAATAGAAAAAGGTCATAACTTACTCTATACAAAATGAAGAAAAAAAAAAGGTCAAATTAAGTAAAGAAAAAAGTTATATAACATACTGTATATAATTGCTACCTAGTCTATTTAATAATTTCATGTCATTTCCTGTTTTAGGGCCCACTCACACCAGTGGGCACATCATGCTCTGTACCTTTTTATTTCTTTATTGAAATGTCACAAAATGTAGTACTTCACAGCAGGCTGTACTGCATAAAAATGCATCCTTTCCTACTTTTTTCAGAGCACAACCTGTCGGACCATTGTCTTCTCCCGGCGGTGGGGGGGGCTAGTTACCGCCAGGAGAAGACAGTGATTATCACTAGGCGGCTACAGCAGCCACTAGTGATAATCGCAAGAGAATCCGGCAGGCTGGTTTTACCCAAGTTGATCAATCGATCAGCCTGCCCATTAACGGTTCAAACCGTGTATGGCCATCCTAAACCTGGAAAAAAATTGATTACTTCCTTGCAACCATGTCAACCAGGCCATACCAGTATTATGTATAACATGTATGTCCAGACCCCAGAAAAGTGTAAATTCCTGGACAAGCGATTGGCTCACTGCTCTTCCTAGTAGTTTTACCCCTATTACAACCCTGGAACCAATCATGTAACAATAGCTTTCAGACCCCCAACACCCCCCCAGGGCCCAGGATTGAATGGGCTGGACCTGCTAAAGGAGAAAAAAGTCTTAGCTTAGTGAAGTTTTGTTCACTTTAATATCCAGTTGTGTGCATGATAAATTCCCTATAGATGGCTTGAATTTAGGTTGATTCCTGCTGAATAAATGTAAATTTGAGCTGTGGATGGCCCTGCAGTCCAATAAAAGCTGGGTGGAAAATCGTTGACCAGATAAAGATTGCATCCCCCTAGCACTGTATGGGATAAATGCTTGTTAAGGCTAGGGGTATCTGAAGTGGATGCATTACTTACTTTGCACCCCACTCTGGCAGGACTTGGTACTGCACTCTTCTCTCCTCTGCTCTGGGCTGTGAGTGGTCCCTCAACATCATCACTTACATCTACAGCGGTATTAAACTCAAAAGCAAGCATTTCTTATATTGCAGCTTACCAATTCTTAGATGTAATGGCTGCATCTTTTTTAGGCTTTCTTTTATTCTATCTTCATCTGGTGATCCAGCCATCAAGTCTATTGGTTTTTCACAAGCTCAAACACTCCAGCAGAATGTATCCATTTACATGAGGAACTGCAGTGTGCTCACATAATTTGTAATAAAAACATCTTTGCCATTCTGAAGCTTCCCTCCAACCACTTTCCATATTATTTTATATATATATATCTATACAGATATCTATATATACTGTGATTCTGTACCTGCAAAATATCCCTCCACTAAGGCTGGCTGCATCCATTCTAACTGTGGGCAGCTGAAGCTGCTGCCTGTTCACTTCCTGGATTTACATATTAATATTAATAATATTAATAATACTACTAATAAAATAACAATAAACACCCAAACACGAACAAAAAAATACATTAATAATGACAATATTAATAATAATAATAATCATTTGTGTTAGGGTTAGGGTGTTTAGTTATTTATTCATATAATAATAGATAAAATAAAATAAAAATAAATAAAATAATAATAAATAACCCTAATCCCAACTCCTAACCCTAACCTAACCTAAACTGAACTCGAACCCCTTACCCTAACGTAAAAACATTATAATAAATGAATAATAATAATAAAAGAAGAAATAAAGGCTAACGTAAAAGCTAAAAAGCTGAAATACCTAGCAACAAATGATGCAACACATAATAGTTTTTTCTATTGGCTAATAAAAAAAAACGCCAAAGCCCAAAAACGTTGCATACAAACACACAAGTCGGGCAAAAACGCGGGGAAAAACGCTCAAAGACGCTATGCTCAGGTGTGACTACAGCCTCAGTGTTGATACCTACACATGTAAGGTTCACATTTAGACTTACTAGCATCTTTGAAAGGCAGTGAGTATTGGATGCTCAGAGATCAGAAACAAGAATATGCACTAAAAAGGCATTTTTAATCTTTTTTTCCCTTAAGGATCCCGTGATCCTTAGTATGTAAATCAACTGTTTCCCTTTACATATCATCTCTTTTGATTCATGGCAGTCTGAGAGCACTGTAAGTATTATTATTACTAGAAATAGCTCGCAGATCTTTTCTTGACCGACACTAGTTCTAAGTAGATTATATTTTCATTCAACATGATGAATTGATGTGCGCCTGGGGCCATCATTTCAGACTGTCCAATCTCATTGCCAGTGTCATTGATAAAAGGACATTTAAAAATAGCTCTGCTTTTTCAAAAAGGTCAAATATTAAAAAACTCATTTTTACTCGCAGTCTTTATCACATTTTAACCTAACAGCATATATTTTGGTGTTATTAAAAATTGACAATAGCAGACTTCATTAATCCAATGCAGTAACATGATATTTTACAAAGTAAATTAAACTCTCAATGTTGACTTCAAAAAATATCCCTATATGTATAGCTTTCTGTATGCATACTTTAACCACTTGAGGTCCGCGCTATAGCCGAATGACGGCCACAGCGCGGACCTGAATTTCCAGGAGGCCGTCATAGGACGTCCTCCCCTTTGCGCGCTCCCGGCGCGCCCCTGCAGGGCGCGCAGGGCACGCGCAGCACGCGCTGTGATCACCGAGACTTGGGCGATCACCGATCCGAGTAAGGGGACAATCCCAGCCCCTTACCACGTGATCAGCTGTCAGCCAATAACAGCTGATCACGTGTGTAAACAAAAGCTCGGTAATCTTTTTTTTCTCCTCACGCCGATAGCGCCACCTAAGTGCCACCTATCAGCGGTGCCAATCAGTGCCTCATCAGTGCCACCTAGCAGTGCTGCCTTTCAGTGTAACCTATCAGTGCCCATCACTGCCACCCATCAGTGCCCATCAGTGCCACCTATCAGTGCCCATCACTGCCAGCTATCAGTTCGATCTATCAGTGCCATCTATTAGTGCTACTTCTCAGTGCCCACCAATGCCACCTATCTATGCTCTTCAGTGCCACCCATCAGTGCCACCTCTCATTGTCACCTCTCATTGCCCACCAGTGCCGCCTATCAGTGCTCACCAGTGCCGCCTATCAGTGCCCATCAGTGCCGCCTATCAGTGGCCACCAGTGCCGCTCTATCGGTGTCCATCAGTGCAGCCCATCAGTGGCCATCAGTGCAGCCTCATCAGCGTACATCAATGAAGGAAAAAAAATTACCTGTTTGCAAAATTTTATAACAAAATAAATAAAATAAAAAAAAATATATATATAAATATATATAAATATATAAATAAATAAATATATATATATATATATATATATATTTTTTTTTTAATTCTGTCTTTTTAAATTTTTTTTAACAAAACCGCAGAGGTGATCAAATACCACAAAAAAAGCTCTATTTGTGGGAAAAAAATGATAAAAATTTCATTTGGGTACAGTGTTGTATGACCGTGCAATTGTCATTCAAAGTGCGACAGCGCTGAAAGCTGAAAATTGGTCTGGACAGGAGGGGGGTTTAAGTGCCCAGTAAGCAAGTGGTTATTAGGGTAGGGAGGATTTTGAGAACACCTAAAGTGGTTGTAAACCCTTACATATACACATATACCCAGTGAATTGACTGGCTTCAGGTGATACACAAAGATGAAAAAAAATTCTCCTACATAAGTTGTACCTGTTTATCTGCAGTCTTCTCTACAGCTATTCAAAGTGCTGAATTTATAAAGCTTGTAAAGCTTGTATGAGAGTTCAGAAAAAAAGGGGGCAGAGAGCTGAAGTTACATTCTGCAGAGCTCAGTGGGGAGAGCTCTGAGAGCTGATTGGAGGGAGGGGACACACTCGCAACCACACAGCAAACAGGAACAGAGCTGAAGCTGTTAATCAGCTGGAGCTCCCTCCCCTGTCACCTTTTTTCTCTTGGTGTCAGGAAAACTTGTCAGAAGTGATTCATGCTGATAGCAGAGGACTAAAGCACCAGACAGAAATGACACTTATTGCTTTTAATTGAGACAAGTACACACTATAGAGGAATTTGCCTTGTTCATATTTCATGTCTGAGGTTTACAACCACTTTATAGGATAATAACAAACATGTCATACTTACCTCCTCTGTGCAGTTGGTTTTGAACAGAGTGGCCCCAATCCCCCTCTTCTGGGGTCCCTCAGCGGTGCTCCTGGCTCCTCCTCTTCTTGTGTGCCCCTTTGGAGAAGCGCTCTTCCTCGGACACTCGTGCGGGCATGCTCCCGTATCCTGCTGCTGCGTCTATTGACAGAGACCGCAGGACACAGCACCGCCCCCGACTCCCACATCATTGGATTTGATTGACAGCAGCGGGAGCCAATAGCCGTGCTGCTATCAATCTATCCAATCAGGCCACGAGACACCGGCTGGAGCTGGTGTGCTCGTTCTCGATGCTGGGAAGACCGGGCTCATGTGAGTAAAAGCTGCACTATAGAAGGTTTTTCACCTTAATGCATAGAATGCACATCATGGTAGATCCAGGAGACTCTACATTGCAGTGGAGCCACCCTATAGTCAGATATACCAGGGCCATAGATCTTGTTTGACCGTTGGGGATTATTTACTAAATCAGGAGAGTGCAAAATCAGGCTCACTTCTGCATAGAAACCAATCAGCTTCTAACCTCAGCTTGTTCCAATAAACTTTGGCAATAAAACCTGGAAGCTGATTGGTCTCTATGCAGAAGTTATCCTGATGTTGCACTCTCAAGCTTTAGTAAATCCACCCCATTGGGGTGGATTTACTAAAGATAAATAAACTGTGCACTTTGCAAATGCAGTTAGTAGGTTAGCTTGTATTATTTTGGTCATTTTTGACGTTGACAAGAGTGTACTAGCACTATTCCTATAAAAAATGGTTATACGAGCAGCATAAAAATCCAAGGTGAATAACAATCCCCCCTCCAATCCAGTCATTGTGCTCATGCTGTCTAGCTTGTCTAGCATGTCATATTACAAGACAGGAAACATTTCAAGCAACTCAGAGACACAATGTAGCTGCCATAACACCACACTTCATGGCAAAGTGACAATATCTAGAAATATTACAAATGTTGCAGAATGTGACCATGTTATCATTCTGCACAAAAGTATACATTGCTCACAGCTGTATAATTCTCCTTTGCAACCCTCTGACCTTTGTCGCTGTTCAGTTGTCCCTGAAAAAATACCTCTAAAATTACTTCTGCTATTTAATTATTAGGTGTTATGGACATTGACAACAACCCAGTCAGTTTCCTCTTTTACCTAAATGACTTCCCATTGAAAACCTTACTAAGGACCTGTTTACACTGGCGTCAGCCCACACCATCCCTTTGAGAAGCAATCCACAGTGGATCTCTTTTGAGAGGGTGGGTGACATGTGGCTGCGAGGCAATAGGTTACCTCCTCAGCGCCTGTTTTAACTTGGGCCTCATGTACACTGCTGCTGGTAAACTGGCTTTTAGGAGTAGTTGGGCATTTTTTTTCAACTGCCCCTGAACTCTCCTCTATGTAATCTTATCAGTACATGTACACATGTACTCGTTTATAGTCGTTTCTAGGCAGTTGCGTTTAGAGGCTTTTTTTTGGAACTCAAAAAAATGCGTTCAGAAGCTGAGTTTAGAGGCATTTCAAGCACATTCAGGCATGTAAACGCAGCTAAACGGCCATTTTTAGATGCCGGTTTTTAGCTGTCAAGTTAAATCGTTCAGAAGAGGTTTAACAACGTCCCGTGTACATGAAGCCTTATAGTCATTTCTAGGTAATTGAGTTTAGAATCATTTTTTGGAACACCAAAAAATGCATTCAGGATGGATTTTCTAGAGGCATTTGAAACGCCAAATACCTGTAACAACTTGTAAATGTGTGTAATCACAGTAATTTGTGTTTAGCAGCATTTTGTTTACAGACGTTTTTCATTTTAACAAAAACGCTCCTAAACGCAAACGCTGCTAAACGCCACTAAACATGTCATGTAAACGCAGCTAAACCGACGTTTTTAAATGTCAGATTCTAGCTGTCAAGTTAAATCTTTCTGGAGAGGTTAAGCAATGTCCCCGTATACATGAAGCCTTAAAATCCTGCACCACTGCCCTGCAATTGCCTTCATTGCATTAGCTTGAATGGGTCATGTTTGGCAGCGGTACTGCCCATCGAACGTGGCGGGGGGTTGCATTTATTTTGGCGGGTGTTTGTGTATTACTGTATGTGTACAGTTTGCATCCAGGGCTGATTAACCACAGGTAATGAAAGCTCTATTGTGTTCAGTAAATACATCTTGACATATTTATACACTCAGCAGCTCCCCAGTTTCAGTTTTTAGTGCAGATAGGGACAAAATCCCCTTGGGGTGCCTTCACACCTTTGTATTTGTTAAATCACGAAACACACTGCATCAAGGCAGCCTATTCCTTTTTAATGGGCTCTCAATACACCTCAAAAATGCAAAAATTCCCCTGCCCGATTTATTTCAATGGTACCGAATGAATGCACATACAGTGGGGCAAAAAAGTATTTAGTCAGCCACCAATTGTGCAAGTTCTCCCACTTAAAAAGATGAGAGAGGCCTGTAATTGTCATCATAGGTATACCTCAACTATGAGAGACAAAATGTGCAAACAAATCCAGACAATCACATTGTCTGATTTTTGAAAGAATTTATTTGCAAATAATGGTGGAAAATAAGTATTTTGTCAATATCAAAAGTTCATCTCAATACTTTGTTATATATCCTTTGTTGGCAATGACAGAGGTCAAACGTTTTCTGTAAGTTTTCACAAGGTTGTCACACACTGTTGCTGGTATGTTGGCCCATTCCTCCATGCAGATCTCCTCTAGTCAGTGATGTTTTGGGGCTGTCGCTGGGCAACACGGACTTTCAACTCCCTCCAAAGGTTTTCTATGGGGTTGAGATCTGGAGACTGGCTAGGCAACTCCAGGACCTTGAAATGCTTCTTACGAAGCCACTCCTTCATTGCCCGGGCGGTGTGTTTGGGATCATTGTCATGCTGAAAGACCCACGTTTCATCTTCAATGCCCTTGCTGATGGGAGGAGGTTTGCACTCAAAATCTCACGATACATGGCCCCATTCATTCTTTCATGTACACGAATCAGTCGTCCTGTTCCCTTTGCAGAGAAACAGCCCCAAAGCATGATGTTTCCACCCCCATGCTTCACAGTAGATATGGTGTTCTTTGGTTGCAACTCAGCATTCTCTCTCCTCCAAACACGACGAGTTGTGTTTCTACCAAACAGTTCTACTTTGGTTTCATCTGACCATATGACATTCTCAGAATCCTCTTCTGGATCATACAAATGCTCTCTAGCAAACCTCAGATGGGCCTGGACATGTACTGGCTTAAGCAGGGGGACACGTCTGGCACTGCAGGATCTGAGTCCCTGGCGGCGTAGTGTGTTACTGATGGTAGCCTTTGTTACGTTGGTCCCAGCTCTCTGCAGGTCATTCACTAGGTCCCCCCGTGTGGTTCTGGGATTTTTGCTCACCGTTCTTGTGATCATTTTGACCCCACGGAGTGAGATCTTGCGTGGGACCCCAGATCGAGGGAGATTATCAGTGGTCTTGTATGTCTTCCATTTTCTAATTATTGCTCCCACAGTTGACTGCTGCTTGCCTATTGCAGATTCAGTCTTCCCAGCCTTGTGCAGGTCTACATGTTTGTTTCTGGTGTCCTTCGACAGCTCTTTGGTCTTCACCATAGTGGAGTTTGGAGTGTGACTGTTTGAGGTTGTGCACAGGTGTCTTTTATACTGATAACAAGTTCATACAGGTGCCATTAATACAGGTAATGAGTGGAGGATAGAGGAGCCTCTTAAAGAAGAAGATACAGGCCTGTGAGAGCCAGAAATCTTGCTTGTTTGTAGGTAGCCAAATACTTATTTTCCACCATAATTTGCAAATAAATTCTTTCAAAAATCAGACAATGTGATTGTCTGGATTTGTTTCCACATTTTGTCTCTCATAGTTGATGTATACCTATGATGACAATTACAGGCCTCTCTCATCTTTTTAAGTGGGAGAACTTGCACAATTGGTGGCTGACTAAATACTTTTTTGCCCCACTGTATACCATGCAATGTAAAGGTCTGCAGCCAATTCACTGGGTATAGGTAAGAGTTTACAACCACTTTAAGTGTTATTAAACCCTAGTTAACAAACTGTATATAGCACCAAACCTCATATCATTCTATTGTCTCCTTTGTCTCTGCAGCCTGCAACACATTGGGGGTTATTTACTAAAGGCAAATCCACTTTGCACTGCAAATGCAGTCTCTGTAGATCTGGGGAGGATATGCAAGGACAATAAAAAACAGCATTTTTTCTTGTATGTGATTGGATGATAGAAATCAGCAGAGCTTCCCCTCAGATCTACAGCGACTGCACTTCCAAGTGCACTTGCAGTGCAGAGTGGATTTGCCTTTAGTAAATAAACCCCCTTATTTATCGTAATGTATGATCCAATGTTTATCATAGCATATTTGTTTGTTTACAGTGATCTATTGTTTATAGTTATCTATGATCCATTGTTTTTTGTAATTTGTAATCCATTGCTTATACTCATCAATAAACCAATTTTTTATCACAGCCTATGATCCATGATTGTATCGTAAGGTATGATCGGAGGCTTATAGTAATGTAGGATCCCATATTTACTGGCCTGTATGAACTCTTGTTTATATTAATGTATGATCCATTGTTTGTAGTAATCTATTATTGTTTATAGTAATGTATGATCCATTGTTTGTAGTGATCTATTATTGTTTATAGTAATGTATGATCCATTGTTTGTAGTGATCTATTATTGTTTATAGTAATGTATGATCCATTGTTTGTAGTGATCTATTATTGTTTATAGTAATGTATGATCCATTGTTTGTAGTAATCTATTATTGTTTATAGTAATGTATGATCCATTGTTTGTAGTAATCTATTATTGTTTACTACAAACAATGGATCATACATTACTATAAACAATAACAGATCACTACACACAATGGATCAGACATTACTATAAACAATAATAGCTCACTACAAACAATAGATCAGACATTACTATAAACAATAATAGATCACTAAAAACAATGGATCATACTTTATTATAATCTATTATTGTTTATAGTAATGTATGATCCATTGTTTGTAGTGATCTATTATTGTTTATAGTAATGTATGATCCATTGTTTGTAGTGATCTATTATTGTTTATAGTAATGTATGATCCATTGTTTCTCATGACATGATATGTCGTGAGACATATGTCAATGATAATTACATGAATCAAATTGGGAAGACAATGTAGAATAGTTTTCTTTAAATGCGGGGAATGAGCAGGCGATGTATACGTTGTGCTAGATGGTAAGTAGGTGAAATCCTGCAATGTTCGGGACTCTTCCGGTTGCTGTCCCCGTGTTACTCCTCGGAAAGCTGTGTCTGTCTTGCAGCAACAAGGAAGATGACCAATGGTGTGCGGTCCGGCGGTGATGGGGTTAAGCCGGACGCTCAGGGATTGGTCGGGCTGAGTGTGGTTGTCTCCTCCAGTGGTTCCCGAATCAGGTAGAATTCACATCATTGGGGGAGCCGGGCTCTTCCCAGCACGTCATTTCCTGAGCTGGAATTTGCTTCCTGGTAGAAGGTGCACAGGCATTAGAGGAGGGAGGAAGGGGCTCCCTCAGGTCCGTACACTGGGGGGTGTATACTGTATATAGGGAGCGCACTGTACATGTCTGACTCTGTGTGTCCCCGCAGGTGTACCCGGAGCCGCGCACAGAGGCCGAGTGCCTGGGAAACATCAGGGAGTTCCTCAAGGGCTGCAGCGCATTCAACTTGGAAGTGAGTCTGTCCTCTTCACTCTCTCCTCATACAAGTCAGTCACAGGGATCAATGGTCATCATATAGGGATCAATGTTCATCATATAGGGATCAATGTTCATCACACAGGGATCAATGTTCATCACACAGGGATCAATGTTCATCACACAGGGATCAATGTTCATCACACAGGGATCAATGTTCATCACACAGGGATCAATGTTCATCATATAGGGATCAATGTTCATCACACGGGGATCAATGTTCATCACACGGGGATCAATGTTCATCACACAGGGATCAATGTTCATCACACAGGGATCAATGTTCATCACACAGGGATCAATGTTCATCATATAGGGATCAATGTTCATCACACGGGGATCAATGTTCATCACACGGGGATCAATGTTCATCACAAGGGGATCAATGTTCATCACACGGGGATCAATGTTCATCACACGGGGATCAATGTTCATCATACGGGGATTAATGTTCATCACACAGGGATCAATGTTCATCATACAGGGATCAATGTTCATCATACAGGGATCAATGTTCATCACACAGGGATCAATGTTCATCACATGGGGATCAATGTTCATCACATGGGGATCAATGTTCATCATACAGGGATCAATGTTCATCACACAGGGATCAATGTTCATCATATAGGGATCAATGTTCATCACATGGGGATCAATGTTCATCACATGGGGATCAATGTTCATCACACGGGGATCAATGTTCATCATACGGGGATCAATGTTCATCACACGGGGATCAATGTTCATCACACGGGGATCAATGTTCATCACACGGGGACACATCGGAGGTCTCCCCCCCCTTCCATATCGGAGGCCCCCCCCTCCAGCATAGGAGGTCCCCCCCCCCTCAGCATAGGAGGTTCCCCCCCCCCCCCTCAGCATAGGAGGTCCCCCCCCCCTCCGCATAGGAGGTCCCCCCCCTCCGCATAGGAGGTCCCCCCCCCTCCGCATCGGAGGTCTACCCCCTCCTCCTCCACCACGTCAGAGGTTTCTCCCCCCTCCTCCAAGTCAGAGCTCTCTCTCCCCCCCACCCCCTCCTCCACATCAGAGGTCTCTCTACCCCCCACGCCCTCCTCCTCCTCCTCCACGTCAGAGGTCTCTTCCCTCCCCTCCTCCACCACGTCAGAGGTCTCTTCCCTCCCCCCCTCCACCACGTCAGAGGTCTCTTCCCTCCCCCCCTCCACCACGTCAGAGGTCTCTTCCCTCCCCCCCTCCACCACGTCAGAGGTCTCTTCCCTCCCCCCCTCCACCACGTCAGAGGTCTCTTCCCTCCCCCCTCCACCACATCAGAGGTCTCTTCCCTCCCCCCCTCCACCACGTCAGAGGTCTCTTCCCTCCCCCCCTCCACCACGTCAGAGGTCTCTTCCCTCCCCCCCTCCACCACGTCAGAGGTCTCTTCCCTCCCCCCCTCCACCACGTCAGAGGTCTCTTCCCTCCCCCCCTCCACCACGTCAGAGGTCTCTTTCCCCCCCCCTCCACCACGTCAGAGGTCTCTTCCCTCCCCCCCTCCACCACGTCAGAGGTCTCTTTCCCCCCCCCTCCACCACGTCAGAGGTCTCTTCCCTCCCCCCCTCCACCACGTAGGGGGTCTCTTCCCTCCCCCCTCCCTCCTCCACGACGGTGGTCTCTTCCCTCCCCCCTCCCTCCTCCACGACGGGGGTCTCTTCCCTCCCCCCCTCCCTCCTCCACGACGGGGGTCTCTTCCCCCCTCCCTCCCTCCTCCACGACGGGGGTCTCTTCCCTCCCCCCTTCCACGTCGGGGGGTCTCTTCCCTCCCCCCTCCCTCCCCTCCTCCACGTCGGGGCTGTCTTCCCTCGCTCCTCCACGTGGGGGGTCTCTTCCCTCCCCCCTCCCTCCTCCATGTCGGGGGGTCTCTTCCCTCCCCCCTCCCTCCTCCATGTCGGGGGGTCTCTTCCCTCCCCCTCCCTCCTCCAGGTCGGGGGTCTTTTCCCTCCCTCCCTCCTCCACATCGGGGGTCCCCCCCCTCCATCCTCCACATCAGAGGCAAAGATGGCAAACTGCACTCCCCCTTGGGTGAAGGAGAAGGCAGGGTTAATAGAAATGCGCCCCCCAAGTGGTGGAAGGGGCTGGACTAATGGCTATGTGCGGAGTAAAAATATATATGTAATGTTTGTGGCATATGCTGAAATAGTACTAATATTAACCTGATGTACAAATATGGAGATAACAGAAAAAAAATGTCTCTGTATTGGTGGTGCCACTGAAAGGAAAAAATGTCCACATGTTGGTGGTGTCGCTGAAAGGGGAACATTTCCCGAGTATTTGCAGTGCAGCCTAAGAGGGAAAAATGGGGCTATATCAGTGTCGGTGAAGAAAAAAAAAATGCTGTTGCATCGCTGGTGTCGGTTTGAGGACTGTTGGGCCCCTTTCACACTTGTGCGACCTGAAAGACTAGCGATTTTTGCCATCATTTTTGCTGCAACTTTAACACAATTTTTCCATGACTTGAAGCAATGCCTGTGTAATCTTGAGGTCTATGGACCTTAAGTCGCATCAAAGTCCGACCAAAGTAGTTCCGAGACTACGTTGAAGTCGCACAGATATGAGTGGTACTCATTGGAAATTATGGGGTACGGCTTGTCATGCGACTTTGCAGTCCCAAGTCGCACAAGTGTGAAAGGGGCTTTGGTATGGATGATGGAGGGAAGGGGTGCACTCGAAGGGGTACATAAAACCTAAGGGGTCCAGATTTCGAATATGCAGGTACAGTAGCTGCCCGTGAGAATGTTTCTAGCGCGATCCCATCGTGCAGGTTCTCGGCGACAGGGTACTGTACATCTGCAATAGGAAAAACACATTTTCCTATTGCAGCGAGCGCGAGAAAGAATTCCCCTCCAAGAGCATACCAGACCCTTATGCAAGCACGCAGCCCGGCCGGTCAGGAAAGGGGGTGGGGACGAGCGAGCGCCCCCCCCCCCCTGAGCCATACCAGGCCGCATGCCCTCAACATGGGGGGGTAGGTGCTTTGGGGAAGGGGCACTTCCCGACAACCCTGGCCGTTGATTGTTGGGGTCTGCGGGCGGGGGGCTTATTGGAATCCGGGAGCCCCCTTTACATCGTACCCCTACCCATTCACCTAAGGGGAAAAAAAGTGTCAATAAAAACTAGACAGGTTTTTAAAGTCATTTTATTGGGCAGCTCCGGGGGTCTTTTCCGACTTCTGAGGTCTCTTCCGACTCCCCAGCTCTCTCCGGTTCTTCTGCCGGGCTCCTCCACTATCTTCTTCTCTTTTGCCGCTCTTTTGCTAGCGTTGGCCCGGTCTTCTCCGTCATCTTCTTCCCTCTTCTCTTCTTCGTCGCAGTCCCGGGGCATGATGGAACTGTGACGTCATAAGGGACGGGGTCACCGGGTGACATCATTCGGTGACCACGGCCCATGCCTATATAAGTCGCTGCGCACCGCGCACACGGCATTACAGCGGGAGAGAGCGTCGAGTCAACATCGGAAGAAGACGACGGAGAAGACCGGGCCAACGCTAGCAAAAGAGCAGAAGATAGCGGAGGAGACCGGGAGAAGAGGCCGGAGAGCAGGAGAAGCGGAGGAGTGGGAAGAGACCCCCGGAGCTGCCTAATAAATTACTTTAAAAACCTGTCTAGTGTGTTTTTTTTATTGACACTTTTTTCCCCCAGGTGAATGGGTAGGGGTACGATACCCCATACTCATTCACATAGGGTGAGGGGCCAGGATCTGGGGGCCTTATTAAAGGGGGCTCCCGGATTCCGATAAGCCCCCCCCCCCGCACGCAGACCCCGACAACCAACGGCCAGGGTTGTCGGGAAGAGGCTCTTGTCCTCATCAACATGGGGACAAGGTGCTTTGGTGGTTCCCCCATGTTGAGGGCATGCGGCCTGGTACGGTTCGGGGGGGCGCTCACTTGTCCCCACCCCCTTTCCTGACCGGCCGGGCTGCGTGCTCGGATAAAGGTCTGGTATGGATTTTGGGGGTGACCCCCACGCCGTTTTTTTCGGCGTAGGGGGTTCCCCTTAAAATCCATACCAGACCTAAGGGTCTGGTATGCTCTTCGAGGGGGGGACCCATGCCGGTTTTTTATTTAAAATTTGGCATGGTGTTCCCCCTCATGATTCATACCAAACACATGTCAGGAATGCTTGTCGTTCTTTGAGAAAGGAGAAAACACTTTTTCCTTTCCCGATGAGCGAGCCAGCTCAGTGCTGGCTTCCGCGATGGGGCTCGCAGGTGTCAATCTCGCCGATAACAGGGACGAGATTGACACAATTTTGCGGTCACCTACTGTATTCTTGCTGCCCGCGATTAGCTACGAGTATGTTGCCCCATTGAAAACAATGGGAGACTGCAATCGCTCATTGCCAATCACTCGCATAAGATCGCTTCTGAAGCGATTACATGCGCATGGGCACAATGAGCTGCGGAAATCAGCAGCCTCCCCCTGCTTTTAATGGGACTGCCTACTAACAGCTAATCTTGCAGGTGATCATTGGAAGGGTGCATTCCCAGCGGTGAATACACCATCAAACCATTTCAAATGCTTGTTGGGAATATTTAAATACTTTAAGGTGCATACTCACAGGTACAGGCTAACTTTAACCACTTCAATACAGGGCACTTTCCCCCCTTCATGCCCAGGCCAATTTTCAGTGCTGTCCCTTTTTATCAATGACAATTGCAAGGTCATGCTACACTGTACCCAAATAACATTTTTATCATTTTGTTCCCAAAAATAGAGTTTTCTTTTGGTAGTATTTGATCACCTCCTGCAGTTTTTGTTTTTTTGCGCTATAAACAGAAAAAAAAGACTGAAAAATTCTAAAAAAAGTTTTTCTTTGTTTCTGTTATAAAATTTTGTAAATAAGTAAGTTTTCTCCTTCACTGCTCTGCTGCAGTGGCTTGACCACATTGATACGGGACTGAGTTAGGACTTACCTTTGCCAGAATATAGATGTGTGGAAAAAGAAAAACTGTTTTTATTTATAGGCTAAATGGGTTGTGTATTGACTTGAGTTTTTGTTTTTTGTTTTTTGATTTGTGTATGTTTTTTTGTGTTTTTTGTTTTCAATGTTGCTGTGGTATAAAAAAAAAAAAAAATATAAAATCTGATTTAAAGATAAAAAAAGCCTATATTCGTCAATATTGCAAATACTTTGTTATGAATGTGAGGAAGCAATGCTTAAGTGTGCCTGGTGTGAAGGCGCTACTGTAGGACATGTTGGTGGCTTAGACTTACTTGGTGTTGGAATATCTTCATACTCATAGTTTTTTGCAGTTATGAAGAATCTCTAGATTCTCCACCTTACAAGCTGGAGCATAAATCCCATAAAAAGGTCTGTTTATTTATAGAAAATGAAAATCGCATAACATTGTACATAAAGCTCTGGAAAGTTGGAGTACTAGTTACTGAGGCATCCTTCATCTATACTTATATCAACTTGTTAGAGCAACCTGACAAAAAATCCTATATGTTTACTATATATAAATTGTCTGTCATAAGTGAGTTCCATAAACACTAGACCCCCTAGTCCTCTATACGGTACCCCTGAACCTCTCCCCTTTCATTTTATATGGCCATATGCATGCTGTCCCTGTCTTAATATGTTTGATAAGACCTTAAAGTGGAGCATCACTCAATCAACATTGACCAGGGGTAGGCAACCTTCGAGATCCACTTGAACAACACTGATGAAGTCAAAGATCACCCCCCCTCCCTTTAAAAAAAAAAAAAAAAAAAGACTATAAGACAAACCCCCCCCCCCCCCCATTAATTTGTTTTGTTCTAAGTAAAAATATTTTAAGTATTACGAGAGAGTGCAGGGTTTAGGGGTGCGTTATGCAGGGTTCACCAGTGCATTACACGCAGAATGCAGGGATCATGAGTGCGCTGCTCTCAGAATGCAGGGTTAAGGAGTGGGTTTTTTTAAGCTCAGAATGCAGGGATCGGGAGTGTCACCCTCAGAATGCAGGGTTAAGGAGTGTGTTTACCTCAGAATGCAGGGTTGGGGAGTATATTACGTTCAGAATGTAGGGATCAGTAGTGCGCTGCGCTCAGAGTGCAGAGTTAAGGAGTGTATTACGCTCAGAATACAGGGTTGAGAAGTGCGTTGCGCTCAGAATGCAGGGTTGAGAAGTGCGTTGCGCTCAGAATGCAGGGTTGAGAAGTGCGTTGCGCTCAGAATGCAGGGTTGAGGAGTGCATTGCACTCAGGATGCAGTGAAGGGTGGTAGAGGAAACTGCTATGGGGGTGACCCTGCCCATAACAGTGTCCTCTGCTCCCTTCACATCTCTCACCCCCCCCCCCCCCAAACTGTGGTGTCTCATGCCCCCCCCCCCCTTTTTCCCCTATAGCAGTAACCTCTGCCCCCTCCTTCTGGTTGCTTAGGACAACCCTGTGTCCTAGCAAACAATTATCTGTGGTTTAACTTGAAAAGGTAATTTGGCCAGCTGCTCCTCTCGCCCTCCGTCCTGAGTTGTGCTGCCTCCCGGTCTCCACTGTTCACTGATGAGCAGCGGTGGAGGTTGGAGGCGAGAGGGAGAGAGAGTACAGGACATAGAAGGTGCGGCAGAGCCTCGGAGGAGGCTTGAGGCTGGGAGGAGAGACA
Organism: Lithobates clamitans; assembly: GCA_037952925.1. NCBI lineage: Eukaryota > Metazoa > Chordata > Amphibia > Anura > Ranidae > Lithobates > Lithobates clamitans. The sequence continues at coordinate 9,494,553 of JBBGZY010000429.1, forward strand.
TAGACCAGTGCCTAAAAGGCGGGGGTCGGCAGTGCAGGAATCTCTTCGCGGTCTGCCTGTCACCTACCCGTGATTGGTTGCCGACCCCGACATTGACTATTTGTAATCCTTATGCTGCTAGCATTAGTAAATAGATAGGAAGATGCTGTATATCATATTTACTTGTTTTAAACATTTTTATTTTTTATTTCTTCAGTTGCTTACTGGTTTCCATGCATAGGCAAATTATGTCATACATCACAGGACTCTTCAGAAGGAGAGGAGTGGCTTTCTCAGCTAAGCACACCCTCCTGCCTGCATGCCTGAGGCATATGGATAACCGGATGTACATCAATGATCTGTCCTTACTCAAGATGGTCATGGCTAGAAATTGTAGGAGGTGTTTTTTAAGGCAAAATAAAGCTTGGAGACATGAATGGGGGAGTTTGCTCTGAATATTAAAAAATGAATTCAATAGCAGTTTTGGTTTGTGGTGCTCAGATACAGTGTAGTTACGCTTTAATTGAGAGGTATATGATGGAGAAAAAATGCCTACGATTCCAAATTTTTACTTCCTTGAATTCTGTGACACACATTCTCTATGCACTACTGAGACAGACATTTCACAGAGCCTGCTTCTGAACTACAGAGGTGCTGAGAGAGGGAGTTTAAGAAGCTGTTTCAGATGACTGAGTCAGTGCATGAATTACAGCTTGCAGGGAGCAAGGTACTGTGAGATATGTAGTCCTTAGAAGGTGAACGTAAACCAAAGAAATGAGCAAGAAGGAAGCGAGTAGTGATGTCCATTTTCTGTTTCTCATGTGCCACATCCCCAGAATTTTGCTAAACAATTGGGAGTTTTCCCCAAAGTAGGACTTTTTAAATGGCACTTTTGAAATAACACACGTCGATGTCAATTAATTTCAAAGATAAAAAATATATAGTTTATAAACAAATGTACATATAAAATACGGCATTAATTTTAACTGGTCAGTGACTATCCTCAATAATGTGTGTGATGCATAATGTCTTCTGTCACCAACGCGTTTAAGAGAGAATAAATCTCCATCAGGGGTGGAGACAGAATCACTTTTAGTCCAACAGTGGAAAACAAAGTATTGCCGTAAACCATTAAAATACATGCATTGGTTTGGTCCTGCCCGATTGCCCAATATGCTATGTATAGAAGGGGAAAAAGCCACAGTGGGCACTGGGGCCAAAGCTGCCTGTCCTTTTGAGGTTTAAGCTGTACCACTTGAGGTAGGGATCCTCTGTATGAGTATCAGGCGCAAGGTAGGGATCCTCTGTATGAGTATCAGGCGCAATGTTAACGCATCAGAAGCACCCCCAAGGTGTCTAAGTATTATTGTCCCTTCTAGCAGCCATTGTCTGGAACTACCAGCCAACATAATCACACTTTTTTTCTATCTGAGAAGAAACAGTAATACTTTGACACCTTGGGGGCACTCCTGATGCATTCACATCGCTCCTGATACTCGTACATAGTATCCTTACCTCAGGTGGTACAGTTTAAACCTCACGGACCGGCAGCTTTGACCCCAGTGCCCACTTTGGCTTTTTCTTTCCCCCTTAGCATGTTGGCATCGGCAGGACCAAGAACCGATGCATGTTTTTTAATGGTGTACAGCAATGCTTTGTTTTCCACTGTTCAACTGACTAAAAGTGATCCTGCCTCCAACCCTGATGAAGGAGATTTATTCTCTCTGAAACGTGCCGGGTGACAGAAGACATTGTACATCCTCACACATTATAGAGGACAGTCATTGACCAGTTAAAATGCATGCCATATTTTCTATGTCATTTTTTTTTAATGAATTTTATATAAATAAACAATATAATTTTTATCTTTTAAATTGACATTGACATGTTATTTCAAAAGTGCCATTTAGTCTAGGTTTATTAATGCGATTTGCCAAATTTGTGACTCTGCACAGATTCCCAAAAGTAGTTTCTGTACTACTTTTGGCGACTTCCGGGTGCGATTTGTATAGACATATGTGCAGGAACCTGCACAGATGTCTCTGACATCACTCTCGAAGTCGGACTGACCTGCAGGTATGAAATTTCAATTTCCGCTGTCAGTGTGAACCTAGGCATAAAGTCCCACTTTGGGAAAAGAACTCTTGTTTTGTTTAAAGCTATGAGCAGAGGAGAAGCTGCATTGCATGTTTGGAATCCAGAAGGTTGCGGAAAGAGATGGCCAGCAGACAGGCAGCAAGTAGAACATAAAAGGAGATCTTTCAAGTAGGCTTGTATTGAATTTTCAAAACTGCCTATTTTTGTATTGCAATTACAATGCTGAAGTTTTAAAATGAAAGTGTATGACTGAGGATTTCCTAAATACAAAAGTCAGATCATCTATAGCTAAAAGTATTGATAGAACAGTGGAGGGGGAGTCTGATTTAAAATAAGTAGAACAGTGTGGCCTACATATGGTTGCTAATGGTACTTTTGAAATGGCTTGTAACTTCTTTTTTGTCTTTTCAGTTCATTGGGAAGATAAATGAGGTGTGGGATTAGTCTACCTTTAATAGGCAAGTGAACATAATCAATTCCATTAGGAGTGTAGAAGGTGAGGCAGAAAGTCTGGGCTGACTGCCAACTTTAGGGCGATAACCAACATTTCTGTGGGAGACAAAGGTGCATTTGCATTTCACTTTCCTTTACTGTGTTAGAAGGTTGGAATATACTTGTCCTCTAACATCAGGTTCACCCAAACATTATTCAAAAAATCTGCAGAAAGTGTGTTAACCCTCTCGATTCAAGACTGTTTAGGAGTAAGCTGTATAAAACAGAATAACAGGCTGTCATAAAGATGTACGGCTCTTATTTACTTGTTGATGATACACATGTTATGCAAGTTGGAAAATAGGAATGCACCACAACCCCCCCCCCCCCCCAAAAAAAACCCCCCAAAACTTCCTTATTGAAAATAGATGATAGGAAAGCTATGAGCACTCCTGAAATTGCAAGTGACTGTCAGTTATCCTCTAGTTTCAGTACTTTGGGCCACAGACCATCAATGCAAATGAGTCCCGAATCCACACCATGCTTGTTCTGTATTGTGATAAAAAGTATTGAAGCCGGAGATGGTGGGCAGCTTGTAAAATCAGAAAGTAGCCAGAAATGGCAACCCCCCATCTTTTTCTAATGGCTAGTTAAAGCTGGCCATGGATAGTTTTGCCATTCACGTAAACCTAGTGGATGGAGGAATCCCCACCAAGACATTGTGTTCTGACAGCGGGACTCTCTGATGTCAGAATACACTGCTCAGCAGCTGCTCATCATGTCGAATGGGGACAACCACACACGGATGGTAATTTGGCTGGTCCCTGCTGAATTTCCATCTATGGCAAGCTTTACTGTAATAATGAATGTTTAATTATACTTCCTGTAGCTTAGGTTCTCACAATGAATGCGGTAATATAAATGGAATAAACCTAGAAAGGTTAGACTTTCATCATTTCACTGTACAGACATGTTTTTGTCTCTGTGGAAAGCCCCAGCGAGGCAGAGTTGAAGTATTCTTTAACCTTGGGCTTGTGATTACTTAACTATGTTTTTTGGTTGCATACTTTAGTTAATGGTTAATTTACAACAAAAAGCAGCAGTGTTGAAATGCATGCGTTTGAATGTAATCACAGCAAATGGCTGTATTTGACCTGCTTTGCCTCCAACACAAAAGCATTTCAGTGGGGACATGCTGCATCCAAAGTAACACAGCCTTTGAACTGTCTTTTTCATTGTGCCACTAAGGTAAAAAGGAATCTGCTCATTGCATTTAATTTGTGTTTCAAATACAGGAAAATGCATTGTTACACAAGCCCTTACCCACACTGGGAGGGCAAAGGGGAGAAGGGGGGGAACCATAAAGGCCACCCCACTGGGCAAAAGTTGCAAATGGAGAACCAACAATGGGAGTAAATTTAATAGTGTAGACTTTATTGTACAAAATTACAAAAAAAATAAACATATAACAGGTATTTGGAGGGGCGGTCATTGTGCCTGCCAATTTTTTGATTGATTTTTTTTTTTTTTGGTAATTTTGTACAATAAAGTCTACACTATCAAATTTAATTCCGTTGTTGGTTCTCCATTTGCAACTCTTGCCCTGTGGGGCCTTCATGGTTGCCTCCCTTTTCCCTTTTGTCCTCCCACCTGGTTTTATGTAAAGCCTATAGTTGTGGAGGTACCCCATCCATTGGGACAAATCGGTTAAGCTAAGTTAGTGACTTACATATTAGTATGAGATCCATGTTTTATGCCTTACCCACATATGGCCAAATTACCCGAACAGAGCTTTTCACTGGATATTTGATTCTGTTCTATGCAGGAGTGATGCTGTGCACATGTTTTTTGCACATCCCGATTAGAACAGCTCATTCAGTTCAAAGAAGTGCATGACCCTTTTTTTTTAAAACCGCACTGTACTAAAATGCATAGCCCACGTTAGGAATGTGCGTTGGGGTAACAATTATTGGCTGTACGCTGTGCAAAAGGGATGCCTTTTTGTTCATTGATTTTTTTTTTTTTTCACCCGTTCCCACAACGCACAATGTGAACCTAGCCTAATGCTGCGTACACACGGTCGGACTTTTCGGCTACAAAAGTCCGACAGCCCGTCCGACAGCCCGTCCGACAGCCCTTCGACTGACTTTCGACTGACTTTCGACTGACTTTCGACTGACTTTCGACTGACTTTCGACTGACTTTCGACTGACTTTCGACTGACTTTCGACTGACTTTCGACTGACTTTCGGCGGACTTTCGACTGACTTTCGGCGGACTTGCGGCAGACTTTCTAACGAACGGACTTGCCTACATACGATCACACAAAAGTCTGACGGATTCGTACGTGATGACGTACACCGGACTAAAATAAGGTAGTTGATAGCCAGTAGCCAATAGCTGCCCTAGCGTGGGTTTTTGTCTGTCGGACTAGCATACAGACGAGCGGATTTCTGGGTCTCGCGTAGTTAGGACGTAAAGATTTGAAGCATGTTTCAAATCTAAAGTCCGTCAGATTTGCGGCTAGAAAAATCCACTGAAAGTCCGGGGAAGCCCACACACGATCGGCTTGTCAGCCGGCTTTAGTCCGTCTGACTTTTGTAGACGAAAAGTCCGACCGTGTGTATGCGGCATAACACCATGATCAGCACATGAAAATGTTTTGATTGCCACTTGGTGACTCAATGCTGATTACCAATTCTAAAACTGACTCATTACAGGAATCAACCTAGAATCTAGGGTACAGGGAATCACAGACATATTAGGGCTGTTTCATACTAGGTATGTTCCACGCCTAAAAGTGGAGGCAATATGCATAGACATACCACAATATCTGTTATAAATGAAGCCCTGCACTCCGCTGCATTATGAAGTGGGATTTTGACTTTTTATTCAGATTTATTTTGAGCCTACCATTTATTAAGTAAAACACAGTCCTTTACGATGCATATGTAGTACAGCTAGAAATGCAGACTTTGGTTTGACCCCCTAAAAATGAAACATTACAATTTTTTTTATGCACACAAATAAAATGCAAACATCATCTCTATATGAGCCAAACAATCAAGGCTGGAAATGTACATATTTAATTGAAAAAAGTGACACAAAGCTTGTGAGACCATGGAAACGGGGAGAGTTTCAATAATGAAGTGGCTGCTCTGGGCTTCAACAAAATGTCAGCCTCCAGCAAGAAGAAAAAGGAACAATGTTGGCTTTTTTAGCAATCTTTCATATTTTGGTAGCATATTTTTATACAGGGCTCGACAAAGAGCCCGTGTTCTCGTGCTCCTGCCATCCCATCCACTGATGGCAGTGGCACCAGGCGCGAACAACTCCTTAGCCAGCCACCCACTGAGCTCCTCACCTTCTCTCCTCCAGTGGCCAGGTATCACGATGATTGGGCAGCCTCTTCATTGGCAGGAGCTTCCTGTCCCCTTTTGACCCTCCCCTAGTCGGGAGGTGAGCTGGGGACGGCGGCTGCTCTGATTGGCTGGCCAGGAAGATGTTGAGGACAGCACACGGAGGACAGTAAGCTTCGCCTCTGCTCAATGGCCGAAAGTGACCTGGCTGAGCCCCACAGGGAGGGCAACCCAAAGTTGGGGCCTGGGAGATGGCCAAACTCTACTTCCCAGGTCCCCAGACCATGGAATCAACTGCCTACTGATTAACTAATCTAGAGGCAGCACAGTAATCCCAGACAACAGCATACAATACTACAAGGCGGATGTGCATCCACAATAAAAGCATGCCTGGCATCTGTCCTACAATCAGGAATAGTGACATTTAGGCCAAGGAAAGATAGCAACATAAACTCTACTGAAGCCAGAGTCCTTTCACACCATACTACATAAAAACTCACTGCAACACATCAAAAATGCACAGGCGTTAGTGTGTATTTAAACATGCATTTTCATGCACACTACATTGCCCTTTTCTGCAAATGTATTTTCATGTCATTGCTTGTAAAATGACATAAAGGTAAGTAAAGTTTCCTGGAAGTGTTAAAATCTCATCTCTATCTTTACTTTCAATTCCCTTCCATTTTCATGCATTCATGTGCTTTTCTTTAAGATGAGATCAGAGTCCCTTCATATTAGCAGATGACCCCCTTTAGAGATCAACGGTTGGCGATCTCTGTGGTGGAATAATCCCTATTGGTCAAAAAAACTGTCTCCCAACTTTTTTAGCTGGCTCCTAGATTCAATGCAAATTTGTCAAGCCCCCGTTTGCCTTCAGAACTGCCTTAATTCTTCATGGTATAGATTCAACAAAGTGTTGTAAACATTCCTTAGAGATTTTGGTTCATATTGACATGACAGTATCAGGCAGTTGCTGCAGATTTGTCGGCTGCACATCCATGATGCGAATCTCCCATTCCACCACATCCCAAAGGTGCTCTATTGGATTGAGATCTGGTGACTATGGAGGTCATTGGAGTACGGAGAACTCATTGTCATATTTAAGAATACAGTTTGAGATGATTTGAGCTTTGTGACATGGTACATTATCCTGCTGGCAGTAGCTATCAAAAGATGGGTACACTGTAGTCATACAGGGATGGACATGGTCAGCAACAATACTCGGGTAGGCTGTGACATTTAAATGATGCTCAATTGGTACTAAGGGGCCCAAAGTGTGCCAAGAAAATATCCCCCCACACCATTAAACCACCACCAGCCTGAACCGTTAATACAAGGCAAGATCCATGCTTTCATGTTGTTTATGTCAAATTCTGACCCTACCATCTGAATGTTGCAGCTGAAATTGAGACTCATCAGACCAGGCAACGTTTTTCCAATCTTCTATTGTCCAATTTTGGTGAGCCTGTGTAAACTGTAGCTTCAGTGTCCTGTTCTTAGCTGACAGGAGTGGCGCCCGGTGTGGTCTTCTGCCGCTGTAGCCCATCTGCTTCAAAGTTCGAAGTCTTGTGTGTTCAGAGATGGTATTCTGCATACCTTGGTTGTAACGAGTGGTTATTTAAGTTACTGTTACTTTTCTATCATCTCAAACCAGTCTGCCGTTTCTCCTCTGACACCAACAAGGCATTTTCATCCACACAACTGCAGCTTACTGGATATTTTCTCTTTTTCGGACCATACTCTAAACCCTAGAGATGGTTATGCATGAAAATCCCAGTAGATCAGCAGGTTTTGAAATACTAAGACCAACCTGTCTGGCACCAACAACCATGCCACATTCAAACTCACTTAAAGTTTCTCGGTTTGAACCTCAGCAAGTCATTTTCACCATGTCTAGATGCCTAAATACATTGAGTTGATGCCATGTGATTGACTGATATATACATACTTATATGGAATGTATGCTCTTTTGTTAACCACTTGGCGACCAGCAACGTACCGTACATCGCTCTCTTCCCCCCCCTGCTCGCGCGCAAAGACAAACGCATGCGTCAGTTCTGCACGCACACAAACCGCGATCATTCCACACATGAGGTATCACTCCGAATGTCCGCTCGGGCAGTAATTCTAGCACCAGACCTCCTGTGTAAATCAAAAGTGGTAACCTGTAGGGTTTTAAAGTGTTGCTTATGGGCATTTTTATGTACCGTAGTTTGCCACCATTCCACGGGCGGATGCAGTTTTTAAGCATGACATGTTTGGTATCTATATACTTGGCGTAACATCTTTAGAACTTTCAAAATGAAAATTTTGACACATGCAGATCAGAGGGTTAAGGTAATGTGGAAGTATGGAAAAATGGGTATAAGTACCACAGCGCTGACAGCCTCATTAAATACAATAAAGTGCAACTGTAGTGCATACAAAATTAAAGGCAAAATTAGGCCAAAAAAATATATCTCGCATGTAGCCAGTGAAAGCTAAAAAAACCGTGCAGATATGTATAAACTTCTAGTTGGAAGGTTCTGTTCACAAGTGCTGCGGTGCTAGAAATAGTGCAAATCAATATTAAGCATGTGACCAGTGAAAGTCCACACAAGACGTGCAGTTCCTTTCAAAAGTGCTGCTGTGCTAAAAAACACTTAGTTACACCCTTTTGAACTGTTAAAGGATATTTTCAAGTTTAAAAACAAATAAATAATTGCACATCTTTTTGCAGGTAAAAAAATGTACGTTTATTAATATTATTTTGTTGTTAAGAGCCTGTAAAGCATTGCACGCACAATCAGCAGATCGTGGGTGCAATCTCAGGCTCCTGCATGCTGTCAGTTTAGCTGTTACTGAAGGACAGGAAGCATCACTGAACTACCTAGAGCGCTCATCAGCACCCTGGTAGTTCATTGAGAGCTACAAGGTGTCAGTCGCAATGGCTGACAATAGTTGTAGTTCTCCCATTCATAGAACTTTGTAAATGAATGATAAAGCCAGGTGGGTGGAGCCCCAGTATTTAAAAATTTTTTTTTTTAACTTGTGACAGTGGGGATGACAATAACATTCCTGGCCCGTTGTCCCAATGGGGGGGGGGGGGGGGGCTCGGGTGGTAAAACATGTTATAAAAGCTGAACCTTTTCTTTAGGTATAAAACTATTGGTTGTTTTTTTTTCTCTCTCAAGTAAAAAAGAATACTTGTTTATCTTCCAGAAATCTTGTAAGCTGATAACTTCCTGTACTCTTTCTAGACCGCAGAACACCTCCTTCCTATGTTATGGAGGAGAGGGGATGTAATCTTTAGTCTTGTCCTACTTGACAACTTTGCACCTCCATAGATACAGTGCAGTGAGTGAGTGTTGCCGCAGGCAAGGATTACCAGGTAAAAATAAAATAAAGCCTGACAAAAGAAAATGAATGCAGCCACCAGATCTAAGAACTGGTAAGCTGCAACAAACTACAGTTTTGCTTGTTGGGTTTATATACAAGTCAACTGCAGTAGCCAAGTTTTTCTGTGTTGGCTGCATACAAAATAGTGTCTCTTATTCATGTATAGCTTTCAGTACATAAAAGCATAAAACGCAGTTTCTTTACACTAAATGCTTTCTAAAGTCTGAACGATAGCTGAATAGTGGCTTAGAGCCGCTTTCATAGGCTTTGTGAGTTATATTCCCACAGTATTGGTCTACTGTAAGCCTAACCTGTTGAAGCTGTGGGAACATTGTATGAAAGCTTTGTACCAGATCTAGTTTGGTTTGTTGTCTTTCATACACCGTATAACAGTACTTCTTGTGTCTGGTAATTGTAGATGTACATGTCCAAATACATTTATTTACTTCTATCTGTGCCAGTACCTTAAAGATGAAAAATAGCACAACCATCCTAATATCTCTATTCTCATATAGTATAGCAGTTTTTACCATATGACCAGGGTGGTACACCAACAAGTGTATAAACTATACATCAAAGCCAATATTGAGTGTTGCTCTGTTCCACTACTTACCAACTGGTCACCTATGTATCGTTTACAATACCCGTACCTGTGTATGCATGTTAAAGGTCTTTCCTAAATGATGTTATGAGCCTGAACAACTAATTCAGCGTCAGTAGATGGCAAACATGATGAAACAGAATTGTCGTGTTTTGTTTTTTTTTTTTTTTTCTTTGGCTGGATCATTTTCTCGTGTGATATCTGTGGTCCTTTAAATCTGGAGTCCTCACATTGTATTTGTTGGCTTTGCTGCCTATAGGCTTCTTGCACACAGCTACATGGAATGGTACGGTGTAAAATTTGGGTGTATTTCTCTATCTGGGAACCACAGGTGCTGGGTACAGCTCCCCATAGGAAGCAGTTGCTGTATGCGGGTATGCACTGATGCTTGCATAAAACCCTGGATGCAGACAGTCCATGGGCTGCATCAAAATTGCATGGATAGTGTTTAACATGGATTCCAGTGGCTCTAGTTCACAGCATTGCAAGCTACAAAAGAAGAACATGTTGCATTCTTTTCTGTATCAAATGTGGCAAAATGTATCAAAAACGCATTGGAATGCTCATGTCCTCAAATAAGATGAAGAAAAAACGGGTGAAAATGCACTGAAACCCATCAAACACACACTGGAATGCATCAAAAAAGTTTTTTTTATCATTTTTGAGATTAATCACATACACAACTTGACAAACCGAGGAAAAAAAAAAATAAGCAAAGTCAGAAGCATTTTATACCATGTAAACTAAACTAGCCTAAAAGGGCTACTTATTTGCATGTTTATGTATATTGCCATCATATATCACATATAGGCACAGCCGCCCCTGTATTTGGGTGACGGTACGCAGCATTTGAGGCTCCTGGGCTGGGAAATCTGCCTAAATTTACGTCATACGACCCCAGGCGGCCATGTGCATGAGGCCACAGATCTGATAGCAATGTTGTATTGTGTTTACATTGAAAGTAAAAAAATGGCATAAATGCTGAGTGATATGTGGAACGGATGAAAGACGTATAAGTTATGCTGGTTTGTTCTGTGAGGGCATACTATGTGCTGCTTATTATTCTGTAGCCAGCACAAAATTCTGTGTGTGTATATATAATTTTTTAATTTTTTTTCCACTTACTAGTTTAATTTGACATTATGAAACAGCTATAAGGCATGCTACATTTGGTTTACTTTGTAATACATGGCTTGTAACAGGAACCGGGCACATCCTTTCCAAATGATAAAAGACAACAATATTAACATTCTTACAAAGTATTTGCTCCTATGTGTTATAGTCAGGTTTTTCTTTGCACCTGGTAAGCTTTTTCTATGAGACGTAGCTTTTGGGTCTGTTTAAGGATTTTATTTTTTCTGCTCAAAATGATTTTTACAAAAAGTGGTCGGCTATCATGCCTAGAGAAAATATATCAGACATTAAAAACAAAAAAAAAAGTTGATCGCTCTTAGGCACTAAATGTCAGGGACTATTAGCACTTAAAGTGTACATTCACCTTTTCAGAAAAAGAAAAGGTGAACTAACACCCTCCCTGTCCACGCTTACCTTGGTGGGGTATGCGCTATCACTACCCATGCAGCCAGTGAATTTGAACTCTACAGTCTTCATTCGGGACAGATCAGAGTACAATAAAACATTCCCCAGTAAGCTATTTGTTGAAATCTTACCCCAGCAATTTATATATTTATATACATATATATTTATATACATTTCAATGTTGCTGGCTCCTGCTCTGTGCTGCTTCCCTGAACTTCTGGTCTTTACAGGAAATAATTAACAGTGAACAGAGCAGTCTTGAGCCAGTATGTTAGCTTAGAAAAGGGAGGGGGAGAAACCGGGGGGTGTTTCTTGCCAAACTAGGCTATGGGGCTGTGTGTTTCTGTTGATGCAAACAGTGTAGGGAGACACAACTCTAGTCTACATGCAAGAGTGGCTTCATAGGATGGCTGTAAGACATAGGTGCCACCCTGAAACAGGGAACCTGAGACAGCAGTCTTGGCAAAATCTTTAGGTGTAACGTAGTCAAGGATGAAAAGATGAAGAAGCTGCACACTCAGTGATTAAATTAGCTGCCGAAAGTGCTTAAGACCTGAGAGTTTAAAGGGGTTGTAAACCCTCAAGGTTTTTCACCTTAATGCATCAAGGTGAAAAACCTTCTGTAGTGCAGCAGCCCCCCTTTTACTTACCTGAACACGACCATTCCAGTGACGGGGATGAGCACAGCAGCTTCAGCTGCTGTTTCGGGTCCTCATTGGATAGACTGATAGCAGGAGGCATTTGCCCTGGCTGCTGTCAATCAGATCCAGTGACATCGGAGCCGAGGGGCCGGGACTGAGTTCTGCTGTCTGTGTCAATGGACGCAGCAGCAGGACTCGAGAGCGCCCGCATGAGTGCCCTCATGAAATTTGGCTCTCCGTGGGGGCACTCGAGAAGAGGAGGAGCTAGGAGCGCCGCTGAGTAATCCCAGAAGAGGATGATCGGGGCCACTCTGTGCAAACTCTTGCACAGAGAAGGTAAGTATAACATGTTGTTTAAAAAAAAAAAAAGAACCTTTACAACCTCTTTAACATGGTTCTGATAGCAGAAGGTTTTTTGCCTTCATGCATTCTATGCATGAAGGTAAAAAACCTTCTGGGACAGCTTCCACCTTATACTTACCTGAGCCCCATCTCGATCCAGTGATGTGCATGAGAGCAGCGGCTTTCCCGGGTCTCTCTCTCCTTATTGGCTCACACAGCAGTGGGAGACAAAGGCCATTCACAGGAGCGTGTCTTGGGAGTGAGCCTCCTTGAGACTTGCTATTGGAGGCACATAGGGGGAAGGAGCCAGGACCACGGGCTGGGGGCCCAAAAAGAATAGGACCGGGGCTGTAGAACATGTTTGTTGTGTGTTTTGTTTTTTATTTTTTTAAAGGTTGTGATTTGAAATCACATTAACTATCATCACTGTTGGTAATAATCAGCGCAGTGCTGCTTTAGCACAGTCTTTGTATGAATGGGTTCTCTTATTGATAGGAGGGGCATCTTAGCCTATTAAAAACGTTAAGGTACGGGATGTATAAAACAAAAAAATACTCATTACAAGACTGTTACTGGAGTGTTAGGAAGGCATTCATTTTGTTTGTTTTATGTAGGGAGCTATTTGTTGTAAAAATGCTTTTGATTACCTTCCTATTCAGATGCTAACCTCCAGTTCACTTCCTTTTTATGTCTTTTGTCCTTACTCCAGTCTCTGTTCCTGTCATTGTTTTATGAATGAATTTTAGTAATACTTCCCATTTCTGAGGGAACGGTTACTCTTGTATCTGTGGAATCATGATAGAGACTGAACAATTTTTTTTTTCTCTACCTTTTCCTGTTATTTTTAAGGGGGAAGTGAAGGCAGTGTGTACATTGGAAAGACATATGTCCCTAGCCTCTTTTCTAGTTGAGTTTCCATTCAGTTTTAAGGGATTGGGGTAGGCTGTTTCCACCAATCACATTGTGCCTAGCAAGGCATCGCTGTCTGTATGCCCAATGAGACAGGAAGCACACAGAAAAGCTGGAACGTCCTGTTATTCATTTTGTCGCTGGATGGGGTTTGGCGAACACCATCGCTTTTCTGAAAATCCACCATGAAGGTTTAGTTGCTTTTTGTGTTTGATTTTTAATGTGCTATTTCTGATTCATAATTTTTTTTTGTATTCTGCAGCCTTCATGTTACAGTAGTGAAATAGGTGTAATAAATTCAGCCTATTAAAAGCTGTGGTGGGGTGGTGTTGCCGCCATAAGTGTTCAGACTTAGAAATAGGACAGGGCTTCTGCTTGAAATGACAATTGTTGATAGAATATTCTTTTAGCATGTTTAATAAAAATTCAGAATATATAAAAGTTTAAACTGTTGGCGTGAGTCATGGACAGGTTTGTTTTTTAGAATGTACTTGTATTTTTTTTTCTTCCTTTTTTATTATATTATAGCCTTTCATATAAAGTCTGTAATGTTGCAACATTCTTTGTGTTTAAAATATAGTGCACATTCATTACTGAATGATCCGTCCATTCATTGTTTACTCCTAGAACTATTTTATTTTAATACATTTTTATTTAGTTTTAAGAGTAAGCATAACAAAAAAATAAATAAAAGAATATCATTCAAAGCAATGCAGTATCTGAAGAAACAATGTAGTACTACAAGGTCTATGAAATGCAATTTTACCATACAGATCAAAAGGTAATCTCAGGGTACATATTTATTTCCGATCCAGACAGCCCAAGGTCTCCACTCACTTTAGCTCCTAGTACATTTGCGTTTGATGTGATAATATTTTAAGATGGAAAAGTTCCTTTCCTGAATTTGAGACAGGCTTGGGTATTCAAATTTCTAGAAATGTTTTGCTGGATTAATGACCAATGTGTTTTTGTATTTCAGACCTTTGAAGCCAATGACCTGTATCAAGGACAAAACTTTACCAAGGTGCTGAATTCCCTTGTTCTCCTGAATAAAGTCACAGCAGGTATGTACGGTCTGTCAAGAAATGGCATTTTTATAGTTAGTGTGTCTTGTGTGAAGAAATGTTCCTTAAGTTATTGTGTGTCTTGTGTGAAGAAATGTTCCTTACGTTATTGTATAACACTGAACAACTTCTTTATGCTTTTACATATTAGTAATAGGTTTCTATCTTTTGTCATGCTTATTGCAGACATAAACCAAACACTGAAGCCCCGTACACATGGGCTGAATATCAGGAGACATTGGCCGGTAAAAATAAATGGCCCACATTTGGCCTGTGTGTATGGCACCCTGTCCGACAGCAGTTGGATGTTGGAAAACCAGCAGCCGACCGGCTCCCGATCAGCGCTCTCAGCCAGTGGTGGAGATCACTGATTGGAGTGTTCTGGCGGGGGGAGGGGTGCATCCCCCTGTCAGAACACAATAGCTCAGCGGGGGGGCGATCACTGTACTAAATTCGGATATTTAGTACAGCGGCTTCGACCGGAGCTGACCCTTTTTTTTTTTTTTTCGTTCAACCCAAAAAACTCAGTGTGTGCTAGGCTTAAGATTCACGTCATACATTATACACTTTCAGGGCAGCTGCAGCAATGATCGAGAGATCACTTTTTTTTTTTTATCAGGGCCAGTGATTTACTTTAATGTAAAAGTAATCTTGATGGAAGCCGCTGGATTACCTTTTTAGGCGGTGGAAGGGGGTCCCACCCCCCTCTGCCTCATTTACCAGGCTCTCCTGTGCGATCTGGGAGCCTGATAAGGATGTCACCGGAGGTATCTGGTTCCTGTGAGAGGAATTTAAGTTTTTCCTCCCACTCTGTGACCTCAGGAACCGGAAGTGACAAGGATTTTGCCATTTCCGGTTTTAGGCTCATGTACACAAGCCGTATCCGGCTGCGGCTTGGCCCTGCCCCCTTTCTCCTCATTGGCTCACTGGTTGTGTCAGCTGGAACCAGTTAGGAGGGAGAGTCCCCTGAGAGCCAAGGCTCTCGTGCACATCACTGGATCGCGATGGGGCTCAAGTAAGTATGAGGGGGTTTGGGGAGCTGCTGCACAGGGAAGGTTTTTTTACCTTCATGCATAGAATGCATGAAGGTGAAAAACTTTGAGCCTTTAAAACCACTTTAAGTGATTCTGATTAAAAACAGACCAGGAAAATGGGACTTTAAATGAGGTAATAGGGGGCGTTCAGACCCCTTCCTCCATCCCGATTCGATACGTAGAAAAAAAGAAAAAAACAAAGGGCGGGACTTTAAATGAGGCACACGGGAGCAACTTCAAATAATTAGGTAAAAAACAGGTTTTATTGTGTTAAAAAATGGTCATATATTAACATACTCTTGTTGCGCATAGTCACTATTAATACTCTTTATTTCATCAGACAATACATTCCAACAAGGACTTATAATGCAAGTACATAAGTATTAGCTAAAAATCGCAACGTACAGAATATATGACACATTAAGTGTCAATCAAAAGAGTTTACAGAAAGAAAACACAAATAGACATGGAACGTTCATACATATTTGTTAATTGGGTACACCTATGGGTAGTTGTAAGCTCTACGCGTTTCGGGACCTTTTAGCCACTCGTCAGGAGCAAAACCACAATGGTTACCTATGGATATGGAAGACCATCATATTTTAAAAAAGCAAAATAGATAGAAAATGGTGGGCAAATGTAAAGCATGTCCCCTCACACATCTGCACACTTAGCCCCCAAACTTACACATATATGTATCTGCGCATAGGCGGCGCGGCCACGCGGGTCAGGCCAGCCAATGATACCACGCCCCGAAGCTGAGGGGCCCATCCGGGCGAACACACACACAGCCTGAGCACCACCAACTGGGTCACAGAAGGGAGTGGCAATGGTGAAAAAAGAAGAGGGCAGGTGGGTCGGTTGTTCCCATGATGTGGGGGACCTGTGAAAAAAAGGGGGTGACAAATAGGTCAGGCTAATGGAAAAGTGTGTGGAAAGTGAAATAAAGTAAGAGGGAGGAAAAAAAAAAAAGAAAAAGGGGAATGGGAGAATGAGGGAGGGAAAATAGGAAGAGGGAGAAGAAGCAGAAGAAAAAAAAAAGGGGGAGAAAGGTGGTAGGAATAGTGAAGAGGAACTATATCTGCTGCAGAGTGAATGGGAACAGGAGCACCAACATGCGTGTGATTCCAAGGTGGGTGGTGACAGGAGAAAACCGATCTAGGAGACCCAGACCAAGGGGAGGCTCAGGCGGGAGGCGCCGCCACAAGCGAGCCCCCAACGTCATGCACCAGCGGACCTTGGGGCGAGGAAGGCGCGGTGAAGGAGACGGCTGGACCAACCAAGCCGCTTAGCCCAAGGCGTCACAACAAGCCCCCGGAGCGCTGGAGATGGTGTGCCATCCAGCCGGCTGAAGTACGCCACGAGGACGCCAAACAGCTGACACGGGAAGCATGACGTTGACGCGCAGTGTGGGAAGCCCTGCCCCCCCCACGTCAGATCAAGGGAGGGGGAGGAGGAAACCCTAGTGCGCGTCGCAGCTCCGGGACGTGGAACGGAGGCACGACCAACACACACTATGGCCCCAACACCCATGCGCACACACAACATGCGTAGTTAAAAACAATGGGAAGATAGGGCATCAAAATAGTTATAGGAGGGCAATTGGACAATGGAGAAATTAACTAAGAAAAAGAAAAAAAAATAAGTGATTCTGACTGATAAACCGGATTGTGTGTTTAGAGCTTATGTATGAGCATCTGCATTACAAAGATGTCTAGGAAGCCTGGCTGTGTGCTTTTAGCGTCTGCTTTAATTATGAACAATTCTTTTTTTTTTTTTTTTTTTTTTTATAGGTACAATGTTTGTAATGGGGCTGTTTTGCTTTTTTTTTCGTCTCCACATTTAATATGCTTGTGGCTCCTCCTGAATTGTCTTCCAGCTGCTTCCTTTTCAAGTAGCATTTTTTAACCAGTAGTAATGAACAATGAGTATGCAAGTCAGGGCAGCGGTGGAAAACGGACATCCTGTTCATCACCAGACATAATTGGCCATATCTATTTACGCACTTCCATTTAACCCTTCCTTTTCTATACCAACGTGCAGTATGACAAAAACATTTATCATTTTTGGTTTGCTATTTGCTTCACATTAACATATGTCTATAACCAAAACTTTCAGTTTTGTTTTTTATAGAGGACGAAAGCGTTAAAGTGAACACTGTATGCAATTACAGAAATATTTTATTAATCTTGTACTAATCATTTTTAATAGCCTTTTAATTGGAGGTCTCTAACAGTAACCATATTCTTATAGATAGTAGCCACCCAATTGGGTGTTTTGGAGACTGTCAGTAGATTTCAATTTAAGATATTCTAAAAGTTGTCTGAATTTTCACTATATTTGAAGATATTTCCTCTCATGGCCTGTTGTCCCAGTGACAGGAAGTGAGGGAAAAGCTGTGCTTTTACAGCAGTAAAAATCCATGAAATTCATGCTTTTCACTACTTTATTCAGAAGTTGAAAAACATTTTGGCATGAAGGAACCTATGCTGAGAAAAATTTGCAAGCTGCGTTCCCCCTTTTTCTTAAAATACAAATTTCCTGGCTGTCCCTCTGTTCATTTAAAGTTATGAGCAGGGTTCACAATTGCATTTGCACACTTATTTTGGGTCGGTGGCTCAGAACATTTTAATTGGACAGATTTGAGGGACAGATGGGTACACAGCAATTGGCAAATGACAGCATATAATTTTATCAACAGGTTCCTTTTTTAAGGGAAAACTTTCATGAGAGAAATATGTAGGCTGTCAGTTTCTGAACATGCTTGTAATGGTTGTAATGCTGTCCCCATGTTTCAAAATTTGACTTGCTAGGAGTATGCAGATTATGTATTATGGCTTGCTGCCTATTTTTCTAAGTAAGTGAAGCGTATTTTAAAAGAAGAGGCATGGCAGCCAATCAATAAACATTTTTAGGAGATAGTCTGCAGTGGCAGCCTAGATGTTCCTCTCCTAACAAGTTTCATTTAACTTTTGACTTTTTTGAGTTGACCTATTCCTGTACTATACCTTACTTCTGTTTCACGCTTTTACTTCAGGAACTTTCAGTTCCATAATGTTGAAGAGTTAACTTGTGTTTAAGTTTTTAATCCAACCGTAAACGCATTGTGTGGTTTCTAGATATTGGCTTGGGAAGTGATTCTGTGTGTGCCCGTCCGTCTTCACATCGGATAAAGTCCTTTGATTCCCTTGGGTCACAGTCTTTTGTAAGCCGATCATCAAAACTATTGCAGGGTCAATATCGAAGCCTGGTAAGTAATTGTGTATGTATGTTTGGTATATAAAGAAATAGCAGTAGGTGCAATAGTACTTTTGCTGTCCTCCGATTTTATATTTGAAAATATCCAATATATTATTTGGATCAAAACGAGTCATACAAAACTTGCTGCAAGCACTAATTGGGCAGATTACCACCATCAAAACAAAGGCCACTCTGTTTTACTTAAATACCACACAAGCAGCTAGATATATTTCTTAGCAACTCTGTGGAATAAAGGAACAAATTCCTTTTTAGTGTGAATCTTCCTTCCAAAAAGGGACTTCAATAAAGTTCATAGGAGTTTTTAATACCAAGTATACTATGTTGTCATTCCAGTAGGAAGTAACGTGTTATTACATATTCCCTTTTATGGTAAATCAGTTCATTCTACAACTTCAAATAAGCCACTTGCCCTTTTATATATTATTAGAGAAACAATTTACAAAGTTCTTACTAAATATCTAGATCCCCGCATTATTCCGCAATGCCATGATTATAGACATATAAATCTCCTTCGGAAATTGTAGATATTTGCAGTTATGCCCCATTTAATGCTTATTTAATAACTCCTTAATAGATGCCATAATTTCTGTTTTTATTTCCACAAGGCCACACTCCAGCATAAACATAATTTTTTTGTAATACTGCACCACTACATATACCGTATAAGTCGAGTTTTTCAGCACATTTTTTTTGTGCTGAAAGTGCCCCCCTCGACTTATACTCGAGTCAAGCACTTTTCTGCAGCAAAAAATTTCATTTTCCGAACCGACTTTGGGGCCCCGTATCTCAGAGCCACTTGGTGCTAGGAACCCCAAATTAGGTGTGCAAACCCAGGGGAACAACATATCCAAAGATGGAGTTCCTAGCACTAAGTGGACCCGAGATATGGGGCCCCAAAATCGGTTCGGAAAATGTCACTCTCTGCTGCAGAAAAGTGCTTGACATTTTCTGAACTGATTTTTGGGGCCCTGTATTTCGGGGCCACTTGGTGCTAGAAACCCCAGCTTTGGATATTTTATGGTGCTAGTTCCACTGGGTTTGCACACCAAATTTGGGGTTCTTAGCACTAAGTGGCCCCAAGATACAGGGCCCCAAATTCGGTCAACTGTGTCCATCTGCAGCAATGTCATTTTGGGACCCTTTGGGTTCAGAGACCCCAAATTTTGGCTGCAGCTAGGGGGCATCTAGGAACCCTTAACTACCGAGTTTGAAGTTCGGAGGACCTATGGCTGCAAATGGGCACAGTGAGGCTGCAAATGGGCATTGTTGACCCTCTTTTCCACTTAAAGTAGCTGTGCATTTCTCACCCTCGTCTTATACTCGGGTCAATAAGTTTTTCCCATTTTTTTTTTGTGGTAAATTAGGGCCTCGACTTGTACTCGGAACGACTTATACTCGAGTATATACGGTAATCATGTTAACTTTTCAGCTCTTTTCCAGCATTCCATGGAAACATAAATTGCTTTCTGGTTGATGTAAAAGAAATAATTTCCCAATCTTTTGTTTTTCGTAGGTTGTCAGTATTTGCATCTAACCCTAGGTTTAGATCTTTAATGGTAAATGAGAATGTTCTTACTTTGTCCTAAGGAAACTTCCATTTTTTTTTCCCCACAGTTCTTATATCTTGTTCACTAGTGGACATAATAGTAACAAGTTATTCAATACCATACTGTTGGCTGCTTGTTTGCTGTTCCCGCTTGGTGGAGGATGCAAAAATCCACTGCATCTTCCCCATTCGGTAAACTAACAGACACACACCCTCAATGTGCAAACTATAAATGTGTTATCTCCTCATCAACCAACATGATACATCTTAACCTGAGCTTGTCAGTACTTGGCTAATGTTTCTATTCAACCCAATAAACATGGCCATGTTTCATTTAACACTTCCCCACTCTTAATGCTACATACACACTAAGCAGTTTACATACAGTCCCTTGAAAAATTATTTCGCCAGCAAGTCTGGTTGATTTAGAGAAGGCCAAGGCTTGTCTGCCAGGAGTTTGAGTAGATCTGCGCACCACAATCTTCTGGGTCAATTGAAAAGATGGGACCAGGTTACCACAGGTCTTTACTGTACCTTTCCCACATTAGGTGGATATATGTAATAGCACAACCTTGTCTAATCTACTCTACAGTAGGTCCTATAAGCACCCCTTCCCTTTAAAAGATGGTTGCAATAACACCACTCCGTCTCCTCCACACCGAAACTGGGCACAAATACAGTGCCTTGTAAAAATATTCATACCACTTGAAATTTTCTACATTTTGTCATGTTACAACTAAAAACGTAAATGTATTTTATGTGATAGACCAACACAAAGTGGCACATAATTGTGAAGTGGAAGGAAAATTATAAATTGTTTTCTAAATTTTTTACAAATAAATATGTGAAAAGTGTTGCGTGCATTTGTATTCAGCCCCCTTTACTCTGATACCCCTAACTAAAATCCAGCAGAACAAAAATATTTGAAAAATATTTAACGTTTTGAAGGAATTATTAGTGGAAGGAAAGTTAATGAGGAGGAGCTAAGTAATCAGTCAGACTTGGTATTACATAGCAACTGAACGTGTAAACTGAAACAAATTTCTCTCATTTGCTTCCCTTTTGGTGTTTAAATATATCATTGAAAGAGTTTTATATCTGTTTGACATGCTATCTGCATGGACTACAAAACATCTCCCCCTTTTCTGGAGAGAAGAGGGGGTGTGTGTTTTATGTTGTCCCAACACACTCCCTGTCCTAGGGTGGCAAAGCTGCTTGGTAAACATATACAATTGCGACACAAGTCCTATTGTAATTGAATGTTATTAAAAATGATCTTTCCTTTTCAATCTGTAACGCTGTAATTTTCTGTAAAATGCAATATGGCTACATGAAAGCTTGTGTGGTTGGCCTACTGATTTTCCCAGAAGTCTGCACTAAGATACAAGTCAGATTTTGAGCATCCCCTGCAACAATAATGTATTTTTTGGTGAGATTCTCCCAAAGGGAAATTGCGTCTAAAGGGAGGCAGACCCTGCAATTTTCCTCATTAGAGCCCTGCAGGTGCTGCAGCTGATTAATAATTATAAAACCACTCCCAATAGATTTGATCTGCACATGGACACAAACAAACAAACTGTTATTTCTTCAGAAAAACAAAAGGCAAGCATCTGCAACGTTTGTTAAAATCCCTGCAATGTACATAGATCACCCAGAGGGGGATATTTTTTTCTTAACAAAAGTGGAGTTACTCTCTAAAACAAACTAGTGTTTTTTTAGTAGTGGTAATCTGCAAAATTAGTTCTCACAGCAGGTTTTTGTATGTCCTGATTTGATACAAATAAAGTACTGGTTATATTCTTATATAATTAAAGGGACAGCAGTACACTATTGCACCAACTATTTCTTTCTTTGTACCATATGCTAATATGGTAGTAAAGTACACACCTGAAATTAAGGCGAGTTTTCACCCACTGATCAATAATTCTATTTAATGAAAAGTCCCATGTTTTTGTTTGAAGTATATATCTATTTGCCTGCCCTGTGCATGTTTAAATGCTTACAGCTACCAAAAAAAAAACAGTGATGGGAAAAAATTATGTGCAAAAATCATGCAGAGACTTGAATTTCCAGTTTTTGATCTTATGAGCATAGATAGATATTCCTAAAGCATTCATTTGTGTGTGTTTTTTTAATTTTTTTATCTTAGATGGAGTAATTTATGGGTCTTAGAATTATTAGCTTATAGTGTCACACAGTTGTGTGTTTATTAACACTTTAAATTATTACGTTTATCAAATGCACTTTACAGAGTACAGAATCTGCCCTCGTTCAGATGGGTATGCTATAGGGTACGTCCGTATGAGAGTCGTGTTTGCCCGCTCAAGAATGTGTAGTTGCAGGTGTCAAATTGGAAGCAGCTGTTTTATCAGAACAGCTGCTGCACCCCAACTCATATAAATGGGACTGCCTGCACGAGAATGCACAGAACACCTGTGCATTACTCTCGCACAGTAGTACGCTATTTTACACCTGTGTGAAATAGGCAGCTAATAGCAGTTTATGTAAAAAATCTTTGTCATATGGAATGCAAACTCGCACTTGGAGATTACATCTGTGGTTGAGTAAGTTAATGTGGTCACTTTTTTGTAGATAAACAATAATGTGATAGAACATACAGTGGTGTGAAAGTATTTGCCCCCTTTCTGATTTTTTTTATTTTTTTGCATATTTGTCACACTTAAATGAGTCAGGTCATCAAACTAATTTTATTTTTACACAAAGATAACCCGAGTAAAAACAATTCAGTTTTTAAAAGATGGCTTAATTTATTAAGGCAAAAAAGCTGTCCATACCTGCCTGGTGTTATGTGCAAAAGTAATTGCCCCCTAAAACTAATAACTGGTTGTGCCACACTTGGCGGCACAACTGCAATCAAGCATTTGCAATAACTGGCAATGAGTCTTTCACATTGCTTTGGAGCAATTTTGGCCCACTCTTCTTTGCAGAATTGTTTTAATTTAGCCACATTGGAGGGTTTTCCAGCATGAACGGCCTGTGTAAGGTCATGATATGGCATCCCAATTGGATTTAAGTCCGGGCTTTGACTAGGCCACTCCAAAACCTAAATTTTTTGTTTGTTGTGTTTCGAACCATTTGGAGGTGGACTTGCTTGTGTTTTGGATCATTGTCCTGCTGCATAACCCAAGTGCACTTGAGCTTGAGGTCACGAGCTGATGACCGGACATTCTCCTTTAGGATTTTCAGGTAGAGCTCAGAATTCATGGTTCCATCAATTATGGTAAGTCGTCCAGGTTTTGAAGCTGCAAAGCAGCCCCAGACCATCACGCTACCACCACCATTTCTGACTGTTGGTATGATCTTGTTATGAAATGCTGTATTCGTTTTATGCCAGCTGTAACAGGACGCTCACCTTCCAAAAAGTTACATTTTTGTCTCATCAGTCCACAGAATATTTGCCTAAAAGTCTTGGGGATAATCAAGATGTTTTTGGTAAATGTGAGATGAGCCCTTGTGTTCTTTTTGGTCAGCAGTGGCTTTGGCCTTGGAACTCTCCCTTGGATGCCATTTTTACCCAATCTCTTTCTTGTTGGTAAATCATGAACACTGATCTTACCTGAGGCAAGTGAGGCCTGCAGTTCTTTAGATGTTGTTTTGGGTTCTTTTATGACCTCCTGGGTGAGTCATAGTCCTGCTCTTAAAGTAAATTTGTAGGCTGACCACTTCTGGGACGATTCACCACTAAGGATGAGCTCCGGCGTGTTCGCATGCTGAACGTGCCGAGCCCGCCAGGAAGTCGGCACGGCGCAGCGCTAATCACAAGCAGTGAGACATTTCCCGATGTGCGGCTGCAGAGATTGGGAAGTGTCTCCCTACCTGTAATTAGCGCTGCGCCGTGCCGACTTCCTGGCGGACTCGGCACGTTCAGTATGCGAACATGCTGGAGCTCATCCTTATTCACCACTGTTCCAAGTTATCTCTATTTGTGGATAATGGCTCTCCCCGTGGTTCACTGGAGTTCCAAAGCCTTAAAAATGGCTTTGAAACACTTCCTAGACTGATACATGAACAATACGTTGTTTCTAATCTGTTTTTGATTTTTATTTTATTTATTTTTTTAGATTGTGGCGTGATGTGTGGCTTTTTGTAATCTGTTAGCGTGCTTCACTTTGTCAGACAGCTTCTATTTATGTAATTTCTTGATTTAACAGGTCTAGCAGTAATCAGGCCTGGGTGTGGCAAGTGAAATTTAACTCCGCTTTCCAAAAAATTTTGGTTAATCACACTTTATGATTCAGTATGGGAGGGGACAATTACTTTTTCACATAGGGCCAGGCAGGTTTATACAGCTTTTTTCCCTTAATAAATGAAATAATTAAAAAACGCATCTTGGATTTACTCGGGTTATCTTTGTGTAGTATTAAAATTTGTTTGATCTGATTCATTTAAATATGCAAAAAAAACAATCAGGAAGGGAGCAAATACTTTTCACAGCACTGTATATGCCTGCTAAAAATTCACATTATGTAGCATATAAAACATTTTTTTATGGGTGAAATAATCAGCTTTGATTGCACTTGCTAATGTGTGTGTTCTGTGTGTTTTAATTTTTTTGCCAATCGTTCAAATTAAACACAGTAGGAGCAGTTTAGTCAGAAGCCTATAAAGCCTTTCTTGGTTTTGCAGCTGGTTAGCAACATTTCGTTTTGTAACCGAGCCTAATAAAATACAGGACTATTTTTTTTTTTTTTAATAGCTACATATGAGCTGTTGCCGACAACACATCTACATGCCGATTGATCCTGCTGAGATATTCCTTTTTCATTTTGGCCCACATGAATCTAATTTTTATCGTCTTAATTTAGAGATTTGAGAGAAGTGCAGCCAACACCATCTGTAAAACCAATCTAGCCAGGTCTTTTATTGATTCCTCTCTAAGAATATCTTATTCACAGCATAGGGTACACATAATTTTGGTAAACATGATGTTCTTAGAGAGCTAGAAGTTCCATTTTTTTTAAATGATGGTGGTGACTGTGTTTACATTTTATAAGGTGTTGAGTGCGCAAGAGCCAGGGACCACGTCATAGCACATGTGTAGTGCAGGGGTGTTGAATGGGGGGCAGAGCTGCAGTGGGCTGTGGTGTAGATTGGGGGGCAGAGCTGCAGTGGGCTGTGATGTGGATTCATGGAAAATCATTCAGTAATGTTTTTTTTTTTTTTCAGCAGGGATCCAAATCCCATCACAGCCCACTGCAGCTCTGCCCCAATCCACATCACAGCCCACTGCGGCTCTGCCTCCATCCACATCACAGCCCACTGCGGCTCTGCCCCCATCCACATCACAGCCCACTGCGGCTCTGCCCCCATCCACATCACAGCCCACTGCGGCTCAGCCCCCATCCACATCACAGCCCACTGCGGCTCAGCCCCCATCCACATCACAGCCCACTGCGGCTCAGCCCCCATCCACATCACAGCCCACTGCGGCTCTGCCCCCATCCACATCACAGCCCACTGCCGCTCTGCCCCCATCCACATCACAGCCCACTGCGGCTCTGCCCCCATCCACATCACAGCCCACTGCGGCTCTGCCCCCATCCACATCACAGCCCACTGCGGCTCTGACTCCATCCACATCACAGCCCACTGCGGCTCTGCCCCTCCCCATATACATCACAGCCCACTGCAGCTCTGCCTACCCCCCCCACTTCGCATCACAGCCCCCTGCAGCTTTGCTACCCCACTTCGCATCACAGCTCCCTGCAGCTTTGCCCCCATCATATTACAGCCCCCCGCAGCTCTGCCCCTTCCCAAAACATCCCCACACAAGTCTGCCCTCCCCCTTCACATTACAGATCCTCCAAAGCTCTGCTCACTCTTAACCTCACAGCCCCTTCCAGTTCTGCCCCCCCCCCCCCAAAACTCACATCACAGTCCCCTGCAGCTCGGCCACTTAACTTTTTATACCTTACTTGAGTTCACAGAGCGGAGAGCGAGACGCACAATAGCTTTGTATGAAGGGTGGGTGCGGGAGTTGCCCGAGTTAACGTTAAGGTGATTGGTGGTTAGGATGTAGAGCGATCCTAACCAATCATCTTGTTAATATGAAAGTTAACTCCGGCAGCTTCTGCCCCCACCCTCCATCCAAAGTTGCTTTGCCTCCCGCTCTCATTTCTACTGTGACAATTACAGCGGCTGAGGGGAAGAACTGGCTCTTAAATGGCGGGACTGTGGCAGGCTGCATGGGACAGTAACTTGGTCTGGATTTGGGCCACGGTCTGCCTTTTAGTGATGCCTGGTGTAGTGTAAGGTCATCCAGAACATATGCACTCGTATTCACTGTTTTTTACATTATGTTCAGAACTAAGACAAATCAATAAGGTAAAAAGTAGCTGGCAAATTTCTATATGGTTTGGTTGCTGCTTTGGTGCTACTAGTCTAGTAAACTGATAATTGCAAATTTTTAGTTTCAGCAATACACAAGTGATTGTTGCTTTAGAACTTATATTACTTGGTTCCATCCACTTTCTATGCCTTTGTCTTTTTCAGGACATGACCGATAATAGCAACCATCACATAGTGGTGAGAGCAAAGTTTAATTTTCAACAGACCAACGAAGATGAGCTGTCATTCTGTAAGGGAGACCTAATTCAAGTTACACGGCTAGAAGAAGGCGGCTGGTGGGAGGGAACATACAGTGGCAAAACAGGATGGTTCCCAAGCAACTATGTCAGAGAAATCAAGTCCTCTGGTAGGTGTATTCTGTATTTTTGATTGCAGGTGGGGTCATCTTTAACGGTGGTCATGTGTTTAATAAAGTGTCACATTAGGAGGCTTGTGATTACTGTATTTATTGACGTATAACACTCACTTTTTCACCATGAAGATTGGGTGCAAATGGTGTGTGCGTGTTATATATGCCAATACTTCAATTTTAGCTGCCTCGGAGGGGACAGGGAGGGGGGTGGGACGAGCGCCGTCAGATTACATACAGTGAGAAACTCCTGTTTACTTGGTGGCCTCTGTAATAGGAAGTCCCGTCTCCTGGGCCGCCATTGGACCACTGTTCTGTCTATCATAAGAGATTCTCAACGTATGTAATCTGTCGGCGCTCGTCCCACCCCCTCCCTGTCCCCTCTAGGCTGCATCGATCCGGCTGCACTGATGGCAATGGTGAGGCTGCTGCATTGATGTGGACTGGTGGGGCTGCATTGATGTGGACTGATGAGGCTGCATTGATGGCAATGGTGAGGCTGCAGATGGGCACTGACCCTTATTTTGCTTCAAAGTTCCTTATTTAAAATTTTTTTTTTTTTCCTGAAACTTCCCTCTTAAAATGAATGTGCGTGTTATACGCCTATGCCTGTTATACGCCGATAAATACGGTAAGTGAAAATAATTTGAAATTTCTCTTTCGTTCATTGACAGACAATGCTCCATTATCCAGAACCATAGGGTTATATCGCCTCCTACAGGAGTAAGACACTAGGCAGAAAAAAGACTTAGCTACGCCTATGGGCAGTCCTAGGTGATCTACACCCCCATCTCTGCTATAGGCCTTCAGTTTTTTTTCTGCCTAGTCAGGAGTTAGGACCTAGTTCCCTGCTGGGATCTCTGGTCCTGGCAATTTTTTTGTTTCTGCTTTTTAAACTACTTTTTTCTTTTGGATTTTTTCCTGTGAGTTCTACTATCAACTGCCGGACTGGGCGACAGGCTGGACGCTAAGATCCAGTGGTCTCCCCAGTCTGGCCAGCGTGCACATGCAGACTGCAGCTATGCACTAGATCGGCCGCGACATAGCCCCACTGGACGGGGGCTGGCCCTGCGAGTTAAACATCTCACGAGGTCGCATACGACCGCGTCTCAGCCTGAGTTGCAGCGTCCCACATGGCCGACAGCCCCTCCACTTCGGTGGTGAGGAGGATCTGTCTGGGAGCGTTACCCGTGCACTCGCTGGAGCGTTAAGGGGCTCCCTCCTCTCCTTCCCTGGAGTGGTATGGGACAAGGGTACTCCCTGGGGTGGTCGGTTCCTCTGGGGTTCTCCTCCACATCCCCCCCCCCTCCCCGGCTGAGACCCAGGCATCTGGCTTAGGTGCTTCAGACACTCTGTCCACCCCCCTCACCTCCAGGGTGACACTATGGGGGGGGTACACATTGGCACCTGCTGGATGATTGGGTGGGCGGCCAAACATCTGCAGATCAGTGCCCACTGCGGAGACCCTCCACTAGATTAGGCTGTGGCTTTGCGGCCTACCGAGCACTCGCGGTGGGCGGTGAAAATTTAGGCCGCGGCTTTTGCAGCCTACCGGCCGGGCGATGTGGGAGGCGTCCCTAGAGCGAGCAGCGGAGGTCGCCTCTTTCCGTTGCGGGCATCCACTCTCCCTTCCTTGGCTCTAGCCTGGTCGGGTCCCCTCGCGGACCTGTGCACTCGCAGCGGGCAGCCGAAAATTTAGGCCGCGGCCTGCTAGTCTGCACGGCCACGCCGGATGCCTTCTTCCAGAGGGATGGTGCTTTGGGGGCTCTGAGGGCGACACCCTTTTGGGGGGGTTGTTTAAGTGGGCCCTCCGTAGGCGCCCCTGTGATGGGCCTTAGTGGATGCCCCCTGTGATGGGCCTTAGTGGATGCCCCCTGTGAGGGGCCTTAGTGGATGCCCCCTGTGAGGGGCCTTAGTGGATGCCCCCTGTGAGAGGCCTTAGTGGATGCCCCCTGTGAGGGGCCTTAGTGGATGCCCCCTGTGAGGGGCCTTAGTGGATGCCCCCTGTGAGGGGCCTCAGCCAGTGCCCCCTGTGAGGGGCCTCAGCCAGTGCCCCCTGTGAAGGTCCCAGTGGTGTCCCCTGTGCGGGGCATCCGTAGGCACCCCCTGTGCGTGGTCCCAGCCAGTGCCCCCTATGAGGGGTCCAGTGGTGCCTCCTGTGCGGGGTATTCGTAGGGGCCCCCTGTGCGGAGTCTCAGCCAGTGCCCCTGTTAGGGGTCCAATGGTGCCCCCTGTGCAGGGTATAAGTAGGTGCCCCAGTGTGGGGTCTCGCCCGGTGACCCTTGTGAGGAGCCTCGGTCAGCGCCCCCCATGCAGGGCCTCGGTCGACGTCCCCTGTGCGGGACCTCGGTC
This sequence comes from Lithobates clamitans, assembly GCA_037952925.1. NCBI lineage: Eukaryota > Metazoa > Chordata > Amphibia > Anura > Ranidae > Lithobates > Lithobates clamitans. The sequence continues at coordinate 9,523,805 of JBBGZY010000429.1, forward strand.
GACGTCCCCCGTGCGGGACCTCGGTGACCCCCCTGTGCGGGGCCTAAGGCGGCGGAGGTTTGAGTCGGCGGCCCCCCTGTGTTCTTTGCGTTTTCACAGGTGGCGCTTAGGCATATAGGCTAGTAAATGGCAACCCCCCCGCCCTCCCCTGCCTCATCGGTCTCAACTGATCCTATGTCTGGCTCTGCTATTGTGGATGTGGCCCACCTTGCGGGGTTGGTGGCCACACTCCCTGTCCTGTCAGTTGTGCGCCACAACTGCAGTGGCGCACAAGAAGGTGCTGGTTGTCTCCCTTATTACCTTATTGTCTGTGCTGGAAACTTTAAAGATGGAGGATGCAGCTGTGGCAGAGGTGCCGGTCCCCTTGTCGTTCCCTTCTCCCTCCTATTTTGGAATATTTGTTCGTAAATACTGGGAGTGCCCAAAGCGTCCCTGTGTGGTTCCAAAGATGCTTCTCTGTGAGGGTACCCCTTTGTGGGGTCCCTCCTTAAAGAGTGGACTGTTCCAACAGTAGTGGATTCCCTTGTCTCTAGGTTGCGCAAGGTGACCATGATTCTGGTAGAGGAGTCTCCGGCTCTTCCGGCTGACATACCTGGAGGGGGGGCAGATTCCCTCTGCTTTCGTTGAGTTGGCGGACCAGTTGATCTGAGGGCTGCAGTTTGTATGCAATGCCTCTTGGACGCAGTTGCCTTGGTTGCTAAGCTCTCTGTTTCTGCAGTTGTGCTTGGACATGTATTGGGCTTAAGTGTTTGTCTGCGGACTGGGCTTCTAAAAAAGCTCTGATTGGGTTACCATTTCAAGGCAATTGTCTGTTTGGGGCTACCCTGGATGACATTGTTACGAGTCTCACAGGAAGGAAGTGTAAATGACTTCCACAGTCTGAAATGGGGAAAAGGGCCTCATAGCGGATGCGGTCCTTCTTCTGGTCTGGAACTGGTCTGGCGAGCTGAGAGCGGGGCTCCCTAGAACCACGGACAAGGCCCCTTCAGCATGAAGGTGCGCCCTCACCTATGTCCTAGTGTTGCGGCCTTGAACCCTGAAAAGGTTTTTTTTCTTCCAATTGGCGTCTGTCACCGCACTGTTGGCAGTTCTCCTTGGGGCTGTGCAAGCCCTGTTGCTTCAGGGTGTGCTTGTTCCAGTGGGTACAGAAGGTCAGAATGGAGTCCATCCGCACGGTGGTGGCGTCCGTTCATCATGGGGACTTTCGGGCTTCTGTCGACATCATGAATGCTTATTTACGCACTCCAATATGTGCCAGACACCAACGCTTCCTCCATTTTACTGTAGGAAAAGAGCATTTTCAGCCTGCGGTGTTGACTTTTGGTCTCGCCTCTACCCCTCTTGTACTCGCAAAGGTGTTGGCCCCAGTTCTGGTGTGGTTACGTCAGCGGGGGATTGCTGTCCTGGGCTGCTGCGACGATCTTCTTCTACGGGCAGAGTCCTTGGCTACCTTGAGGGGCGACGTAGTTCGCTATACAGACCTCAGTTTTCAGTTGGCTTTTATACTACCTGAAGTCTGCTCCAGCTCCTTCCAGAAAATTGGATTATCTGGGCCTGACTCTGGTTTCATCTCTGGTCAGAGTGTTTCTTCCTCTGGACAAACTCCAGAAGTTGCATGCTGCGTTTCAACTACTGTTGTCTCGCAGGTGGGCCTCCCTGCGGTCCTGCATGTGGGTGTTGGGCCTGATGGTATCTACCTTCGAGGCAGTTCCATTCAAGCTTTTTTTTAAGTGAGATCCTGGCGTAAAGTGCCTGAGGTCTCTGGGCTATCATATTCGGCTGAGCCAGAAAACCGGGGGTCCCTGGTCTGGTGGCTTCGCTCTCCGGGATTTCGGCGGGGCACATCCTTTCTCCCCTTGTATTGGACAGTGGTCACCACCAATGCCAGTCTGTCTGGGTGGGGAGGTGTCCTGGGACTGGGTTCTGCTCAGGGTCGTTGGACGCTGGAGGAATCCGGACTGCTGATCGATATTCTGGGACTTCGAGCGATCAGACTATGTATGGATCATGTAGGTCGACTTTAGGGGCTCCTGGTACAGATCCAGTCGGACGATGCCACGGCGGTGGTCCATGTCAATCACCAGGGCGGAACGAAGAGTGTGTTGGCAGCCCTGACAGTAGCCAGCATCCTCCGGTGGGCAGAATGCCTTGTTCTGGCCCTCTCCGCTGTATGCATTCTAGGAGGGCAAAAATGGCAGGCGGTTGCCTCAGTCGGCTATTGTTGGTCCACGGGGTGGTCCCTTCACCAGGGCATGTTTCATCGGATATGTCTCTGATGGGGATCCGGTTTTTCTAGTGGGCCCAGATGGTGTTGTCGGTCTTGGTACGCCGACCTGGTGCTCTTGGTTGGCGACTGCCTCTCAGGGAGGTTCTACTGTCCCAAGGGCTGATCTTCCATCCTGCTTCAGTCACTGGCTTTTGAAGGCCTGGTTGTTATGAGCCAGGTGCTGAAGGTACGACGCAGCTGAAGGCTAGGAATCTTCCTCTGGGAAGATTTACCACCGGGCATGGATAAGCATACATACCCTGGTGTGAGGCGCTTGCCATTTACCCTCATTCTTTCTCGGTGGCTCGGATTTCGACCTTCCTTCATGGGGGGGGGTTGAGCAGAACTTGGCCTTGAGTACCATCAAGTGCCAGGTGTCTGCCTTGGCAGTTTTCTGACGTCCCCTGGTCTTGCACTCCCTGGTGCGTACTCTTAATCAAGGGGTTCGACATCTGCCTCCACCGGTGGGGTCGCTTCTTCTGCCGTGGGATCTACTCTTGGTGCGTTCAGTTCTACAGGAGCCTTCCTTTGAAAATATTTGGGAGGTTCTTCTACTTGCTCTGTCCCAGAAAGTAGCTTTTTTGGTTGCTATCACCTCTGCTCGCCGAGTGTCGGAACTGTAGGCGTTACCATGTCATACTTCTTACCTGGTGATCCACAAAGATGAAGTGGTTCTTCGCCCTTGTCCGTGGTTCCCTCCTCTGAATCCTTTTGATTATGGACATTGTATTGACTTCCCTTTGTCCCAGGTCAAAATGTCCTAAGGGATGCCCTGGATGTGTTCGGGCGATTCGGGTGTATTTGGCAGTCACAGGGCCTTTTCGGAGATCAGACTCACTGTTTGTTTGTGATCACGGACGGGCAAAAAAAGGGGCTGTCTGCTTCTTCTGCGACCATACTAGATGGCTCACAGACAATGACTCTGGTCTATTCTGTCAGGGGTTGGGTTCCTCCTTTCCCTGTTACGGCGCATTCTACTTAGCTGCCTATTGCTTCTTGGGCCTTTCATCATCAGGCGTTAGCTGCGCTGGTTTGCAAGGTGACCACTTGGTTGTCAGTGTACACTTTCACAAAATTCTAAAACGTGGCTGTGCTGGCATCTGAGGATGCTTCTTTTGGCTGCAAGGTGTTGCAGGCTGTTGTTTAGAGGGTCTATTCCCTCTTGAAGGGGTATTGTTCAGGTTGGGCTCCAGTTTGTTTCTGTGTTGAGCTCCTGTTACATGGTTGGCTCTTGTGTTAGTCTTAGGATTTTTGGTTGTCCCACCCCTCATGTTTGGCACTGCTTTGGGATGTCCCTATGGTTCTGAATAATGGAGCGCTGTGTCTGTCAATGAACGAGAGAGAGAATGTTATTTTTGACTTGCTGTAAAATCCATTTCTCTGAGTTCATTGACAGACACAGCACCCACCCCTCTAAGGAGTTTTGATGCTTCTGACACTGCTTGTTACTAAACTGAAGGCCTAGTATCCTACTCCTGTCGGAGGCGATATAACCATATGGTTCTGAAAAATGGAGCACTGTGTCTGTCAATGTATTTTACGGTATGTCAAAAATCCCATTATTTTTAAATACATTTTTCTTGGCTGGTGCCCAAATAAACGACACAACGTGAATGTGCTCAAAGAGGTGCCATCCCCACATGCAATCACATCTCTTACCAGAAATATATGATCTCCAAATTATAGAGATCTACTTTGCTCCAAAGCTCTAGCCCCCACTGGTTCTCCACAGGTTTCGGCAACTTGGGAAAAAATCCCTTCATACCCGGTCTCATACTGTTGTTACCCCAGGTAATCGGCTGGCTTTTCATGAGGCATACAGATGCTGAATCTCGGTTAAGCAGCAACTGGAACTCACAGTTCTCCTGAGCCAGCAGCAGCAGCAGATACTACTACATTGCAGCAGCTCTCTTACAGGGTTACAGGGCCACTTAACTGAGATTCAGCATCTGTACACCTCATGTAAAGCCAGCCCTTTCCCTGGGGTAACAGTATTGAGACTGGGTGTGAAGGGATTTTTTCCAAATTGTCGAAACATCTGGAGAACCAGTGAGGCTTAGAGCTTTAGAGCAAAATAGATCTCTATAATTTGAGATCATATATTTCTGGTAAGAGGCGTGATTACATGTAGGGGATCGCACCTCTTTGAGCACTTTTACGTTGTGTCGTTTATTTGAGCACCAAACAGTCACTTGGATTTTCACTTTAAGATTGGACTTAACATCTTTGGACTGATTTTTATGATGTTTTACCCTGTTTCCCCAAAAATAAGACCTAGCGTGATTGTCGGTGATGGCTGCAATATAAGCCCTACCCCCCAAATAAACCCTACCCTGTTTCCCCGAAAATAAGCCCTACCCTGAAAATAAGACCTACAAGGACTTTAACTAGGGCTTATTTGGGGGGTAGGGCTTATATTGCAGCCATCATCAACAATCACGCTAGGTCTTATTCTCGGGGAAACAGGGTATTAGTTTTCTCATAAATGGTTATATATTTGCATGTATTGTGATTCATTATACATACGGATTCACTTAATTAGATTACTTATGTTCACTGAAACCATTGAGCATTGATTGATTGTGGATAAGGGATGCATACTTGTTTTCTTCTTTTTGTGTATGAGTCTTGTGTTCAGGCTTACACAAGTTTCAGTAATCTTTTATTTATTTTTCTTTTCTTGAGTTAAGCACAGGGTTGCATTTAGTATATGTTAAGCAGATTTCTTGTTTGGGATTTGTTTTGCATATACTGTATTTATTGGCGTATAACACTCACTTTTTCACCATGAAAATCTGGTGCAAATAGCGTGTGCGTGCTATATGCCAATACTTCAATTTTAGCTGCCTCGGAGGGGGGACAGGGAGGGGGCGGGACAAGCGCTGTCAGATTACATACAGTGAGAATCTCCTGTTTACTTGGCAGCCTCTGTAATAGGACGTCCTGTCTCCTGGGCTGCCATTGGAACACTGTTCTGTCTATCATAGGAGATTCTCACTTTCTCACTGTATGTAATCTGTCAGCGCTCGTCCTGCCCCCCTCCCTGTCCCCTCCAGGCTGCAGATGGGCATCAATCAGGCTGCACTGGTGGCAATGGTGAGGATGCTGCATTGAAGTCAATGGTGAGGCTGCAGATGGGCACCGACCCTTATTTTGCTTCAGATTTCCTTATTTAAAATGTACGTTTTTTTTCTGAAACTTCCCTCTTAAAATGAATGTGCGTGTTATATGCCAAGTATGTAAGAAATCCATAATGATGAAGTCTAAAGCTTTTACTGTGTTTGTGCAGGGTGTGAATGATCACCTGACGCTGGACTGGTACAGTGGTTAGGATGGTGGCTGTGACAGTATTTTAGTTCTATTGAAAATATTGTTTTACTTCTTTTTTTTTAACATGTAATGAAAATAATTCTATTCACTTTCCTCTTACCAAGATGTAGTTATAAAGGTATTGTAAGCAAGTAATTGGTTGACAGAACTTTTCATTAGTTGATGCTGTTGGAGCCTTTGTCTTCCCAGAGGTTGGACATCTTGCTCTGTATTTGGATTTTACATTTTTTAGTATCATTAAAGTGATAGTAAAAGATCACCTTGTAAAAAAATGATGGGCAAAACATTTGTGTATAGATATTAAAAAAAACATCACACAAAGGAAGTGATATAAAGAGAGCCCCATACACAATGAATTGTGATACCTGTTTTTGTATGCTTTCCACACATCAAGTTAAGTAATGACATGTTTACTTGCTGCCTAATATACCCTATCCACTTTTTAGATGCCATTATAAAGAGAGAAGTGTTGTTCACTTAACTTGTCAGTGGTCATAAAGTTATGGCTGATCAGTGTATTTCCCACACTAACAGGTGTGCCTGCCGGGTGCTGTGTAAACTGTACTGTATGTAGCTTCAGCTACCGATAATATACAGCCTTTTGTTTTGGCTCTGGGATACGAATATCCTGTTCCATACCCAGGACAAATTTGAATTGCGCTCAGACATTCATGGGCAGTTTGAATTCTTTGAATTATTTCAAAGCTTCCTCTCATTGGCTGACGCAGAGATCGGAACATCTGCCTGCCTCTCTGCCTCAGCCAATCGAAATCTGAAGTTTTTTTTTAACACAAATTGTGCACATTAATTTTAACCCCCACATTGTGAGAAAATCTACCTGTGATTAATGGATTTTTGAGTAGACAAGAGCTAAGCAGCCCCTATTTTAACTGTTTTTAGCCATAAGGCTCAGACAGATGGGTCACAGATTATAAACCCTTGCTCAATTGACGTTTCTCTCAAGAGGATTTCAGAAATGTCTTGGCTAAACATTTGTGTGCAGTGTGTGTATATATAATATATAGGGACAATGCCCCGTCACTGTGTGGCAATAGGCAAAAAACGCACATGATTTGCAGTAAGGCCCCTTTCACACTTGAGCGACTTCAAAGTCGCACAATTTTGCCATACGACTGTAGATCTGACTTTGCCCTGCGACTTGAAGTCCGACGTCAATGAACAGGGATCCGACTTTGATCCCCGACAATACCAGGTGGTATGTGGTATGCATCTTTAGGGGGAACTCCACGCACAATGTAAAAAAAAAAAAAAAACTGCATGGGTTTCCCCTCCAAGAGCATACCAGGCCCTTCGGTCTGGCAAGGACTTTAAGGGGAACCCCTATGCTGAAAAAACGACGTGGAGTGTCTCCCCCCCCCCCCCCCCCAAATCCATACCAGACCCTTATCCGAGCACACAGCCTGGCAGGTTAGGAAAGGGGGTGGGGACAAGTGAGCGCCCCCCCCCTCCTCCTGAACCATACTAGGCCGCATGCCCTCAACATGGGGGGGTGGGTGCTTTGGGGCATGGCGGGTTCTGCGCCCCCCACCCCAAAGTACCTTGTCCCCATGTTGATGAGGACAAGGGCCTCTTTCCGACAACCCTGGCAGTTGGTTGTTGGGGTCTGCAGGCGGGGGGGGCTTATCAGAATCTGGAAGTCCCCTTTAAGAAGGGGGGGCCCTCAGATCCCAGCTCCCCCACCCTATGTGAATGAGTATCGGGTACATTGTACCCCTATCCATTCACCTAAAAAAAAAGTGTCAAAAATAAAACGCAGTACACACGTTTTTTAAAGTAATTTTATTAGGCAGCTCAGGGGTCTCTTCCGACTTCTTCGACTTCCCCTCTCCGGCTCTTCTGCCTCCTCTGCTGATGTCTTCTAACTCTCTCTGGTTCTTCTTCCTCTGTCCCCTGTCTTCTGCCTCTGCTGGGTCTTCCCTGCTATCTTCTCGCTCTTTTGCTGGGTCTTCTCCCTCTGTTCCTCCGATGTTGACTCGACGCTCTCTCCCGTTGAAATGCTGGGTGCGTGGTGTGCCTCTACTTATATTGGCATGGGGCGGGGTCACCAAAGGGCCTGCCTTTATAATGTCAACGCCCATCATGCCCCAGGCAGTAATGTCATGAGGCATGGGGCTTCTGGGTGACATCACACGGTGACTCCGCCCCATGCCAATATAAGTAGTGGCACACCTCTCAGCCTGCATTAGAGCAGGAGAGAGTGTCAACATTGGAAGAAGAACAGAGGGAGAAAACCCAGCAGAGGCAGAAGACAGAGGACAGAGGGAGAAGAACCGGAGATGGCTAGAAGATATCAGTGGAGAGCTGAGAAGACCCGGAGAAGGAGAGAGAACCGGCAGAGGCAGAAGACATCAGCGGAGGAGGCAGAAGAGCTGGGGAGGGGAGAAGAATTCTGAAGAGACCCTGGAGCTGCCTAATAGATTACTTTATAAACATGTGTACTGTGTTTTATTTTTGACCCTTTTTTAGGTGAATGGGTAGGGGTACAATGTACCTGATATTTATTCACATAGAGTGGGGGGCTGGGATCTGGGAGCCCCCTTGTTAAAGGGGGCTTCCCGATTCCGATAAGCCCCTTGCCTGGGGCTGTCGGGTAGACCAGGGTTGTCGGGTAGAGGGCCTTGTCCCCATCAACATTGGGACAAGTTGCTTTGGGGTTGGGGGGCGCAGAGACCCCAAAGCACCCACCCCCATGTTAGAGGAAGTAAACTCTGCTTTATTTTTTTTTTTTTTTTAGAATATTATAATACAAAGTATTAACATGCCTTGCACATTGTAATCTTTGTAAAAGCTGCTTTGCAATTACCTTTTTTGAAGTTTTATAAATTATATCCTCTTCCGGGTATCGGCTGCTCCATCTTAGGTAAGGATTCCTGTCTCTGCTGTGGATGTCATTTCCTCCCTTCCTCTCAGTATAACAGCTGCAGATGCTTTCTTATATGAACTGAGATACGACATACACTGGTTCACTCCCCCTGTGTGACGTCTGGCAGTCACAAGGGGGGAAAACCAGGAAGCTGAGGAATGCACAGAATTGCGATCCTTCCGAGCTGTGCCGTTTTCAGGGGAAATGACAGACCTGGCATGCTGTTACAGAAACGGCACACATAGCATGCCGTGAATCAAATGCTGAACTGAGCATGCGCCTGTGACATCATAAAAGATTGCAGGACGGATTGTCACAAGACCTGCAGGGTGTGCATATTCCTTATAAGCAAGGAACTGGCCTTGGCTCAGGTTCCCTTCAGGAAGCAAACTGCCTCCTGCTACAGCCAAATATTTAAAATTTTGACTCATCAGTCCAAATGCTGCCACTTTTCTGCACCCCTGTTCAAATGTTTTCGTGCCTTGTTTCCACGTTGTGCTGTGGTTTCTTGCCGCAGTTCTTACATGAAAACCACTTCTGACCAGACTCTCCGGACAGTAGACGGAGGTACCTGGGTACCTGCTTTTAGTGGATTGGACGGGGTTGGATGTCAGTGGACATGTCTCCGCTGACATCCGTCGCTCCATAGGCTAACATAGAGCGCCCGTTCAGGTACGCCGTCAAAACTGACAGGCGGACCTGAACGGTCCGATCGTGTGAAAGGGGCCTAACAGTTGTTTGAGAACAGTTACCATGAAGCATTTGTTAGCAAGGTGTCAGTTTTTCATTTATACACACTATGGAGATTAACATGAATATTCAAAACCAGCTGCAGTTGCTTATGAAGGAATAGAGTAATGATGATAGTAAAGTGATAAGAGCTTTGTTAAACTGCTTGAGTTACAGTATCTCACAAAAGTGAGTACACCCCTCGCATTTTTGTAAATATTTTATTATATCTTTTCATGTGACAACACAATGTTATGGGGTTGTTTTGCTGCTTCAGGGCCTGGGCAGCACACAGTTCTCAAGTCAGCAATGCATTCTACATCATATCAAAGTGTGGTGAATATGAATGTGAGGCCATCTGCCCAATCTGAACCTGATAATGATCAAAAGCACACTAGAAAATATATCAGGGAATGGTTTAAAAAAAGAAATAGAGGGTTATGGACTGCCCTAGTCAAAGCCCTGATTTGATTCCCATTGAGGTTTTGTGGGGGGTTTTGAAATTGGCAGTTAATGCAAGGAAAGCCACAAACCTCTTTCAAAAGGATTTTGCATGGAGGAGTGGTTCTAATTTGATACACGAGATACTAATTTCATGGATTTGAAGTGGTGGTACAATCTACATATGACAAAATTTTGCATTTTATTTATTTTATCACAACAATTACTTTTTGTATATTACAAAAGTATATTACCTTTTATTTGTAGGCACAATTTGAATCGCAGTTTAATATTTGCCTGTTTTAAATAAGTCAACAATTTACTTGGGGTGTACTGTTTTTATGTATATTTAAAGGGGGTCTTTAGGTCCTACATGATAGCCATTGATAGTATTACAAGTGGCCCAGCTGGATGTTATAGTGCAAAGATTAGTATTGTTTTGCAGCGCATAGTGACCTATTTTCTGTTTTCCTTCATTATGCACTGGCGAGGGTTGATGTGCTTTTTGTTTGTTTGAAAGGCCGCCATCTGGCTTGACCTTGTAATTACATGAGACAGCAGATAGTATGTGAGCTATGATTCCATCTGGCATGTTGTTGGCTGCATTACCCAGTAAGTGACAGTGGGATGAGGAGACAGTTCTGCATAGTTAATTGCTACTTAAGATGGATATTCTTGCCTCAAATGTTATAGCTTGTTAGGCACAAATGTATTTTTGTATGCATTTTTTATACTGACTTTTTTTTTTCTTCTTCTTTTAATTTTTTTTTATTAATCTACTTTTATTGTGACGCCATTGCAGAGCTTTATGTACAACCCAAATTCAAAAACAGTTGGGACGCAATGTAAATTCTACATAAAAACAGAATGCAATGATTTGCAAATCTTAAATTTTATTCACAATAGAAAATGGAAAACATATTAAATGTTTAAACTGAGAAAATGTACCCTTTTTACCCATTCATTCACAGAATACAAAGCTGCCTACGAATGGCTAAGCCAAGCTAAGTCTGTCTCACAGCAGGAACCCAGCAGTGTGTACTAGTATGTAGCGGAAGCTACCCACAGTGCTTAGAGCCAGTGTAGCACTAATGCCTAGTACACACAATGAGGAAAGCGGACAAAAAAAATAGCGCTTTTAAGCAATCGTACGATAATCTGATTGTTAGTACGCAGCTTTTGAGGGCTGATCACAACCGCTCATGCAAAATTATCCAAAGGACAAAAACGCAAAATTTTTTCTCGCAAGACACCTGAACTCACAATTTTCGTTTAATCAGTACTTGAATGGTCTGGAAAAAAAGCAAGACCACGTATGCTCGGAAATGAAATGATTCATTACAATACAACACGTTACATCACTTCTGAAGTTGTATTCTGTCATACAAGCATTTTCGTAACTTTAGTAACCTATTGGTTTTCGATCTGAGACTAACATGCAAAAAAAAAGAAAAGTGGACACATATTCTCATTGTGTGTATGAGACTTTAGTTAAAGTGTTTGTCTACCCACACATCTAAAAAAAAAAAAAAAAAAACCTGCAAGGCCAAGGCATAATGATCTAGTATGCACCGCATACTAACTCATTATGAAATACTTACCTTAGATCAAAGCCCCAGTATCGCAGCCCGGTCCACGTCGAGGGAGCTGACATCTTGCCCTCTGTGTTGCTTCGGCAGTCTTCTTCCCGGCAAGGTCCGGCTGCCCCTGCCCCTTTCACACTTATACGACTTCAATTCTATTTTACCACGATTTCGCGCCCGCTATTTTGCCGCGACTTTAGCGCGCGTTGGGAGCAGTACTACTTTGTATGACTTTGCCACAACTTTGGCATTAACAAATGAAAACATACAGTAGGTGACCACGATATTGTGTCAATCTCACTGCTGTTATCGGCGAGATTTGACACCTGCGAGACCCGTCGCGGGAGCCAGCGCTGAGCTGATCCTTTCACGATGAGCGACAGGCAGTGCTGACAGCTGTCTGGTATGAATCATGAGGGGAAACTCCGCGCCAAATTTTAAATAAAAAACCGGCGTGGGTTTCCCCCCCCCAAAGGCATACCAGGCCCTTAGGTCTGGTATGGATTTTAAGGGGAATCCCCCTACGCCGAAAAATCGGCGTGGGGGTCCCCCCAAAATCTATACCAGACCCTTATCCGAGCACGCAGCCCAGCTGGTCAGGAAAGATGGTGGGGACGAGCGAGCGCCCCTCCTGAACCGTACCAGGCCACATGCCCTCAACATGGGGGGGTGGGTGCTTTGGGGCAGGGGGGCGCCCTGCGGGCCCCACACCCCAAAGCACCTTGTCCCCATGTTGATGGGGACAAGGGCCTCTTCCCGACAACCCTGGCCGTTGGTTGTCGGGGTATGCGGGTGGGGGGCTTATCTGAATCCGGGAGCCCCCTTTAATAAGGGGGCACCCAGATCCTGGCCCCCCACCCTTTGTGAATAAGTATGGGGAACATTGTACCCCTACCCATTTACCTAGGGGAAAAAAGTGTCAATGAAAAAACACAGTACACAGGTTTTTAAAGTCATTTATTAGGCAGCTCCGGGGTTTTCTTCCGACTTCCGGGGTCTTCTGACTTTGGGGGTCTCTCCGGCGTCTCCTCCCGGTGTCCAGTTTTTCTGCTGAGCCCCTCCGCTATCTTCTCCTGCTCTTTTGCTAGCGGGGGTCCGGTCTTCTGCGCTGTCTTGTCCCCTCTTCTCTTCTCTTCCGATGTTGACACGACGCTCTCTCCAGCAGGAATGCTCTCTGAGCGCTCTGCAATGGAGTTATATAGGCGATGACCCCGCACCCTTATGAGGTCACAGTTTTCTTATATCGATCCATTGGTTGACTTCAGTATAACTAACCTGTCAGTTTATTTTATTTATTTTTTTTACATGCGATCACTGTCAGCGGCTATAGCCACCAGCGGTGAGCATTGTGTTCTGCTGGCCTGTAAGGCTCTGCACTGGGTGGCAGAACATAATAGCGCTGCAGGAGGAAATCCCCCATCAGCATTGATTGTGTGAATGAGGTAATTAAGCAATTTTCTTTTCCTCACCCATGGTGGAAGGAAAGAAAATTAGATCTGTCAGCTGCTTAACTCTTTAGCCACTAAGAGTATTTTTGCACACGGTGGGAGTATCTTGGCACAGAGTGGAAGTGGCAGGTGGTAGTGGTGGGGGGGGGGGGGGCAGGTAAACTTTTGCATCGGGCCCACAAGCTTCAAGCTACGACTCTGACTGAGGTTGATTATTGATTTACTCAACGCAATCATCTTTTAGATTTTACCAGGAATAGTGCTGAAGTGGTTAAAATTTTTATTCCAGAACATCATAAAGAAATTGATATACTGTTTCCTTTTTAATAATGACCGCCACATTTTGGTTCTGCTAAAACTTGTAAATAAACCAAACTAAGGTGTGTATGACTTTTTGCTTTTGTTAATGGAGCATATATAGAACGCCTAAACACCCGAAGAAGATATATCAAGTTCAGGACTCTGTATTTACCTTTTTGAAATGACATTCTGTTCCTGGGATATAAGCCTTTGGCCAGTTATACCTTCATAAACCCTGACCAACATGCAGTGCTTTCATGCCAGTTGTTGACTGTGAGAGATTTGGAAATTCGCTTATGGTCAAAATTGTAAATCCAATATCAGTTTCCATGTTAAAACCCTCCCCTCGTGTGACCTATGTATATTACAAGGATTTTAACAAATTTTGTTGAAGATTCCTACCTTTTTGTTGTTCTGAAGAAATCCCTGTGTGTTTTTCTGTGTCCATGTGGGAAAGTGAATCTAATGGGAGTGGTTTTTTTTTTTATCAATCAGCTGCAGCACCTGCAAAGCTCTAATGAGGAAAGCTGCTGGGCCTGCATCCCTTTTTAGATGTGATTTCCTTTTGGGAGTGTCTCACCAAAAATGACATTTTTAATGCAGGGGATGCCTGAAAATCTGATTTGTATCTTAGTGCAGACTTCTGGGAAAACAGGTTAGCCAATCACACAAGCAGGAAATTATATTTCTGTAGGGTGTTCTGTACACCATCTGTGTACTGATCACCTCCAGTAGCCATATTGCATTGCGTTCTCAGAAAATTACAGAGCTGCAGGTTGAAAAGGAAAGGTAATTTTTAATAACATTTAGTTGAATATGATTTGTGTCACAATTGTATAAACTATATATTATTTTCTTTGCTATTTTTTTCTCTCCAAAAAAGAGTTATCCTTTTTAAATTTTCAGATATTTCTAACCTACTTCAATAATCTTAATGAGTTTGAAATTTGAAAACCAATTTTTTTTTCCCCTAGAATCCCACACGTACTTCTGTGACACATGTTTACTGAGCCTGCCTTCTGAATTATGTCATATCTGTTTGAAGGCAGTAAGGTACTATGAGATATATAGTTCTTAGAAATCTGAAGTAAACTATGGTATGAGCAGTGGAAAAGTTGCAAAGCATGCAGGTAATCCACAAAGTTGTGGAAAGAGATGAATAGCAGACAGGCAGCAATTGCAACAGGAAAGGAGATTTTTCATCTAAGCAGAACTATGATTTGCATTGGTATTACAAAAATGATATAATACTGCTGTCTTTCCCATTCTATTGTATTTATTCTATTCTCTGTTCCACAGAGAAACCAGTATCACCCAAGTCTACAACACTGAAAAGCCCACCAAAAGGGTTTGAAACGTCTGCAATCAACAAAAGTTACTACAATGTGGTAAGTACTAGTACGTGTTTAACAACTGAAGGACCAGAAGGATTTGCCCCCTTAATGACCAGGCCATTTTTTTCCATGCGGCACTGCGTCGCTTTAACTGACATTTGCACTATCGTGCGACACTGTACCCAAACAAAATGTATGTCCTTTTTTTCCCACAAATAGGTTTTTATTTTTTTTTTCACTACAAACAAAAAAAGACCGACAATTTTTAGAAAAAAAAAATATATATATTTTTTTTTACTTTTTTCTATAATCAATATCCCAAATAATAAATTAAAAAAAAACTAATTTTTCATCAGTTTAGGCCAATATGTATTCTTCTACAAATTTTTGGTAAAGAAAATCGCAATAAGCCTATATTGATTGGTTTGCACAAAAGTTATAGTGCCTACAAAAAAAGGGCTAGATTTATGGCATTTTTATCATTTTTTTTTTATCAGTAATAATGGTGATCAGCGATTTTTAGCGGGACTGCGACATTGCGGCGGACAGATCAAACACTTTTGACACTTTTTTTTGGGACCAGTGATATACAGCGATCAGTGCTAAAAATAGTTTTTGCCCTCCCAGATGAAGCCACGTGGATGGTGGCATAATGCGTAGAGGTAGAGCCTGGCGGTGACATGCGTGAGACTTGTTGGATTTTAAATATTATATACTGTTTTTTTCTGAAATAAATGTGAGTGTAATAGATGAAGCTGGGTGGGTGAGGCTTATTCCATTTAACGTCTGGTACTGCCCTGTCATGTGGAGCCTTTTTCCTGATGGGAGTTTTCATTAGCTGTGAGCGAGTTTTACCCTTTCAGGGTCTAAGAAGGAGCACATGCATGATTGCACATCAATATTGGATTTATTTACATTTTTTACTTGAAGCACTTTTTTCTCAGTGTAATTTGAAAACACATTCTGTAATAAGATTTTTTGTTTCAGTCAACTGTTTTATACATTTACTATTTGTATATTTATTCAGCACATGCGTTTATTTCACATTATTGGATTTATATAGTATTTGTCAGATTGCAGCACCGCTATTACATTTTTTAGATATTCATTGTTTTGTGATAAAATTCTGGTAATAGCAGCAGCTAGATTTATTGCACATATGTCACACAGTTTCTGCGTTTATTTGTACTTTTTTATTCACCCACCACTAGGTGGCAGCGCACAACTACCACATATCCAGAGCTAAAAATAGCCACTGATTACTGTACAAATGTCACTGGCAGGGAAGGGGTTAACACTAGGGGGCGATCAAGGGGTTAAGTGTTCCCTAGGGAGGTGTGGGGGGGGTATAGTGACTGGAGGAGGAGACAGATCGCTGTTCCTAATCACTAGAAACAGCAGATCTGTCTCTCCTCCCCTGACAGAAGGGAGATCTGTCTGTTTACATTGACAGATCCCCATTCTGTCACGCACACCCCCTAGAGGTCTAAAGCGGCCGACGTACAATGACAGCGATTCGCCCATGAGAGCCAATCTGCCGCAGTACCACTGCAGCAGCTGGTCCTTAAAGTGGGGTTCCCATTTAAAAAAAAAAAATAATTAAAAGTCAGCAGCTACAAATACTGCAGCTGCTGACTTTTAATCGGACACTTACCTGTCCCAGGGTCCAGCGATGCGGGGATCGAAGCCCCGCTCGTCCCCCCCCTCCGCTCGGCGGCGCCGGCATTTTAACTGTGGGCGCCCGGCTGTGGCTTCACAGCCGGGCACCCACTGTGCATGCGCAAGCTGTGCCGCGTGCCGTCACTGGCCCCGTAATCATCTGGGACTGGTCACGTGTTCCAGATGATTGACAAGAGGGAGGGTGGTGAGGCGAGGGTAGTGATGTCGCCAGCCCAGGCACCGAAGGAGGCAGACAACGAGGGACCCCCTAGCAACAACCATTTAGAGGTGAGTAAAAAAAAAATTTTCTCCAAAGTTTTTTTTTTTTTTAGCACATTACTAATTTTTTTTTTTTGGGGGGTGGAACTCCACTTTAAGTGGTTAACTTGTACTGTTCGCTTTGGAGTTATGACTACGTAACTGCTGCACACTGTGTTTAGCAACAATTCAGTTTCTATTTATCTGCCAACCACCTCCTGGTTGTGTTTAAAAGCTAATACACCAGCCTATTTGCTATTATTCTCAGCCTTGAACCCAAAAGTCGTCATGGTTTAAGTCTAATGAACGAGCAATGAAAATCTGGATTATATAGCGATGGGCAAATACTTTTACCTTTTCACATTAAAAATAAACGCCTGTTAGGCCTCGTTCACGCCATGGGCAGAGACATGAGTTTTTCTGCACGCATTCTGCAAGGGCACAAAGAAAACAATTGTTCTTTATGTGCCCTGTTCACGCCACAACACTAGTATCACGTGCAGATTTTTTTCTGCGCTGGAATCTGCAACGTGTATAAAACTCACTGAAACGCGCATGTAAACTGATGTGATCTTAAAGAGGAGTTTCACCTTAAAAAAAAGTATTAAAAGCCAGCAGCTACAAATACTGCAGCTGCTGACTTTTAATAAATGGACACTTACCTGTCCAGGGTGTCTGCGATGTCGGCAGCAGATGACGAGGAATCGCTCAGTTCTTGGCTGCCCCCCGCCGCCATCCTTGGTCAGGGAATCAGGAAGGGAAGCGTTGCAGCTTCACTGCCTGGTTTCGTACTGCGCATGCGCGAGTTGCGCTGCGCGTCTTCACTGGTCCCCGTTGTTGTGTTGTGGGAACTGTGTGTTTCCCAGAACACAACGGGGGTTAGTACAGCAGGTGGTTAGTACAGCAATCTCCCCTGCTGTGCTTTTGTGTTCTCTCTTCCCACACACCACAACACTTCGGTCAGTGCTCCCAGCCATTGGCTGAGAGCGCTTATCGGGAGCTGGTGAGCACACCTTTTTCGGTCATGACTCTGTTGGACCCGCTTCCAAATGTTGTCCAGTTTCTATTGAACCGGCCGATGGCCCCCTACATTCGGCCTGTGTGTACTAGGCTTAAAGTCCTATCAGCAGTACTTATGGTTTTTCTCCCCCTACAGTTCAACGTACTCTGTATGAGAATTTTTTTTTTTTTCTGGACTTGTTTGGATCCAGTACTGATAATGGCCATATGCTTGGCACTTGTGGGGCTTTACTTCAGCTTTCAGCCATAGCAACCTGCCACCAACACTTACTTTGGGCTGAGTCTCTGAAATTTGAAAGTCTTTGTAACTGCTATTTTAAAACCTAGGTAGGTCAAAACTGACAAATGAATGGAACTGTTGATTGTAGACTGCTGTGGGTAAATGCTGATGGAAAGCTCCAACATTGCTTACAAATTGTCACATGTTTAGCCATCTCCTATAAACATACTGTACCTGCTGATAAAATCTTGTAAAACTTTTTGGACTTTGTCTGAAATTGTCTTTGCGTAGCTTTTCCAAACCTGTCCCATCCACAATGTTTTCCTGGTACTCTTAAGCCTCGTACACACGGTCTGATTTTTGTCATAAGGGCATTTGCAGGATTTTGTCTAGCATACTAACTATCCGCAAATTGTCGTTTGACAAACACGAACGTAGTGACGTACTATGAGTGTATAAAGAGGAAGTTAATTTCTCAAGCCCCACCCTTTGGGCCCCTTCTGCTAATTTCGTGTTAGTAGAAGTTTGGTGAGCGTTGATTCACGATTTTCAGATGGTACAAAACAAATGCCTTTTAAAATATGTTTTGCATACCTACATTAGTATCACCAGCAAAGCAGCTTCATTATTATCCCATTAACCACTTCAGCCCCAGAAGATTTGGCTGCTCAATGACCAGAGCACTTTTTGCGATACGGCACAGCTTCGGTTTAACTAACAATTGCGCGGTCGTGCGATGTTGTACCCAAACAAAATTGACGTCCTTTTTTCCCCACAAATAGAGCTTTCTTTTGGTGGTATTTGATCAACACTGCAGTGTTTATTTTTTGCACTATAAACAAAGTGACAATTTTGAAAAAAAAAACCCACAATAATTTGTACTTTTTGCTATAACAAATATCCCCAATTTTTTTTAAAAAAAAGCTAATTTTTTTTCTCAGTTTGGGCCAATATGCATTCTTCTACATATTTTTGGTAATAAATATCGCAATAAGCGTATATTGATTGGTTCGCACAAAAGTTATAGCGTCTTCAAAATAGGGGATAGATTTATGGCATTTTTATTATTTTTTTTTTACTAGTAATGGCGGTGATCTGCGATTTTTATCATGACTGCGACATTATGGCGGACACATCAGACACTTTTGACACATTTTTGGGACGATTGACAATTATACAGCGATCAGTGCTATAAAAATGCACTGATTACTGTATAAATGTCACTGGCAGGGAAGGGGTTAACACGAAGGGGCGATCAAGGGGTTAACTGTGTTCCCTGACTGTGTGTTCTAACTATAGGGGGAGGGGACTGACTATAGGAGATGAAAGATCGTAGTTCCTAGCTATTAGGAACTCACGATCTGCATCTCCTCTCAGAACAGGGATGTGTGGGTGTTTATACAGCGATCAGTGCTATAAAAATGCAGGTGAGAAATAAGATTCTCTGGTCTGAGATCAAGATAGAACTTTTTGGCCTTAATTCTAAGTGGTATGTGTGGAGAAAACCAGGCACTGCTCATCACCTGTCCAATACAGTCCCAACAGTGAAGCATGGTGGTGGCAGCATCATGCTGTGTGGGTGTTTTTCAGCTGCAGGGACAGGATGACTGGTTGCAATCGAGGGAAAGATAAATGCGGCCAAGTACAGGGATATCCTGGACGAAAACCTTTCTCCAGAGTGCTCAGGACCTCAGACTGGGCCGAAGGTTTACCTTCCAACAAGAAAATGATTTTAATAAATCTGCAAAAATGTCATCAATTCAGTGTTTTTTTTGTCAATATGGGGTGCTGTGTGTACATTAATGAGGAAAAAAATTAACTTAAATGATTTTATCAGATGGCTGCAATATAACAAAGAGTGAAAAATGTAAGGGGGTCTGAATACTTTCCGTCCTATCTATCTATCTATATCTATATATCTATATATCTATATAGATATATATATATATATATATATATATATATATATATATATATATATATATATATATATATATATATATATATATATATATACCGTATTTATCGGCGTATAACACACTTAAAATCAGGGGAAAATCGTGGGTGCGTGTTATACATCGATCCCCGCTATTTTGTGAACTATCGGAGCGATCGCCGCCGACATTCACATAGCGTGTATTTTTAAATATGGCGCCGCGGAGTTCGGAGGGATTAGGGGGCGCTCGTTCAGCTGAACGAGCGCCGCCGAGAACACAGTGACTGGGTGGAGCCGAGATACACATAGCCGAGGGTTCTCGGCTCTTTTCGGCGCCGTTCACAGTCCCGCCCAGTCCCGCCATTGGACCTCTGTTATGTCCATCATAGGGACTGGGCGTGACTGTGAACGGCGCAGAGAATAGCCGAGAACCCTCGGCTATGTGTATCTCTGCTCCGCCCAGTCACTGTGTTCTCGGCGGCGCTCGTTCAGCTGAACGAGCGCCCCCGAGTCCCTCCGAACTCCGCGGCACCATATTTAAAAATACACAGTGTAACTTGTGTATGTCGGCGGCGGTGTATGTTGGGGACAAGGCTGCACTGACCACTGGGGACATGGCTGCACTGGGGACATGGCTGCACTGGGGACATGGCTGCACTGGGGACAAGGCTGCACTGACCTCTGGGGACATGGCTGCACTGACCACTGGGGACATGGCTGCACTGACCACTGGGGACATGGCTGCATTGGGGACAAGGCTGCACTGACCACTGGGGACAAGGCTGCACTGACCACTGGGGACATGGCTGCACTGGGGACAAGGCTGCACTGACCACTGGGGACAAGGCTACACTGACCACTGGGGACATGGCTGCACTGGGGCAAAGCTGCACTGACAAGGCTACACTGATAATTCTGCACTGGGGCAAAGCTGCACTGACAAGGCTGCAGATGGACACCGATAACGCTGCATTGATGGGCATTTAAATGTAAGTTTTTTTTTTCCTTAAACTTCCCTCCTAAACTTGGGGTGCGTGTTATACGCCGGCGCGTGTTATACGCCGATAAATACGGTGTATGTATGTATGTATGTATATATATATATATATATATATATATATGTGTGTATATATGTGTGTGTGTGTATATATATATATATATATATATATATACACACACACATACATATACACACAGTCCCTGACAAAAGTCTTGTGGCTTCTCTATTTTGTAGAAACTCCTGCTATTAACCTGACTTTTAATTAATCAATTGGTGTTAAAAATAGCTCATATGAAAAGCTAAAGCCCTCCCAAATGATGTTTAATGCACTGAAATAAATTAGTTTCACTGAAAAAAGATTTATCATTTAATCAAGACAGACAGGTCAAATTTTGGCAAGACAAAAGTTTTGTCGCCTATACAGAAATTGAACAACTTTACTGAAAATCCAAAAATATTAAGTAGTGCTGCTGTGAGATCCAAATTTAATATCTTGTTTGACTTCCATGAGCTTGAAGGACCGCATCCATGCGGTTTGGCAAGGATTCATACAATTTATTGATGAAGTCATCAGGAATAGCAAAGAAAACAGTTTTGCATGCCTCCCAGAGTTCATCAATATTCTTTGGTTTCGTCTTCCATGCTTCATCTTTCATCCTACACTACATATGCTCAATGATGTTCATGTCTGGTGACTGGGCTGGCCAATCCTGGAGCATCTTGATCTTCTTTGCCTTTAAGGAACTTTGATGTGGAGATGGAAGTATGCGATGGAGCACCATCCTGCTGCAAAATTTGGCCTTTTTTATGGTTGGGAATATAGGAGGTAGCTAAGATTTCTTGGTATTTTAGACTATTGATGTTGCATTCCACCCTGCAGATCCCTCGCACACCCCCATACTGGATGCAACCCCAGACCATGATTTTGCCTCCACCAAACTTCACTGTTTTCTGGGTAAATCTCAGCTCCATGCGGGTTCCAGTAGGTCTCCTGCAAAATTTGCGGCGACTCTGGTGTAATTCAACAGAAGATTCATCTGAAAAATCCACCTTCTGCCACTTTTCCAGAGTCCATCCTTTTAGCAGGCTGTGGCCCTTGGCAAATGCCACAAGGTTTTTCAATTGTCTTTTTTGTTTAGTGCTGGCTTATGAGCACTGATTCGACCAAGGAGGCCATTTCGAGACAGAATCCAACAAACTGTTCTGGTTGACACGGACTTCAGGTGACCAGGTCTCGTGGAGCTTTGCTGCAGTGAAAAATGGGCTGGCCTTTAATTTTCGAGCCAAAAAACGGTCCTCTCGAGCAGTTGTCTTGCTGGGTCGGCCTGACCTGGCCTTGTCCAAAACGTCTCCAGTCTCTTCAAATCTTTTTTTTTATCCTCTGAACTTGACGCTGAGACACATTGAAGGTGTCTGCCACATCAGCAGTGGATCTGGTCTTCAGCCTCTTGATAATCAACACTTTAGTCTCCGGGTGAATCTTAGGCATGTTTGCAGAGGTCTAGTTGCAGTTGAGAAGGTCTACTGTACTGGTGTTCTTTTTATATATATACACACCTGAGACCTAATTGATCCATTATTAGTCACAGGTGAAGCTCATATAACAAGGCGACAACACTTATGTCTTGGCAAAAATTGACTCAATGGGCTTTACCAAGCTGTGAATATTAGAATACTTTTTGTCAGTTTCGTTTTGCACTGAAACATTATTACAAAAGCTGTTGGGATTAAAATGACCCATTTTTTGTAACAAAATCTTGATTAGAAATATATTTTAGCGGCACTTCAGGTCAATTTGTACACAAGCGACAAGGCTTTTGTCAGGGACTATATATATATATATATATATATATATATATATATATGTATATATATATGTATATATATATATATATATATATATATATATATATATATATCTATCTTTTCATGTGACAACACTGAAGAAATTACACTTTGCTACAATGTAAAGTAGTGAGTGTACAGCTTATATAACAGTATAAATTTGCAGTCCCCTCAAAATAACACAACACACTGCCATTAATGTCTAAACCAGTGGCAACAAAAGTGAGTACGCCCCTAAGTAAAAATGTCCATATTGGGCCCATTAAGCCCCTCCCCCCCACGATGTCATGTGACTCATTAGTGTTACAAGGTCTCAGGTGTGAATGGAGAGCAGGTGTGTTAAATTTGTTGTTATCGCTCTCATACTGGTCACTGGAAGTTCAACATTGCACCGCATGGCAAAGAACTCTCTGAGGATCTTAAAAGAATTGCTCTACAAAAAGATTGCATAGGCTCTAAGAAGATTGCCAAGATCCTGAAACTGAGCTGCAGCATGGAGGCCAAGGCCATACAGGACAGGTTTCACTTGGAACAGGCCTCGCCATGGTCGACCAAAGAAGTTGAGTACACACGCTCAACGTCATATCCAGAGGTTGTCTTTGGGAAATAGACATTATGAGTGCTGCCAGCATTGCTGCAGAGGTTGAAGGGGTGGGGGGTCAGCCTGTCAGTAGTCAGACCATGCGCTGAACACTGCATCAAATTGGTCTGCATGGCTGTAATCCCAGAAGGAAGACTCTTCTAAAGATGAGGCACAAGAAAGCCCGCAGTTTGCTGAAGACAAGCATGCTAAGGACATGGATTACTGGAACCATGTCCTGTAGTCTGATGAGACCAAGATAAACTTATTTGGTTCAGATGGTGTCAAGCATGTGTGGTGGCAACCAGATGAGAACAAAGACAAGTGTGTCTTGCCTACAGTCAAGCATGGTCATGGGAGTGTCATGGTCTGGGGATGCTTAAGTGCTGTCGGCACTGGGGAGCTACAGTTCATTGAGGGAACCATGAATGGCATGTACTGTGACATACTGAAGCAGAGCATGTTCCCCTCTCTTAGGAGACTGGGCCACAGGGCAGTATTACAACATAATGACCCCAAACACACCTAAAGAAGTTGAGGGTAAAGGTGATGGACTGGCCAAGCATGTCTCCAGACCTAAACCCTATTGAGCATCTGTGGGGCATCCTCAAATGGAAGGTGGAGGAGCTCAAGGTCTCTAATATCCACCAGCTCTGTGATGTCATCATGGAGGAGTGGAGGAGGACTCCAGTGGCAGCGTGTGAAGCTCTGGCGAACTCCATGCACAAGAGGGTTAAGGCAAATAATTGTGGCCACACAAAATATTGACACTTTGGGACCAATTTGGACATTTTCACTGAGGTATGCTCACTTTTGTTGCCAGCGGTTTGGACGGTAATGACTGTGTTGAGTTATTTTGAGGGGACAGCAAATTTACACTGTTATACAAGCTGTACACTCACTACTTTACATTGTAGCAAAGTGTCATTTCTTCAGTGTTGTCACATGAAAAGATATAATAAAATATTTATAAAAATGCGAGGGGTGTACCCACTTTTGTGAGATACAGTGTGTGTGTGTGTGATATATACTGTATAATATATTGATTTCAACTCTTTCGTCCACTGCATGTTACAGATGTGAAAACCTGTACAACTGTCACCCCTCTCTTCCTAACACCTATGCTTACTAACCTGTGTAGTAAAGATGTAGATACTTGCCTATTTTCATGCCAGCATGGCTGCAAGGGAGAGAAGAGCGAGCTGACAATGAATGGGCCATTGAAGCCTATGGATGACATCACTGATTCAAGCTTTACTAGCTGTTGCTGGAACGCTTTCTTCTCTTCCCCTGCAGCACGGCTGGCTGACATGGGAGTTCACGTGACCAGGCCAGAAAATAGGCACATACAACCATGTTTCTTACACAGGTTAGTAAGCATAGGTGTTAAAAGGGGAGAAATGGACAGTTTTAAAAGTAGTTGGGTTTAAGCAGTAATTCCACTGTAAATTGATGGTAAACCTGTGCACGTGCTAGGCCTTTAGGTGCAAATGCTGCGTTTTTTACTGATTTAAACTTACGGTAGATGCATTATTGTCTGTGGAACCATGCACACTATTGAGTAATGATCAGCAATACAGTGATGAGTACACAGCAGTAAAACAAAAATATTTGTTTTTTACATTTTAAGTGCAGTAATTTACACTTTTTTTTTCTAATTTTACCCATCTATACGCTTATACACCTTTACTTGCTTATGCTCAACATTACTCAAGGTCTTTACTCAGTTTTTTTTTTTTTTTTTTACTCATGGACTTTGTCAAGAAGTTCCTGAGTAAACATTAGAGCTGCACGATTCTGGCCAAAATGAGAATCTTTTTTGCTTAGAATAAAAAGATCACGATTCTCGCGACATAAAATCTTTTACATTAAAAAAAAAAAAATGGGCTAACTTTACTGGTTAGATTTTTTTTTTTTAATTCATTAAAGTAATTTTTTTAAAAAAAAATTGCATTTGAAAGACCGCTGTGCAAATACAGTGTGACATAAAATATTGCAACAACCACCATTTTATTCTCTAGGATGTCTACTAAAAAATATATATATATAATGTTTGGGGGTTCTAAGTAATTTTCTAGCAAAAAAAATGATTTTATATTGAAACCAACAAATGTCAAAAAAAGGTTTAGTGTTTAAGTGGTTAAACTTTTTTTTCACTTTCACACAGTCAATTCCATTGACAAATTGTTACAATGTTTATACTTAAGTTCCACTGATAAGGAATGTTGTGATTCCTGGCAGACTGGCCAGTTTTTCCCTTCTTTTCTTTTGATGGCTGTGGCTTCAGAAGAGCAGAGAGAATTCTTTGCATAGAAAGAATTGTGAAACACTTTAGTCAAGATCGCGATAACGATTCTTGATGATTAATTGTGCAGCTCTAGTAAACATCCTTAAATATTTAAACCCGTGTGCAACTGGCCTTAGTGTGCATTAAAGCATAAGTGCGAATGGGGACTTGATGTTCCCAGAAAAACTATTTTTGTAAATGTATTTATATTTTTTGTGATAACATTCAAAATCTACCTAAATCTTTACCTATCAATTGATTTGTGTTATATATACTGTATATATTTTAAGTAATTTATTGTTCATTTATAATTTTGCAGGGAAATATAGCAATGGTTTGAGTGTTGTAAGTTATTTCATAAATGTTGTTCTTCCTCAAAAATAATGCCTATTTGTAAGATGTGCTGTTCTTATTTCAGTCCAATTCTGTATTGCAGTGTATCATCAATGCGGGTAGATGATATTGCAGATGTGTTGGTTGTGTGATGCATAGGCAGGCTTTGGGCTTGTACAAGTCAATGACATCAGCTTGACATCCATTTGACAACCTCCTGAGATAATTCAGAATTCTTGGACAGTGCGTTTGACTTGCAGCTATCCCTCTGTCCTGGATTTTAATTGCTTCAAGTTTTGCACCCACACAGACCTGTATAAGAATGTAGGGCTGAAACAACTAATCGATTAATCGACAACTAATCGATTATGAAATTAATCGATTACTATTTTCATAATCGATTAATCGGCCAGTAACATAATGGGGTTAAAAAAATTTAAAATTAGCCCTTTATAGTACAAAAAGAGCAAATAATCGCTACTGTAAATATTACTTTCACAGGTCTACAGTAAAAAAAAAAATGAATCCCTTACAGTAGTGATTACGGTATCTGCTTTTTTTGTACTATAAAGGGCTAATTTTCATTATTTTAACCCCATTCACTAAATGGGGTTCAAAATAATTAATGTTACTAAACGTAAAAGCAAACTGCATAAGTGTCTACTGAGCCTTATGCTGGCCACACGGATCAATTTTCAGACAAGAATATTCAGACAAAATATCTTTGTAAATTAAATTTAATCCTACATATCGGTTGTATACCAAAAATGGAGAGCCGACATGTAGGGTAAATTAAAGGCGCTCAAAAACACTTCAGATGTAACTAGGTTGTATCAACATTTATGACAATGTCTGGTGATTAGGCAAGTTCCCTGGATATATATATATGAAATATATATATCAGTGTATCTAAATGTGAAGTGATGGTGATACCCTTTATCTATGAACCAATCACCTGGGTGTGATACACCTCTAATGAGCACAAGCAATATGCAAAATAAAATTGTATACTTGACCGCATACAATAGTGGTGACACCCTCTAATAATAAATTAGTGATCTGAATGTGCCATGCTGAATTAACAACATGCCTCAGAAGTGCATATAAAAAACAAAACAAAACTGTGCTAACACAAATTATATAGTAGTGATATAATCTAATTAGTGAATCAATCAGCGGAGTGTATCACACCCCTATCAATCGGCAGATTGACTAGGTAAAATTCATATGATTACCATAATAGTGATACCCTCTCCTAATGAATAGGTTATCTGTGTACGGCACACTAAATGAATGGCGGACCACACACACACAAAAAAACTGCAAAAATAAAGAGATTAAATAGACGAAAATTATCCACCTCTGTACTGTGAAATAATTGCAAACCTTTTTAACGTGACAGCAATGTAATATGTGACAATCATGCATATGGTTCAGTTCATGCTGCAAAGTTCAAAACTCTAAATACAGTCCATGAATAGAACCAGCCTTCAGTGGGCTGTAGGTGATCTAAACTGGTGACGGTGAAAAAAATAATAAATCCAGTGCTCCACACAAATGATTCTTCAGTGAAAAAATATCAACTTGTTGAGAAGCTCCGTGTTTCTTCCACCTCACCACTGTGCTAGTGAATCGCACTCTCCAGACCTGCACTCACCGAAATAGTGTGCCCGAACTCTCATGCAAGGCAAAACCAGCTTTCTTTACCACACTCATGGGCAAATATTGTATACGAGGTTTCACAGGAATGATGTTCAATGGATCCACATAAAAGAGAAGGAGTGCTCCAATAGTGTAATTCAGTAACAACAATTTATTAAAATCACTGCAAACTTCATACATAGCACTCACATTTAGAAAACTTGAATAAGCTCAACACTTGTGATAAACTTCAACTCAGTGGATACAACAATAACAATGGTCACGGCGGACCCGAGGTGTACAGCTGCTAGATGTGCTCTCACCCCTCCCTCGGGATACCTCCGTCTCTCCGTGCGCTCGTATCCTATTCTCCTGTGTGGCTACCAGCAAGTACGTCACAACTCACAGCCACGCCCCGACATGTTTCGTCATAGATCGACTTCCTCAAGGGATTGGCTGTGTTAGCTGTCACTCAACTCTTTTATCCCATCTAAAGTGCACGCCCACTGGGTTACGTCATGCGCATGCGCACACCTCGCGTCCCCGTGCGCTCAATACAATGAAATCTCACACAGCAGAAAGAAGGAATACAGGCATGAGTAGTTATACTACAAATGATTATGTTTGACAGAATAATGGCAATCTATCAAGGTAGAAGTATATAGAAGTAAAGCGCAAAGCCCCACACACATACAGCTACTGCTTCTATATCAGTCTGCAGTTGTATTGCTCTCTGACATAGCAAACCAACCATCTGAAAATACTGATAGCCTGTGCCATATATATCGCAAAGTTACATCGCTAAGTGAATGACCAGATTAGATCTACTTTTTTACCAGTCGAGATCTCCAACTGGTATAAAAATACAATAAAATAAAATAAAATAAAATGAAAAATGGAATAAATTAAAAACTCCGTTGTGGCTTTTTAACATGATTAAATGCTATGATCTGACTATATATGTGATCTAATAAATTATGAAATTAAATTATCAATATTGTTAAAATATCTAATATAAGTTTTAAAAAGCATAATGTATTCAATGTTGAATTCTGATTACAGGATAAATGCCAATGAAGAAATAAAATAATATACATGATATATAAATGTTCTATATGGATACCAACTACACACCCCCGCTGGTTATAACCCATATTGACAAAAGCCTCATGCGTATAAAAATCAATCAAAAAAATTGTTCACAATAAAAATTGTTCCCCCTTCTATAGATAGTTTAAAAGGATTCAATTGTGATCAGGATAACGATCACCATAATTGAATTCCAGGACATAATCTATGTCACAGAGACAATCACCCGTATCTTCCCTTTGATGGTGGGTTAGTTCCACTAGAAGGGGAACGTCCTATTTTTTGTAGTATACCAGTCAGCGTGTATCCCACAAAGTATACCATCATGGAACAGGGGAAAATAAGGGGGGGGTTGTGTATAAGCCTACATCCCCTAATCCCCTAATGTAGTTGAAGGCAGGGTAGGGACATGTATATAACATGCACTCCCTAAACTATTCGCTGAAATATACCAGAACCTTATAGGTAACATCCTGAAATAGGAGAGTTACCGTAGGTGAATTGACCATCCTAAACCCAAGAGTAGCCTATATATATAGTATTCCAAATGATAAAATACATAGCGGATAATGTGTAAAGATTGTAGGTTAGAAGTCATTGATGAAGCAATTTAAATCTAATTCAATGTTCAATCCTCTGGGAGTGAGGCTCTTCATCAAATATATCCATTTGGTTTCTCGCTGGGATAGGTCCCTCACTCTGTTGGATCCTCTCCAGGAGGGATGTACAGTATCAATCCCACAGAATTGTAATGATGATGGATCTTGTTGATGTTTTTCCCTAAAATGTAGGGAGACACTGTGGTATTTATATCCATTCTTGATATTCGTTAGATGTTCCGAGATCCTAATCTTTAACAATCTCTTTGTTCTCCCTACATACAGAAGGCCGCACGGGCACCACATAAGGTAGACCACATGTGATGAATTACATGCGCTAAATTCCTTAATATCAAAGGATTCTCCATCCCTATTGGTTACATTAGTGACTCCTCTGTGGTTGACTTTAACGGTCCTGCAGCAAATACACTTTCTACAACTGTAGAAACCTCTAAAGTCAAATTTCAACAAGTTCTTTCCAGGTGGATCTAAAATCTTCTTAACTACATGGTCCCCAAAGTTCGGGGCTTTCCTGTAGATGAATGTAGGTCGAGTTGGTAACAGCTCTCCCAGATGCCTATCCTTGCATAAAATATGCCAGTATTTCCTGAAAATATTTTCAATGTCTTTATACTGGCAATGAAAACCAGAAATAAAACCGAATTGGTGTCTGCTGTCACTAGAAGTATTCTCCGATTTTTTTTAGGCACTGTTCCCTAGGCACTAATGCCACCTCCTGAGCGATTTTATTTAATTCATCCTCCCGATAACCTCTTTGTATGAATCTATTTTTAAGAACATAGGCATCTGGGAGAGGTGTTACCAACTCGACCTACATTCATCTACAGGAAAGCCCAGAACTTTGGGGACCATGTAGTTAAGAAGATTTTAGATCCACCTGGAAAGAACTTGTTGAAATTTGACTTTAGAGGTTTCTACAGTTGTAGAAAGTGTATTTGCTGCAGGACCGTTAAAGTCAACCACAGAGGAGTCACTAATGTAACCAATAGGGATGGAGAATCCTTTGATATTAAGGAATTTAGCACATGTAATTCATCACATGTGGTCTACCTTATGTGGTGCCCGTGCGGCCTTCTGTATGTAGGGAGAACAAAGAGATTGTTAAAGATTAGGATCTCGGAACATATAACGAATATCAAGAATGGATATAAATACCACAGTGTCTCCCTACATTTTAGGGAAAAACATCAACAAGATCCATCATTATTACAATTCTGTGGGATTGATACTGTACATCCCTCCTGGAGAGGATCCAACAGAGTGAGGGACCTATCCCAGCGAGAAACCAAATGGATATATTTGATGAAGAGCCTCACTCCCAGAGGATTGAACATTGAATTAGATTTAAATTGCTTCATCAATGACTTCTAACCTACAATCTTTACACATTATCCGCTATGTATTTTATCATTTGGAATACTATATATATAGGCTACTCTTGGGTTTAGGATGGTCAATTCACCTACGGTAACTCTCCTATTTCAGGATGTTACCTATAAGGTTCTGGTATATTTCAGCGAATAGTTTAGGGAGTGCATGTTATATACATGTCCCTACCCTGTCTTCAACTACATTAGGGGATTAAGGGATGTAGGCTTATACACAACCCCCCCCTTATTTTCCCCTGTTCCATGATGGTATACTTTGTGGGATACACGCTGACTGGTATACTACAAAAAATAGGACGTTCCCCTTCTAGTGGAACTAACCCACCATCAAAGGGAAGATACGGGTGATTGTCTCTGTGACATAGATTATGTCTTGGAATTCAATTATGGGGATCGTTATCCTGATCACAATTGAATCCTTTTAAACTATCTATAGAAGGGGGAACAATTTTTATTGTGAACAATTTTTTTGATTGATTTTTATACGCATGAGGCTTTTGTCAATATGGGTTATAACCAGCGGGGGTGTGTAGTTGGTATCCATATAGAACATTTATATATCATGTATATTATTTTATTTCTTCATTGGCATTTATCCTGTAATCAGAATTCAACATTGAATACATTATGCTTTTTAAAACTTATATTAGATATTTTAACAATATTGATAATTTAATTTCATAATTTTTTATTAGATCACATAAATAGTCAGATCATAGCATTTAATCATGTTAAAAAGCCACAACGGAGTTTTTAATTTATTCCATTTTTCATTTTATTTTATTTTATTTTATTTTATTGTATTTTTATACCAGTTGGAGATCTCGACTGGTAAAAAAGTAGATCTAATCTGGTCATTCACTTAGCGATGCAACTTTGCGATATATATGGCACAGGCTATCAGTATTTTCAGATGGTTGGTTTGCTATGTCAGAGAGCAATACAACTGCAGACTGATATAGAAGCAGTAGCTGTATGTGTGTGGGGCTTTGCGCTTTACTTCTATATACTTCTACGTTGATAGATTGCCATTATTCTGTCAAACATAATCATTTGTAGTATAACTACTCATGCCTGTATTCCTTCTTTCTGCTGTGTGAGATTTCATTGTATTGAGCGCACGGGGACGCGAGGTGTGCGCATGCGCATGACGTAACCCAGTGGGCTTGCACTTCAGATGGGATAAAAGAGTTGAGTGACAGCTAACACAGCCAATCCCTTGAGGAAGTCGATCTATGACGAAACATGTCGGGGCGTGGCTGTGAGTTGTGACGTACTTGCTGGTAGCCACACAGGAGAATAGGATACGAGCGCACGGAGAGACGGAGGTATCCCGAGGGAGGGGTGAGAGCACATCTAGCAGCTGTACACCTCGGGTCCGCCGTGACCATTGTTATTGTTGTATCCACTGAGTTGAAGTTTGAAGTTTATCACAAGTGTTGAGCTTATTCAAGTTTTCTAAATGTGAGTGCTATGTATGAAGTTTGCAGTGATTTTAATAAATTGTTGTTACTGAATTACACTATTGGAGCACTCCTTCTCTTTTATGTGGATCCATTGAACATCATTCCTGTGAAACCTCGTATACAATATTTGCCCATGAGTGTGGTAAAGAAAGCTGGTTTTGCCTTGCATGAGAGTTCGGGCACACTATTTCGGTGAGTGCAGGTCTGGAGAGTGCGATTCACTAGCACACAGGGGCGGATCCAGGGGGGGGGCAACAGGGCAATTGCCCCCCCCGAAATAATAGCACACACACTCTTAATGTAACTGTCTCCTGCGCTCCGCTGCCGGCCCGAGTCTCTCTCACATGTGCCGATCAGCGGCGCCGAGAGAGAGACTCGCGTGTGGTATGTACGGGTGGCGGCGGCGGTCACTGACACTGAAGGTGGGTGGAGCCTCTTCCCTGCTCTGCACTCGTTGCTAGACGCCAGGCGGCCCTGGCATTAGCAACGAGTGACGTCACGGTCAGTCACACTCACACTGCAGTGAGTGAGTGAGTCACGGCGTCACGTCGGAGGTCGGACTCGAGTCTCTCAGAGCCGACCGACGTGACAGTGTGACAGGGCCTGGAGCGGGCGGCTGCTGTGTGACTGAGGCTGAGCGAGGCAGCGAGCAGGCAGGTGTTGAAGCCGCTCCCCTTCTGATAATGTGACTGAAGGGACGTTGCGTCGCGGCCATCTTGGTACTCCCGCACTTGTCCACAGTAAGCCTAGTGTTTGTAAGTCGGCAAGCGGACATCTTTATACACCCACCAGAGTCTTGCTTATCATAGTTATTTTCAACAGTAAACTCAACTTATATTTCACTAAATAAGCTGAGTTTACTATTAAAAATAACTGTGAAAAGCAAGACTCCGGTGGGTGTATAAAGATGTCTGCTTACCGACTTCTAACTCTAGTCTTACTGCTGACAAGTGAGGGTGTACCAAGATGGCCGCAATGCAACATGCTTTTGCATGCATGTTCTGATGAGTTACAATATCTCTCACTGCCCGCCCTCACTCTAGGACACATCCACTGGCAACTTGGCAAGTGACAATCCGCATGTTGTGGCAGGCGACATTGGCAAGTGACAATCCGCATGTTGTGGCAAGCGACATTGGCAAGTGACAATCTGCATGTTGTGGCAGGCGACATTGGCAAGTGAAAATCCGCATCTTGTGGCAGGCGACATTGGCAAGTGACAATCTGCATGTTGTGGCAGGCGACATTGGCAAGTGACAATCCGCATCTTGTGGCAGGCGACATTGGCAAGTGACAATCTGCATGTTGTGGCAGGCGACATTGGCAAGTGACAATCCGCATCTTGTGGCAGGCGACATTGGCAAGTGACAATCCGCATCTTGTGGCAGGCGACATTGGCAAGTGACAATCCGCATCTTGTGGCAGGCGACATTGGCAAGTGACAATCCGCATCTTGTGGCAGGCGACATTGGCAAGTGACAATCCGCATCTTGTGGCAGGCGACATTGGCAAGTGACAATCCGCATCTTGTGGCAGGCGACATTGGCAAGTGACAATCCGCATGTTGTGGCAGGCGACATTGGCAAGTGACACGCTCAGGGCTCCCAATGATTCTGCATTATGGTGAGTTGAACGATTTCATTTTACATTACAATGTAATAATATAAATAATGCGCCTCAATCATCCTGACACCACATCAACCATGGTGCTGTTATGATTGAAGCGCCAACACCAGCCATTGCCCGACAAATTGCCCGCAAAATTTTATGGCAGTGCCCCTCCCGAGACTAGGCTCTGGATCCGCCCCTGCTAGCACAGTGGTGAGGTGGAAGAAACACGGAGCTTCTCAACAAGTTGATATTTTTTCACTGAAGAATCATTTGTGTGGAGCACTGGATTTATTATTTTTTTCACCGTCACCAGTTTAGATCACCTACAGCCCACTGAAGGCTGGTTCTATTCATGGACTGTATTTAGAGTTTTGAACTTTGCAGCATGAACTGAACCATATGCATGATTGTCACATATTACATTGCTGTCACGTTAAAAAGGTTTGCAATTATTTCACAGTACAGAGGTGGATAATTTTCGTCTATTTAATCTCTTTATTTTTGCAGTTTTTTTGTGTGTGTGTGGTCCGCCATTCATTTAGTGTGCCGTACACAGATAACCTATTCATTAGGAGAGGGTATCACTATTATAGTAATCATATGAATTTTACCTAGTCAATCTGCCGATTGATAGGGGTGTGATACACTCCGCTGATTGATTCACTAATTAGATTATATCACTACTATATAATTTGTGTTAGCACAGTTTTGTTTTGTTTTTTATATGCACTTCTGAGGCATGTTGTTAATTCAGCATGGCACATTCAGATCACTAATTTATTATTAGAGGGTGTCACCACTATTGTATGCGGTCAAGTATACAATTTTATTTTGCATATTGCTTGTGCTCATTAGAGGTGTATCACACCCAGGTGATTGGTTCATAGATAAAGGGTATCACCATCACTTCACATTTAGATACACTGATATATATATTTCATATATATATATCCAGGGAACTTGCCTAATCACCAGACATTGTCATAAATGTTGATACAACCTAGTTACATCTGAAGTGTTTTTGAGCGCCTTTAATTTACCCTACATGTCGGCTCTCCATTTTTGGTATACAACCGATATGTAGGATTAAATTTAATTTACCATTGTTTTTTATTGCCATTTAAAGGGGCAGCTCAACATTTTTCTATACCGATTAGTTCATTCTAAACCACTTTCACTGGTGTTTGTATTGTTCTTAATAGTTTTTAGGAGGGCAACTTTGGCGCGGTGGAGGTGTTCCTCGTGCAGAGGGCGATGGCATTTAGGACACTTGGGTATCAAAATATCTTTGTACATTCGCTGAATGAAAGAATGTTGTTTTAAATTTTCACTTGTTTTTAACATTCTGTTTTTAAAATGAATGTAATTTCTGAACGAAAACCACATACACTGTCTGAAAATTCCTTTGACCAAGAAGTTTTCTATTTCTAAATTTTCCCATCACTGTCGTTTTGACCCCACTAACGATTAGAAAATCAAACAAACGTTCTTAAAATGACATATTTTTTGAAGGAAGATATTGTTTGTTTTGTT
Organism: Lithobates clamitans; assembly: GCA_037952925.1. Classification (NCBI taxonomy): domain Eukaryota; kingdom Metazoa; phylum Chordata; class Amphibia; order Anura; family Ranidae; genus Lithobates; species Lithobates clamitans. The sequence continues at coordinate 9,558,606 of JBBGZY010000429.1, forward strand.
TTTTAATAAAAAAATTTGATCTCTGAGTCTGATGATATTTACCAGATTCACCCTCTAATAGTATATACAGTGTATATCTCCTCTAATAGTATATACAGTGTATATCTCCTCTAATAGTATATACAGTGTATATCTCCTCTAATAGTATATACAGTGTATATCTCCTCTAATAGTATATACAGTATATCTTTCCTCTATATTTTGCCCCCTAACCATATAGTTGGTTATTTATATTTACCACTGCATAGAGATATTTCAGAATAAATTGTGTTTTTTTTTTAAACTTTTCATATTGACTAAATTATACACCACACTCTTTTTTAAAGTTATTAATCGATTAATCGACACAATAATCGGCCAACTAATCGATTATGAAAATAATCGTTAGTTGCAGCCCTATAAGAATGCATTACCCGTTTAAAGCGAACCAAACAAATTGACACAGGCCACAACTCTGTTTTGTGATGAAGCAAGAATGTAGTAATACAGTGGATAGGGTTTAAGCACGAAGCATGTTATGAACACCAATGTGTATTTTGAATATTTTTACCTATGCGGTCACATAGTTTTGTTTAGTATGTGTTGTATTACTGGGGCCACAAAGAACAAAACTCATTTTTAAATTAAATTGTGTGGAAAGTTTTCTTTTTGTACATAGTATTGACGGCAGTCCATAATCGATCTCAACCTATTGTCTCAAACATGCTTTGAGCTCAGTACTATAGAACAAAGAATGCTAAACGTGCGGGTTTACTTCAGGTTATATAGACTACAGAAATCAGGCCAGCAAATCAGATTTGCTTGAAGGACAATAATGCCCTCTTGTGGTAGAAGTACTAAAAGTTTTTTCATGTGCTGTGTTTTGTGGTGCAGTCTTTTCACTTCTTTCATAATAACTAGCTGCTTATCAATGTTTTATTAAATACTGGCTGTTAATCATCACTGATCATACCACACTAAACTGTGAAATCCAATATTTGTCACTTTTGTGTTAGTCATTTTTTGTTATATAAAATTCAACCCTGACATGGCTCCCTAAATCATTATGGGCTGGAAAATTTTGCATTTCATTTGGAAATCAAGGTCCCAGAGTCTGGAAGAGTGGAGAGGCATAGAATCCAACTTGCATGAGGCCAAGTTTCCACAGTCAGTGATGATTTGTGGAGCCATGTCATTTGCTGGTGTTGGTCCACTGTGTTTTTTCAAGTCCAAAGTCAGCGCAGCCCTCTACCAGGAAATTCTAGAGCACTTCATACTTCCCTCTGCTGACCAGCTTTATGGAGATGCTGATTTCATTTTTCTGCAGGACTTGGCACCTGCCCACACTACCAAAAGTACCAATACCTGGTTTAAAGCGGAGTTCCACTGTTTTTTTAGTTAAAAGTCAGCAGCTACAAAAAGTATAGCTGCTGACTTTTAATAAACAGACACTCACCTGTCACGGTCCAGCGATGCGGCCGCCCAAAGTCTCCGTTCTCTCCCCCTCCTCTCCGCCGGCGCTGACATTGTGAGTGTGGACGCCCAGCTGTGACCGTTTGCGGCTTCACAGCCACGCTGCGCTCCGTCAATGGCCAGGCAATGTTCTGGGACCTTGAACATTGCCGGGAGGGAGGGGACACCTAGGAATTGCCTAGGCGGTTAGAAGCCCAGAAGGAGGAAGTGGGACCGGAAGTGCCACTCCAAACCAGGTACCCAGCCTCCCCCCCCAAAAAATGACATGCCAACTGTGGCATGTCAGGGGTCAAGGAATACTTAAAGCAGAAGTTCCATTTTTGGGTGGAACTCCGCTTTAATGATCATAGTATCACTGCTTGATTGATCAGCAAACTCGTCTGACCTAAAGCTCATAGAGAATCTGTGGAGTATTGTCAAGAGAAAGCTGATAGACACCAGACCCAACAATGCAAACAAGCTGAAGGCCGCTATCAAAACAACCTGGGCTTCCATAACACCTCAGCAGTGCCACAGTCTGATCACCTCCATGCCACGCCATTTTGATGCAGTAATTCCTGCAAAAGGAACCCTGACCAAATATTGCGTGCATACTATACTGTAAATGGATGTACTTTTTCAGTAAGCCAACATTTCTATATTAAAAATCCTTTTGTTTATTGGTTGATGTGATATTCAAATTTTCTGAGATGCTGAAGTTTGGTTTTTCAACAGCTGTAAGCCTTAATCATCAAAATGAAAAGACAAATGCTTGAACTATATCACCCTGTGTGTAACGCATCTATATAAAATGAGTTTCACTTTTTGAATAGAATTACTGAAATAAATTAAGGAGATGCACCTGTAGCCTCCTTTATTCAGTAATGATTTTGGCTAGAAATCATTTTTTCCAGGTTACTCAGGCTGGTATCTAGGTAAAATGTTTTTTTTTCAATGACAGACAAGAGATATTTCCTAATTCAAAAGATTAATGTGGTTGGTAAAATGAAAATGTACCTTAATGATTGATATAAAGAACTTTTTAATGGTAGATCCACTATAAATGAAGGCCTATAGTGGCTTAAAATTCAGCAAGTATTGTCTTGCATTTTTAGTTTCTTTGCTGCCATTTGTTAACTAACATACTAGTGTATAAAATGTGACAATTCAAAAGAATGCTTTGATTCTGGAATACAGATTATTTTTATATGGTGTAATGAGGTGTATGGTCACAGAGAAGGCAGCGTTATTACAATGTCACACTGGCAAATCAGATAAAATACTTCAGGTAAATCCAGCTGTTTCACTTACACTTTAAACAGAGCTACTAGTACATTGTATTACAAAGTATTAGATGGATATACTTTGGCAATAGATTTTCTAAGGTTGTTGTGTATTGTTCTATGTACAACCCTAATTCCAAAAAAGTGGGGACGCTGTGTAAAATCCACATAAAACAGAATGCAATGATTTAAAAAACTCATAAACCCATATTCACAATAGAAACCATATCAAATGTTTAAGCTGAGAAAAGGTGCCATTTTAAGAAGAAATTAAGTAATTTTGAAATTGATGGCAGCAACACATTTCAAAAAAAGTTAGAGGACAACAAAAAGCTGGCAAAGTAAGTGGTACTAACAAGGAGGAGCTGGAAGAACGTTTTGCAACTAATTAGGTTAATTGGTCTGTTTATAAACTCCCATGGCTTCCAGTACCACCTCTATGCTGACGACACACAAATCTATCTCTCTACTCCTCACCTCACTCCGTCTCCTCTTGCATTGCTAACTTACTAACTGACATATCAACATGGATGTCACACTCAATCTATCTAAAACTGAGCTCATAATTTTTCCTCCAGCCGTGCCCCTCCCCCTGACTTCTCCATCAAGATCTATAATACAACCATCAGTACCTCCCCTCATGCCAAGGTACTAGGTGTAATCCTAGAGGCTGACCTGTCCTTTTAGCCCCAAATCCAATCACTGTCCAAATAGTACTTCACCTCCTAAAACATTTCCAAAATGTGCCCCTTTCTAACCGTCGAGACCACTAAGCAACTTATTTACTCCTTTGTTATCTCTCCCCTTGAGTATTATAACTCCCCCCCTCATTGACCTACCTCTCTACAAGCTATCCCCTCTTCAGTCTATCATGAATGCCGCTGCCAGACTTATCCACAAAACACTGACAATAACATACAAAGCCATGCACAATTCTGCCCCGGGCTACATCACCAATCTTATCTCCAAATATCACCAAAACCATCTTCTCCACTCCTCCCAAGACCTTCTGTTCACTAGCTCCCTTGTCGTCTCCTCCCATGCTCGTCTCCAGGACTTCTCTGGAGCCTCTCCCATCCTCTGGAACTCACTACCCCAATCTGTCCGGCTATCTCCTACTCTGTCCACTTTTAGGCAATCCCTGAAAACTCATCTCTTCAGGATGGCCTATCCTTCCTCCAGCTAACAACCAAATCTTCAACTCCCCTCATCAGTTCATCCCTCAGTCACTACCTTTTTGTTTCACCAGCCCCTCCCTCTCAGATTGTAATCTCCCAGGAGCAGGCCTCCTCGAAACTTCTTGTTTTGAATTGTACTGTTGGTGTAGTGTCTCCCTACATTGTAAAGCACTATATAAATCCTGTACAATAATAATTATTGGCAACAGGTCAGTATCATGATCGGGTATAAAAAGGTCATCTTAGAAAGTGAGAGTGTCTCAGAAGTAAAGATGGGCAGAGATTCACCAGTATGTGAAAAGCTGCGTTTAAGAATTGTTGAACAGTTTCAGAATAATGTTGATCAATCTAAAATTGCAAAGACTTTCAATATATCATTTACAATATATAATATCAAGATTCTGAGAATCTGGAGAAATCTCTGTGCGCAAGGGACAAGGCCTAAATACAGTATTGGATACCCATTTTATTCTGGCCCCTCAGACAGCATTGCATTAGGCCTGATTCACACCTATGCAGGTTGCAGTTTCCATATTCCAGGTGCATTGTGCGTTTTTCAATGCACATTTTTGATCCATTGAAGTTTATGGAACCAAAAACCCCCTAAAAAAATCCCTGGCCCTTTCCATAAAATGCACAGATGTGAACTACATCCATAGGAAACCATGTTAAATGGACTGTAGTGTGTTTCTGCATAACTGAAAACGCACTAAAAAATGCATATGTGTGAACCAGGCCTAAAAACAGACATGATTCTGTGATATCACTTGCTAGGGTCTAGGAAACTTCCAAAAAGTACTGTCAGTGAAGACAGTTCACTGTGCCATCCAAAAATACAAGGTACAGCTCCATCATGCAAAGAAAAAGCCATATCTGAACATGATCCAGAAACACTGCTGTCTTCTTTGGACCAGAGACCATTTAAAATGGCCTGTTCCGAATGGGGGAGGTGACCGGAAGGGCGGGTGTCTGATGAATGGCTGTATGGAGTGAGTGAGAGCAGGGAAGCTGTGTGCTCCGTCCCACCCCCGTTCTCATCGCTCTCCCCGGCCATAGAAACGGCGCCTCGGATGGCCCTGACCCCTCAATGGATGTTTGCTTCCATGAGCTCGGAGCCGTACTGACCCCCCTGCTTCTCAGCTAAGAGCTCTCCTGATCGTTTGATCTCCGGATGACCGGTGAAGGCTGAGGAATCTTCGGGGAGGGATGTTATCCCTTGCACGTTGTAGCAGCTTTCACTTTCGCTTTCATTGCTGCACTCTCATGCCAGGCACGGAGTAAAAGTCGGCTGGAGCTGGAGCTGGTATAGTATAGCTTATTATATGGTACATGGTAACCGGATTCTGGTGTAAAGAATATGTGAGAACCCCTGATTTGGGAAATAATCCCAGGCAGCCCCCTGGTAGATTCTGGCAATTAGGCATCTGCGCAGTAATATAACTATGTGTCAGCAGTCTGTCTCACATGCTGTTTGGTGGTACTAAACGTGTGAATAGAGTGAACTAATACAAGAAGCAAAATATATCTCCTCCTTCTCCTTTTTTTTTCTTTTTTGGTTGTGGGTGAGTTGCTGTTACAGGTGGGGGAAGACAAGCAGCGGGGGGTCCCCCTGCTACTAAGACTATATCAATCCCCCTATATTTAGGTGGGACCATTATAAACTATAAGTTGGTTAAAAAGCCCTTGGCTCCTCAGTGACTATAAGCATACCTGTGTACATACCTAACTAACCGTAGACTGCTGGCGACTGCCTTAGCGGCATTTAACCAGCGGCGCAAGACTGCGGTGAGGGAGGGAGGTTGCATTAAGTATTGCTGTAGCTGAGGTACTCGTGGGAGAGGGGAGTTAACCCACTCCGACCGCTTAAGGTATTGTAGTTTCCCCCTGTGTGAAGCTCACCCCCCGTGTCGGGGTGTGCAGGAGCGGAGAGAGCTCCCCCCCTCCACACACCCGCCACACACCCCACTTTTAAAGCAACAAGGTGGTTATCCTGCTCACCGGGTAGATAAGGGTGGAGAGACGCTGCTAAATTCTTGCTGTTAAACTATTTGTATACCAATAGGAGTGAATGATGCAGAATCTACGCTCCTCTAAAGAGAAAAATCCGCAGCACGCCGCGGCAGCAGCAGCAAAACTGGAGCAATATGCTCATGCCCCCGCTCTGACCCCCCCAAAAAAGGGGACGCAGCAAAAGAGCCAACAGGGGGGGACATCGGACAGGAAAAGCCAGAGCCAGGGCCAGCCACATTCACAGCCCCTAGGGGGTGGGTTGGCAACCCAGTCCTCCAAAATAACATGTAATAAAGGGCCAGAGCTAAGTGATCATAACACGAACGTGAACCCGGAGTCAATGAATGATCCGAATCTCCCCCTGAATAGAGAACCAACTTTAATGGATGTATTTATGGCTGTAGGGGTATGTAATAGCTCGCTCAAAGATCTCTGTGAGCAGATGAAAGGTCTTAAAGCAGATCTCTCGATGGTTAGACAAGAACTACAGAAGACGGCAGAGAGAACAACCGCCCTGGAAGAAAGGGTTAGCGGGCTAGAAGACAATGTGCACCCAATAACCAAAGAATTAAAATGGCTGAGGGAACAGGTATCTAAACAGGCCTCTAAAATGGATGAGATGGAGAATAGGAGTAGAAGAGATAATGTGAGATTGATAGGCTTACCTGAAAGGAGTGAGGGCGCCAATCCAATAGCATTTCTAGAAAAGTGGTTAGGGGAGCTAATCGGGAAAGAACTGTTCTCGGCTTCGTTCTCCATCACAAGAGCTCACAGGATCCCTCTCAGGGCACCACAAGAGGGGGGCCACCCGAGACCCCTCCTCCTGAGTTTTCTTAATTACCAGGATAAAGTGACCCTGCTGCGGAAGATTAGGGAAGCAGGGGAGGTATTCTTTAATGGGGCAAAAATATCATTTTACTCCGACTTTTCTCCGGACTTGCAGAAGCGTAGAGCAGAGTTTACCCAGGTAAAACGCAGCCTACAAAAATTTAAGCTGCCCTATGCTCTCCTTTACCCAGCGAGGTTGCGGATCGCGGCCCTGGGGGAGACTCTGTTTTTCAACGCCCCTGTTGAAGTTGAGAAGTGGCTGGAAGACAACAGAGGAAAAATTATGAACCCCACGTAGAGAGCGGGGGAGCACATAACAGACCGGGGTGATGATAGGATGATACGAGAGGGCTCTGGGAGATATAGGGGTTGCAGCTTCATATTTGTTGCTTTGATCTGTCCTATTTATTTATTTATTTATTTATTTATTTATTTTTTTTTACCACTTCCCGGCACCCGTTAACGGTTTTTGTTACGAAGGACGGGACAGGATGGGTGCACACAGCTGCTTGGGGGTGGGGCGGTGTGGGGTTGTGAGCGGAAGAATTGGTGTAAAAGGGTGGTGTTGGTGTAAGAGGTAGCGGTCATGGTAAACCCCCAGGGGTTACACCTAGAGAGGTGGGCAGGGAAGGGGGGGGGAGATGGGGTGGGAGGGAGGGTAGGGGAGATTAGGTGGGGTGGGAAGGGAAGGAGGGAGAATTTGGGAGGGAAGGGAAACAGGGTGGGAAAATCACTTGTTATAAACACTTACACCATCAGAAATCACATTGGAGGCCTTCTGGCCTCCATTTATAGATTATCGTTACAAACACATGCACCATTAGAAATCACAATGGAGGCCTTCGGACCTCCACTTACAGATTATTGTTACACATGCAGGCACTTTTTGCAGTATTTTTTAATAAAGCAGGGTAGATTTGATTAAACTAAGCGTGTATCTTAGAATTTACAATATGCATACGTTTGGAATTGATACGGTAGTCGCTGGGAGAGATCTTTCTCTCTCTATATATTCTTCCATTTCCTTTTTATTCTTTTATCTTTCTTCGTGTAAAGAGGTGCATAAACTTCACTTTATAAAAATAATAAGGACATATGGGGTAATTCTTGTCATGACACGACAGGCTTTTGGAACCTAGATGGTAGTCGGGCCCTTGAAAATAGGATCCTGGAATATTAGGGGCCTGGGTTCTTCTCTTAAAAGGTTGGCAGTGTTCTCTGTGCTGGAAAGCTCCGGGGTAGATCTGGTCTGTCTGCAGGAAACTCACTTAACTAGAGATACCAGCCAGCAGTTACAGATGAAAAAATTTCAATACCAATTTCATGCATATCACTCCTCTTTTAGTAGGGGGGTGAGTATCTTTGTGAAAGCTGGGGTAAAATTCTCCTGCAGACAGACCAGTATAGACGATCTAGGTAGATATATTTTTTTACTCTGTTCCATTGACGGAGTCATGTTAGTGGTGGCAAACATATACATCCCTCCCCCTTTTAATTTGGACGTATTGCTTAAATTGCACAAATTTCTGTTGGATAAAAAGGAATGCCCGATAGTAGTTGTCGGGGACTTTAACGAGGTCCTAGATAGAAAATTGGATAGATTCCCGATACGACAACTTTCAGAGGAATCAGGGAAGACCCGTTTGAGTCTATTCCTGGAAGAAGTTGGGTTAGTAGATTTGTGGAGGGTGCGAAACCCAGGTGTGTTGCAATACACCTGTTGTTCTATGTCACACTCCACGCTCTCAAGGATTGATTTAATCCTGGGGAATGACAGGGCACTTCAGCTGCTTGAAAAAATTGCATATTGGCCAAGAGGCATCTCAGACCATTCCCTTATGGTGGCTACACTAAATGTAGGAGAGTACAAGCCCAGGAAGAGTTGGAGCGTGAGTCCACACTGGTTCGAAGTAATTAAAAAAACGGATGGAATTCTCTCCACCCTAAGGGAATTTGTGGAGTTCAATCAGGGCTCGGTGGATCCCCCTGTGCTATGGGACACCCTTAAGGCATTTCTTAGAGGGGTTCTAATACAGCAGATGGCTAAATTTAATAAAGAGGCTAGGAGCGAAGAAGAGGGCACTCTGAGGGAGGCTATCGAGGCCGAAAATAACTTTATCAGAAACCCAACGCCGGAGCTGGAAAGCACCTGGCAGGAGAAACAACAAAAGTATAAATTAGTGGTCATGCAGAAAGCAGAGACTAGGCGCCTACTTCAGAGACAGGAATTCATGGTGGAGGGGGAAAGAGTAGGAAGAACATTGGCTATGCTTGTAAAATCAAATGCGGCTCCATCCACGGTCCTCGCTATTAGATCACAGAGTGGAGACATAACCTCAAGCACCCCAGAAATTGTACAAGCCTTCAGGGGGTATTATAAAAAACTCTACTCTTCGCAGAAAAGGGGCAAGGAGGCGTTGATGGAGGACTTTTTGGAAGGACTAACCATCCCTACTATTTCGCAGGAAGAAAGCGCCATATTAGACGCCTCAATAACGATAGCAGAACTGCAACAAGCAGTAGCGGGCATGGCATGTCTTAAGTCACCCGGACCCGATGGCCTTCCAAGCGAGACATATAAGCAGTATGGTGAAGTGTTGATCCCTGAACTACTAAAAACCCTGGAGGGGTCACTTGAGGGGGGCCAGCTGCCTGCCTCAATGCTAGAAGCAACAATTACGGTACTACAGAAGGAAGGGAAAGACCCACTGGATGTAGCTGCCTATAGACCAATCTCTCTACTTTGTACTGATGTAAAAATTCTTGCCAAGGTACTAGCAGTAAGACTGAACGGAGTTATTCACAAATTGATACACGAAGACCAGGCGGGCTTTATAGCCAACAGATCTACGAGCCTGAACATTAGAAGAGCGTTTCTGAATCTACAATTACCATCGGAAAACGCAGGCTCGAGAGCGTTAATGACCCTCGATGTATCTAAGGCTTTTGATAGCGTGGAGTGGGGCTATATATGGCGCGTGTTGGAAAAATTCGGATTTGGCACGTCTTTTATAAGGTGGATTAGAATGTTATACACCCGCCCTAAGGCAAGACTAAAAATTAACAACGAACTCTCAGAATGGTTTGAGCTGGAAAGAGGGACTAGGCAGGGGTGTCCACTATCTCCTTTGCTGTTCGCATTGGCAATGGAACCCCTGGCCATCTCTATAAGGGAAAGTAGAGCGATAACTGGATTCCTGCGAAAATCGGGCGAGGAAAAAATCGCGCTATATGCGGATGACATTTTGTTATTCCTGGGGGACTTGAGACACTCGTTACCGAGTGCGATGAGGATAGTGAAGGATTTCGGCAACTTTTCTGGCTTAGAGATAAACTGGGAGAAGTCTGAGTTTATGCCGATAGATCCCATCAGCGAGTTAATAGCAGGCGATATATCCCAGATGGTAATGGTGGATGCTTTGAAATACCTGGGAATAGTCCTGACGAAGGACCCAACCCGGTATATCAGCACAAACCTCGCTCCCCTCGTAACAAAACTGAAACAAAAAATAGTAATCTGGAGGCGCTTGCCTTTGTCCGCCGCAGGAAGATGTAGCTTAATAAAAATGGTCTGGATGCCACAACTGCTATACATCCTGCACAACTCGCCAGTCTGGATAGGCAAGAAGTGGTTTAAAAGAATTGATAGTCTCTTTAGGGAGCTGATTTGGAAGGGGAAGCAAGCCAGAATTCGACTTCGAGTGCTTCAGCTGCCCGCACGGGAGGGGGGCTTTGCCCTCCCACACCCCGAGCGCTACTTCTTAGCAACGCAGCTGCAGCAGCTGCTAGGATGTGGGATACCGAAAGGCGGCACCCCCAATGGCAAACTGCTATTGCTGAGTACTCCACATAATAACCTAGTTGAAACACTAGAGGCGGATATGTTCCACGATAACTACCCAACTATCAAGCTGCTAACTAAACTCTGGAAAACTGTCAAGAAAACGATGGGATATGAAGATCCAACAGTTTATTCCCCTATTTGGAACAACCGTAATCTACAGGAAGTTCTTAAAATAGGTACCTCTGGGGAATGGGCGAATCTCGGCATCAGAAGGTTAAGCCAACTTTATAATGACACTAAACTAAAGAGTTTCCCGGAATTAGTAAGGGAATTCAAGCTACCTCAGAGCTCCTTCTTCTTATATCTCCAGCTAGAACACGCTCTTAAAGCACAATTTAAAGACCAGACTCTATGCTGGGAAGAAATGCCTCTATTTCAGTGCATAATGCAGGTAAACCCTACTAGAGGTCTAATCTCTAGAATTTGTGACCAATTAAGTAAACCAGACAACAGCGGGGGGATACTCCAGGGACTAAAAACCAAATGGGAAGAGGATATAGGGGGAATGACCCAGGAACAATGGGCGAAAACCTTGGAACTGAGTGTACAGGTCTCGGTGTCCCCTTCACAGCGGCTCTCTCATCTATTTTTGTTGAATAGATCCTACTATACACCTAAAAGACTTTTTAAATTTGGGGGAAGGCCTAATGACAACTGTCCCAGATGCCAGAGGTCGGGAGACCTCATCCACATGTTGTGGAGGTGCCCCAAGTTATTTAGATACTGGGAAGAAGTGACCAGGAACCTGGGAAGTATCTTCGGCACTATAGTAGTAAAAGAGGCCATAACCTGTATCCTGGGGTATAGAAGAGCTCAGGGGGAGAGACTGGGCACTACATTGGCCATCACGCGGGCCTTGTTCCAGGCTAGGAAGATGATAACATTAAGATGGCAATCAAGAGACCCCCCCGCGGTGAGAGAATGGATCTCCACTGTCAATGATACCCTGAGTAGGGAGAGGGTGGAGTATATAAAGAGAGGCAACCTTCAGGAATTTGAAGACATGTGGAAGCCATGGCTAGAGAAAGTAGGTGCTCCCTAGTAGGCAAGGTGTAGGATTAGCCCAGGAGTGGGGCTTTAGGTGACTACATAGATAACCGAGATCCTTGAGACCAAGGAGCGGTATAGCAAAGTGATTTGGATATGCATATCTCTTCTTTTTTTTTTGTGTATGTGACCCATTTCTCGTTTTATGATGGTTTTGATGGTATGTAGGATAAATTCTGAGGGGGGGGGGGAGGGGGGGGGGGTTGATTTGGGAATAAGTAAATCTCCTGGGAAATTTTGGGCAGCTCAGCAAAGAACGGGCATGGGGAGCCCATAAGCCTTCTATCTTATATCCCTTTCCTGTTTTCTCTTTATCTTTTCTATATTTCTATTTCCTTATACGAGTCCCTTCCAAGTGGCCACATTAAAGTATCCGGAGAGACGTTATAAAGGGAATTAGAGTTAATGCATTATCCACGATGATGTAAACCGGAGAAGGCGACCAGTCAATGAACATCAAGCTGATTTAGCCCTCTGATTATTGGTTTCTGAAGTGGAAAAAAAAAAAAAAAAAAAAAAAAAAAATGGCCTGTTCCAAAGTGGAAAACCGTTTTGTGGTGTGAGGAATCTAAATTTGAATTTTTTTTTAGCAACCATTAGTGCTGTGTCCTCCAGACTAAAGAGGAGAGGGACCTTCCAGCTTTTTGTTGGCGCTCAGCCTGCATCTCTGATGGTGGTGCATCCGTGTGTATGGAATGGGCAACTTGCACATCTGAAAAGGTACCATCAATGCTGAAATATATAGATATATCTAGGTTTTAGAGCAGCATATGCTCCCACTCTTGTCGGGACACAGTCTAGGGTGGCGCTAAACATCAACTGTTTTTATTGAAACACAGGCACAAAGAGATATACACTCTGGAACAATCCCCCCTTTGTATAATTACACAGGGTGGGTTAAACTGTACATTCAATAACATGAGACACCGGTATATTCAAGCTTTTAAACAAATAATTCAATCAGTAACTGGGCACATAGACAGCCTTATCAGCAGGAAGGGTTGTTGGAGAACCCCCCCCCCCCCCAGCAACTAATAGCTGACAGGGATTTCGTTACCCTGTAAGCTAATCCTCATAAACATATAACATCCCACAATAGTTTTCTACCAAGGTGGAGTGGACCTAATACTATCAGACAGACAGAAACAATAGATGACCCAATTAGCAATTAAGAGTGGGAGAGACATACTGTATTTATCGGCGTATAACACGCACTTTTTTCCACTTAAAACTATGGAAAATCGTGGGTGCGTGTTATACGATCCCCCGCTGTCTGGGCAAGAGGACACCGCCGACAGTGACCGAGTCACGCCCAGTCCCGCCTCCTAGCCTTTACGTTCTGCCATTGGACCGGTGTTGTGTCCATCATAGGAGGCGGGCCAAGGGGCGGGACGGGGGCGTGACTGCCAGTGGAGCCGAGTAGCTGAGTACACAGTATGCTCGGCTTGCTCTGTCAGCGGCGAGAGGAGCCGAATAGCGCGGCAAATTTAAAAACCAAACATGGTGCAATTTTGGGCAAGGCTGCAGATGGACGTTGGGGAAGGCTGCAGGTGGATGCTGGACAAGGCTGCAGCTGGTCGCTGTGCAAGGCTGCAGATGGACACTGGGGAAGGCTGCAGGTGGACACTGGACAAGGCTGTAGCTGGTCGCTGTGCAAGGCTGCAGATGGTCGCTGTGCAAGGCTGCAGATGGTCGCTGTGCAAGGCTGCATTGATGGCCATTTAAAATGTAAGTTTTTTTCCTTAAACTTCCCTCCTAAACTTGTTATACGCCGCCTTGTGTTATACGCCCATAAATACGGTACTTAGCAGAAAAAACACATAAAATCGTAATAGACTATAGCAGAAGACCTACGTACAATAAACACATTACAAACCCCACCCCACCTCAGACTATCTGGTAAAAAGTCTACAGCATTCTGAGACAAACTCCTACAATATTACAGCAGTCTGAAAAGGTGGAATTAATTTATCTTTATAGATTTCCTAAGGAATATTGTTGATAAATATTACTGTCCCAGGTGAAGGAGCCTCTCCAACTTTCAACACAAACCATACATATGACCCAGGATAACAGGGTTAAAAAAAAATGCTGAGTCTGGGGAATAGTACATCTAGGAGGGGCAGGGAGAGCTGCTAAGAAGGGTATGTGTGCTTGTACTGTGTGTCTGGTTAGGGCAGACCAGACCAGACTGGGCTTCTCGGTCACCCTGTGCCCCTAAAAGACACAGGGTGACTTACACATAAGAGCTGAAAAAGGAGTTTCCCGACCTCTCCAAGTAAAGCTGGGTTCCAAGGGCTCCCCACCCAAAATGACTCCCATCACAGAGATTATGTAAAACTCTGAAAGTGGGCTTGTTTTTAAATAACAAACTAAGGTTCTGTCTGTCGCAGAAGCAAAAATACCTTATTAGTAGCTTGATTTTTTTTTGCACTGTACTCGCATGCACAGGGGCAGGGTCTGCTTGGTTGAAATGTAACAGAAAAGAAATGGCAGAAGTTTAAAACAATGGGGTTGATTTGCTTAAAGGCAGATATACTGTATGCTGCAAGTGCAGTTGTTTTAGGTCCTAGTAACTGAGGGGAAAGCTCTATTGAGTTCTATCAGCCAATCATGTGCAAGCAAAAATGCTGTTTTTCCTTGCATGTGATTGGATTATCCTTTGCAAAGTGAAGCTTTACCTCATTTACTAAGCTCTGGTGCAACTGTATTTGCAGTGCACAGTATATTTGCCTATAGTAAATCAACCCCGATGTCTTAAACTCCTTCCACAGTGGGGCCGCCGAGCGTCAGCGCTAAAGCGCGCTCATTTTAGCGGCGCTTTTAACCCCGCTAGAGACGGAAGGAGGAGTTAAAAGCGCCCCCTGTTACGGCGCTTTTCAGGCACTTTGTAAGCGCTGCCCATTCATTTCAATGGGCAGGGCATTTTGGGAGCAGTGTACACACCGCTCCCAAACTACCCCACAGATGCTGCATGCAGGACTTTTTCTAACGTCCCGCAAGTGCACCGCCCCAGTGTGAAAAGTCACACTAAAATGTATGGGAGGCGGCTTTCAGGCATTATTTAGAGGCTATTTCTTGCACTAAAATGCCTGAAAACTGCCTTAGTGTGAAAGGGGTCTTAAAGTGACCCTAAACAATATCTTTATTCTCCAAGAATAATTCATACACATTCACTATTTAATGACCCTGTAATCTATTTATCACAAAACTGTCTCTCACTGTTTTTTTTGCCTCCTTGTAATGTTCTCTGTGAGCTTCTGAATTTCTGAATGTCTTCCTTTTCCCCCTCACTTTCATCTGTTTTGGAACGAGCAGTGCACGTTGGTTGCGATCATATGAACACCTTGCATAACCATGTCACCTTGCTGTACTTTTTTGACTTGAGAACAAAGGTGAAACTGCCACAACCCATGGCAACCAATTACTTTATTTTACTTACCTGCCTCCAGTATGTTCACAACTGGTTGCTATGGGATTGTGAACTTTGTACGTAGTCACTGCTGTCTGCACATTATTATTTAATTATCCTACTTGTTTTAGAGGTTTTGTGTTTGCATCTGCGTTATTTGAGCAAACTGTGAGCTGTTTGAAAGAATCTTCTTTTTGTATACTGGGATGTCTCTAAGCTGAGATGTCTTTGCCATTCATTGCCTGTTTGGCATAGATTGTGTATCCTGCATTTCAACAGCAAGCCTCTGTCTTAGTACTTGTCAATTCCTCCAGTGCACTAAGGGAATGGGGAGACGATTTGGTTGCAGTGTCATGGGTGCTTCTGTGAGCAGCTACAGTGCTTGTAATCCACGCAGAAGGACATGGCTGAAGGGGGCAGCAAGAGAGGTGATTTGACATTTTGCTTCATCCAGTGATTGTAGCAGTGTTCTATAAATTTGTTCTGTGGTTTTCTGGTATTGCGATTTTTTTTTTTTTTTTATGTGTCTGGTGTGTGAGGTCTATAAGTTGACTGGTATTTGAACACAGGGTAATGCTATCTTTGTTTTATGGACATATAAGTATATTTTATATTGTGTTTTTATCAGGTTTTTGAAGGCAGCGGTCTGAAGTACCTCGATCTGAACTCCAGGCAGATGTAAAACCACCATTTAGTTTAGTATTGAATTGGAAACCTTTTATGACAAGTAGCATTATTTGCTTTTTTGAAAAATTTGTGTATACTGGTATTTAAAATGCTGTGAATTTCATATGATCTACAGTATGCCACCGGTTGCTGATCTCTAAACTTCATGTTTGAAGTACAGCTATAGAGTAAATTTTATGATCCTTGAGAACGGAATAGATCTTCACCTAAATAACAGGGCTATGGGTATCACCTTCTCACAAAGTCAAACTTTTACTATTAATCCAGGAATATGTAATTATGTGTGTAAATGTACAAACTCTTCTTGCTTCAGCAGATTATTATTTTTCTGAATATGAAAGTATAAACTTCAGATTTTTCAGGTTTCTGTAAGGGCCTTTTCACACAGGCATTTTGATCAGGTCTGCCTGTCAGTGTTTCAGGTGGACCTGATCAGATGCTCCATGCAGCCCTATGGACAGGTGGGTGTGCAAATAAACTTGTGTCCATCCAGGTCCAAAAAAAGAAAAACCAAGAAGGACCCTATTTTTCCTGCCCTAAATGTGACTGATTGGTGGTAGCCTGATGTAAACAGACAGCAGAGTCCATTTACATCTAACTGTCCATAGAGCTATTACTGGCCTTCCCTTGTCCACCAGGCACAGATGTAAAAGATCTGCCCTGCTCTGCTTCGATTCAGCAGGGGATTTGCTCACGGATCCCTTTGCTGATCAGAGCAGACTCTGCTCCATGTGAAGACCCCAGTGTGTACTGCATTTTTTTTTTTTTTTTTGTGGAATGTGCCTCTCATGGTTCTTTCAACAGACATGCATGTTACAAGTAGCCCATGTCTTTTTTGCTATGCCCAGCTAACTACTTTGTGACATTCCCGAGGCACACAGATACAGAAGCATAGAGTCAGTTTACTGTGGAGGTCAATAATTGGGTCTTCAGCTGCAAATGAACTTGCAAAATGCAACAAAAATGTTCTTATTCCCCACTGTTAAGTTTGAAATGAATAGAAGCATTCAGTGAAAATGAACAGCCTTTAGTGTATTCACTGAATAAAACATCAAGGCTTCCTGTTAATGCTGTCCAGTCACTGAAACAAGCAGTCAGAAATGGGAACATTTAACTTTTGGAAATGTATGCTGAGTCTGCCCGTCCATTATATCAAGTCGAGCCAACAAGTTTAACATTGCCTGCACATTGATGATGCAAAAATGTATGGTGAAAGTGTGGGTAGAAATTCTCAGGAATTGTGTGTCATCTGTTGGTGGTATTGATATTTGCACGGTAAATTGAAATTATTATACTGGAGTACAGCGTTAGTGTTGAAGGTTTGACTTCCTTAACAATAAGGTATTGTGATGAATCAAAAAGAATGTCCACTACTCAGTCAGCATCTAAACTAAATGGGCAACATAAGTCCTAATACTTCTTCATGAGCCATTTATCCGACTACTGTAAGGTTGGGGGTGGGCACAGACGCAGTATGGCCTTTTACTTGTTTCCAGTAATGTTAATGTGACACAAAATTCTGATTTAAAAAACAAAACAAAAAAACTCTCTTCTAGTGTGTATTTTTAAAGTGGTTGTAAAGCCTAAACATTTTTACCCTTTTTTTAAAGCGTTTAAAATTAAAAATAAAGTTCCTGTACCTTTAAAGCATGTTATACAGCAAAGTGCCTGTGCTGTGTAATTTGGCCCCCTGTAACACCTAAAAAACCTGGCTGAAACTGCCTGGTTCTGCCCTCCCCCTGTAAACGGACCACGGTATAGCATGGCTGCTGAGCCCTGACACCATGGTCAGTTTACATGTCTCCATCTTCACATTATGCCTTTTACTTTGCAGGGAAGAAAAAAAAACAGAAAAAAAACAATCAGTTTACTTCCTCTTTAAGTGCAACTGCAGTCAAACCTTTAGCTCTCACACCAGGCTCTTCTGAATGCCTTTCTCCTGACAAGAGAAAAGAAGCCTTAAAAATGCACCTGAAGCCACATTTTTCAAATGTATTTAGATGTGTTCAGGTGCATCAAGCATTAGGTTTTCGTTCCATTGGCCAAAAAATTATTTCTCTATTCAAATTGCACGTTGGGCGGGTTTTTTTCACCCAAATGTTCCTCTCCTCAACACACAATTTTGGCACATTCAGATTTCTGCCTCTAAACACCCTTGCCTTTTAAATGCCTGTAAACACCTAGGGGTTCCTGGACACATAGGTTAACCTAGAGAAGCATTTAGAGCAGCATTTTACAGATGCAGTGTTTGAGGATGAATTTATTTATTATTAAAGTTCTTTTGGGAACTTAGAACCTTTCTGAGGTTTATATTCTTCTTGTCGGAGATGGCCTCTGGCATTTTGTCCCTCTGATCACATTGCTATCAGTACAGGAAGTGAGGAGAAACCTAATTGGTGCAACCCTCTCCAAAACTTTCTCAGTACTGATGAGCCCATTGACTTGATCAAAATGTCCCAGATCCCGATCTTTTTATGTCAGCTTTGTCTGTATCTTGCCGGAATCTCTCTCTGCAAGGGTCTACAGCTGTTTTTTTCCAACTGTTACGGGGAAATAGGCTGAACCTGATCAAACACAATGTAACTTGCCTGTCCAGGTGGGAGGGTGGCCTAGAAAAGGTCAACCCGATAGTTTTCTTTTCTTTGCTCTTTATAAAGTACAACCTTGGTAATATATTAGTAGCGACCCCACCTGGATGGGTGGGTAATTTTCAATTTTGGTTTAGGCCTTTTCTGCAATTCTGGGAAGATGGCGAGCCAGTGAAAGGTCTAATGCCCTGTACACACAGTCGGATTTTCCGACGGAAAAAGTGCGTTAGGACTGTGTCGGAAATTCCGATCGTGTGGGGCTCCATCGTACTTTTTCCGTCGGAATTTCCCACACACAAAGTTTGAGAGCAGGATATAAAATTTTCCGACAACAAAATCCTATCGGTTAAATTCCGATCGTGTGTAGACAAATCCGACGGACAAAGTGCCATGCATGCTCAGAATAAATTAAGAGACGAAAGCTATTGGCTACTGCCCCGTTTTATAGTCCCGACATAAGTGTTTTATGCCACCGCGTTTAAAACGATGGGATTTTCCGACAACTTTGTGCGACCGTGTGTATGCAAGACAAGTTTGAGCCAACATCCGTCGGAAAAAATCCATGGATTTTGTTGTCGGAATGTCCAATCAATGTCCGACCATGTGTACAGGGCATTAGAGTCAGACATGACAAGCTCTTGGCATAGAACCAAGAACTGAGTGATCAAACACCGCTGATCGCTCTGCTCTGTCTTCAGACCGTAGAGGGCCAGTGCAGGTCAATCACTGGAGCGCTGGGCTGTGGAGGAGGCAGGAGCATCTGGTTCAGTCTCCCAGCAGCTCGCTGAGAGGCTTATCACTGGCGGTCCAGGCATCTTGGTGGATCCTGACCATATGGTCGTAATCTTTTCAGTGCACTCCTGTGATATATAGGAGAGGTGTAGCCAAAAAATATCACCAAGGGTAGGTTCACATCAGCCACTGGATTACAGCCGCTGATGTGCGGTTCGGCCTGATCAGTAGAATGTTCGTGCGCCATTCTCGGCGCATCACACTACTGTTCCTTATTTTTTTTTACAAAGTTTGAGATGTCACACAAAGTAAGTTCATTTGACAGCTGCGTGGTGCAAGGTGGTGGATCGGCACACACCGCACCGCACTGAAAAAAAGTACTGCACACAGTTTTTTTTTTTTGTTTTTTTTTCAGCGCACACAGGGCAGTGGTGTGAGCTGGGCATTTAAGGAGGCAAGCCATTTTGCCTTGTCATGCAGTGGGACAGCGCTGGAATAGCTGCCCAACACAGTCTCACCGCACCTTTTTAGGGAGAACACTGCACTATTCATTTTGTTTTTGTTCCTGTGTGAATCGCATGTTGTGCTGGCAGTTCTAAGTTTATAGTATGCGTTACAGAACTGATAGGTTAGGGACGCATAGTTTTTCACTTTTGTTATTCCAAAAACTTGCTATGATTTGCTTTGCAGATAGCTATTAAATATCTCATCCTAATTTATACTAAAAGTACAATTTTAAATGTATTCCTTGGCTAATATAGGACCACGCTTTAACGTTGTAGAATCTAGTAGCATTATTACACCATGATAGTGAAAAGTACCTATCTAAAGTGACAACTAGTATCATTTGGATTACGATAGTTTAATACTCCCTCCTTCCCTGTGTTTTGTATTTTGGCATATTATCTAATAAATATATTTTGATCTTTGCAGGTGCTACAAAACATTCTAGAAACTGAAAATGAGTACTCCAAGGAGATCCAGAATTTGTTATCCAATTACCTTCGTCATTTACAATCCAGTGAAAAGTAAGATTTCTGACCTATGACCTTTGAGTAAGAAAAGATTGTGTTTTAATGCGATCATCATTTCATTTTACTAGCTTTGTTGCACACTGTATTAAAAGTCTAAAATAAATTGAGCTAAAATTGTTTTACCTATTTACAGCTACTATAAACTGACCATACACTATACAATCTAATTGTAGAATCGCCTTCAGATCTAACAACTATGTATAATAAAGGTTTTCGCAATTGGATTCAAATTTGAATAAATAGTTTGCTTAGGTTTGTCTTTACATTACATACATTACATAGCTTTGGGAAAACTAAAGTAGGTTGTAGAAGAATTGTACAGTCATATTGTAGTGTGTATGATCAATCTTTAGACATTTCTCCCCAGTTTAACCCCATGGGCTCAGGTTTGTTTAATCACTGCTTTAATGTTGGTACTCTTATGCAAGTGATAACCAGTTACTTATTAGGAATTTAGTTTTACACTTAGATTGAAACTTTTGTAAGGCCTCCATTTGCTTACATGCCGAAACAATATCTGGGCTTAATGATTAAAGCTGGTGAAACTAGCATTATCTGTACTGCACAGCAAAAAAGAATCAGATGGTCAGATTGCATTGGCCATTACAGACAGTTAAAATATATTTTTACTTTTGCACCAAAATTGAGATAACACTTTATATTTGCTACACATTCTCATTCACATTGCATAACCAAAAAAAAAAAAAATGCTGCTTACGTTTTGCTTACACTTTTTTTTTTTGAAAACTCCACAACTGAAGTTTTCTTCTGGGACTGGAGAGTTGATGTTCACCATATTTAACCCGGTCTGTTCAATTTTGGCAGATTTAATTATCAGTTGTAAACTAGATTTGAACACCTCCTTGTCAGCTTCTTCTCATTTGAAATTGTTCATACTATCTTGCAGTATGAACATAGGCCTGTCCAAACACACCTGGAAATGTAGGAAACATGGTTTTAAAAATTAGTTTCAGGTATGCTGTGTGAATGGGGACACATAATAAACATATAGTGAATGTTACGCAAATTTGACTGCAAAAGTGGAAACACACTTTTAAGTCAGTTGTTTCTTGATGTCAACTTGTAAAATGTTTGGTCCTCAGACTTCACCATTGCAATTTCATTGGTCATAAATACCCACAGTTTTTTAATCTTAGGCAAGACATAAGCGCAGAGATTAGTGTTTCATTATACAAACATTACCTATTACCACCTTTGCACATTTCTCAACTTTATGATGTAAGCTTATTTGACAAATGTGCAGCAAACAATTTAATTTGCTTTTCATTGTTTGTTTATAACCCTAGAGTATGTTCCAGAGCTAATACTGTATAACTAGCTCTAAAGTATGAATAATAAATTTTCTTTGGTAATAAATTTGCTTACACATATTTTTCTTTTAAGGCTTAGTCCGACTAGTATCTCTAACTTAATCGGAAACTTGGAGGAGATTTGCGCTTTCCAGCAGATGTTGGTCCAGTCTTTGGAAGAATGTACCAAGTAAGTCCCCCCCTCCTTTTTTTTTTGGGTGCTTTTTTTCTATTTATCCTTAATACGGGAATCTTACATATGCATAGGTTTTTATACATCTTTCCATGCTGTATGGCACATATGCATCAATGACAGCTGAGTTTTTTGTGCTGCGGGCACGTGTACTCCCAGCACATTGACTAAGCTGTTGCAGACAGCTCATGGTCTGATTAAAATTGGGTGGCTGACTGGATGGGCTTCTGATCATGAAACCACTGAGACAGCCGATCAGTAATCAGTAATCATGTGATTGTGAAGTCTGTCCCACCTCCCTTTTAAGACACACTTTAAAGGGATTATGGGAGGGGATGGAAGGGGTTAAGATATGAGGCATCTCTTTCATTAACAACTAAAAATGAAGAAAAATACTCCCTCACTACCTTGCCTGTCCCTAGACCAAAATGAAAAATCCCTACACATTAATAGAATACTTATTACTCTACGGAGCCGCTCAAACACTCCTGTGGAATCACTATGAACACAGACTAATAACATACCATACAGTGTAGCGCTCTTAAGCAAATGTAACAACCCTTAATAAATGTCATAATAAATGTCATATAAAAATAAAACCGTTCAATATATATTAATAGTATAAACATGTGCTAACCCTGAATTAATGTGAGAATCAAATAACCTGATATATGAAAAAATGATACCACTAAATCAGAGTCCCAATTGTGACAAATATGTGAATGCAAGTCCAACAAAAACTGTGAAGTGACGGTTATTCACTCATGTAGGAGAAAAGTAATAACCATGGCTTGAAGACAGAGTAGGAATCCACCACCCAGTAGAATCCACAAAGACTTACCAAAAAGCTATGATCTTATGATAAGGTCAGACAACACCTCTGTTTGCTAGCCGGAGATTCTGTGTTGTGTTATTTAAACACAATTTAATGTGGGTGTTCAATCTTTGTTTTTAATAAAGACTTGGTTTTATGGGTACACACTATGTGGATTTTTCTCTCCCTGTGGGTACATATAATCCTCTGATCGAGAATTTAAAGAGGCACCCTAGGTGACGAGCGGCATCCCAGCTACATCACTAACCTAGTCTCAAAATACCAACCTAATCGCCATCTCCATTCCTCCCAAGACCTCCTGCTCTTTAGCTCTCTCATCACCTCCTCCCATTTCCGCCTCCAGGTCTTCTCCCGAGCCTCGCCCATCCCCTGGAATTCCTTACCCCAATCTGTCAGACTGTCTCCAAATGTATCCACCTTTTGGTGGATCCCTGAAAACTTTCCTCTTCAGAGAAGCCTATCCTGCCTCATCTAACAACTGCACTATTTAGCTCATCCCCCACAGCTATTACCCTTTTGTATAACTTGACCCTCCCTCCTAGATTGTAAGCTCTAATGAGCAGGGCCCTCTGATTCCTCCTGTATTGTATTGAATTGTATTGTACTTGTACTGTCTGCCCTAATGTTGTAAAGCACTGAGTAAACTGTCGGCGGTATATAAATCCTGTATTATAATAATAATCAATACATCAATAATAATCTTATTAGAGAGAAAAAAATAGCCTTTAAAAATATAAAGCGGAGGGGGCATTATCAGCATTCCAACAGTACAAAGAATGATATATATATATAGGGGCTCAGGATGAATATTTAATGTGTAATGTGGAGGAATCAGCTTTGTCAGTTTCCTCTGTGGTTTGTAAAATCCAGTTCGGGACCTCGAGCCTGGAGATTTCGCAACCTGGGTAGCAGAAAATCTCCAGTCCTGGGACCAAGATTTGGGAATGGTCAGGAGCTTGATTGTGCAGGTGGGTCCTGGGCTAATAGCAGAGTCAGGACCAGGGTTCTGGGCTCCACCCCATTGAGGAGTCCTGATGTGCAAGGGAGAAGCGTGCATGGCTGCACGGGACAGTCTGAAGGAGCAGACAGAGGGCCCACGCCTGTGGATGGTAGCAGGGATGCAGGGTCAAGAGGCCAAAGCCTGAGCAGCAGTGCTAACCAGAGAGCCAGGTGGCTTGGTATTTTTTTTTTGTTTGTAATTATATCAGTGCTGTGAAGTTGAAATCCCTGTTGGACTATTTCTTTTGTTTAATAAAAGTGGGCCAACATGCTCTTAAACGGCATACCTAACATGTCTCAGCTCACTGGTAGGATGTACACTTAAGATAAATAACCCCCAAACTTCATTTTATTTATATATATATAGTATTTTTTTTTTACACACAACGTATAGTACATATACATTGCTGAAGTGATAAAATTGCACTATGGCTTGGGATATATATATATATATATATATATATATATATATATATATATATATATATATATATATATATATAATTTGGAGCATTATTATGCAGGATTTATATAGCACCAACCGTTTATGCAGTCTAAAGGGACACAGTACAGTTACAATATAATAATAGAAGAGGGTTAAGGGGTCCCTGCTCATAAGCGCTTACAATCTAAGAGTGGGACAAGTGGTACAAAAGGTAACAGCTGTGGGGAATGAGCTGATAGAAGAGTTAAAAGTTCATGTGTTGGTTGGTGTTGTGATGGGCTTTCCTGAAGAGATGAATTTTCAGGGATCGCCTAAAGGTGGCCAGAGTAGAGCTTGACGGACACAGCTCCTCTTACTCTTATCCATAGGGTTATAGCGCTACCTTCAGGAGTAGGACACTAGGCAGAAAAAAGAACACAGCATCGCCTATAGGGCAGTCCTTTCTGGTAGTCAACACTCTTTTTGCCATAGGCAGCCCTGTTCTTCCTGCTTAGTGTTAGGAGTTAAGACCTAGCTCCCTGCTTGGACCTGTGTTATCAAGCTTTCCATTTTTTTTTTTTCTGAATTTTTTTTCCAGACAAGATCTTCTATTAAAAGCCTGGCTGGGTGACAGGCTGGATAGTCTAGATCCAGTAGTCACCCCAGCCTGGCCAGCAAGCACATGCAGACCTCTAGCTACATGCAGGGTCGGCTGCGATAGTCCCATCCTGGACCGGGGCAGCTGATGAGATAAATGTCTCACCGGGATACATAATGACCAGACACCTCATATTTATGTCAGTGTTACCCTGGCTGACAGCCCACCCACTTTGGTGGGAGACTGTTCTGCTTCTAGATTGATACCATTTACTCCCATTTGGATTGGTAAGTAGATGTCCCTCCTCCCTCTCCCTCAGGTGTGCTGGTAGCTTTTTGGAGTCTTCTCCCCCCCAACCCCCCCCCGACTTGGGTTGCTGGGCCCAGTCCTCCCTTCGCTTCTCACCCCGCCTGCTCTTTCCCATTCCCCTGCCTTGTGTCCTGGCCTGGGAGAGCAGGGCTCCCTCTGAGTCTTGGGTTGGCTTGGGGCGGGGACCACGAAGTGGCCATGTTTGTGTAGCTACGTGGTGACAGCTAATTTTTCCAGCCCACTAGCACTAGGCCTGTGATGTGAGGGGAGTGTTTCCTTTTGGCTCTGACCAGTTCAGCGCTTGACATTGCACACAGTACTGCTCCCAGTTGGCCTTGGTTAGGTTGGTGGCGAGTCTTACTGAGCTCTCCCCATCTCTGCTGCAGCTTCTTGGGGGTGGTTTTCAGTTTTCTATCCCTGAGCATTGGTCTCGATGGTGTCTAGTCTGGCGGAGCATGTGTCTCAATCAGGGCTTTTCACAGAGGAGACAGGGTCCTTGGGGTCCTCTATTCCGTTGGCTGAATTCTTGACGGTCCTCAAGTAATTCGTTTCCTGGGTGGAGGTGGCATTGCGGGTGCACGGCGAGTAAGAAATGACCCCCCACCCGTCGTCCTTGGATTATTTAAGAGCTGGAGTTTGGTTTCTTGCAGATCCAGAGGATGTTGTCCCTGATCCTTCTGATAGCTGCCTCTACTGCCACACAAGAAAAGGCACTGGTGTACACATATAGAGTATTACTGTGTTTCGGGAAACCTTCAAAATTGAGCATACTTCTGGGGCGAAAAAAAATTATAATGTGTGTCCCTAACCGCAAAGCACAGAAAGCGCTGGTGGGCGGCATAGATGGGAACGTACAAGTATGCATCCTTAAGGTCTATGATAGCCAGAATATCCCTTTGATGAAGGGAGGCCACCACCAAATTAATGGATTCCATCTTAAAATTCTGTACTTTCACAAAGCAGTTTAGGGCCTTAAAGTTCAGTATCGGATGGACTCATTCCTTTGGTCTGGCCTCCGCTCCCTGGGTGTTTAACATTTAGCTGACTCCGGTCCTGGTGTTGCTGAGACAGCGGGATATTGCCCTGACCGGCTGTCTGGACAACTCCCTCCTGCAAGAGGAGTCTCACTCTGTGCTGATGGACAACATGGTGATCACCATGGAGACTCAGTAGGAGTTCCGCTGGTTGCTGAACCTAAAGAAGTTTGCTATCCTCAAGGAGGCGTGGGTCAAGGTGTTCCTTCCGCTGGTCAATCGTTGGAAATTCTGGACTGCGGTTCAATTGCTGCTGTCCTATCTTTATTTTTGCATGCAAGTTCTGGGCCTCATGGTGTCCACCTTCGAGGCAGTTCCATATGCTCAGCGTCACCCCAGCGTCCTGCAGAAGGAAATATTATCCAAGCAGGAAAAATCTAGGTCCTTAGACAACCAGATCCACGTAAGACGAGGTTGGCTTTGGGCCAGTGGACGCCGACAGAGTCTTGGCTCTGTATAAATGTCCTAATTGGGACCTGGGACCATTGCCCCAGGCGGCATTTAACAGGGGGCGGCAGCCAGGCCGGCAAAAAGTTGTGTAGCGTGGGGGGTGCAGGAGATGCCGTGGCCCCGGGCGCGACATTTAGGGGGGCGAAAATTCACGCCAGTATGTGTCACTACTGGCTGCCTCCTAATTTTAAGTTCCTGTGCCCCCTGCGCTCTGGCCGCCATGTTCAGTGTCCGGCGCCCTGTGATTGGGCATATGGGGGTCATATGAGGCGTAAGGCTGGCCTGTCTGCGATCGCGGCTGCGCCTGAAGTCCCACCTCCGCACATGACCCCCATGCGCCCAATCACAGAGCGCCGGACACTGAACATGGCGCCCAGAGCGCGGGGGAGACAAGCAAAAATGTGAGCCGCCGCAGCCAGTCTTCTCCTCCTCCTAACCTCCGGACCGATGCAGGCCAGGACAAGAAGGTGAGTGAGACTCCCTCGTGAGAGTTGTGTTACTGGCCCGGGGGGGGGGGGGGGGTGAGAGAGAGAGAGAGAGAGAGACTGTAGGCAGGTCAGTGTAGTGTAGTATGGTGGACAGTATAGTTCTCAGTGTAGTGTACTGTATAGTGGTCAGTGTAGTATAGTGGACAGTACACTGGTCAGTGTAGTGGGCAGTATATTGCAGCAGCGCTTTGCCCTGGCGGTTCGGAGGCGCTGCCCATTGATTTCATTGGGCAGGGACACTTTAGGAGTGGTGTATTCACCGCTCCTACAGGGCCCCAAAGAATTTAATTTTAGTTATCATGATATAAAATAAGGAATGTGGGGGCTTTTTGGTGGGTGTGATTTTTTTTAAATTTTTTTTGGGGGTGGGCAGCATTTCGTTCTTGGGCTGGCACTGCCTATGTCAATCTCCAAGGCAGGACAAGAGGCTTGGCAGTGGCACTGGAAGCCTCACACATTCTTCCATGAGCGGAACTTCACATGCTGGCTATCTCTGCCGTTCACATCCTGGGTATAGAGAACTGGCAAGTTGACTACCTAAGCCATCAGTTGCTGGATCAGGAACAGTGTTCTCTGCACCTAGATGTGTTTCATCAGATCTGCCTGCGATGTGTATATCAAACATGGATCTTCTGGCATTCTGTCTCAACAAGATTCATGGCAAGAAAAAAGGATCCTCTCACGAATGTGACACATTTTCTGGTGGTGCCATGGAGCTATTATCGACTCATTTACACCTTTCCTTCTCTCAAGCTTCTTCTCTGTGTGCTGGACAGAAACAAGAGCGAACGGATCCCAATCGTTCTCCAGGCTCCGGATTGGCCTCGTCGATCCTGGTATGCCAACGTAGATCTCCTTTACCAGAAGATCTTCTGTCCCAAGGACCAATCTTCCACCATGCTTTACCTTTGCTGGCTTTGACAGCATTGGCTCTTTAAAGGCAGGTTCTGTGACAGGGGGTAGCCAACCTCTGTCATTCATACCTTGTTGAAGGTGCTTTAAATCCACCTCTCACAAGGTTTACCATCACACTTAGCGGGCCTACATATCTAAGGGCTTTCATCTGCGTACCTTTTTCTGTGTCTTGAAAATTCAGCCTTTCTCCAATGAAGCTTTGATCAGAACCTTGCCCTGAGAACCGTTAAGGGCCAGGTTTCTGCCCTTACGATTTTCTTCCAACATCCTCTGGCCATGTGCGTTTTGATTCATACCTTTTCGTTCAAGGGGTTTAGCAGGTAGCTTGTACTGTACGGTGTCCTTTTGGAACCTGACTTTTGTTCTGTTGGTTCTTCAGAAGCCTGCCTTTGAGAATATATTGGATCTTCCCTTGGTCACTCTCTCCCAGAAGGTCACCTTTTTAGTGGCTTTCACGTCCGCATGTTACATGTAGGAGCTGGCAGCCTTCTCCTGTATATTCTCCCTATTTGGTTTTACATAGGGATAAGCTGGTCCTCTTTCTGTGTCCTTCCTTTCAAAATTGGTATCTGATTTTCATGTTAGATGAGGACATCAGCCTTCTATCCCTGTGTCCACATCCTTCACATCCTAAGGACGTTGAGCTGCAGTCCTTGGATGTGGGTATATCTGCTATGGCCTCCTTTCAGAGGTTTGATTCTCTTTTTTGTGATTGCAGATGGCCCTCAAAGGCCTGTCAACCTCCTCTGCTACTATTTTTCGATTGATCGGGCAAACTGGTTCAGACCCATGCTTTTAGAAGTCTGGCTCCTCCCTCCCCATCACAGGCATCTGTATCTCAAGTTTACAAGGCGACTACCTGGTTGTCTGTGCATGCCTTAAGCAATTTTACAAAGTTGGTGTTTGGGTATCTTTGGATGTGTGTTTCGCCCGCTAGCTTTTGCAGGCAGTGGTTTGAGATTTCTTGTCCCTCTTCTGGGGGTTTTTGTGTTTTCCCACAACTCATCGAAGCACTGCTTTGAGACATACCTACAGTCAAGATTAAGGAGAGCTGTGTCCATCAATGGAATGCAAGAGAAAACGGGATTTTTACTTCCGTTCCAATCCCGTTCTCCAAGATCATTGAGGACACAGCGCCCATCCCTCTCTGAGGTTATTTTTTTTAATACTGTACTGCTTTGCAATGAACTAAGCTGCCTATGGCAGAAAGAGGATTGACTACCAGACTACAGCACATATTTGACTCCAGATTGTCTTTTCATTGTTTTTTATACATGAAAATGATAAACAGCTCTCCTGGCCGACATCAATTCCAAATTCTGTGCAACCCCCCGCTCCCCTTTCCTACTTACACCTTCAAACTTGATTCCTTTCTTCTTCATCTTGCCTTTCTACGCCTACTTTACTACCCAGTTTGATGACCCGATACTCTGTTGGCTCAGTTTGTTCAGAAGAGTCTGCTGAACAGTTTTGCTATAAGCTCTTGGTCATTGAAGTGACCACGCTTTTTTTTTTTTTTTCTTTTTCTTTCACAATCACTTCAGAAGGATAAAGGTACCATGCAGATTCTAGTTATAGTGGCATTATAAGCTATTTTAGGCATGCTGTTGTATGAGACAGTAAATTGTACAATGTTAATGAAAAAATCCTACCCAGGTCTATTGATTACATATAGAAAGCTCTCAATCAATGTTTGATCAGAAAAAGCAAATAGATAAATGCATCCTATTTTTTCTCTCTTATAGATTTATAATATAAGCGGATTGTGATAGTTTGCCTAGATACAGTATATTCATTTGTTTATGAAAGCTATTTTATTTTTTATTTGTTTTCGAAATTTCAATTTATATGGGCAGCGTTAGTCCCTAAACAACTGCTTCAGATAACCTTGATCCTAATGTCAATACTGTTGTGTAGAATGTTTTAGTACAGAAAAACCCTAACTGAAAATGTCTGCACCTAGTACAAATGTTTCTCTGTTAAATTCACTCATGTGCCATAAAGACTTTGTTTTTATTCTGTATAAACATGTAGCTACTTTTTGGTTTCCATCCTAGATTGCCTGAGGGTCAACAGAGGGTTGGAGGATGTTTTATGAACTTGATGCCGAAGATGAAGAATCTTTATCTAGCTTATTGTGCCAATCACCCTTCTGCTGTAAATGTACTTACACAACATAGGTAAGATTTATTATAAGTGAATGCATTTTTTTTTTTTTTTTTTTTTTGATTAAAGGAGACGTCCAGCCAAAGCTTGTTTGGCTGGGCTTCTCCTTTGGATCACAGGAGTGCAATTTGTTTTGCACTCCTGTGACCTGTTTTCAGCAGAGAGCGAACTGAAGTCCGCTCTCTGCTGACATCACAGAAATCAGTCCAGGAACCGCGTCATCGCGGCAATGGAAGTCTGGATCTGCCTGGACTGATACCTGTCTCAGCCCCTCAGCGAGCCACTGAGAGCCTGAGACAGCTGCTCCCCGCCCCTCCACAGCTCAGCGTTTCAGTGAGGGAGAAGGAACAGAGCGAAGAGCTGCTGATTGACAGTCAGCAGCTCTCTGCTCAGGGAGCTTTGAGAACTGAGCCACTGGCAATGTTAGATTGCTCGTTTCTCAGTGTAGAGGCGCCGGGGACAGATGCAGCATCGGACCCATGCTGCATCCACCTAGGTAAGAATTAATAAAGGAAAAAACCCAAACCCATACTTCTCTTTTAAACAGATAATAAAAGGTATGTATGTTTGTTTTTATTAGATGTATGTTTTTTAATCTGCTTTCTGTTGAGCGGAAATAGTGTTTTGAGACTATTATTTTAAATGAAATACCGTGATTCTGTTACCTTTGGTTTGCAAGTTATTGGTGTTCCAGAAATTTACGTTTGCATGCAAGTGGAACTATAGTTGGCTTCAGCAATGAGACATCGTGGAGCTCCCTGCCAGCTGCTGACTTCTTCGAGCGAACGGCTTCCGGGTATTGAATGCCGTCCGCTTTCATTGCTTGGGCAGGGTTGACATCACCCGTTGGCTTTGGCATTGTTGAATTTCTACAGTGAGCTGTGCATGCGCAGCTCGCCGTACATGGGAAGACAGGTAATTTTAACGCAGAAGAGACAAAGCATGTCACTTCTGAATTTAAATATCCTGCCTATTTGCCCATTTGTATTTAGTACCTAAAATTCCACTTTAAAATGGCCAAAGCA
The DNA here is from genome assembly GCA_037952925.1 of Lithobates clamitans. Lineage (NCBI taxonomy): Eukaryota > Metazoa > Chordata > Amphibia > Anura > Ranidae > Lithobates > Lithobates clamitans. The sequence continues at coordinate 9,589,426 of JBBGZY010000429.1, forward strand.
AACAGATTTATCAAGAAACATGTCAGATGCTCACTTGGCTGCTTCTTTAAACCCTTTCACTGTTTAAACCATTTTTCATTTTTGCACACATAATACAAGGCCTGAAGATTACTTAAATCTCCTAAAAATATATATTTCTTAAAGCAGAGGTCCTTTAGAATAAAATGGCAGTAGTTGCAATTGTTACATAAAACTTTCCTAATGTTTATCAAATCTTCACCGATCAGCCATAACAATATGATCACTGACAAGTAAAATGAATAACATTGATCGTCTTGTTACAATGGCATTTGAAAGTTGGTTGGATATATTGGGCAGCAAGTGAACATGTTTTCCCTGAAGTTGATGTGTTGAAAGCCGAAAAGAATTTGAGCGAAATTGTAATGGCTAAACAACTGGGTCAGAGCATATCCAAAACGGCAGCTCTATTGTGTTCCTGGTCTGCAGTGGTAAGGACCTACCAAAAGTGGTCCAAGAAAGGAAAACCGGAGATCTAGTGGCAGGGTCATGAGCAGCCAGAGTTCATTGGTGCATGTGGGGAACAAAGGCCTGTGTATTATGATAGATTTGAGCTACTATAGCTCAATTTGCTGAAAATGTTAATGCTAGCTTCAAAAGAGAGGTTTTAGAACACACAGTGCTGTGTAGCCACAGATCGGTCAAGGTGCCTATGCTAACCAATGTCCACAGCCAAAAGCGCCTACAATGGGCAAATAAGCGTCAGAAATGGACTATGAAGCAATGGAAGAAGGTGGCCTGGCCTTATGAATTCAAGGAGTTTGGGCTGTTGACTTTGCCTCCAAATTCCCCATATCTCAATCTTACTTGAAGGAAAACCGGTGACAGTATCATGGGCGGTTAAGGCTCATTGATTCACTTAGGGAGTGAAGACTGGCCCTTGTAGTGCGATCCAATAGAAGAGCTACTGTAGCTCAGATTGTTGAAAAAGTTAATGCTGTTTCTGGTAGAAAGGTGTCAGAACAAACAGTGCACTGCAGTTTTGTTGCGTATGGGGCTTTATAGCTGTAGGCTGGTCAAGATCAGGTCCATCTTAATAGTATCATGGGCCCCTGGGCAAAGCAATGCTATGGTACCCCTACAATCCTGCCCAATTCTACTCCTAAGAATTAAAGTAAAATATTTTCTACTTTCTGTCTTAAACTGATATCTGACCTCACCACCGGCACCGCCATACACTCCTTCAATCACCTGGTATCCCAATACAATGTGCCTCCCTCGCATCTATTTCGCTATATGCAACTGTCTCATGCGTTCAAAGCCCAAGTAATACCCAACGACACGCAAATAGTGCAATCCGATCTGGAGAGGGTCACAAGATATGAATGTACCAAGAAACCGACCTCAGTCCTTTATGCACATCTCCTAAGAGTTTCCTCTCCAGATCTGTCAAAGCTCCGGCAGCAATGGACACAGGATATCCCGACACTGGACTCCGAGGATTGGGAGGACATGTGGGAATTCCCCTTCAAAATCCTGGTCTCACTTCGAGACCGTCTCATACAATACAAAATACTACATCGGGCATATCTCACCCCATATAGATTGCATAAGATGAGAACCTCCCTGTCCTCGGAGTGTTGGAGATGTACTAGGGATCCAGGTGATTTTATACATATTTTCTGGTCCTGTCCAGCAATTAAAAACTACTGGTCAGAAGTAATATCTGTAATACAAGAAGTGGTAAAAACAGACATAGCCCCGACCCCGCAGATCTGCCTTCTAGGTTTAGTGGAAGAATTAGCCCCCAAGATAGCAGAGAGAACCCTCATAGGGCTCTTGCTCTTTTATGCAAGGAAAATGATCACTCTCTGCTGGAAAAAACGTGCCCCGCCATCCATATTGTTATGGAAAACACATGTCAATAAAGTAATACCACTCTATAAGGAAACCTATCAAAATAGGGGATGCCCCAAAAAATATGATAGAGTGTGGGCCAAATGGCTAGCTGAGGCCTCCACGGCAACCGCAGACTGATTGAACAGGTACATAATACCAGTCTACGGGAGAAAGTGATACTGATACATTGGTTGATTTTATGGTAATGTAATCTCGGAAAAGGGTTTAATTGACATCTAATATTGTCCCATGAGTCTCAGCTGATAAATCTGATCCTGAAATACTTAACTGAGCAGGAGCCAATACCGCACTAGGTTTGTTTGTTATCGTTTTTTTTCTTTCGGACATGCTACAGATGTATGATATTAATGCTGGATGCAGCCCAATGGCCGGCTGGCACTGACTCCTGCGTGGGTCTAGTCCCAATGCTGTGGCAGGTTTAATTGTTGTTAAATGTTTGTATGTCTTATACTCAATAAAAAGATTTTCAAAAAAAAAAAAAAAAAATATTTTCTACTTTCTGCTTTGAAACATGTCAAATTAGAAACATTTAAAACATGTCTTCATAGATGTAGGCCAAAATGTATTTTGCTCCATGTCTTTGGTATAAAAAAAAATCCCTGAGAGACCTGTACCCTTCCAACCCCCCTTCACACCTGTACACTCTCAGCCCCCATCACACTTGTACGTTCGCAGCCCCTCTTCATACTTATACATTCGCAGCCTCTCTCACATCTTTTACGCTCGCAGCCCACCCCCTCAAGTCTGTAAGCTCGCAGCCCCCTCACACCTGTATGCTCTCAGCCTCCCCCTCATGCCTGTACGCTTTCAGCCCCAATCACACCTGTACGATCTCAGCCCCCCCTCACACCTGTATGTTCTCAGCCCCCCCTCACACCTGTACGTTCTCAGTCCCCCCTCCTCACACCTGTACGCTCTCAGCCCCCCCTCCTCACACCTGTACGCCCTCAGCCCCCCTTCCTCACACCTGTACGCTCTCAGCCCCCCTCCTCACACCTGTACCCTCTCAGCCCCCCTCACATGTGTATATATGACAAACACACACATGTACACAGGCACACACACAACTCCCTCCCCTCCCTCAATTGTAGAACAGCCCTTACTTGTTAGGTGGTGTTCCTTGTCCCAGCTTTTGTGCAGCACACATGAGGGGTGCACATGCAGGAATTTACCAGAGGTGGCAGCAAAGAGCCTGATGTTAGAGCTCAATGACACTCACACACACAAGCCAGCGCAGCCACGGAGCTCTCCTGCGCCCGCCCCTGCCTTCTCCCATCCCCGCCAGACAGCCGGGCCCTTCTAGATGCTCGGGCCCCTTACTCATGTATGGGCTGTACCCCCCTGATGGTGGCCCTGCCCGCCGGACTGCCTATGCCCACTAAGCCCAACTCCCTTGCCCTACTGCTACTTCTATTTGTCTGGCTCTGATGGGGCCCCATATGAACCTGGGGCCCCTGTGCAGTGCCCAGGGGTGCCCGCTCAGTAAGATGGCCCTGGTCAGGGTGCCCATGCTGACCTGTGTCCACAGCCAAAAGTGCCTACAATAGGCACGTGATCATCAGAACTGGACCACAGAGTAATGGAAGACTGTGTCTTCTAGGTGTTGATTTTGCCTCCAAATTTTCCAATCCAATGTTTTGGCAAAAAAAAAGTCTGAGCCATGGTCACCCCACCTCACAACTTACAGGACTAAAAGGATTTGCTACTGATGGTTTGATGCCAGATACCTCCGCATACATTCAGAGGTTTAGTGGAGTCCTTAAATTGTGTGTGCCTGTGAAAAACTGCATTACCCAAAATTTCCATAGGATTTCTTTAAACTGTAATTTTAACATTTTTTTTCTCTCCTTAAGGTGGTAATAAACTGAGATCCAAATACTATAACCCGCATTCGAAAAATGTATTCAATATCAACAATAAACATTGAATTAAAAAAATGAAAATAATGGTGACTGCAGCACTCACTGATATACACACATCAAATATTTGAATACATTTATCTCCACAATAGTGTTGCCTGTCAATAAAACATGTAATCATAAATAGTGTCCATGCAGTTTCAATATATGATCTCAGTTCACCAGAAAATGATAGTCCAGTAAAAATCAAACCCATAAAAAGTCCACCGTGAGTAAAAAAAAAACTCTTCACACATTCAAATGTGCACCAGCCACCGTAATTCTAAAGCAGCTTACCCCAAACGCTCTGAGCCCACCTCACATGAGGTCTAACAGCGCCTCTATGATGACCGATCCCGCCTGGATGGATGGCTCCAGCCTTCTTTTTTTTTCTCACATCTGATTACGCCTTGAGCCTCTCTCACTCTCAAGGAGCATGCCTCAAACAGTCACTGGATCACTTCCCATAAAAGTGCCTCAACACCATAGACGAATACCAAGGGAGAAGCAAGGAAATCCCATAGTGAAGTACAGTCAAAAAGTGTTTATTGATAAAACTTAGTGGGTACTTAAAAACAATACATCAAGAGCATATCGTACAGCCCACCAGCAATCCGAACTGGGGTGATGACATCACCGCTAAACTCCACCCCACGCACATTAATCCAATGAGATGTCCTCTAGGGACAACAGAGATGCAGCAGGCAGCTACATGTCTTTGGTATAAAAAATCCCTGAGAGAGCTGTACTCTCTCATCCCCCGTCACACCTATACGCTTGCAGCTCCCCTTCACACCTGTACGCTCTCGGCCCCCCCTCACACTTCTACGTTCACAGCCCCCCTTCGCGCAGGTCGGCTTGTTCCCGCGAATCACCGTAGCTGTACATCGGCCCTTTAAACAGCTGTAGCAGGCGCGTGCCCGATGCACGGTGGGGAACCTGATGCGCGTGGCCGGCGGCCGCAACATCCGCCGGCCACCTGCGATCGCTCCACAGAGAGGCAAAATGGGGATCTGTCAATGTAAACAGTTATATTTTTTAGTGTGTTTGGTCATAGGATTCACACATCAGGTGATCTTAGTAAGTGATCAGAGCTTTAGGATTCACACAGCAGGTGATCTTAGTAAGTCATCAGAGCTTTAGGCTCTATTTGATTTGCACGCTTTATTATCTATGATTTGTACTTAGATTTACAGTTATTCAGTTACACCCCTAGGCGCGGCGCATTTTTTCATATATCATTTATCGCACGGTCATGAATACATGATCTGCGCCTGCAGCCGGGTAGCTGTTTGGTTGAATTTCCATTAAGGCACTGGATAATTGTGGCTCGCAAGATTTTTTTCCATAATAATGTAAACAAACAGGTCCCTGTTCTGTCAGGGGAGTAGAGAGTGATCGTCTGTTCCTAGTGATTAGTGCATTTTTATAGCACTGATCACTGTATGAATGTCGCTGGTCCCAAAAAAGTGTCCGATCTGTCCTCCGCACTGTCGCAGTCCCACTAAAAAGCGCTGATCACCGCCATTGCTAGTAAAAAAAAAAAAAATTTTATAAAAATGGCATAAATCTATTCCCAATCCAATCAATATACACTAATTTCAATTTATTTATTTTTTACCAAAATATATGTAGAAGAATACATATTGGCCTAAACTGATGAAGAAATTTTTGGGATATTTGTTATAGCAAAATAAAAAAAAAATATTATTATTAATTTTTTTTCTAATTGATGGACTTTTTATGTTTATAGCGCAAATATAAAAAAAACACATAGGTGATCAAACACCAACAAAAGAAAGCTCTATTTGTGGGAAAAAAAGGACGGCAATTTTGTTTGGGTACAGCGTTGCACATCCACACAATTGTCAGTTAAAGTGACACAGTGCCGTATTGTAGAAACTGGCCTGGTCATTAAGGGGGAAAATCTTCTCCGGTCCTTAAGTGGTTAACATCTTCAGGGTTTACAATGTTGGAAATACAGTGTTAAACTTTTTAAAGTGCATCTCTAACATTATTACCGGCAAATATCAACCGTTAAATTTGAACCATAACCATGTATATATATTTTTTCTTTTTGTTTGTTACTTTTTTCAATGTTGCATAACAAAAATGCACCAAAAAAATTACTTTCTCTATCGTAAATGGAAAGAGATTAGGCCCCGAGGATAGTGCGGACACAGAGGGAATGCAAATTAGGGTATACCCAAGTTATATATATATATATATATATATATATATATATATATATATATATATATATATATATATAAAAATATGTTCACTTTATTAATACAAAGTAGGAAAATGTGGCAATAAAAATAGCCAAAAAATATAAAAACAATAATACATCTCAATTGGGGATAGGAGTAGCTGCTAGACTTGGATCACCAACATGTTTCGGAAGACAAAAAAATGTTTTTTTACATATTTCCTTCTTCAGGGTTAATAGAAAAGCAGGCTAAATGGTTTACAAACAACTGGTTTGAACATAGTAATATTATGGCACATGTAAAAGATAGGCAAAAAATATCTTTTGTACTTACAGATGTATGTTTAAGTCTTGTAAACATGCACATCAGTGGATGCAACGTCAGGCCAAGGATATTTACTCAGCTGTGCCTCAAGGCTCAATTCATGTAGTTTGAAATGTACTAAGAAATCGATCCCATGTGTTATGAGGTCAATCCCATGTATAAGGTGCAAACTGGATGAAATATAGCTAAGGTGAGTGGGGACAGGTGTAACGCTTGTCCTGAAGCAGTCCAACAATGCTCACGAGGATACCCCAAAAAGGGGGGAGACGGGTATCTAGGGTATCTATTAAAAATGTAATAGGATGTAAACGTAAGGACAGAAAACATAATGATACATAAAAGGTAAGGTAAAGAATTGCCAGAGAACATGGCAAAAGTTCAAGCATTTGTACAATGTTTGTATTACCTGTGATGCGGTTATCAGAGCCTGCTCACAGAAGTCTCTGGCGTTTCCTGGCTGTGCAGCAATTAATGCTATTACCAGCAGGAATATATATGCCCAGAGGCCAGGGAGGTACAATCAAGACAATTGGTAATCTTCTTGTTTAATGAAAAGGGGGAGGAGGAGGCGAAAAACAGGCGTCAGGGAGCGTCGGCTAACCGCTTCCCTGATCACCTGCTTTGCTGCCTTGGTCTCCATATCTGTCTCCTACAGGCATCCCCCGACCAATGCGGTGTCTGGCATCACCGCGTATAGCGCAGTGACGTCAGACGTTGACACGGCCGCCGACACGGTGGTGGGCGGATAGACTGGGCGCTGGAAATGCCCAGTGCGCATGTGCGGAAGACTACTGTCTCCACAGGAGCATTCGCCGATGCAACCCTAAACAGGGGGCTGCCCCAAGGGTTGCTAAAGTTGCCACCAGAGGGGCCCCACGTGTTGGGGAGCCTCGGTGGACCACCAAGAACAAATAAACCACCCCAAGTTCCACAGGGAATGACGAAAGTGTAGGCACAGCTTAGATTTTTACCGAGGCCATCAGTTACCATCTGAACAAATAAGTTTATTGTTTATGCAATATCTGTAACAGAAAAAAATATAGATGATAATAAGATAAAAATGTTTATATTTTTTTCTGTTACAGATATTCCATAAATAAATAAACGTATTTGTTCAGATGGTAACCGATGGCCTCGGTAAAAATCTTTGAGGACCAACTTCTCTTTTTCCCCCTCTTAGCCCACCGGAGCTGCAGAAAAGCCTTCCTAGTTCTAGAGGGTCATTTCCTTTTTGTGGAGGTGAAAGGGTGCTTTGACACCCCAAAGTAGGAAAGAAACATCTGGAACTTCTTTATACCATATATCTCCCATTCACTGTTAGAACAAGGATTTCTTTAACCCCAGTGACTTTATTGCCAAGTTTATATTGGAAATTATAACAACCCCCCCCCCCCCCCGGTGAAGGGGATGGGCCCGGAGGGAAGAGACATGAGAGGTGTAGGATAAGGGGGAGGCCACCGTGGCGATTCACCACCGAGTGGGGGGAGCTTAAAAGCATGGGACAGGCAGGTGGGGAGGCTTAAAAAATGTGGGAACATTCTGATGTTTTCAGGGCTTTTTAGGTGGTTCCCTACGCTATGACTAAGCGCTATTAAAGTGTGAAACTTGTTAGCCCCTTGCCCAGGTCTTTCTTTTTGATGCCTGCTATTTTATCAAGATAATGCACCCTGCCTCACTGCAAAAATGGTTCAAGGAACAGAAGTCTGAAGTGCTGACTCTCCAAATTCTCCAGATCTCAATCCACTGAGCATCTGTGGGATGCGCTGGAATAAAAAGTCCAATCAATAGAGGCCCCATCTCACAATTTACAGGATTTATAGGTTGTGCTACAGAGTGCTTGATGTCAGATAGCACAGCATACCTTCAGATGTGCAATGGGGTCCATACTTTTTATGGGTCAGGGCAGCAAAAGAGGGGCCTACTCCATATTATGTGGGTGGTCATAAAATGATTTATCACTTTAAAATTTCATCTCAATGTAAATCGCTCTACCTATGCTGCCTTAGGCTGGCTATAAACTAGTAGAATTTTGTCTTAAATTTTGTTTGTTACTGGAACGTTTATTCAATTTTCTAATCGTTACTGGGGTCAAATTGATGTTCGTTTTTGACCACAGTTTGAAGGAGCAGGATGGAATTTTTTTTTAAACAATTTAGAATGGTGCATGTGGTTTTCGTTCTTGGAATTACGTTAATTCCAAAATCTAATGTTAAAAGCAAACACAATTTTGAAGTACTTTTTTAAACGACATTCGTCCAGTCATTGGATGCACAGAGAATTTTAATATGAACATTCATATGAATATTTGTACAAATGTTTGATTGAAAATCTTCTAGTGTATAGTCAGCTTTATGTAGCTGTATCACATTATGAAATGTTCTGTTCAGCTCATATTTCTGGTAGATGTAATGCCTGTACGTTGCATCTAGAGCTCAGTGCTGTTTGGCCAAGCTGGGCTTGTTAAACACATATCTGTCAGTTTTGTATTTGTGCTCATTGCCTCCTCTTTATTAGTCAACATATAATGGTCAAAGACATTTACCGCTGTATTTGAAGGTAGTTGCTTTGGGCAACAAATCATTTACCTTTGTGGCACCTAATGCTAAATGAAAGACACTGCATAGCAAGCTATGTCTTCTTACCATGCATAGTATGTGTAGTTAATGCATAGCATATTCGTGGAATAACTGGAGCATGGATAAGCAAGGCAGTGACTTCTTTGTGCCTCCCTCTTACTGCTTACCCCGTGCTTGGCTGTGTGCTGGAGAGGTGATGTCATCCTCCCATCAGAATCTAGGAAAAGGAGCCCCAGCCTTCTATCAGAACACAAAACAAACTGCTCATAGTCTGTTGCAGCATTGTGCGTTGGTTCTCTCTGTACAATGCGGTGCCTGTGTGCCATCCTGAGGCCCGTTAGTGCTGAAAGTTCCTGCTCGATCTACTACAAGCAACAGTCAGCTTCACAAGTGTGAGTTGTATATGACATTTGTGGGAAACGACTTTTGTACAAGTAGCTTGTTAACACATTTGCTGTGTGTAAAGACTGCTCTTACACCTGGAATAACAGATGTCCTCATCTTGGTTATGCTAGGAGTTGAACACAGGATAATGCACTGTAGTCTTATGTTTAAATTGTGTGAAGATGCTTTTGAGCATGTAGAGAATTGGTAACTCCAGTACTACACGTTAAGAATATTTCAGGAAGTTTGCATAGATGTCCCCTTTTATTAGATGTAATTAATAAACTCAAAATGTGCATATTGGTATAATGCCTGTTCAGAAATGGCACATATCAGGTTGCTGAAGATTACAGTATTGTACACAGTCGTTGCACATTGTAAATCAGTTTGCATTAAACACTCACTGTGAAATGTGCCTAACTGTGTATTTCACTAAACCAAATTTAAAATGGGAGTTTATGTATTGACATGTATTGTTTAAAGTAACGTGGAGTTGCTGCCAATTAGCATTGCAAGAGCTGAGGAGCAAACATGGCAAAACTCAGATTCCTCATGTTTACAATATTGACTGATTTGTTTAGAATTTTAGGGGCACTTTAAAGCATGAGTTGATATGCGCTTTAGGCTATGAAAGCTCAAAACACAGGCACAATTGTGTATAAATGGGTGATATACTTCCATCAGTAAGAATGAACCATAATGTGTTTGATTTGCGGTCATTAATTATGAAACCGTAGATCATGTTTTGCTTATGAGGTGGCGCAATGAAGAGAATCGCTGAGTTCTTTCTGGCAATCAGATGGAATTGTTCCTGTTTTGTGGGTGGTTTGCTTGTTTGTTTTATGCTTGTTTCCCATTGTGTACCCTTTAGACTGCAGTGTCTGCAAGCTCAGCACAAGAAGATGGTCTAGGCAAAATTTTCAAGCATCAGAACAGACTGCATGAAAGAATGGTTTGTTCTTTGTGGTGCTGTTAGGAAGTGTTATAATTTTACTGCAAATACCCAACATACTGTGAAAAACTGAACTATTGGGGAATCTAGAATTTCCCTTTGCAATTCTCTGTTTCTTCCTCCTACCACCTGCTTCACATTTAAAAGAATCCATGCAATCCACTGCAATACGGTTTCAGAATACATGTAACCATAGCATACTTTGTTAAAAATTTCCAAGTAGAAGTCATACAGCTTTACTCATTAAAAGTCTAAAAACTAGTACATCAATGCCAACAAGCTTATAACAGTTTGCTTGTATCTGTGTATGGTTTCTTGCTGGATTTTCCCAGTGTGTTCATGCTTCTTTTATTAGTAGGTGTGCACTGTGCATTAGTGAGACCTGTACCCATAGCGTTAAAGCTAAGGAGTGCTGAAGCTTCCAGGTTTATGAAATATACCCCCCAAAAGGATCACCTCCTGTGTTCAGCATTTATACTTAAGGTGTCTATTTGGCAAGCTTTTATTATCTCAAGAAGTTCACTTTACACCTATTAATGACTGTGGGTAACCAACAACCTAATTTGTGGGGTGTTCCCATTAAAGGACATTGATCTGCCACCCAAATATTCATGTGACACATACTCCCATGTGCACCGCCTGCTCTGGAGATTGTGCCTAGACATGATCACAGCTGCTCCTAGCAATCTGTCTGGTGATCATATGTCAAAGTGGTGGCTAAAAAAATGCTTCTTTTGTCTACATGCATCCAGCGCCTCTCTGCTTTTTTTTTGACAGAGCAGAGAGTATGCTACAATTTTACTCGTTCATCAGTGTGTATATATTGTTTTAAAAATGCTTTGACGAAAGCAATATCTGTCACTAAACAAAAAAATATATTTTCATTAATGTGCAAAGTAGCAAAAAAATAAAGTTATTGGCAAGTAAATTGAAACACTGAAAAATGGTAAAATTTGCTGCATTTATAAAGGGATTAAAGAGCAACACTAGATACCAGGAAAATCAGTTGATAAACTGCTATCACAGAAATGCTGGAGCTATGCTAGTTAGAAAGCTTTACCATTAAAGCGGATGGAAGCCCAATCACTATTTCACATGTAATCTTAACACCTTAATGTAACAAAAGTAATGTTTAATCTTAAGTTTCTAGCTTTCATTTAAAATAATACCTGGTGATCCTGTCATGAATGTCCTTTGTAGAGGAACACTCTGTTCCTGTCTCAATTTGCTTTCTTGCATTGTCACCCTGTTGAATATGCTTCTGGTGAAAATCATAAGAAGCAGTGTCATTGCTTAATCCATTAGCATGTTCTACCTTTGCCACCATTAGTAAGCATACAATGACTTGCAGCAGCTCCTGAAGCATGTGCATGCAGACAGGAAGTCAGACCCCTTTCACACCAAGGCGTTTTTGCAGCGTTTTAGCGCTAAAAATAACGCTATAAAAACGCTCATAAAACGCTCCCCATGCATCTCAATGAACCCTTTCACACTGAGGCGTTGCTCTGGCGGGGCGTTGAGAAAAGTCCCGCAAGCAGCATCTATGGAGCAGCTTTTGGGCGTTGAAAAAAGCGCTTCAAAAACGCCCCTCTCCATTGAAATGAATTGAAAACGCTGTAAAAACGTCTGAATAGCGCCTATAATCCGCCATGAGCTGTAGAAAAGTCACATGATCTCACAAAAAAGGTAAACATGCAAGCAGAAAAGAGAGCATCAGGACTGAAATTGTGGGAAGGTCAGAATGATTAAACAGACCATCAAAGTGCCAAAAAAACAAAATTAAAGTGCCAAAAAAATAATTAATCCCAGAAAAATGAAGATTTGAAGTAAAACAAGACACTGCTTGTTACTTTACAAGACACTGCTTGTTATACATGATCTCACAAAGGATAAACATGCAAGCAGAAAGATAGCATCAATAACACATGCTTCAATAACGCTTGAAAAATACTGTTAAAACGCTGTTAAAACGCCTGCAGCTTTGCGTTAATTTTACCGCTAGCGCCCCTAAAACGCAGTAATAATGCTAAGGCGTTTTAGGGGCGTTTTTGAAGCGCCTTGGTGCGAAAGGGGTCTTATTGCAAAAAAGCTAGAGGTATACACTTTAAAAAAACGTGGAGGCCTAGGAATCCCAAATTTAATTGCTTACTATCATGCTGCACAGAAAGCCCAATTAGCAGTCACCACTATCCCTGGGTTGGCATCATTGGGTTGGCATGGAAGCTCTTACATGCTCCAAAGGCTCAATTGCAACTATGATGTGGATTCCTAGTAAATTAAGACCCCCAATCTTATGTCCTAGTCTTTCATTCTCTTTATCGATTTGGGATAGACATCGTATGAGAAATAATCTTTGTTCACCTCATACACCTTTATCTCCTTAGTTTGATAATCCTGAATTTATACCTGGATTATCTTCTGAACTTTTTCAATGGTGGATAAATAGGGGTTTATCATGTATTCTACACTTCTTATCTGGGAATAAATTGTACTCACTAGATTATTATGAATCCGTATTACAATTACCTCCCTCGGAACTATCCCGATACAACCTAATTACTTTATTCTTACAAAACAAACTTAATAAAATTAATAAACCACTCCTGTTATCACCTTTCGAAAAAATCTTGTACTACTAGAACTCCAATAACAGGTCGTATTTCTATTATATATGGTATTTTGATTGATCCCAGGCATAAACTCCTATATATGGAATAGAGAGAAAAAGATCTAAATTTTTCTTGAGAACTCTGGTATAAAACTATCAATAATATCTCCAAAATATCGATCAATACGTCTTTAGTCAAATCTAATTACAAAACTCAATTACGATTACGTGCATGGTTCCATTGAGATTAGCTAAAATAAATTGACAAATCTCTTCTAAATGCTTTAGAAACTGTGGTCTAGAAGGTTCTGTGGTACACATGGTGGCGTTGTCCCAAAATACAGAAATTGTGGATCAAAATATTTGAATTTATACATGGAATTACCAAAATATATATTAACCACTTCAGCCCCGGAAGGTTTTACCCCCTTCCTGACCAGAGCACTTTTTACAATTCGGCACTGCGTCGCTTTAACTGCTAATTGCGCGGTCATGCAATGCTGTACCCAAACGAAATTTGCGTCCTTTTCTTCCCACAAATAGAGCTTTCTTTTGATGGTATTTGATCACCTCTGCCGTTTTTATTTTTTGCGCTATACACGGAAAAAGACCGAAAATTTTGAAAAAAAATGATATTTTCTACTTTTTGTTCTAAAAAAAATCCAATAAACTCAATTTTAGTCATACATTTAGGCCAAAATGTATTCGGCCACATGTCTTTGGTAAAAAAAATGTCAATAAGTGTATATTTATTGGTTTGCGCAAAAGTTATAGCGTCTACAAACTAGGGTACATTTTCTGGAATTTACACAGCCTTTAATTTATGACTGCCTATGTCGTTTCTTGAGGTGCTAAAATGGCAGGGCAGTACAAAACCCCCACAAATGACCCCATTTTGGAAAGTAGACACCCCAAGGAATTTGCTGAGAGGCATGTTGAGCCCATTGAATATTCATTTTTTTTGTCCCAAGTGATTGAATAATGACAAAAAAAAAAAAAAAAAATTACAAAAAGTTGTCACTAAATGATATATTGCTCACACAGGCCATGGGCATATGTGGAATTGCACCCCAAAATACATTTAGCTGCTTCTCCTGAGTACGGGGATACCACATGTGTGGGACTTTTTGGGAGCCTAGCCGCGTACGGGGCCCCGAAAACCAAGCAACGCCTTCAGGATTTCTAAGGGCGTACATTTTTGATTTTACTCCTCACTACCTATCACAGTTTTGAAGGCCATAAAATGCCCAGATGACATAAAACCCCCCCAAATGACCCCATTTTGGAAAGTAGACACCCCAAGCTATTTGCTTTGAGGCATGTTGAGTCCATGGAATGTTTTATATTTTGACACAAGTTGCGGGAAAGTGACAAATTTTTTTTTTTTTTTTTTGCACAAAGTTGTCACTAAATGATATATTGCTCACACAGGCCATGGGCATATGTGGAATTGCACCCCAAAATACATTTAGCTGCTTCTCCTGAGTACGGGGATACCACATGTGTGGGACTTTTTAGGAGCCTAGCCGCGTACGGGACCCCGAAAACCAAGCACCGCCTTCAGGATTTCTAAGGGCGTACATTTTTGATTTTACTCCTCACTGCCTATCACAGTTTCGGAGGCCATGGAATGCCCAGGTGGCACAAACCCCCCCAAATGACCCCATTTTGGAAAGTAGACACCCCAAGCTATTTGCTGAGAGGCATGGTGAGTATTTTGCAGCTCTCATTTGTTTTTGAAAATAAAGAAAGACGAGAAAAAAAATTTTTTTTTTTCTTTTTTCAATTTTCAAAACTTTGTGACAAAAAGTGAGGTCTGCAAAATACTCACTATACCTCTCATCAAATAGCTTGGGGTGTCTACTTTCCAAAATGGGGTCATTTGGGGGGGTTTTGTGCCACCTGGGCATTCCATGGCCTCCGAAACTGTGATAGGCAGTGAAGAGTGAAATCAAAAATTTACGGCCTTAGAAAGCCTGAAGGCGGTGCTTGGTTTTCGGGGTCCCGTACGCGGCTAGGCTCCCAAAAAGTCCCACACATGTGGTATCCCCGTACTCAGGAGAAGCAACAGAATGTATTTTGGGGTGTAATTTCACATATTCCCATGGCATGTTTGAGCAATATATCATTTAGTGACAACTTTGCGCAAAAAAAAATAAAAAAAATAAAAAATTGTCTCTTTCCCGCAACTTGTGTCACAATATAAATTATTCCATGGACTCAACATGACTCTCAGCAAATAGCTTGGGGTGTCTACTTTCCAAAATGGGGTCATTTGGGGGGGTTTTGAACTGTCCTGGCATTTTATGCACAACATCTAGAAGCTTATGTCACACATCACCCACTCTTCTAAGCACTTGAAGACATAGCCCTTTCTGACACTTATTGTTTACATAAAAAAATAATTTTTTTTTGCAAGAAAATTACTTTGAACCCCCAAACATTATATATTTTTTTTAAAGCAAATGCCCTACAGATTAAAATGGTGGGTGTTTCATTTTTTTTTTTCACACAGTATTTGCGCAGCGATTTTTCAAACGCATTTTTTGGGGAAAAAACACACTTTTTTACATTTTAATGCACTAAAACACACTATATTGCCCAAATGTTTGATGAAATAAAAAAGATGATCTTAGGCCGAGTACATGGATACCAAACATGACATGCTTTAAAATTGCGCACAAACGTGCAGTGGCGACAAACTAAATACATTTTTAAAAGCCTTTAAAAGCCTTTACAGGTTACCACTTTAGATTTACAGAGGAGGTCTACTGCTAAAATTACTGCCCTCGATCTGACCTTCGCGGCGATACCTCACATGCATGGTGCAATTGCTGTTTACATTTGACGCCAGACCAACGCTTGCGTTCACCTTAGCGCGAGAGCAGGGGGGACAGGGGTGCTTTTTTTTTTTTTTTTTTTTTTTCTCTTTATTATTATTATTTTTTTATCTTATTTTTAAACTGTTCCTTTCATTTTTTTTTTTTTAAATCATTTTTATTGTTATCTCAGGGAATGTAAATATCCCCTATGATAGCAATAGGTAGTGACAGGTACTCTTTTTTGCAAAAATTGGGGTCTATTAGACCCTAGATTTCTCCTCTGCCCTCAAAGCATCTGATCACACCAAGATCGGTGTGATAAAATGCTTTCCCAATTTCCCAATGGCGCTGTTTACATCCGGCGAAATCTACGTCATAAAATGCTCGTAGCTTCCGGTTTCTTAGGTCATAGAGATGTTTGGAGCCACTCTGGTCTCTGATCAGCTCTATGGTCAGCTGGCTGAATCACCGGCTGCATTTTCAGGTTCCCTGTTGAGACAGGAGAGCCAGAGAAAAACACGGAAGATGTTGGGGGGGGGGGCATTCCCTCCCACTGCTTGTAAAAGCAGTCTAGAGGCTAATTAGCCACTAGGATTGCTTTTACATGAAAGCCGACCGCTGGCTGAAAAGAATGATACCAAGATGATACCTAAACCTGCAGGCATCATTCTGGTATAACCACTCAAAGTCGTGAATGGCATACCTGAAGACAAAAAAATGGTTAACAATAAAGCACAGTAAACGGTAAAGTATAAATAATTACATACCTGAAAAGCAAACGTGATAAAACATAATAACAATAACAATAACAATAAAACATTGCAGAATAGAATACAGTAAAAAAGAGCAGAACAATAGAGAGAGAATAGAGAGAGAGAGAACAATAAAACGACAACTATTTTTATTTTATATTTTTGTTTGTGTTTTTTTTTTTTTTTTTTTTTTTTACACTTTTTTTTGTAACTAACTTTTATAACTGTAACCGGTTCCAGGTTCGGGTCTCTCAAAATGCGATGGCATCTCGGGAGACCCTGTGAAAGTGTGCCTAGTCTGTGCAATGCTGTACCCTACGCTAATACTCAACTAGTGCATGGTAGCGTTCAAAACATTCACCAATGCAAAGACCAGGATTATCAGGACAGGAGGGACAATAATAGCGGGTGTCACGCCTATATCCGCGCTTTCTGCAGACACGACATCTTTTTTGGGGGGGTTCGTTGGGTAGGGGTACTCGGGAGGACATAAAAATGCCTCTCATGCAGCCGACTGCATTTGGTTGGGGATGTGAATGGGGGAAGTACGGGCGCTGCAGAAGCGGTGGGTTCCCAATTAGGATTGGCGAATGCAGCAGGAAGGGCACTATGGGCATGACGGGCCTGTGTTTGTCTTTTTGGTGGCAGCGGGACACTACTTGTGCTTGCCACCTCACCAGCTTGAACTGCACTTATGGGACTCGCCACGTCACCAAGTGTTACTGCAGTGCTGGTTTGACTACGACCGGGGTGTACTACGCCGCTGGTGCTTGCCAGTTCACCAAAACGCTACAAAAAAAACTGTTAGCGATCACAGGGATCCGGCCTGACTCTGCGAACGCTGCAGTTATGCGTTTAGTGTTTTGTAAGTGACAGTGATCGATCGATACTGCACTTGGGTGGGCTGGGCCGGGCCGGGCGGAGGGGCAAAACGCAGGTGCTAGCAGGTATCTGGGCTGATCCCGCTAACACTGTGTTTTTGGGAACCCTAAACTGCTGGGGACGCTAGTATAGATTTGATCGGATCAGATATTGATCCGATCAGATACTATACCACTAAGGGAGGCGTATGCTGCGTGCGTGGGTGTTAGCGGTACTGGCGCTAATCTGACGCTGCCTGGGGCTGGTGCTTGCCAGTTCACCAAAACGCTACCAAAAAAACTGTTAGCGATCGCAGGGATCAGGCCTGACTCTGCGAACGCTGCAGTTATGCATTTAGTGTTTTGTAAGTGACAGTGATCGATCGATACTGCACTTGGGTGGGCTGGGCTGGGCTGGGCGGAGGGGCAAAACGCAGGTGCTAGCGGGTATCTGGGCTGATCCCGCTAACACTGCGTTTTCGGGAACCCTAAACTGCTGGGGACGCTAGTATAGATTTGATCGGATCAGATATTGATCCGATCAGATACTATACCACTAAGGGAGGCATATGCTGCGTGCGTGGGTGTTCGCGGTACTGGCGCTAATCTGACGCTTCCTGGGGCGACGCATATCACCGCCGGGCGATCAGGGGGCTAAACCTTTATTCGGTAATAAACGGCGGGTGCCCTGACACTATAAAAAATAAACGAACTAACCAGCGTCACCCGTAACAGTTATACAGTGATCAGTGGTGAAAGGGTTAACTAGGGGGCAATCAAGGGGTTAAAACATTTATTAGATAGTATATGGGGGTCCCTGACGCTATAAAACACTGACGGCGAACCTAAATATTTACGTTCCTAACTAGCGTCACCAGCGACACTAATACAGCGATCAGAAAAATGATCGCTTAGCGACACTGGTGACAGGGGGTGATCAAGGGGTTAAAACTTTATTAGGGGGGGTTAGGGGGGTATCCTAGACCTAAAGGGGGGTAATACTCACTGCCCTAACACTAACTGTCACAAACTGACACTATGCAGTAATCAGAAAAAAAAAAAAAAAAATACTGCTAATGTCAGTTTGTGACAGGGGGGGGGGTGATTGGGGGGGGATCGGGGGTGTAAAGTATGCCTGGCATGTTCTACTGTGTGTGTGTGTGTGTTGTGCACTCACTTGTCTTCTCTCCTCGGCGCTGGAACGGAAACTGCCAGACCGAGGAGAGATGACATCACATCCTCTGCCTGTGTGAAACGACACACAGGCAGAGGAGGATTCCCATTGGCTGGGAGCGATCGCGAGGGGGGGGCCACGATCGGATGGTCTCCCCCTCGCCTCCCGACGCTCCCAGTCAGATGCCGACCGCCGATGGCACCGGGGGGGGGGTCCGATCGGACCCCCCGCCCGCGGGAGGCAGATCACGTACGGGTACGTGATTTTGCCTGCCCGTGCCATTCTGCCGCAGTATATATGCGGTAGGCGGTCGGCAAGTGGTTAATAAATCCCCAGAGATTGCTCTCTTTCAAAAAATTGATATGAGCTTACCTAAACGCAGCAAACGCTTAATTCCCTATATTATTCTAGCCGCTAGAATAACCATTGCACATTGTTGGAATCAACCTGGAATAACGTTTGATTTTGTCATACAAAAATTAAATTGGGTTACGATTAATGATAAATTGACTTGCATGTTACACAACCGCCTGGCTGTTTTTGACAAAACATGGCAACCTTGGTGACAATATTCATCTATTGGGAATTGATAAAGAAAAAATGTTAACTGCCCTCATCTTACCCACATCTTTCTTATCTTTCCTTTTTATTTTTTAATTTTTTAAAAATTTTTTACTCTTTTACTTGTTTAATACCTTCGGTATGGTATACCTTATGTTCCTGGCAATATGTTATTGTCTTTTCTGAACATAGTATATATGTAATTTTTAAATAGAATTGCAATTTTTAGATACTTTAAATCCCAGTTATTCTTACTTTCAGAATTTTAATAAAAATATCAAGAAGAAAAAATAAAAAAAAAGCTAGAGGTAATCAGCAGCACTAACGTACAAAAAAAGTGAAAACAAGCATATCCTAAAGTGGTATTGAACACTAATTTGCAAAAAAAAATGTTGGGTTTTTATTACAGAAGAGACCCTAGTCCCTAGTGTCATAAATGCTTCCACCTGCCTGTCACCAGTAGTGACACAGGAGTGACGTCACTGTTTGGCATGCCCATTCAAGCAGCTGAAGAGACAGAATCCAAAAAAAAAAAAGACAAAGATCGAAGTGTCCGGGGTCATTGTGAGTGGTGACAGCACAGTGCTGCAGGGCTCCATTTGTCACGATATACTTGTATATATTTTTGTGGCGGTGTTTAATATCACTTTTATTGTACAGAACTAGTAATCCTAGACCATGGGCTATATGCTGCTACTTTCAAATTTGGCACTGGTAAAATCTTGTGCTAGAGCTTTACCATATAACCCTGCCCACCCCCATGAAGCTCCAGTGTTTATGCTAGCGTCTTTAGATGATAAACTGGTTTTCTAGAGAAGTTAATTTCTTTTCAAACCGTAATTGTTTTTTTGATTGAAATAATCAACATGTGACTGCTTATTGCCTTGTGCTACCTGGCAGTTCTCAGATTGGTTACCTTTGGTGAGTGCCTCAGGGACTGTACCCAGACCACACTTCATGGGGCCGGTCTATAATTTTTTGGTTCGAGCACTGGATCCTGTGTTGGGGCTCTCACCTTGGCATAAAGTGCAACATGTGATGTTAGCTGCAGGTTGTTTTGGGGGTCTAGTGCCATGGTCCATTTCGATGCCCATTGTGACTGGCAACGTGTGGACCTTAATAGGTCCAGCTTTGTGGAGCAGACCAGATCTCCCTGTATATATAATCTGGTTTCTGGCATTATAGCCTCCACCCATTTTTTAGAGTTGGGCTCATCCTACTGCCCACCCATAGCCTATTAATAATTGCATATTAACATTTTTTTTATTTGGAAAGAAATTACATGATTAGGAGGAGTTTAGTTCTGCTGCTTGCTTCTGGGTTGTCTGTTAACAGGTTGCTATAACAGGGCAGGAACTTCTACTGACACTGCCATTGCTATGGCAACCTGTTAACAACAAAGTGCACCACGCAATGTCATTACTGCGCAGGTGCGAGAACAGGAAGTGCATGCTGGGTAGCCAGCTGCACAAAATCCAGAAAGTGGGTGTAGGCTTCAGGTGCCGACACGTACAATGGCTGCCACCAGAATTTTTGGCAGGAGATAATAAAGTACAGATTTGGCCAGTAGTAATTACAGGTACGTGAATGAGAATATCCACCTTTTATATAAAGCAATTCCTAAGCATCGCAAGAATTTTTTTTACATTTTAATTAGAAGCTCCTCTTTAAACAATACTATCTGCACTGCCTAACGCACTATGTGGTTTAGTGGGCAGAGGATTTTGGTAGTGTTCACTTTATTGTGGTAATACCTGCCCTTTTGTCTGTAATGCATCTTGTGAAACCTTTCTATCTGGACTTAATCGCACAAGGATGAGTTAATTGCATCTCCTCCCAGATGACATTTCACCCACCTCTTCTGCTGAGAACATCACTGCATTTACAGGGCCATCTTCTACAGAAAGACAGCCAAAGGAACTCTGGTCAGTACCTGGGATATAGGGGCTCAGATCTTCCATGAAGCACAGAACACCACTCAGAGCAATAGCTGTTCCCTTGTTTCAGGGCAATGACCTGGTTTGACACCAGGTCAAGCAAATGGGTTGCCAGGTGCAGAAATGCACTAAAATCTTGCAAAACTGAGTAGGAACCCACACTCTCGATATGCAAAGTATGAATGGGGACATTAAAAAAAATGAACATTCTTACAATTATAGCTTATTCCTATTGTTTTATACTGTTATTGTTTGTGTTGATGTTCTTGAGAAGGTCTTTCGATCTCGCTTAAAAGAGCCAGAAGCAGGGCAATCATTTTGTGAGCACTTGGGGTGCAGAGGAGAGCCTGAATAACAGTGCCACACATTTGAAAGTGCTGTATTACCACAGAAGTATAGGTGTGATGGGAATATTGACATTGGCATCTTGAAATTCCCCCCCATCTCTGTGCACTTGCGCAGAATTTCGTGGCTAAAAGTTTAGCCTACTGAACATGCTTGTAGGAAACATTTTCTATGCTTGCCTTTCTGATCGTCAAAGCCTTTTTTGGAATCCCTTGACAAATCGGTCCAAGTAGTCATTGGGGAAAATTGCTCCTACTCCCCCCCCCCCCCCCCCAGGTAACACCTCCTCCTACTCCCCCCCCAGGTAACACCTCCTCCCACCACCCCCCCCAGGTAAAACCTCCTCTCCTACTTTTAAGGATGTTACCTCCACTCAAATAGTGGAGGTAACATCTTCTAAACCAAAGCTTAACTTCTTCTGTTCGTTGCATGTTCTTGCCTACCAAGCCTTCCCAGAAGCCCCGTACAATGAAGGAGTGGGATGATATATGTTGACTTTTGTGTCAGTCTTGATCTGAGATGTCCCAGATTTCTGGGTTCAGTTTGTAATCTTAAAGGGGTACAAAATAGTGTTGCTATCCCTCCCCCTTCCTCGCCTTTTACCTTCCAATCTGCCAATGGTTCCAAAGTTTCTCTTCAAATGTATTCACCGTCCCAAAACCAAATGGGGGACATTTGCCCAATACTAGACTTAAAGTAGTTCTAAAGTCAGATGTTTTTTATCTTCATGTATTCTATGCAGCAGCCACCCTAATACTTACCAGATCCCCATCTCGATCCAGCGATGTTGCATGAGAGTCTCGGCTGTCCGGGACTCTTCCTCCCCATTGGCTGAGACAGCAGCGTGGCACCATTGGCTCCCGCTTCTGTCAGTCAAAGTTGACGAGCCAATGAGGAGAGAGAGGGGTCGGGCCGAGTTGTGGCTCCATGTCAGAATGGACATAGAAGTTCGGCTCGGGTGCCCCCATAGCAAGCTGCTTGCTGTGGAGGCACGAGGCAGGGGCCAGGAGTGCAGATGAGAGACCCAAGAAGAGGAGGATCTGGGTTGCTCTGTGCCACCAGAGCAGGTAAGCATAACATACTAGTTACATAGTAGGCGAGGTTGAAAAAAGACACAAGTCCAACCTATGTGTGTGATTATATGTCAGTATCACATTGTATATCCCTGTATGTTGTGGTCGTTCAGGTGCTTATCTAATAGTTCTTGGAAACTATCGATGCTCCCCGCTGAGACCACCGCCTGTGGAAGGGAAGTTCCACATCTTTGACGCTCTTACAGTAAAGAACCCTCTACGTAGTTTAAGGTTAAATCTCTTTTCTTGTCATTTTAATGAGTGGCCACGTGTCTTGTTAAACTCCCTTCTGTGAAAAAGTTGTATCCCTATTGTGGGGTCACCAGTACGGTATTTATAAATTTAAATCGTATCCCCTCTCAAGCGTCTCTTCTCCAGAGAGAATAAGTTCAGTGCTCGCAACCTTTCCTCATAACTAATATCTTCCAAATCCTCTATTAGCTTAGTTGCCCTTCTTTGTCCAGTACATCCTTCCTGAGGACTGGTGCCCAGAACTGGACAGCATACTCCAAGTGCGGCCGGACCAGAGCCTTGTAGAGCTGGAGAATTATCGTTTTATCTCTGGAGTTGATCCCCTTTTTAATGCATGCCAATATTCTGTTTGCCTTGTTAGCAGCATCTTGGCATTGCATGCCATTGCTGAGCCTATCATCTACTAGGACCCCCAGGTCCTTTTCCATCCTAGATTCCCCCAGAGGTTCTCCCCCCAGTGTAACATGTTTGATATTTATATTTAAAGTAAACATTTCATACAGAGAGCACTACTCGTATTAATTTTATCTTTGAAGAATATACAGTGCCTTGAAAAAGTATTTATACTTCTTTAATACATTTTCCACATTTTGTCATGTGACAACTAAAAACGTAAATGTATTTTATTGGGATTTTATGTGATAGACCAACACAAAGTGGCATAATTGTGAAGTGGAAGGAAAATTATATATGGTTTTCAGATATGTGAAAAGTGTGGCGTGCATTTGTATTCAGACCCCCTGAGTCAATACTTTGTAGAACCACCTTTCTCTGCCATTATAGCTGCAAGTCTTTTTGGGGATGTCTCTACCAGCATTGCACATCTAGAGTGACATTTTTGCCCATTCTTCTTTGCAAAATAGCTCAAGCTCTTTCAGATTGGATAGAGAGTGTCTGATCAGCAATTTTCAAGTCTTGCCACAGATTCTCAATTGGATTTAGGTCTGGACTTTGGGCCATTCTAACACATGAATATGCTTTGATCTAAACCAGGGATATGCAGAACTACAAGTCCCATGAGGCATTGCAAGACTCTCTACAGCACAAGCATGACTCCCAGAGGCATGATGGACGCTAATTGCATATCCTTGATCTAAAACATTCCATTGTAGCTCTGGCTGTATGTTTAGGGTCGTTGTCCTGCTGGAAGGTGAACCTCCACCCCAGTCTCAAGTCTTTTGCAGACTCTAACAGGTTTTCTTCTAAGATTACCCTGTATTTGGCTCCATCCATCTTCCCATTAACTCTAACCAGCTTCCCTGTCCCTGCTGAAGAAAAGCATCCCCACAACATGATGCTGCCACCACCATGTTTCACGGTGGGGATGGTGTGTTCAGGGTGATGTGCAGTTAGTTTTCTGCCATGCGTAGCGTTTTGCTTTTAGGCCAAAAACTTAAATTTTGGGCTTGTCTGACCAGAGCACCTCATGTTTGCTGTGTCCCCCACATGGCTTCTCGCAAACTGCAAATGGGACTTCTTATGGCTCTTTTTTTTCAACCATGGCTTTCTTCTTTCCACTCTTCCATAAAGGCCTGATTTGTGGCATGCTCGATTAATAGTTGTCCTGTGGACAGATTCTCTCACCTGAGCTGTGGATCTCTGCAGCTCCTCCAGAGTTACCATGGGCCTCTTGGCTTCTTTTCTGATTAATGCTCTCCTTGCCCGGCCTGTCAGTTTAGGTGGACGGCCATGTCTTGGTAGGTTTGCAGGCGTGCCATACGCTTTCCCTTTTTGGATGATGGATTGAACAGTGGTCCGTGAGATGTTCAAAGCTTGGGATATTTTTTTTTTAACCTAACCCTGCTTTAAACTCCTCCACAACTTTGTCTGGTGTGTTGCTTGGCCTTCATGATGCGGTTTGTTCACTAAGGTTCTCTTACAAACCTCCGAGGGCTTCACAGAACAGCTGCATTTATACTGTGATTAAATTACACACAGATGGACTCTATTTACAAATTACGTATCTTCTGAAGGCAATTGGTTCCGCTAGATTTTAGTTAGGGATATCAGACTAAAGGGGGCTGAATACAAATGCACGCCACACTTTTCACATTTATTTGTAAAAAATTTAGAAAACAATTTATTTTCTTTCCACTTCACAATTATGTGCCACTTTGTGTTATTCTATCACATAAAAGCCCAATAAAATACATTTACGTTTTTAGTTGTCACATGACAAAATGTGTAAAATGTATTAATACTTTTTTGGTGTGGAGGAGACGGAGTGGTGTTATTGCAACCATCTTTTAAAGGGAAGGGGTGCTTATAGGACCTACTGTAGAGTAGAGGAGACAAGGTGGTGCTATTACATATATTCACCTAATCGGGGAAAGGTACAGTAAAGACCTGTGGTAACCTGGTTCCATCTTTTGAATTTACCCAGAAGATTGTGGTGCGCAGATCTACTCAAACCCCTGGCAGACAAGCCTTGGCCTTTTCTAAATCAACCAGACTTGCTGGCCTAGCCCCCCTACTCCATCCTGCTTTTCAGTCCCTGGCTTTAATGGCATGGTTGTTGAAACCAAAGTCCTATAGGATAGGGGGAATCTTTGACTGTTATCTCTACCTTACTCAGTGAGAGGGATTTGCTCTTATAGATCCCCCTGTTGTCCGTGTTAAAATCTAGTATAGTGTATACATATCCCTGCCCTTGGTAGAGAGGACTAACTGCTCCAATCATTGTTACCAGAGAGCATACCTGATTTAAGCACTGGGAGGTACTGCCGATATTGTTTCCCACACAGAAACAACCACCTTTTTATTACAAAGGGAATAAGTAGTTTTCTGCGCTATGACCTACCTCCTACTTACCTTTTTAATCCTTCCAAGCATGCCTAATGTGAATTGTAAAAGTGTTGTAAAGCTAAATTTTAAATATTAGTATTTTTGTTTTCAGTCAAAGGTCATAAAGTAAGAAATTGATGCATGAATGTTTTTATTCGTCTTTTTGTAAGCTTTCAGCCTTTTACATTTTAGTTTGGTCAGATCTGTTAACTTGGATATGTGGTTGCTTAGGCTCTTTACTGTGAGCATTGTTTACTGCTATAATTTTTCTATATTCTTCATGCTGGTGATCTGTTTTTACTAAATTACATCGTTTTAATGTTTCTGTTATCTCAGAAGCTCATTTAACTACTTTGTCTTAACTGTATTAAATGTTAAGTTAAAATCCATTTTTTCACTGATTAGCTATTAAAACGTTATGAATACCCTTTTATACCAAAGGCTAATTTGAGTATACTGTGTTTTGAGCAACTTTTTTTATTACCTGTTCAACCACTTCAGCCTCGGAAGATTTTACCCCCCTCCTGACCAGAGCACTTTTTACAATTTGACACTGCGTCGCTTTAACTGGTAATTGCGTGGTCATGTGACGCTGTACCCAAACAAAATTTACTTCCTTTTTTTCCCACAAATAGAGCTTTCTTTTGGTGGTATTTGATCACCTCTGCGGTTTTTATGTTTTTCGCTATAAATAAAAAAACATCGACAATTTTGAAAAAAAGCCAATATTTTTTACTTTTTCTTTATAATAATATCCTCAAAAATGTTTTTAAAAAACAAATTTCTTCATCAGTTTAGGCCAATATATATTCTTCAACAAATTCTTGGTAAAAAAAATCGCAATAAGCATATATTGATTGGACTGTGATTTTTATTGGGATTGCGACATTGCGGCGGCCAGATCGGACACTTTTGACACGTTTTTGGGACCATTGACATTTATACAGCGATCAGTGCTATAAAAATGCACTGATTACTGTGTAAATGTCACTAGTAGGGAAGGGGTTAACACTAGGAGGCGATCAAGGGGTTAAATGTGTGTTCTAACTGAATGGGGATAGGACTGAGTAAGAGAGGAGACATATCGTTGATCCTATTTACTAGGAACAAACTACATGTCTCCTCTCCCCTGACAGCACTGGGATTTGTGTGTGCATCCCTGTGCTGCGCTCGTGCATGTGATCACGACCGCCGGCCGTGTGCAGCGGGGGCCCTCTGGCGGCTCTTAAAGGGCCGACATGCCCATATGGAATTTTGCACACCTATGCCACTTTGATGCCAATGTATGATGCCAACGTATATTGGCGTGAGCCGGGTGGCAAGTGGTTAAACTAAAACCTGCCTTTCAATGATTTTTTTACTTCTAAACCCAAAAAAAGTACTGAAATTCTTTAAAAAACATGGGGTTTATGTTTGGGGGGGCGGGGTAATTTTGAACTTTTAATTACCCATTGTTTTGTTTTGTTTTTTATCACATAATCTGTAGATTTACAAAGTAATATTAGGAAAGGAAGCATTTTTTCAGAGATGAGAAACTTTTTAAATATTTTTAAAAGAGAGAATGACACTGTCTGAGCTGGTAATAACTGCTAATGATAAGTCTCTTCTGTATCTTTATCATTGTAGTGAAGAGCTTGGAGAATTTATGGAGATGAAAGGTGCCACTGCTCCTGGTATTCTTGTGTTAACGACCGGCCTTAGTAAGCCATTTATGCGTCTGGACAAGTACCCAACATTACTAAAAGAGTTGGAACGACACATGGAGGTAAATAAGATTGTTTGTTTTTCGCCATTAGCATTACAGTGAATGCAGAGTGATATATTGAACACTTTTTAATACCTAGTTAATATGAATTATTACAAATAAACATTTTATATTTAGCTTCTGCTAGCAGCTAGGGTACTAGCTCTAGGGTACTTAATCACATTTTCACTAGACCTTCACTACTATGCTGTGAATAGCAGAAGCTTCAATCAAAGGCAATTTGCATCACCATAATAATTAAATCACTAGTATACAGGACTCCAAGTGACTAATAAATGCACTTTCCAAATCTTATGCTAAATTCACTGTATCCTTATTAGCTGTTTGAAACCACAGCACCCATTATGATTTTTTACTCCCAAAATATTTGCCACATAGCTCATTGTGATTAGAATTCATATTAAAATATAGAAAGGTTATTAATCATGAATCCTAATATACAGTATGTACATTTTGGAATGTAATTTCTGCTTATTGATGTCTGATGTTTGGTGGGTTACAATCAACATTTTTTTCCAAGGCTGTGCTCCACTAAAACAAAACTGGACTGATTCTCTTGTCAAGCCCTGTGATTGCTCTCTTGTGCTGCTAAAACATCTCAAGGAAAGTTATGTCTATGTATAATATATATACATTCACACACTTTAAAGTGGTTATAAACCTTTGACTTAAAATATGCACAAAGCATATCCCGCTCTTCTTGTCTCAATCCAAAGCACTAAGTGGACTTTCTATCTGCTGCCTTATTCCTCTGCTAGCATAAGTCACTTCTGGCAAGTTTTTCTGTCACCAAGAGCAAAGAGGTGATGGGAGATGGAGCACCAGCACACAGCCTGTGTTTGACAGCCTCAGATCTGGTTTGTGTGCTATGTGAAGGGGGGTGTGTCCCTTCCCTTAAATCAACTCTCACTGAGATTCGCAGAGTGTAAGTTTATTTCCACACCCCTTGATTTTGGAAGCTCAGCCAAGCTGTATAAATTATGCAGTTTGAACAGCTTTAGAGAAAATGAAAGCTGCAGAAAAACAGGTACAACTTATGTAGAAGGATGTGTTTAATCTCTATCATCTGAAGCTAGCCGCTTCATTGGGTATATGTAAGGGTTTAGGACCACTTTAGCCACTTCAGCTCTTTTACCAAAAAGCCCCTTATGGCCCAGAGATTTGTTGTACTTTAGCTAGGGACTCGAGGGGGCCTGTGTTTTTGCTGTAACCTAAGATACTAAAATAATACACACTGTACATGTCATTTTTCTAGGTGAATGAGGTATGATATTGTCTTCAAAAAGCTATTTCATATGCATTTTTTTTTTTTTTTTTTTAGAGACAAGAGAGGGCTTCCTCCATAATGCAGTATTAAGCATGCAAAAAATGCCTAATTTACACTCTGTATGAAAAAAAAAAAGTGAGCATATGCCTTATTTGTGCGTAAAGGAAAATTTGCTGCCGCCCCCCCACTGCATTGTACAGTAAGATAGTTAAGCGGTGGGGGAATCAGTGGTAGAATCAGGCCCTAGGTGGCTGAATGATCCACCCCAATGTAAGTCCGCAACTGACCCTCCTTGTCTGCTACATATATAGCCCTGTATGTACTTTCCTTACCAAATAAGCCCAGACCCATCATTCAGTGCTGACTAGGAAAAGGAAGGTGGGGGGACAAAGTCACTTTAATATTTTTTATCAATATTATTAGGGCTAAGCTTGTTTTGAAATTTTTGTGATTACATTGAAAGCATATTAAAGCATATTAAACTGTTCTTGCAAAATATTTGAAAAGCTTGTTTAATTGATGGGGTTCTCTGTTTTTAGGATTATCACCCAGATAGACCAGATATACAGAAATCCATGACGGCTTTCAAGAACCTGTCGGTAAACAGTCTTTGTGTGAAATTTCTTTCATTTTGTGCATATGGCTGTTTGAAATCTCACAAATTTTTTGTTTTCTTCAAAATTATATACTGTGTGTACCATCTATATACTTTGTGTGTGTGTGTATGTAAAAAGGATGTGAATTCTTAGAAAAACTCCAAGTATGGCATCTTTTACATAGTAACATTGGTCCAATGTAACTATGCCAATACTATGTCTGTGGTTTTCTAGTAGAAGCTGAATATCATTGTAGACACC
Organism: Lithobates clamitans; assembly: GCA_037952925.1. Lineage (NCBI taxonomy): Eukaryota > Metazoa > Chordata > Amphibia > Anura > Ranidae > Lithobates > Lithobates clamitans. The sequence continues at coordinate 9,618,708 of JBBGZY010000429.1, forward strand.
CCGCTACTCCAGTGATCTCCACCTGCTTCCTTGTCCTGTGAAAAGTGGCTGCCCTGCTGTATGGTGAACAGAGTGTGGGCATCATTTAGAGAATGCTTTGCTTTTTCTCAATGACTGCAAGGCATTCTCTAATTTAACAAGGTGGACAAAGTGACAGACAAAATCCTGAGTTCTGAATTCAGCAGGCAACTACTCGGCTTGGAACCAGGAAGCTAGTGAAGATTACTGGAGTAGCGGTGTCCACTATAGTCTTTTCCAGCTTCTAGAGAGATCCCACACTTATGGTATATGTATAATTAGATTGGTCCAAGCTGGAACATAGTAAAAAAAAGCTATATCTGGAATTCTTCTTTTAACTGCTTCAATATCAGACACTTTACCCCCTTCCTGCCCAGGCCAATTTTCAGATTTCAGCACTGTCGCGTTTTGAATGAGGCTAGGTTCACACATGTCCTGTGTGAATTTCCAATGCGGCGGTTCAGCTGCGATTTCCAGATAATGGTTCAGATGCTAATTTTTGGAGCCGACGGCCACCAACATCGTTAATAATAGCTGGTTGTTGACGAGCAGGCTGGGAAGCCGGTCGCCACATCCTTAACCAATGACTCCTCAGCTGTCAGTGGGTTTCCTGCTGACAGCTGAATGTAAAAAAAAAGAATTGCCAGCAATGAAAAATTAAGAAAAAAAAGACCAGCATGGAATTCCCCCCATCCATACCAGGTCCTTTGCGTCTGGTATGAATTTTAAGGGGAACCCCACGCCAAAATAAAACAAAAATGGCGTGGGTGTCACTCCCAAAATCAATACCAGACTTTTATCTGAGCATGCTGCCTGGTAGGTTAGGAGAGGGGGGGACGAGAGAGAACCCCCCCCCCTCCTGAACTATACCAGACCACATGCCCTCAACATGAGGTGCTTTGGGGCAGGGGGGCACTCCCCACGAAGCACCTTGTTACCATGTTGATGGGGACAAGGGCCTCTTTCCCACATCCCTGGCCGGTGGTTGTTGGGGGCTGCGGGCAGGGGGCTTATCGGAAACTGGAGGCCCCCTTTAACTGGGGGGGCCCTCAGATCCCGAATTTCCCCCCCCCCCATGAAAGAGTTCCTTTATTAAAAAAAAAAAAACAATGTCCCCCAGTGTAGATCCAGCGTCAATCATGATGAATGCTGCCGCCGACATGAGAAAAAAAAAAAAAAGTCTGCCTCTTTCAGTAATGAACATGGAAGAGAAAGTGGTTGCCTAAAATGTTTATCATGGAATGTATTGTGGGGCCATTGGACTTATAATTATTTAATAGAACAGTTTACCATTCAACTTTATTTGCCCTGCAGTACTTTTACTCGTGGGAAATTATTCCGCACAGTTGTAAGTTTAAAATGGGCATTCCTTATTGCTATAATCTTGGCCAGAAAAAAAGCGAGCGGACAGTTATTGAAAATAACTTCCAAAGCTCAATCATGGCCAAATTACATTCAAAACTTTTTAGCAAACTTTTGCTGAAACCTTTTTCTGGAAAAAAAGGATGAATTGCATTCAATTTAATAGAAGAGGTCTATAAAGTATCTTTCTGTCACCTTGGACTGTGTAAAATGAATACCTTGATGCACTTGATGCACGTGTGATGCTTCAAGATTTCCATCGCTAGGTGAGTCAAGCAGACCTTCCAGAGCCTTCTGCGCTTCTTCACAAGTCTCCAATTTGGTCATGTCTTCACACTTAATTTGGCACTAGCTTTCAAGCCAAAGCCAAGCTTTTCTCATAAGCAATGGTTTCTCCCTAGGTAATATATCCTGAGGGTCATCTAAGATATGATTCAATACTTCTATGTTTAGATGGTGTAGGGGTTTTAGACCTCTTAATTTACTACATTTTATTGCAGGAAAGCTGTTGTACTTCTTGAAGCTCTGTCAGGAATGATTGTTAGATAGGACTATGAAATTAGGCAAACCGCATGTATGTACAAAATATGTTTGCATTAATACATACAGTATACAGGATGGAGCAGTGTACCCCATACCCATCACCTTCTAAAGGACCAGTGTATTGTTTTCTTTGGAAAAATTGCCAAAGACCTTCTCAGCTTGGGTGGCCATAATAGCTATGCTATCATTGGCATACCTGTTAGAATTTTTGACCATGCAAGACCCACTAGTGAAATAGGTTAACAAAGGGTTAAAGTGTTTGTTACCCCAACATGTCATATTTCTGATATGTGCCTGCTGTACCGTGTACTTGTATGAGAAAAATGTATCATGTTCTTTGTATTGCTTCCTTTGTGTGAAATTCCTGGTGTTCTTGCCAGTCCCTCTGCTTTCCTAATAAAAACTGATCACACTAAGCAGGAGAGCACACCATGGTCAGTTCTCTTGCTACGCTGGGAACTAAGCCTGTTCTCCAATGACCAGACTTGTCCTGACATGCCCCTGTTGCACAGCCATTCGCTGGAAAGTTCAGTGTGCTGCTGCTTCTCCTCCTCCCTTCAGCTCCTATGCAGCTGAGAACAGAAGGAATGTGATCACTTATAAAAAAAAAGGGAAAAAAAGTCTTTATAATGTTTTCATACATCTTTACAAAAATGTTTTTCCCTTTTCACTTCTTTTTTAAACTGAGTGGGTTGTTGATCACTAAGGTGATCGTGTACAATCACTTTAACTTCTCAAGGTTTTTTACGTTCATACATTCAATGCTTGAAGGTAAAAAAAAAGAAAAAACCTGTGTGCAGCTTCCCCCCCAATACTTATCTGAGCCCAATCTTCCTCTAGCATTGTGCACGTCAGCCTCAGCTCTCCTGGGACTCTTCTACCTCACTGGCTGAGACAGCAGCAGGAGCCATTTGTCTTCCGCTACTGTCAGTCAGTCAATGAGCCAATGAAGAGAGAGAGGGGGGAGGGCAGAGCAAATGAACACAGAGCAGCGGCTCAGGAGCAAGCCTGCTCTAGTGCCCCCATAGCAAGCTGCTTGCTTTGGGAACACTTGGCAAGAGGGATGGGCCAGGAGTGCTGGGAGGGGGGACCCAAGAAGAGGAGGATCAGGGCTGCTCTGTGCAATACCACTGCACAAAGAAAAGGTAAGTATAACAGGTTGTTAGTAAAAAGATTTCTTTTTTCTTAATCACTTTAACCACTTGCTGATCGCGCCATAGCCGAGTGATGGCTAAAGCGCGGCCGGCTAGTTCTGGTACAGCGTGTGAGGAGAGGAGGGAGAGGCTGTAGCAGCGTAAGTCTGCTTTATATTTATGTGCTCATCAGTGCCATATTAGTCCCCACAGTGCCTTCACAGTGCCACATTAGTCCCCACATTGCCTCTACAGTGCCATCAGTACTCTACGGTCCCTACAGTGCCCTTCAGTGACTGCTCATCAGTGCCGACCAAAAGAATGTTCTGTTTGTGTAGGAAAAAGGACAAAAATGTCATATGAGTACAGTGTTGCATGACTGAGTAATTGTCATTCAAAGTGTGACAGCGCTGAAAGCTGAAAATTGGCCTGGTTAGGAAGGGGGTATAAGTGCCTAGTGGGCAAGTGGTTAAAATATGGTCTTTATGATGCACATGAATGTCATTCAAAGCCACTGTATTTTGTCTTTTTTTCTTACAATCTTAATTGAATTACACGGGTTATGTAAAGTGCACAAAAACAGTATACTGGACTTTTTATTTACATTGAGACATTACAGCAGGTCATAGTGGTTAAGAATGAATTGTCACTAGCCAGTTTTATACTTTCAGGCACAGTGCCAAGAAGTGAGAAAAAGAAAGGAACTGGAGCTTCAGATTCTGAATGAAGCTATTCGTGGCTGGGAAGGGGAAGATATCAAGACCCTAGGCACGGTTCTTTATATGTCACAAGTAATGATACAGTGTGCAGGAAGTGAGGTAACTATCATTTGGAATATGTTAAAGACCCTTTCCACAAAACTTGGAATTTTCATTTTTTTTTGCTATGCCGTTTTATAATTGAGTTTTTCTAAACTGGACTTTAGATTTCATACTTTTAAGCTCAATCATTTAATATATTTTAGTCTTATTTTTCATATGATTTTCTTAAAACTTGCATTATAAAAATGTTAAAATACATAATATTTAAGCTGACACTGTGCATATTCTCTGCATTGGCTCCTGGGAATATTACAAAATTGCCTTTACAAGTTATAAAGAGGCAATCCTGTTATTATTAAGTTGCTTGTATGGCACGTTGTGGGATGGACTAGATTTTTCACACTCCAGCTGTTTATACAAGAATGAAACAAGCCACCTGTTGACAGTCAAATTTGATATATGGCATAGTGAGACTTGACATCCAGTACTGAGGAATTCATTATTCAGACGTTAAAAAAAAAAGACGAGTTTAGTAGCTCCCAAGGAGCAAAGCGCTACAATTTTGCTGGTCTTTACAGTATGTGAATTAATAGTATTGCCTTTTAGTATTTAGGTAAAATTATTCTGGCATTCTAAATGTACAGGAATATTCATGGTTACTGTTTTTGTTTTGTTTTTTTAACCCAACTTATCTAAGGCAGTTTCAGGCATTGCCTTTATTCCTAAATTCTGGAACCATAGATTTAGTCTACAATTCCTATGGGCGGTTGTCGAGGACCAGCAGCATAAACACAGCAGAAAGTGCCAGTGTCACTTTCATTAGTATAAAGAGCTTGCCTTCAAATAATCTTAAGCTGGCCATAGATAGAAATTCAAACGTAAATTAAGAATAGTCTTTAGAATACTCTTACAAAACTTATCGTAACATTTAAATGTGCTTCAAAAGCTTTTGTTTGCTTTTAACGTTTTATTTTGTAATGGATGCACTTTACAGGTCAAAAACCACATAGACTGTTAGAAATCTTCATTTAAGATAAAATTTAGCTCCTGCTCCTTAGAATTTTTTCGTCACTGCAGTGAAAAAACGGATGTTGGTTGGATCCACTGATGATTTGGAAAAATGAACAAACTTTCTTTTCCTAAGAATTTTCACTTGAAATTCTACCCATCTATGCCATCTATGGCCAGCTTAACTTAATTCCGTCAGCATGATGATGTCTAAAAATATGTCCTGTATTGGACAATGCAGAGATAAGTTGTGGCTTACCACTTCTCTAATTCTGTAAAGTTGAAGTATTTTTCTAGAAATATTTCTGGACTTGAGGAGCAAAGAGTTGGCCTGCTTTAGAGAATAAAGATCCCTTTAAATAACCACCTTCTGCCAATTAATATGAGATTTGAGTAAACGTGCTTTAATATATTAATAAATGACTTGCTGTCTTATTTTTTTATTCTTATTTTTGCCTCTTCTACAAGGAAAAGAATGAACGGTATCTTCTACTCTTTCCTAATGTGATATTAATGCTGTCTGCCAGTCCAAGAATGAGCGGTTTTATCTATCAGGTATGTAGAGGTTTGTATTTCTCGCCCTTATCATTATTAAATGTAATACACTGATGATTCAAAGGCTTCTCTATAAATGATCAGTTGGTTGCAACTTTAGTATTTAGGTTTAATAATAGTCATCGCCAAAAATATTGGCACCCCTGCATTTCTGTTGGATAATGCACCACTTCGCCCAGAAAATTGTTGCAATTACAAATGTTTAGGCATTCTCATGTTTATTTCTTCTGTTTGTATTGGTATGGCACAAAAAAGTGGAAAAGCAAAAAGCCAAATCTGACACATTCCAGGTAAAACTCCAAAATGGACTGGACAAAATTATTGGCACCTTCTCAAAGTTGAAAGAAATAATTGCATTCCAAGTTTGTGATGCTCCTGTAATTTGTAATCAAAGTCACCTGTATCTGGTAACACGTGCTGACAATATAGAAATCACACCGGCAACCAGTTAAAATGGTGAAAAATTCACTCAACCTTTCTGTTGTGTGTCTCTGTGTGCCAAACGAAGAATTGAGAAGAGAAAGAGCAGCAAAGAATTGTCTTGAGGTTTTGAGATCAAAAAATGTGGAAAAGCATGGACAATCTCAAGGTAAAAAGTCCATCTCCAGAGATCCTTATGTTCCTGTGTCCACTGGGCGCACCATTGTGAAAAAGTTTACAGCCCATGGCACTGTAGCTAATCTCCCTGGATGTGGACGAAAGAGAAAAATTGATCAAAGATTGCAACAAAGGATTGTTCAAATGGTGGATAAAGAACCTTGACCAGACAAATTCAAGCTGACCTTTAGTCACAGGGTACAACTGTGTCAGCTCGCACTATACGTCTCCATCTGAATGAAAAGGGAAAGTATAGTAGGAGACCCAGGAAGACCCCACTGCTACACAAAAACATAAAAAGATAAAATCCTTTTGGGAGTATGTGCTGTGGACAGACGAAACAAAAATTTACAGCTTTTTGGTAAAGCCTGTCAGTCTAGTGTTTTCAGAAATAAATGAGGCCTTAAAGAAAAGAATACACTCCCTACAGTAAAACATGGTAGAGGTTCACTGATGTTTTTGGGGTTGCTTTGCTGCAGCAGGCACTGAATGTCTTGACTGTGTGCATGGCATTATGAAATCTAAAGACTACCAAAGAATTCTGGGGTGCAGTGTAGGGCCCAGTGTCAGAAAGTTGGGTCTCTGTCAGAGGTCATGAGTCTTACAGCAAGACAATGACCCAAAGCACACGTCAAAAAGCACCCAGAAATGGTTTAAGACAAAGTGCTGGAGAGTACTGAACTGGCCAGAAATGAGTCCAGATCTAAATCTCATAGAGCACCTGTGGAGAGATCTCAAAACAACAGTTGGGGGAAGAAACCCTTCCAATCTGAGAGACCTGAAGCAGTTGGTTAAAGAAGAGTGGTCCAAAATTCCAGTAAAGAGGTGTAAAACTCATTGATGTTTACAGGAAGCAATTGATTTCAGTTTTTTTTTCCTGGGCGTGTGCTTCCAACTATTAAATTGAGGGTGCCAAAATTTTTGTCCAGTCCATTTTTGCAGTTTCGCGTGGAATGTGTCAGATTTGGCCTTTTGTTTCTCACTTTTTTGTGCCATACCAATACAAACAAAAGAAATAAACATGATAATGCTCAAACATTTGTAATTGCAACAATTTTTTGGGTGAAGTGGTGCATTATCTGACAGAAATGCAGGGGTGCCAATATATTTGGCCATGACTGTATATTTGCAATGTGTGGCTGTTTGAAGTACAGTATCTCACAAAAGTGAATACACCCCTCACATTTTTGTAAATATTTTATTATATCTTCTCATATGACAACCCTGAAGAAATGACACTTTGCTACAATGTAAAGTAGTGAGTGTACAGCTTGTATAACAGTGTAAATTTGCTGTCCCCTCAAAATACCTCAACACACAGCCATTAAAGTCTAGACCACTGGCAACAAAAGTGAGTACACCCCTAAGTGATAATGTCCAAATTGGGCCCAAAGTGTCAATATTTTGTGTGGCCACCATTATTTTCTCAGCACTGCCTTAACCCTCTTGGGCATGCAGTTCACCAGAGCTTCACAGGTTGCCACTGAAGTCCTCTTCCACTCCTGCATGACGACATCACAGAGCTGATGGATGTTGGAGACCTTGCGTTCCACCACCTTCCGTTTGAAGATGCCCCACAGATGCTCAATAGAGTTTAGGTCTGGAGATATGCTTGGCCAGTTCATCACCTTTACCCTCAGCTTCTCGTGTTGGAGATGTGTTTGGGGTCGTTATGTTGAAATTCTGCCCTGCGGCCCAGTCTCCGAAGGGAGGGGATCGTGCTCTGCTTCGGTATGTCACACTACATGTTGGCATTCATGGTTCCCTTAATGAACGGTAGCTCTCCAGGGCTGGCAGCACTCATGCAGCCTTAGCCCCAGACCATAACACTCCCACCACCATGCTTGACTAGGCATGACACACTTGTGTTTGTACTCCTCACCTGGTTGCCACGTTTGACACTATCTGAACCAAATAAGTTTATCTTGGTCTCATCAGACCACAGGACATGGTTCCAGTAATCCATGTCATTGGTTTGCTTGTCTTAAGCAAACTGTTTGCAGGCTTTCTTGTGCGTCATCCTTAGAAAAGGCTTCCTTCTGGGATGACAGCCATGCAGACCAATTTAATGCTGTGTGCGGCGTATGGTCTGAGCACTGACAGGCTGACCCCCCACCCCTTCATCCTCTGCAGCAATGCTGGCAGCACTCATATGTCTTATTTCCCAAAGACAACCTCTGGATATGACGCTGAGCACGTGCAATCTTCTTATAGCCTAGGCCATCTTTATGTAGAGCAACAATTCTTCTTTTTTCAGATCCTCAGAGAATTCTTTGCCATGAGGTGCCATGTTGAAGTTCCAATGACCAATATGAGAGAGTGAGAGTGATAACACCAAATTAATTACACCTGCTCCCTATTCACACCTGAGAGCTTGTCACATTAACAAATCACATGATACCGGGGAGGGAAAAGGGCTAATTGGGCCCAATGTGGATTTTTTTCACTTAGGGGTGTACTCACTTTTGTTGCCAGTGGTTTAGACATTAATGGCTGTGTGTTGAGTTATTTTGAGGGGACAGTAAATTTACACTGTTATTCAAGCTGTACACTTACTACTTTTACATTGTAGCAAAGTGTCATTTCTTCAGTGTTGCCATATGAAAAGATGTAATAAAATATTTACAAAAATATGAGAGGTGTACCCATTTTGTGAGATACTGTAGCTCTTTGGGAATGGTAACTTGAATGTCTTTAGATAATGTGACTTGTGATTTAATACTAGAGTATAAACAATCTTGACTGTAAGGACTAGAAAAATAGGCTATGAATGTCTAATATTGTGGTCATACCAGAATTTTTTTTTTTTATGAGAACTGTGTTATGGTACCTAAAGTGCTTCACAAATATGGTGGATGTTTGTGCATGCTCAAACAATTAAATCTGAACTATGAACACAAAAGCTTTCATTTATATATATTCATCAGTTACCCCAAGGGATATATATCAATTTTTCACAAAATGCCCTTAAAAACCAAGACTATACCTTAAATGTAGAATTGACATCTTTACTGTTGCATGTATTCTGTGGCTAAAGCTATGGGGGAAAGGGAATACAAGTCTGGTTACCCTGCACAAAGAGCAGCAACTGGCTTTTTTTTTAAGGAAGCTTTTGCACAGGTGTAAAGTGCAAGATTACTGTACAGATCTGGAGTAAATACAAAAGTGAAAAGTGAACTTGTTGATTTGTCTGGTGTGAGCAAAATACTTGCTTCCTTTTAAACAATTGTATAGAAGGAATACATTTTTTTTTGTGTGTAAGTTTAATTTTCTTCCCCACAGGGCAAACTTCCTCTAACGGGGACGTGCATCACAAAGTTGGAAGATAATGAAAATCAAAGGAATGCCTATGAGATTTCTGGTAACCCCTTTCTTATTATTTACCTTGCCTTGCTTTGTGTTAAGATAAAGACATTTTAAACTTTTTATTTCATGGAAGGGTAACTCCACTTTCGTGGGGAAAAAAATAGCAAATAAAGAAAAAAGAATATAGCGTATGCAAATGCGACACAAGCCATATTGTAATTGAATGTTATTAAAAATTACCTTTCCTATTTCGAGCCACTGTAATTTTCTGAAAAAGCAATGCAATATGGCTACCTGGAGTTATTTTGTACACAGAATATGTACTGATCATTTCCTGCTTGTTTCCCAGAAGTCTGCACTAAGATACAAGTCAGATTTCAGGCATCCCCTACAACTAAAATTTCATTTTGGTGAGATCCTCCCAATAGGAACACGTCTAAAGGGATACAGGCCCAGCAGATTTCCTTATTTCCTTAGCTGCACAGCTGATTGGTAATTATGAAATCACTCTCATTAGACCCACTCAGCACAGAAGAACAAACAGTGATTTCTTTAGAATAACAAAAGGTAGGATTCTGCAACAACGTAAAACGTAAACGTAAAAATCTTTCACATTATACATAAAAAATTGGGCTAACTTTACTGCTTCGTTTTTATTTCTGATTTTTTTTCAATCGTTAAAGTAATTTTAAAACAAAATGCATTTGAAAGACGGCTGCGTAAATACAGTGTGATATAAAATAAAATGTTGCAACAATCACTATTTTATTCGCTAGGGCAGTGGTTCTCAACCTGGGGGTCGGGACCCCCTCGGGGGTCAAATGATGATTTGCCAGGGGTCACCAAATCCTTGGCTGTTCCTGAAGCCCGCACCACTCTCCCAGCCTTTTTGCAGCTGCCCAGCAGGGCTTTCCCTGGAGCCCGCAGCTGCCCACTCAGTCTCTTCACAGCCGCCCATTCAGTTCACGGCATGACTGGGGAGCAGAGACTAGAGGTCAGCTGACTGGTGAGAAATTTGAAGTGGTAGGGGCTGGAGGAGACAATATCTCCTGATTTCGGCATAAGTGTCACTGCTACGAGACACCACAAAGTCGGAGACACATTGAGTAACACTACCAGGGATTATAGTTGCCATTAAAGGTCCCCACTACAGTTCTCAGATCAGCAGATGACCTTGATCAAGAGCACCTTAGTTGGCTGATCAGAACTCCCGGCCAACACTGCCACGTATCCCATTCCCCCCACCCCCCCACCAAGAAGTAAGAGAAGGAATAAAAATAGAGAATACATGAAAGGGAGAGGAAAAGAAGGAGAAGAACAAAGAAAAAGGGAGAGAAAGAATAAGAGAAAGAACAAGAAAGATGGCTAGAAAGAGGGATGGGGGGAAAAAACAAGAAATTAGGATAGAGAGAGATAAAAGGGAAAGAAAGGAGAACAAAGAGAAAGAGTGGTACATCCTAAAATGTACCATAAGGGGTTTTAATACTGTACGAGTGTTAGGGACTCAGGGAGTGTTAAATATCCATGCTTTAGGGGCGCAAATTACTTGTCTTGCCTTGGGTGCTGACAATCCACGCTATGAAAATAATTTTACAGTTGGGGGTCTCCACAACTTGGGAAATTTTATCAAGGGGTCACGGCACTAGAGGGGTTGAGAACCACTGCGCTAGGGTCTCTACTAAAAAAAAAAAAAAAAAGTGTCAAATTGTTACAATGTTTAGACTTAGTTCCACTGCTAAAGAATGTTGTGATTCTTGGCAGACTGCCCAGGTTTTCTCTTCCTTCCTTTTGATGGCTGTGGCTTCAGAAGAGCAGAGAGAATTCTTTGCATAGCAAGAATCGTGAAACACTTTTATCAAGATCACAGCGGGGAAAAAAATCGCGATAACGTTTCTTGACGATTAATCGTGCAGCTCTACTGTGGGGGTTCCAGAAATTACTTTTGGGAATCGGTGCGGCGCTGCAAAGTTGGCATCGCACAGATTCAGACAGTGCCATTGGCGGCAATAGCCGCCGATTTGGCATGCAATTTCACATTTCAAATTGCATGCCAAATCGCATCAGTGTGAACATTTGCTAAGATGTGCTTTAGATTTTAACAATGTTATGTGTTATTTTCCTTTATTTTTATTTTCTTTGCTGTACAGTTATAAGACCGAATCAGAACAGGACCTGGGAAGTTTCTATATACAGTTTCTTAACCTATTCCCAGTCGTCTTGTTTAATGTCTGCTTGTGGAATTTTTGACGCCTCTGCTTAAAGTGGAATTTCAGTCATTTTTTTCTATCTTTCCAACTTTCCATCTATTAAAGCGGTTGTATACCCTCAGAAAAAAAAATGTAAAAAAAAAAAAAACACCCTGTAAGGCAAAGGCATAATGTGCTAGTATGAAATACTTACCTTAGAATGAGGTCCATGTATCGCAGGCCGGTTCACGCTGAGGGAGCTGACATGTTACCCTTGGCGTGTCTTCCGGGTTCTCGGCTGCGACGCTGTGAGTGGCTGGAGCTGCGATGACCTCACTCCCGCGCATGCGCAGGAAAATCTTCTTCCCGGCTAGGTCCAGCAGCGTCTGCCGGACCTTTAGCCGGGTATTCGCAGCGCATGCGCCACTGACGTCAGTGGCTGCATGCTAAGTGAATATCTCCTAAACCGTACAGGTTTAGGAGATATTCATTTTGCCCACAGGTAAGCCATATTATAGGCTTACCTGTAGGTAAAAATTTAATAAAAATGGGTATTCAAAGACTTTAAATCCTCTGCCCTTGTTGTTTTAACTCTGGATAGTAAAACATTTTTTTTCTCCCAGTAATACAGCCCACTTCCTGTTTCTTGTCTGGTAAAAGGCCTAAGCCTTTGACATCATGCACAGCTCTCTCACTCTCGTTAGAGTTTGCCAGGAAGGGAGGGAATTAATTTTTTTTATTTTTTACAATTTATATATATTTTTTTAATTATTTTTTTGTTTTACAATGCTTTCTTTTTTTTGGGGGGGGGGCCTCCTCTCCATTCATAAACAGTTTACGATACTCAATTATGAATGGACCGATTCAGTGACTGTGTAAATTCCTTCCTCTGCTCTCCATCCTGACAGATCTGGGACAGGGGAGGACGGAGGAGCACAGAGGGGGACTGGAGGAGAACACGGGAGAACCAGAGGAGCACAGCGAGGAGCGCACGGGGGAGGACATTGTGGGGAACCATAGGAGCGCACGGGGGGGGCAGAGACTTCTCTCCATTCATAAACTGATGCATCGTAAACGCAGTTTACGATACTTAGTTATGAATGAACAGATTCAGTGACTCTGTCCATTCGGAAAAAGGAAGGAGCCGGTAAATTCCTTTTTCCGCTCTCCATCCTGACAGATCTGGGACAAGGGGACCGGAGGAGGACACGGGGGGAATCAGAGGAGCACAGCGAGGAGCGCACAGGCAAGGACACGGGGGGAACCGGAGCGCACAGAGGAGGACATGGGGGAACCAGAGGGGGACCAGACTGGAGCACATGGAGAACACAGAGGAGAACATAGAGGGGTACCGGAGGAGGATACAAGGGGCAGTCAGGAACGATCGGTGCGGCGGTGGGTGGAGTTGCAAGCATTGATCTCCCTGTTCGGCTTGCAATACAGCAGCTGAAAGCCGTGGGGGGGGGGGGAACCAGCTGTCGGATGCTTTATTGAAAGCCACACAGGAAGATCGGTGATTGTAATTCACCCACCGCCGCACCGATCGTCTCTGACTTTCCAGGTATCGGGTCAAGCAACGGAGCATTTGCACAAATACTCATGCAACTGCTCGGTATCGGCACCAATACTAGTATCATTTCAACCCTAGTTGAAAAGGTTTCAGCAGAATCAGTGGAGGGAGATTTCTGCAGCATATTTGGCAAGTACAGAATCACAGTATACAGTCAGGTCCATAAATATTGGGACATCGACACAATTCTAATCTTTTTGGCTCTATACACCACCACAATGGATTTGAAATTAAACGAACAAGATGTGCTTTAATTGCAGACTTTCAGCTTTAATTTGAGGGTATTTACATCCAAATCAGTTGAACGGTGTAGGAATTACAACAGTTTGTATATGTGCCTCCCACTTATTGTGTCGATGTCCCAATATTTATGGACCTGACTGTATATAAAATAATATGCAAAGTGGTTGGAGGGAAGCTTCAGAATGACAAAGATGTTTTTATTACAAATTATGTGAGCAGACTGTAGTTCTTCTTTAACCACTTAAGGACCGGAAGGATTTACCCCCCAGGCCATTTTTTTGTGATACGGCACTGTATCGCTTTAACTGACAATTGCGCGGTCCTGCTACGCTGTACCCAAACACAATTGACGTCCTATTTTTCCGACAAATAGAGCTTTGTTTTGGTGGTATTGGATCACCTTTGCGGTTTTTATTTTTTGCGCTATAAACTTAGAACGTCAATTTTGGAAAAAAAAAACAATTTTTTTTTTTTTTTACTTTTTGCTAAAATACATATCCAAAAAACCACAAATTTATTCATCAGTTTAGACCGATATATATTCTTCTACATATTTTTGGTAAAAAAAAATCGCAATAGGCGTATATTGATTGGTTTGCGCAAAAGTTATCACGTCTACAAATTACGATATATATTTAGGGACTTTTATTGTTTTTTATAGTTTTTACTGGTTATGTTGGCGATTTGCGATTTTTAGCGTGATTGCGACGGACAAATTTGACCCCAAATGATACTTTTTGGGGACCAGTGACATTATTACATTGATCAGTGCTATAAAAATGCACTGATCAATGTAAAAATGTCACTGGCAGGGAAGGGGTTAACACTAGGGAGCAATCAAGAGGTTAAATGCTGTTCCCTAGGTGTGTTCTAACTGTAGGAGGGATGGGCTGTCTGGGACATGACACATCACTTTCCCCGATCACGGGAACAGAAGATCTCTGACATGTCCCCTGTCATAATGGGGATCCGCCTTGTTTACAAAGGCAGATCCCCATTCTGCCTCTGTATTAGGCGATCGCGGGCCGCTGGTGGACATCGAGTCTTCCCGACCCACGAGCACGCCACCGGTCCGCAACTGCACCTGCGCGAGCCAACGTACAACTGCGGCGGGTGGTCATTAGGTGGTTAAAGTGGTTCTAATGGCTAAAGGTTGTTTTTTTTTGTTTTGTTTTTTTAACATTAAAGCATTCTCTGCATTGAGTGAAGAAACCTTCAGCCCTCCCTTGTCCTCACCTGACCCCAATCTGAGTTCAGCGACGTGCATGAGAGCAGCTCCTAATAGGCTCAGAGACCACAGTGGGAGACATTGGTGACTTTTAATAACATCCAGTGAGAAGGGAGCAGGGGGCGGGCCGAGCTGGCTTGGAAGCAAGCTCGCATGTGTGCCCCCATAGCAAGTGACTTTGCTATGTTGAGCACTCGACAGGGAGGGAGCCAGGAGTGCCAGCCGTGGACCTTAATGCAAAAACCATTGCACAGAGCAGGTAAGTATAACATGTTTTAAAAAAATCTAAATTAAGGCTTTACAATCAGTTTCATTTTGTGTGCACAAGTAAAAATCTTTGCCACGTGACCATTTAGTTCCCTTTGTTGCACTTTATTACAACCCACATGGCCAGCACCTATTATGTTGTAATGAAAATTGAATGAGAATCTACTCTGCCACAACTAAAAAACAGTAACGGTTTACTTTTTTTCTTTTTTCTTTTATTTGTAGGTAACATGATTGAAAGGATAATTGTGTCATGTAATAACCAGCAAGATCTACAGGAATGGGTGGACCATCTACATAAACAAACTAAATTTACCTCTATGACCAATCCTACAATAAAGCCTCACTCTGTGCCCTGTCATACAGTAAGAACCTCCTTTTATATTTTGGGAAGATCACTATCTTTCCTGTTATTCATGTTCAGTATAATTGTGTAAAAATGCAATAATTACTGCTGCAAAACATCAGTAATTATTATTGCTAGTTACTCAAGATTTGCCTGCACCCAACTTTTTGCATGTTTATCTAAAAATGATTGTTTTGTTGCTAATCTCTGTGCCTGTGCAAAAATATATTAATATTTACTGTATGTCAATTATGGTGTGTGTGTGATGTATATCTCTATCTGTCTCACATTGTCATCACCCAATAGACAGTCCAATAGACAACTACATTTATGACAGGAGACAAACACATTAAAACCACTTTTATGCAGTTACAGTGCTGTTTTTTGGGGGGAGGGGGTGTTTAATCTTTGCTGTGTCATGTGGTTTGCCCCAACCCCTGGTAACTGCCACTTTTGCTAGGCAGCCTAAGCTGTTAGAGGAATTTGAAAATTAATGGCAGGATCAACAGGTAATGAAACTATATTAGAGAGAGTTAATATATATAATATATAATCTATATATTAGAGAGAGCTAATAACATTACAAATTGCTAGGTGGGTTAATGCTAGTGACAGACTAAATCATATAGGCAATTTTTATTTGTCTATAATTACACGCATCCATCCCTAACCAACAGTTCACTGTTTTGTCGACCTGTAATTTGGTGCATGTAAATGCTCAGTCTTTGGTTTGTTTTCTTCCTTTTAAATTAATTCATCAGTCATCTAGCAGACTGGATTGCTTTTAAAGTGTTACTAAACCCAGTAATATGAAAAAATCTGCCGTGCCCACAGCTTATAAATCTTCTTTTTACAATAAAATACTGCCACTATGTACCTTTTTTGGATGATCTGTATAGCACGGTTACATGATAAACTCTTCAGCGCTGAGAGATCAGGAAGGAGCAGATTTTACTGCAGCCTGTATAGACGCCCACATGTGTGATGTCAATATCATGTGACCTGGCTAGCTCTGAGAACAAGAAACTGTTCTCTCCAGCATAAGACACAACTGAGCATGTGCAGGTTGGCTACTTTGCCTTTGTTAGCTGGTCTTCCCCAGATAGACAGTGCAGGAGGGGAGGATCTGTGCATACAGGATAAAACAGCATTTTTTACACAATGCAGAGGATTAACCTCTTAAGTTCCACCGTGAGTATACCAAGCATGCTTTACTGCATATACAGACCTATTTTTACTGTTGTGGGTTTAGTAACACTTTAATTATTGGTTTAAGTTTTGGCATTTCTTCGAAAACAAAAAACAGGGAAGTCTTTTGACACCCTCTCTGTAAAAGCAGAATAGGATTTGTGAGTTTTTAAAATTACACTTGTAACCTTTTTAATGTTTCTATCCCCACAACTCTTTAACCAAAACCATCATATAGAATAAAAACCAAAATAATACCATTAAATATGCTTCCTAGGGGTTTTCCCTTTTCCTGGATCAACTGTGGGTATAGCGTTGTGTAAAAGGAGGTTTTCTATTTATTATTTCTATTGGTTGAACTAAATGGACCTTTTTACCAACCTAACCATGTAGCTATTTAAAAGTGCTGTTAAACATCAGAAATATGTTTTTGGTACTGTATTTTGTGGTTTAACATTTTGTTTCAATGCATGTGTTTGAAGAACTACGAGATCTTTTTCTTTTGTTAATTCACTGTGCGAACATCAACATTTAGCATAATTGTTTGTGTTAATTCACACATAAAGGTTACATTTACATATGTCTATTCTAAAGGGTCAAACCCGGTGTTCAAAATTATTCAAGCAGTACAATGCAGTTTGTGACCCTCCAATGCACTGAATATAAGAAAATGTAATGCATGCTTATAAAGGACCCAAACACAAATAAATATTGAAATGTAATATATTTATATTTTAGGTTAGCTATTGACATATACAGTACATACAATGATGGCATAAATTTGGACTAAATTATTATGTCTTAACCTTACAGTACATAACACAGGCATAGTATTCTTAGACCCTTGGTTATAGGCTCATACCTTACAGTGATTGGACACTGGCAAGGCTTTTGAGAATACATCCCCTGGGACTCCACTATAACTTTTCCTCACACATTGAATCCCCAGTTTTTTGGTAGTGTTCTAAGGTAATGAAACTCTTGGCTATATTACTTTGAAGAATCCAAAGATAAATTACTACTCAACGCCCCGCTATCTTCTATATATTGCAGTAGAAACCGTGCATCCAAAAAACGTTGGGAGCTGTACTTGGACCCCTCATTGTGGGGATGACCTGTAATGTTGCTTCAGGCACTGGCTCCTGCATGGACATGGACATGGACATTCAACTTGGCACATAGTGCAGTATGTTGTAATCAGCCCCGGGGCTATGTACAGGTCCTGGGCCCTGTTCCATGTATATGGAACCCAGATCCTGAAGGCCACTTAAGGGGTATGCCCATTGTGATGGGCGAAGCCTGGACTCGCTACCGGGACCAGCGGCATGGACAATTAAGACATATTTCTGACCATTACTATAATCTGAGGTTATGTTTTAAATGTGTTTCATGTTCTGTGTAAACTTTTCAAACTTGAAGCTTAGGCTCAAGTGGATGATATTGCATCATACCATGGGCCATGCACTTTACTACTGTCCTGCCTACAAGGCATGTAGGAGGCCTTCAATATCAGATCTTATGGATCCATATATTTACGTAACGTTAGGCCCATCATTTTTGTTTTAAATAAGCATGATTTGACATAGCAGTTAACTATATCAGAATGAGAGGTTCATATCCTGTACCTTAGATAATATGTTCTCCAAATCATTAAATATTTTCCATAGATCGAGAGATCATTGGGCAGTTTCTTATCAAAGACAATAAGACCCCTTTCACACTGGGACACTTTGCAGGCGCTACAGCGCTAAAAATAGCACCAGCAAAGCGCCCTGAAAGAGCCGCTGCTGTCTCTCCAATGTGAAAGCCCTGAGGGCTCTCACACTGGGGCGGTGCGCTGGCAGGACGCTAAAAAAGTCCTGCTAGCATCTTTGGAGCGGTGAAGGAGCGGCGTATACACCCCTCCTAAAGCTCCCCTGCCCATTGAAATTAATAGGGCAGGGTGGCTATACCGCCAGCATAGCGCTGCCGCAGCAGCGCTTTGCAGTGGTTTTAACCCTTTCTGGGCCGCTAGCGGGGGGGGTAAATGCGCCCCGCTAGCGGCCGAATAGCGTTGTGAAATTGACAGTAAAGTGCCGCTAAAAATCGCGGCGCTTTACCGCTGATGCACCCACCGTCCCAGTGTGAAAGGGGCCTAAGATCTCGCAAGTTAGATTGCCTGACCCTAGGTGGTCACCAGAAGAGAGGTAAAAATTACTGCAACAAAGCTTAACTGCAAAAAACTGAAGATACACAGAATGAGGCAGGGTTTTAGGGGAATTGCCTCAGGGTGGCGTGTTCTTGAGAGCTTTGCCAGGGCTCAGTCATCTACAGGTACCTATAACCCAGGGTCTGTGAAAACTATACCAATATTCTGTGCTGTACTGAAAGGTATGAAATTTACAGGTAAGTAAAATTTCTGCTTTGTACTTGTATGCTGGGTTGTTGTCATTAGCAAATCTTTAACGGCTTGGATAGTTCATCCTATGCATAAATTAAAAAATGCATATGTACAGGTTACCTCTAGCGAAACTACATGTGGAAACAGTAGATCTAGCAATAGATGTATAATTTGAAGCTGTCCCATGCGCTTCCTACTTTCCCCCCATTTGGTAAGTGATGTCTCATATCACAGTAAAGGACCAACAGGGAGGCTCAGGAAATGTGAAGGCTCTGGTTATAAAATGATCTCTTGCTTTCTTACATCTTGTCCTGATGTATACACTAACCCCATATTGGAATTTTTCATGTTTCTATTGCTAGCTATATTCAGATTTTTAAGTATTTGTTTTAATAATAGTTGTGTTTTGTATACAGCTTCCTTCTCACCCAGTTACCCCATCAAGCAAGCATTCAGACCTCAAGCCAGCACCTCACACACCTGTGTATCACACATTGCCACACCTCTCACACCATGGAACGCCACACAGTACCATCAGCTGGAGCCCACTGGAACCACCAAAAACATCAAAGCCTTGGAGCTTGAGTTGCTTGCGTCCTGCCCCTCCACTCAGACCTTCTGCAGCACTCTGTTATAAAGAGGTAGGTGAGAATGGAAGTGAAAAATCACACTCAGTTAAAGTGGTTGTAAACCTCAGACATGACATATGAACAAAGCATATACTTCTAAAGTGTATACTTGTCTCAATTAAGAGCACTAAGTGTCACTTTTTTCTGGTGCTTTTTTCTTCTGCCATCAGCATGAATCACGTCTGACAAGTTTTCCTGACCCCAAGAGAATAAAGGTGACGGGAGGGATCTTCAGCTGATTGACAGCCTCAGTTCTGTTCCATTGCTGTGTGGAGGGGGGTGTCTCTTCCCTCTAATCAGCTCTCAAAGCTCTCCTCACTGAGCTTTGCATAGTGTAACTTGAGATTCCCACCCCCTGAACTCTCAGAGAGCTTTAAAACTCAGCGATGTGAACAGATCTCAAGGAGAGAGGGCTTCAGATAGACAGGTACAACTTATGTCGGAGGATTTGTTTAATTTCTGTGTATCACCTCAGGCCAGTCACTTCATTGGGTATATGTAAGGGTTTACAACCACTTTAATGTGCACAACAGTCGTGAGTGTATCGAATGGCTTCACCCTGGTCTCCATCCTTGGGAGAACACACCTCTAACGCGTTTTACCCTATTGAAGGCTTAATCGTAGACACTTAGCTGTTATAAAAAACAAATGTCAGTCTAAGACACTTTATTTAAAAAGTGACTCCTGGTTTTTATAACACCCATGTGTATGCTGTATGCCAGCTTGTTCGAATCCATTTCTCCCAGCGCTTTAACCCTTTCAGCAAAAATGCTAGTTTTGTCTGTCAGTTGACCTGTAATTTTTTTCTGTCAGTCTTGTTAGTTGCACAGCATTTTCCACATGGCACAAGTGTGGAAATGTGACAAAATAGCTTTCAGTACCTAGATGACCTGCCCCTTCATTGGGCAATAGCTTAGGAGTGTAAAGATGCTCGATCATTATTTAGGGAACCGAATACTGCAAAGCTGAATTGACTGTGACACCTAATTGAGTACATAGTGCAGCTGGGGTTTATGAATCACAAAATAACATTTTTTTTGAAGCCTTGCTTTATGCAAGTCAAACCTATGGTTAAAAACCCGCTCAAATTTTTATTGTTGTCAGAGCCTTCGCTGGGGAGATTAATCACCTCTGTTCCTTCTATAACCATTGTTGTCACATGAAAATACATAGAGCAAATGTCTTCCAATGGGAAAACAACTTAATCCTCATACACAGAGTGCAAGACTTTAGATCCGTGTGTACATCTGTTTAACAGAAGCTGGCTTCTGTCAAGTGGACATGCTGGAAAACCAGCATTCATGTATTCTGGTTGGGGGGGGGCTGTCAGAATACAATGGGGGAGATTTACTAAAACTGGCGCACACAGAATCTGGTGAAGCCTAGTAACCAATCTACTTCCAGGTTTTATTGTCCAAGCCTTATTGAACAAGCTGAAGTTAGAAGCTGATTGGTTACTATAAACAAATTCTGTGTGCACCAGAGTAAATCTCCCCCAGTGTCTTAGCAGGAGAGAATCCCACATCAACATCACTTGTGTTGTTGTAAGGGTCTCCTGTGTGTTGTGTTTTTATATATTTATTTATTTTATTCAACCTATTGGTTGAATGGAAAAACAAAAAAAAGTGTGCACCCAGCATAAGAGATGATTTCCCTCACATTGGAGGGGTTTCCTCTCTTGTCCTGTTGTGTGTGTGCCTATGGGACATGAACTGAAGGAGTATGTCCCCAATGGAGCACAGATGGCAATATAAAAAAGAGGTTTTTACCCCTCCATACTTTAATGGAAACAAAAAAAAAAAGTTTTGACTGTAGATATACTGTATGGTTTTGAATGGAATCTGTGTTGTACATAATGGAAGATATACATCAACTAGCTGCCAGCCAACTTGTTCATCGCTTTGTTTTTGCTTCTTTGTTTCCCTCTGTATTAGAGGATGTCTTGTATTCTTAAGGTAAGGGGTAGACTTACCTTTGTCCCCTTGGCATGTTCTGCTGTAGAGCATATATTTTGCACATTGTGGCTATATCACTTTTGATAGCGGTCTCCTCCCTGTCAAAAAAGACCACTTGTTTTCCACATATGGTAAACAAAAGATGTCAAGCCCCCTCCCTATTAAAGATCCTCACTCCACATCTTTTCCTACCTTTGTTCCTTAATAGTTGGATTTAATTGATTTGTCCCTGAATTTGACACACTACCTTCATGCTCATCTGTCACTTGCAGTGTTCACTTAACCCAAGTAAGCATGAGACTGCCTTAGCATAGCTAACCTAATATACATGTTAACACTTATTCACAATGTTTATTTGCTATTAAATAAATATACTTGTATGCAGTTAAAGAAACTGAGAAAAAGTGAAAAAATCAATATATACATAAACAAGTACCATTGATCAACCTGTTGGTCTGTGTGTACCTAGATATCCAAATGCTTATATGCAGGCCTCTTGTGCTAATTTGTATATAGTAAACTTGCTTCTCTTGTACATGAAGATGTTTTAAATAGCCTTGTTTTTCAACAGGATCTCAGTAAAAGTCCCAAAACAATGAAAAAATTACTTCCCAAGCGCAAGCCCGAAAGGAAACCATCTGATGAAGAATTTGCACTGAGAAAAAGTAAGTTTCTGAATTGGCTGCTGAAAAGAACTCTACTATGTCATGTATGCTTAATGTGAATGATCATTTCAATACCTTTACTTGTATTAGTAGGTACATTTTTACCTTTGCCACATTTTTTTCGATATTGTTTACATGTAAAGTAGTGCATTTTATTTAAGAGTGGTGTACTAATATGCCTTGCTTTGAAAGGTTTTGTTTTGAACATTTTTACGTTGTTTCTTTCAGATAGCTCTGCTGTAAAAGTTTGTGAGAGTTCTTTTAACACTTTTTTTTGTAGCAGAGTGTGTTTTCTTCTTTTCTAATTACAATTGCAGTAAGGTGCTCTAAACCAGTGATTCTCAAACTTTTTGTAATGTGGCGCACTAAACATTTTCACGGCACACCTGAAAAGATTTAACAATTTTTGTGCTGAAAAACTGATTTATTTTTACATATACGGTATCTCACAAAAGTGAATACACCCCCTACATTTTTGTAAATATTTTATTCTATCTTTTCATGTGACAACACTGAAGAAATTACACTTTGCTACAATGTAAAGTAGTGAGTATACAGCTTGTATAACAGTGTAAATTTGCTCTCCCCTCAAAATAACTCAACACACAGCCATTAATGTCTAAACCGCTGGCAACAAAAGTGAGTACACCCTAAGTGAAAATGTCCAAATTGTGCCCAAAGTGTCAATATTTTGTGTGGCTACCATTATTTTCCAGCACTACCTTAACCCTCTTGGGCATGGAGTTCACCAGCTTCTCAGGTTGGCCCTGGAGTCCACTTCTACTCCTCCATGAAGACATCACAGAGCTGGTTGATGTTAGAGACCTTGCACTCCTCCACCTTCCGTTTGAGGATGCCCCACAGATGCTCTATAGTGTTTAGGGCTGGGGACATGCTTGGCCAGTCCATCACCTTTACCCTCAGCTTCTTTAGCAAGGCAGTAGTCATCTTGGAAGTGTGTTTGGGGTCGTTATCATGTTGGAATACTGCCCTGCGGCCCAGTCCCCGAAGGGAGGGGAACCTGCTTAGCTTCAGTATGTCACAGTACATGTTGGCATCCATGGTTCCCTCAATGAACTGTAGCTCCCCAGTTCCGGCAGCACTCATACAGCCCCAGACCATGACACTCCCACCACCATGCTTGACTATAGGCAAGACATACTTGTCTTTCTACTCCTCACCTGGTTGACGCGACACACGCTTGATACTATATCTGAACCAAATAAGTTGATTTTGGTCTCATCAGTAATCCATGTTCTTAGCCTGCTTGTCAGCAAACTGTTTGTGGGCTTTCTTATGCATCATCTTTAGAAGAGGCTTCCTTCTGGGATGACAGCCATACAGACCAATTTGATGCAGTGTGCGTCGTATGGTCTGAGCACTGACAGGCTGACCCCCCACCACTTCAACCTCTGCAGCAATGCTGGCAGCACTCCTACATCTATTTTTCAAAGACAACCTCTAGATATGACGCTGAGCACATGCACTTAACTTCTTTGGTTGACCATGGCGAGGCCTGTTCTGAATGGAACCTGTCCTGTTAACCACTTACAGCCCGGAAGATTTCCCCCCTTAATGACCAGGCCATTTTTTGCGATACGGCACTGCGTCGCTTTAACTGACAATTGCGCGGTCGTGCGATGCTGTCATCAAACAAAATTGACGTCCTTTTTTCCCACACATAGAGCTTTCTTTTGGTGGTATTTAATCACCTGTGTGGCTTTTAATTTTTGCGCTATAAACAAAAAAAGACTTCTTACTTTTTGCTAGAATAATCAAAAAACTAACAAAAAAAAATCTCTTCATCAGTTTGGGCCAATATGTATTCTTCTACATATTTTTGGTAAAAAATTACAATTAGCGTATATTGATTGGTTTGCGCAAAAGTTATAGTGTCTACAAAATATTGGATAGATTTCTGGCATTTGTATTATTTATTTTTACTAGTAATGGCGGTGATCTGCAATTTTTAGCGGGATTAGCGGCAGACAGATCAGACACTTTTTTGACACTTTTTTTGGGACCATTGATGTTTAAAAAATGCAGTGCTTAAGGAATACAAACACCCCCAGGGTCACCTTAGGGGTAAGCATTCAACTTGTGAATCTTAAGTAGTGAGAAAAAGATATAAATGTACAAAAATACACTGAAAGTGACAAGTGCATAAATGATGGTAAATAAACTCATGTAAACATGGCACAAACAAGTACTTTGGAGTACATGTAAACGTATGGCATAAGCTAATCACAATGACAATGAGTCTGTAATAAACAAAAACACATCCATGAACACCTCTATATAGATATATATAGTCTGTTGGATAAGGCAGTGGAAGATATTTCTTCTGATGATGACAAATATGGGAAACGACTTCCCCACAATTAAATCAGAGGTGTGCATCAAAAAACAACAGAGGGAATGGATACTCTTGTCCCAAAGCGTAGAGACACACACGCCAGACAGCGGTAGGTCGACCAAGCATAAGACAATCGTTTCCAACAGGCTCTCCAAACGGGATTTCTGCAGTTAGATGGTGTATACCTGCGTCTATATCCAAGGGGCTCAGTGGTGGATGTTCACAGTGAGGGCTCCAGGTGCAGTGTTTTATTTTTCATAAATCATTTTATTCACTTGCAATGGAAACTCTGAACTTGATAGAAAAGGGAGGGAATTTATGCTTGCTGAAGCAGTAAAATTTTCTATCAAGTTCAGAGTTTCTGTTGCAAGTGAATAAAATGATTTATGGAAAGGAAAACACTGCACCTGGAGCCCTCGCTGTGAACATCCACCATCGATCCCCTTGGATATAGATGCAGGTATACACCATCTAACTGCAGAGGTCCCGGTTGGAGAGTCTGTTTGAAACGATTGTCTTATGCTTGATCGACCCAACGCCGTCTGGCATGTGTGTCCACGCTTTGGGGTAAGAGTATCCATTCCCTCTGTTGTTTTTTGATGCACTGATTTGTGTGTGGGGAGGTTGTTTCCCATATTTGTCTTCATCAGAAGAAATATCGTGTTCATGGATGTGTTTTTGTTTATTACAGACTCTTTGTCATTGTGATTAGCTTATGCCATACGTTTACATGTACTTGTTTGTGCCATGTTTACATGAGTTTATTTACCATCATTTATGCACTTGTCACTTTCAGTGTATTTTTGCACATTTATATCTTTTTCTCACTACTTATGATTCACCAGTTGAATGCTTACCCCTAAGATGACACTGGGGGTGTTTGTATTCTTTAAGCGCTGCATTTTTTATTCTCATACACAATTTGTCACGACGTTGATGCCAGCTGCTGTTTTGTATTTTTTCTTGTGTCACCAGTAGTGCAACTTTTCACATATTTTTTTTTATACCATTGACATTTATACAGCGATCAGAGCTATAAAAATGCACTGATTACTGTAGGAATGTCACTGGCAGGGAAGGGGTTAAATTTGTTCCCTCATGAGTGTTTCTAACTGTGGGGGGATGGGACTGACTGGAGGAGACATATCGCTGTTCATATTTACTACTAGGATTTGTGTGTTTACATGCACAAGTCCCCGTTCTGGCTCTTGTGCCCACGATCGCCGGTGGCAATCACGCTGCCGGCCACGCGCCTCGCATTCCCCGCCGTGCAGTGGACGCACTATGGCTCTTAAAGAAGCCGACGTACGAGCGAGCCGCTTTGCCAACGTATATCTGCGTGAGGCGGTGGGCAAGTGGTTAAACCACTGTATGGTCTTGGCCACCATGCTGCAGCTCAAATTTAGGGTCTTGGCAATCTCCTTATAGCCTAGGCCAGTGATGGCGAAACTTGGCACCCCAGATGTTTTGGAACTTCATTTCCCATGATGCTCCACTACACTGCAGAGTGCATGAGCATCATGGGAAATGTAGTTCCAAAACACCTGGGGTGCCAAGGTTTGCCATCACTGGCCTAGGCCATCTTTATGTAGAGCAACAATTATTATTTTTTTTCAGAGACTTCTTTGCCATGAGGTGCCATGTTGAACTTCCAGTGACCAGTATGAGAGAGTGAGAGTGATGACATCAAATTTAACACACCTGCTCCTCATTCACACCTAAGACCTTGTTACACTAACAAGTCACATGACACCGGAGAGAGAAAATGGCTAATTGGGCCCAATTTGGACATTTTTACTTAGGGGTGTACTCACTTTTGTTGCCAGCGGTTTAGACATTAATAGCTGTGTGTTGAATTAATTTGAGGGGACAGCAAATTTACACTGTTATACAAGCTGTACACTCACTACTTTACATTGTAGCAAAGTGTAATTTATTCAGTGTTGTCACATAAAAAGATATAATAAAATATTTACAAAAATGTGAGGGGTGTACTCACTTTTGTGAGATACTGTGTATTAAATTTAAAATTTAATGTGAAGGATGTGCCTGCTTTCGAGAGCAAATCAGATTGAAGTGATTGTAATCTTTGTACTTTCACTTGCTTCCTTGCAGTTTCTCTTTTTTGCAGTTCCAGACATGATTAAGTATTTCTCCATCGCTAAACAATGAACAAACTTTATTTATAAGCATCATAGTTGGAATGGAACAGTCTATATAATTAGAGTAATCGAGTTCTCCCGAGATCTCACACAAGTCTCGCGTTACGAAAGAAACCAATGAATGATAGACTGACAGATTGAGTTTTTATATATGTTACTTTTTTAACTTTTGCCACATTGATTTACCATGAATTTTTTGATATGCTCAAGGTTTCAAAACGCTAGCAATTGTAAATATTTTTCGAAACTCCCATGGCACACCTGCAAATCTCACACGGCACACAGTTTGAGAATCATTGCTCTAAACTGTATTGATGGATAAGAGTATTTTTCTGGTGAGCACATGCTTTTGCAATGTTTCCCTTAGAGTACACCTGTCATTTATAGAATTTAGAGGCTGTTCTTGCCAAGCTTTTTATTATGAAAATGTTAGTTCCCCAGTTGACATGCTGATGACTTTAATGTTTAATGTCTTTAATGTTTTCTGAGTCAGTAACCTGAACAAGTATAGAGATAAGAAATTATGACACCTGCTGATGACTGCTTGTTTTGGGTTTGTGATTCAAAATACTAATGGAGGCTAGAGATGGCTGCCCCCATAGTCTTCCGTTAGAGGTTTACTTTGTATACGATATAAGTAATATCAAGTGCTGCGTAACCTAGAAGTCTAAGGAGATCCTGTGTGTGCAGGCCTTCATGGGCCTGCCCCGAGAGGACATCACCATGGTGCTCTGCATTGTGTGTAATAGTGCGGAGCTCTACATCATTTATGACCACCCACCACCGGGGGAGAGGAACCTGTGTCATGTAACTAGCCTAAAGAAAAAAAATTATAAAATACTGCTAGGGTCTTTTGAGTGGAAGACTGAAGCACTGGAGGTTGAAGTTGGGCTTTAATGTAATTTGTGATCCACATGTTGGCTATTTCATCGAGTATAAGTCGAATTTTTCAGCACCTTTTTTTGTGCTGAAAGTGCCCCCCTCGACTTATACTCGAGTCAAGCACTTTTCTGCAGCAAAAAATTTCATTTTCCAAACCGACTTTGGTGTCCCGTATCTCAGGGCCACTTGGTGCTAGAAACCCCAAATGTGGTATGCAAACCCAGTGGACCTGGTTCCACAATATATCCAAAGTTGGAGTTCCTAGCTCTAAGTGGCCCTGAGATACGGGGCCCCAAAATCGGTTCGGAAAATGTCATTCTCTGCTGCAGAAAAGTGCTTGACATTTTCTGAACCGATTTTTGGGGTCCTGTATCTCGGGACCACTTGGTTCTAGAATTCCCAGCTTTGGATATTTTATTGTGCTAGTTCCACTGGGTTTGCACACCACATTTGGGGTTCCTAGCACTAAGTGGCCCCGAGATACGGGGCCCCAAAGTCGGTCAACTGTGTCCATCTGTAGCAATGTCATTTCGGGACACTTTGGGTTCAGAGACCCCAAATTTTGGCTGCAGCTAGGGGGCATCTAGGAACCCCTAACTACCGAGTTTGAAGTTCGGGGGACCTATGGCTGCAAATGGGCGCAGTGAGGCATGCAAATGGGCACAGTGAGGCTGCAAATGGGCATTGTTGACCCTCTTTTCCACTTACGGTAGCTGTGCATTTCTCACCCTCGTCTTATACTCGGGTCAATAAGTTTTTCCCATTTTTTTGTGGTAAATTAGTGCCTCTACTTATACTCCGAACGACTTATACTCGAGTATATACGTTATGTTAAATGCAGAAATTAGAGACCGAGTAGATTGTGAAAAGTGATCACTTTGTGAAAAACAGGACCTGTTAGTATTCACTACGGATAAGCTTTAGGTTTGTGAGAGTATGCTTGGTAATCTTTGTTTCTATGTGGAATTTGTCCTACAATAGAGCTGCAGTCCTTTTAATGACCCTGCTACTGTGGGGTTAGACATTTGCAGGTCCTCATTTAACTGAGAGCAAGAAGATAAAAGAAGTCACTGCTTGCCATCTACACCACCAAGTAGTAAACCCTAGCATGTGTAGGTAATTTTTTCCTAGATGAAGTGTGTTTTCAGCTGAGAAGCTAAAAATGCTTTTGGCTATGAATATGCTATTTTAATATATGAAGAATATACTGTGCAGAAATCCTGATACTATGAAGTTCTAGAGCTGCACCGAATATAAATGTTGGTACCGAAACCGATAATTTAGGTTGCACTTGGCCAAAACCAAAAATGACAGTTTAAAAAAAATATATATATATGTTTGTTAGGGATGGCCAGAAATTTCGGCCACCAAAACATATTGGCCGAAAATGGCCCTTTCGGCAAAAAGCCAAAAGAGAATTTTTGCCGATAATGGCACTAAAAATGGGGCGGGGCCTGCTGGGTGGGGCCCCCGCCCCTGGTGCCGCCCATCACGGGGGTGTCATTCTGGAGCACCTGTCCTTACTCTCTCCTTCTCCCCTCCCCTCCCTCCTCGTCCATGCTGCAGGGGGCCTGTGGGGTCTCTGTGTAATGTCCCTCTTTCCCTGAGTGGTGGCTGCATATGGATCCTCAGCCGATGTGTAAATCGACTGTGCAGGAGCTCGGTCACGCTGTTTACTCTGAAAGTGAAAGTAAGGAAGAGGTGTCTAGCAGTGTGTGCTGTGCTCTCTGCTTCCCCCTACAGTGCAGTACCCGGCATGGAGATTGAAGGTACAGAGCTGCAGCTGCCAATTTTTAAAAAGGCTGTCTATATATGTTTGTGTGCATGTGTGTTTTATATGTGTGTATGTTTATGTGTGTGTGTGTGTGTGTTTTGTATGTTTATATGCACTGGTGAGGCACTGGTAGGCTGATGGGCACTGGTGAGGCACAGGCAGGCTACAAATGATGGGCACTGGTGAGGCACAGGCAGGCTGCAAATGATGGGCACTGGTAGGCTGCTTGGCACTGATGAGGCACAGGCAGGCTGCAAATGATGGGCACTGGTAGGTTGCTGGGCACTGGCAGGCTGCATATGATGGGCACTTGTGAGGCTGCATTGATCTCCTGTACCATGTCTGCAATCTCTGACCATCTCCTGTAGTATGTCTGCAGTCTCTGACCATCTCCTTTACCATGTCTGCAGTCTCTGACTATCTCCTGTAGTATGTCTGCAGTCTCTGACCATCTCCTGTAGTATGTCTGCAGTCTCTGACCATCTCCTGTAGTATGTCTGCAGTCTCTGACCATCTCCTGTAGTATGTCTGCAGTCTCTGACCATCTCCTGTAGTATGACTGCAGTCTCTGACCATCTCCTGTAGTATGACTGCAGTCTCTGACCATCTCCTGTAGTATGTCTGCAGTCTCTGACCATCTCCTGTAGTATGTCTGCAGTCTCTGACCATCTCCTGTAGTATGTCTGCAGTCTCTGACCATCTCCTGTAGTATGTCTGCAGTCTCTGACCATCTCCTGTAGTATGTCTGCAGTCTCTGACCATCTCCTGTAGTATGTCTGCAGTCTCTGACCATCTCCTGTAGTATGTCTGCAGTCTCTGACCATCTCCTGTAGTATGTCTGCAGTCTCTGACCATCTCCTGTAGTATGTCTGCAGTCTCTGACCATCTCCTGTATCATGTCTGCAGTCTCTAATCATCTCCTGTACCATGTCTGCAGTCTCTGACCATCTCCTGTACCATGTCCACAGTCTCTGACCATCTCCTGTACTATGTCTGCAGTCTCTGACCATCTCCTGTATAAAAATATTTTTCAAAAACAGTCCCTTTCGGTATCGGTTTTCGGGATCAAGGAAGATTTATTTTCGGTATCGGTTTCGGCCCCAAAAAACCCATTCGGTGCATCACTAATGTTTATATATATATGTATTAACTTTGACTTTTTAATTAATATCAAGAATTTAAATGAATATGAATTTGTTGGCCATTATCTGCATCTTTAGCGCAAGAAAAGCTCAAGAAAAATGCATCCCTTTAAATTCTATGTATGTCTTTACAGTGGCCATTGCGCTTCTGTTAAAAATCTTGCTGCATTTTTGGCCAGTTAAAAAGAAATGCACCAAAAACGCACCTCCCTGTTGAAATTTATTGAAAAAGCAGCAAGAATGCATCAATAACGCACCTGCGTCGCGTTTTTGATGCGGTTTTTCAGTCACATGAAAAACACATGAAAAACTTACCATAAGCACAGTAAAGTTGTGGCAAAATAGTGTGCATTTTCGGCACCATTTATTACATCTTTTTTTCTATCGCCAAAATGCCATACCGAAAACACAATTTTCAGCCTATATTTGGCCGAAATTTCAGTGCATCTTTATGAAATTCTGTTTGTTGCTTTGATGTGCTGATTGCAAGCAATGGTTTTCCTTTTTCCTCTTGCTCATGTACTGTATTTATGGAAAACGAAGCGTTGTACGGCAGGACTTGTCAAATCAACACTTGCAGAAGGCTGGATGACCTAACTGTTGGGATAGATTTCTACAATGAGGCTACATTCACACGGATTATTAGCAACATACGGCGGATTCCTGTGGCAAGAATCAGTGGATTCTTTCAGCTGGGATCACAGGTGTTTGCAAACAGCTACGGCCCGGAAGCTTGTACAAATCGACAGGCTGTTCTTGTGTATCTGCACATTGAGATCTCCGACCTTGTACTAATTTCTCTGCGTTCAAGGCCAGCCATGTGTCTCTAACAGCAGTTAACCGCTGGCTGAAAATATACACAGGAACAGTTTGCATACCTCCTGTAACCTCATCCACAAGAAAATGGTGATTCTTGCTGTAGGAATCCGTTCTATGCCCTCGCTCATGTGAATTCTTTGTTTAAAGCTGTTGTAAACTGCTGCAGTAATAAACAAAAAAAACTTTTACCTGTAAGACAAATGCGTAATGTGCTAGTATGCATCGCATACTAGCACATTATGAAATACCTTAGAATTAAGCCCTCCAGTGGTGCGCTCTCACCGCTGACGGAGCTTTCATCTTCCCCCCATCTTCATTCCGAGTTTGTGGAGTCCGGCTGTGAAAGTGGCCAGAGCCGTGATGACGTCACTCCCCCGCAGTTCTCTGAAAGTCCAGCACAGTATTTCAGACCTTCAGAGTGCATGCGCCTGTGATAGTGGCAGCATTAGTGCTTTTCCAATTGTTAAATTAGTGAGCTGTCAGCCAAAAGAAAACAGGCACACTTACAGTATCTCACAATAGTG
This sequence comes from Lithobates clamitans, assembly GCA_037952925.1. Classification (NCBI taxonomy): domain Eukaryota; kingdom Metazoa; phylum Chordata; class Amphibia; order Anura; family Ranidae; genus Lithobates; species Lithobates clamitans. Next base: position 9,650,307 of record JBBGZY010000429.1, read on the forward strand.
AGTACACCCCTCACGTTTTTGTAAATATTTTATTATATCTTTTCATGTGATAACACTGAAGAAATGACACTTTTCTACAATGTAAAGTAGTGAGTGTACAGCTTGTATAACTGTAAATTTGCTGTCCCCTCAAAATAACTCAACACACAGCCATTAATGTCTAAACCGCTGGCAATAAAAGTGAGTACAGTTGTCAGAAAAAAAAATTTGGTTTTGGTTTTTCGGCCTAGGTAATCCTTCATTTTCAGTTTCGGCACCAAAATTTCCATTCGGTACACTCCTAATAAAATAAAAAATGTGTGTGTGTGTTTTTTTTCCCATATTTGTCACACTTAAATTACTAATTTTAGTATTACACAACGATAAGCAAAAAAGCTGTCCAAACCTGCCTGGTTTTATGTGAAAAAGTAATTGCCCCCTAAACCTAATAACTGATTTGCCACCCTTGGCGGCAACACCTGCAATCAACGGTTTGCTATAACTGACAATGAGTCTTTCAGATTGCTGTGGAGCAATTTTGGCCCACTCTTCTTTGCAGAATTGTTTTATTTCAGCCACATTGGAGGGTTTTCCATCATGAACGGCCAGTGTAAGGTCATGATACAGCATCTCAATTGGATTAAAGTCTTTGACTAGGCCACTCCAAAACCTAAATTTTGCTTTGTTTCCACCATTTGGAGGTGGACCTGCTAGTGTGTTTTGGATCATTGTCCTGCTGCATAACCCAGGTGCACTTAAGCTTGAGTTCACAAACTGATGGCTGGACATTCTCCTTTAGGATTTTCAGGTAGAGCTCAGAATTCATAGTTCCATCAATTATGGTAAGTCATCCAGGTCCTGAAGCTGCAAAGCAGCCCGAGACCATCATGCTACCACCACCATGTCTGACTGTTGGTATGATGTTCTTGTTATGAAATGCTGTATTAGTTTTATGCCAGATATAACGGGGCGCACACCTTCCAAAAAGTTAAACTTTTGTCTCATCAGTCGACAGAATATTTGCCTAAAAGTCTTGGGGATAATCAAGATGTTTTTTGGTAAATGTGAGATGAGCCCTTTGTGTTTTTTGGTCATCAGTGGCTTTGGAACTCTCCCATGGATGCCATTTTTACCCAGTCTTTCTTATTGTTGAATCATGAACCCTGATCTTACCTGAGGCAAGTGGGGCCTGCAGTTCTTTTAGATGATGTTCTGGGTTCTTTTATGACCTCCTGGATGAGTCGTCGTCATACTCTTGGAGTACTTATTGTAGGCCGGCCACTCCTGTGGTTCACCACTGTTCCAAGTTATCTCCATTTTGTGGATAATGGCTCTCCCCGTGGTTCACTGGAATTCCAAAGCCTTAGAAATGGCTTTGAAACCCTTCCTAGACCGATGCATGTACATTACTTTGTTTCCAATCTGTTCTTGAATTTTTTTAGATTGTGGCATGATGTGTGGCTTTTTGTGATCTGTTAGCATGCTTCACTTTGTCAGCTTCTATTTATGTGATTTCTTGATTCAACAGGTCTGGCAGTAATCGGGCCTGGGTGTGGCAAGGGAAATTTAACTCCGCTTTCCAGAAAATTGTGGTTAATCACAGTTCATTCATGATTCAACATGGGAGGGGTCAATTACTTTTTTACATATGGCCGGGCAGGTTTGAACATTTTTTTCCCCTTAATAAATGAAATAATCATTTAAAAACTGCATCTTGGATTTACTCGGGTTATCTTTGTGTATTATTAAAATTAGTTTGATGATCTGTATCATTTAAGTGTGAGAAATATGCAAAAAAAAAAATCAGGAAGGGGGCAAATACTTTTTCACACAACTGTATATATTTCTATCTATCCCACATCTACCTGCCTCAGTTATTTTGCTAATGTCATAGGAGAATGGACATCTTCTCTCCTCTAAGAAGCAAGCTACTTCTTGACTTATTTTGCAGCTTTATGAATCAGCCAGTACTTGGCATAGCCTTGGAGGCTGCACCTGGATCCCACTGGGGTTGGCCTGTAATTTCTTTTAGCATTGGACTCTGTGTTAGGTGCTTTGCTAGACACAGCTCCATGTAATGCATGCTTTAGCCACAGAGTGCTTTACAGGTCCAGGGTTATGCTTCACCTACTGGTGGAAGGGGTATGCCCACCGGAAGGGTGAAGTCTGTCTGGTATGCACTTCACGCCTTGCTTGGGCTACTGTTGCCAATATTTAGTCTACCATTGACAAGTGGAAAGGCTTGCACTTTTGTTGGAGCTGGCACTTTTCCACTTCACTTTAAATTGTGTCACAGATACTCCAAAGAGCTGCAGCATATGTTTGTGGACCTATTCTGAGTCCTGTGACGCACTTTTTGGTACACAACTTTTTTCTGCAACGTCACACACTCTTTGTGCACCACCTCCTGTGGGGTAGTTTGGCGGATCGTAAGCACAGGGACAGCAGTCCTATGGATCTTGCCAACCTGTAATTTGCTAACTGTTATGGGGGGTTTGCATTATATCATTCAAGAGATCTGATGCTGATGACCTGAACCACTGTCCCCTGCCTAAATCACAACACCTTATCGTCCTCCCTAACTCCTTTATGGTGCCTCCCTCCTTCACCCCCTTATTCAAGCAGGGATTTCTTGAGATTATGTCTGATTTTATGGGGAAAATTTCAACCATGTTAGTTAACTAAGCATGCAGATCGTGTGTGGGCTCCAGCGGACTTTTTTTTCCCCAAAAGTCCGACAGATCTACGAATAAAACATGTTTCAAGTCTTTTCGACGGACTTGAGTCCGGTCGAAAAATCCACTTGTCTGTATGCTAGTCCGACGGACTGAAACCGAGGCTAGGGCAGCTATTGGCTACGGCTATCAACTTCCTTATTTTAGTCTGGTCGTACGTCATCACGTACGAATCCGTCGGACTTTGGTGTGATCGTGTGTGTCAAAGTCCGTTCGTTTGAAAGTCCGGCGGACCTACGCTGCAAAGTCCGTCGGAAAGACTGTCGGACCTAGTCCGTCAAAGTCCGCTCGTATATACGAGGCATTACTGGGTCTAATGGGACAGTTGCGAAGGAAATGTCTGGCTCCTCCACAGTAGAGACAAAGGTTGGCTTTCCGGTGGAGAAGTCTTATATTGGAGGTCAGCGCAGAACAGTCCATGCCAGTTTGCATATGCTATCCTTCAGAAGCAACTGGAGTAGCAGGCATAGGTGCAGGAGCAGATGGGACCTTTGGCAGCATCCATGAAGTCCGTAAGGATTTGCACCGTCGCTCCCGCAGGCATCTGTCAAGTTGGATAGGTAGCTGAATGAGCCCCTCTAGTGTGGCAGAGGTCTCTCCTCGTGCCAGCTCATGCTTGAGAGCTTCGGACAGGCCAGGCCGGATCTGATAGTTTCATTGTTCCACCCTGTATCTGCAGACCATTTATGAAAGTCCACTGTGTAGTCCTCTACAGGGTGCCACCTTGCTGCAAGATATTGAGAGTAGCTTCAGCAGTGGCCCTGCATTGTGGGTCTTCAAATAGTTGGACAATAGCCTCAAAGGATGCACTCACTGAGTTGATGACAGGACTTTTCTGCTCCAGCAGGTGGTGAGCTGGGAAGCACCTCTGTCGCCCTATGACATATTGGCTGGATGATTCTGTCACGTACCTGGTCGGACGCCCAAGTGCTGAGAGGGCTTTTTGTTTTTTTTTGCAGCTGAGTGCAGGGCACCGCTGAAGGTGGTGACAGGGAGTACTATGCCCTAAGAAGCAGGGGTTGCCAGCTGCGATAGGCTGAGTGATGAGGTGGCGGCTGGACGAGCAGGATGCACTGCTGAGCAACAGTTCCACAGATGTACCAGATGAGACTTGGCCAAAGGGAGAGCCAGGAGCAGGGTCAGGAGCCAGGCCAGTAGTCATACACGTAAATATCAGCCAGGCAAAAGGGAGCAAGCGGGGTCATACACTGGTAATCAGGCAGCAGAGGAGTCCAGAAGAGAAAGCCAGAGGTTACACACCGGTACAGCAGACCATAGCAGAGTCCATGGAACAGCCTGGGGGTCAAAGTCAGAAATGGAGACAAGACAGGTCAAAGGCAAGCCTTGTCGGTAATAGGAAATCCGATAGCATCAAGAGCAGGAACACATGGGGGAGCTGAAGTTCATCCAGGAACTAGTGGCTGATGCTGCTGGTTTTAAATAGGCCACTGGTCACCAGAATCTGTCACGCATTGCGCGCGCCTTGGCACATGAATCTTCGCGGTCGTTCTTGCCCATGTGTGCATGTGTATTGGCGATTCTATGTGCCAATTCGTGATCCAGCTGGGCATTAGCAGATGTGCCAGTTCTTCTGCGGATTGTTCTCTGGCACCAACCTTCTTCCTGGCTGGCTATATAGGCCTGGCTGCTGAAGTCCAGGTATTGAGGGTTGAGGGCCTGTTGGATTTTGTTGTTCCAAAGGTCTTGAAATCTAGGAAATTGAATTTCTTGCAAAGTCTACCATTGTACTTGGAAAGCCTATTTCTCTTGGTGCGAGGCTAGGAAATTCCATCCCAGGAAGTTCTACATTAGAAAAATCCTTTCTTTCTTCAGTCTGGTATGGATTAGTGGTTGGCCTTGAAGTACCATCAAGGGTCAAATCTCAGTCTTAGTGGTTCTCTTTTAGGCTCCATTCACACTAACGCATTTTTTGTTGCATTTTGCAGAAATGCATGGGAATTTTTTAACATGGGTTCCTATGGAACATATTCACATCAATGCATTTTTTGTACCTCTGCGTTTTTGGAAAGGGTCAGGGACTTTTTTTCATGCAAAATGCAGTGTTTTGCATGTAATAGAATTCAGTGGACCAGCATCAAAAACGCAAGTACAGCGTTTTTACAGCGTTTTACGCGTTTTTTGTTTTTTTTTAGACTGTATACAGTCTAAAAAAAAAACTAAACAAAAAACGCAAACGCTGTAAAAACGCGGCAAGCACCACAAAAAAACACTGCAGAAACGCTCAAAAGCAACATGCATAGATGTGAATCGAGCCTTGGAGATCACTTGCCTCTTTCTCTTGAAGTGAGGGCCTTCATACAGTATGTTACTCAGATTATCCCTTCTGTATGTTCCCCAGTGACTGTGGGATATCATCTTGTTTCTGTTGGTTTTTCAGAACCCCCCCTTTGATTTTTCTCTGTCTACCCTTAATCACAAGATTGTTTTTTTCATTTGCCATCACCTTAATGAGGTGAATATCTGAGTTGGCAGCCATAACTTATGAAGAACCCTTTCTTGTGCTACACAGAAGGTCAGGGTTGTTTTTAAAGGCTCAAGGCCTCTTTTCTTCCCAAGTCGGTTTCTTCCTTTCACCATTGAAACCTACGACTTTAAGGGCAAGGTTCTGTATTTCTTGTCAAAGCATACTGCATCACATCAGTTCATGATTGTTGGACTTTTCAGCATTAGGCATCTTTGATATGCAAGGCTTACACCTGGTCTTCTGCTCACATGTTCATTAAGTTTTACCAGGTGGATGTTCAAATCTCAGCTGATACTGGCTTTGATTGTAAGGCTCTTCAGGTGGCTCTGCTGAGCCATTTCTGTTAACATGTTGGTTATTCCTGGCTTTTTAGCATTTCATGACTTGTGTTAATTGTGTTGCTCAACTGATTTTAGACATCCCAATGTACCTGAATACTCATTCGGTATCCCGTAATGTACAATTAAGAAAATCTGATTTTGACTAACTGCAAAACCCTTTTCTTGTAGTACCTTATGTGGCATTGGTACATTTCCTCTGTTAAAATCCACTACTAGTTTTGCTTGCTACAAAACTAGACATAGTGGGAGGGGTTGTACTGGGCTGTCCTTTTTAGCTTTGTTTGCCAGTTTCCAATCCAAGGTATCTGAATACTCATCTTGTGTCTTGTAATCTACGCCTCAAAAAGGCAGTATAGCCTATTTTCCGGCAATGTAGTCTGCAGAGAAATACAGGAACTGGATGCATTTTTTGCAAGGGGTGCCTAGATCAAAAGACTGGCAAAACAACATAACTCCCTGCCTGCTAAAACTGTTCACATTTAAGTTTTGCGTTTATCTGATTGTGTGGAATTTAGTTTTAGTGCAGAAAACCATTTCAAAAGCCCAAGAGTGATTCTTAGAAAAGTTTTGCCAGGTTAAGGGCCCATCTGGAAAATGAATATATGCTTTGCTAAAAATGCATTCTTGTGTTCATCAGGCACAGCAGCACTAGAGGAGGATGCCCAGATATTAAAGGTTATTGAAGCCTATTGTACAAGTGCCAAAACACGCCAAACTTTAAATTCCAGTAAGTGCATTTTTGTTTCTATCACATCGCTTCTCTAGTTTTTTGTACTGCCCTGTTTGCCTTTCAGCTTTATTACACATTGCATGCAAAATTATGGGGGTTATGTGTTTGACTGTAAACCTCAAGAAAGATGCTAATTTTAAATGAAATAAAAAAAAATGTTTTTACAGCGACTTGATATGTTTTAATATGTCATGGAGTATATATTTTTCCCTACTTTTTAAATCAGAACAGCAGCTGAGATAAGCCTTCCACATCTTGCTTTACAGATCAAGCCACGTATTTTGAAATATTTGTTTTTAAGGTTTTACCCAAATAGTACATTTTAATAGATCATTTTAACCTGGATATATACCAGCATCCACAGCACATTTTAGGTCCAGGTTTTTACACTTTGACCACTGAGCTACATAAATAAAATGTATAGGAACTTACCCAATCCTCAAACTATGCTAATTGCTGACTGTCAAAAATCATTCCGTACATTCTAGTTTCACTTGCAATGTTTTATTATTGATTGTTGCTCATTGTGCATTCAGGTACTATATATGGGTTGAGAGGATGTGTTGAAAAAATAGAGCAAATTAAGATAACCATGTACTTTCTATCATGCTGGTTCTGCAGTAGCCATATGACATATTCTACAAATGACTTAAAGCAAAGAACAGTGAATTGTATGTTTTAACAAATGGGTCTCGCTGAAACTTAGTCCCCTACTGACATGAAACAGGTTGCCTAAATTATTATTTTTTTCTTTTAAAGCTCATAACATGGTGTAAGCTTGTTGCATAAATGTATATTTAACCTGCATAGTACTATGTTCAAAAACTAGGTGGCAAGTGATTTAAATACATCTGTTTATTTCTTATGGCTGGTAGGATGGAAGTATTTGTTTTTCAGTACTGTTTTGCAGCAGGTAAGCAGAGACGTCTGTGTTGTGACATCGTTATAGGGAACGCAACTACCACACAAGTTTTTCATGACGGCAGTATACAATACTGCCTTTTATGTTACCCTCTGATCTGCTTAAATATCACTCCCTAAAACAGCTTTTTCCATGTGCTTTGCAGATGCTGTTTTTAAGTTCGACAAATAATTGTGGCAACCCCAGTGTAAAAAAAAAAAAAAAAAAAATCACATTTAATTCAAGCTTTTCCATTATGCTTTTACCCTTCATGTTTTATACCTTTCGACCTTGCTCCTTGATGGCTGCGATATGTCTTTTTTCAACCTGTTATACCTGTTTCTGGTGCCATCCTAGAATAGCCCTGTCAAAAACATTGACTTTAGATCAAATTGGCTTCTACACATTTTGTCAGACTCAAAATTCCTAATTAAAAAATAGCTAACAGTGGCAGCTGGAGGCCAGCTATAAAGCAAGTACAATTTCCCTTGGGATTAATAAAGTTATCTGAATCTGAAGTACAGCAGTCAGTTTATTGCCTACAGTTGAGGAAGGTATTTATAAACAACATTAGTAACATTACAGCCGTAAGAGCTAGTGCTTAATTTTTTATTTTTTTTTTAATGTGGATTTCAGTGTGTGTAGGGGGCCACAACAATTATATATGTGGGATATTTATCCTTTTGAGCTTCAGTATTTTCCCAGTATAATGCCAATGGTTGGTGCAATATTACATTGATTCCACATGTTGCAAATGGCAGTTAGATATATAAAATACCTCATTATTTGTTCAAGTTTAATCTACCAATCATTTACATATAAATATTTTTGTCTGTATTTTCTGATAAAAATTGAATCGTATGCAATCCTTTGAAACATATATGTTGATGGTACTGTGTGTAAGTGATTGGTATACGGTCTTTCTCTTTCAACTGTCCATAAATAATGGTACTCTGGCTAACAGAAATCCTGACATCAAAGTGAAATAAAGTCCTTCACTTGCACTAAACTTCTATAGAAGTTTTTCTTCACCGTTTCTTTTAGAATTAATGCTTGTTTCATTGCACTTTGCCGCTCTATAATATACCATACTGCTACAGAACCATTAGAAGCCTAATTATGGCGCAGAATCCTCTTAGACCAGGCATGATTCTGTTCCCAGAATGCATTTCAGAGCCACAGTTGCTGCAAGTTCACAAAATGCATTCACATGCCAAAGTAGTTTATATTTACTCCTGCCGGCACTGTCTTATCTCATGAACAAGTAACTAATGAAATCTGCAAAGCTTTGTTCTCCTTTTTTTAACAATATTTTCTTTTTTTCCCTCTCTTCCCATCACCCTTCTTTTTGCTTTTTGTTTTGTTTCATGTTACTGTTTTGGTTGTGGCTTTTTTCCTGTCCTGTTCTATTCCTTTTTTGTTCTTTCCTTTCATCTTTGCCTCCCCACCGTTACCATTTCATTTCACCCATACATCATCCTTAGCATGGCAAGGCACTGACCTGATGCATAATCACGTCTTGGCTGATGATGACCAATCAAGTCTAGACTCCTTGGGTCGTCGCAGTAGTCTTTCTCGTTTGGAGCCTTCAGACCTCTCCGAAGACTCTGACTATGACAGTATATGGACAGCCCATAGTTACAGAATGGGGTCTACTTCTCGTAAGAGCTGTTGCTCATATATCTCTCACCAGAACTAATGCACTTCTAAACTCTTTTCTTAACAAAATGCTTGTTATACCACAACCTACTTTTTAGATGTTTACTTGTGTTTTCTGTCTCCTTTAATGTGATTGTTTAAAAAACTGAGATCATTTCTGGTTCTTTTGTATGTGTGGATCCAGGTTCCTTTTTCCAGCCGAACAAAAAATCTATATATATCTGTCCACGAAGGTAAAGTGTACATTGGAAATATACCTCACACTCTTATAATGCTTGCAGTGAGTTCCTAGTTTTATGTAAGAGAATGTGAGGATTTTTTTTTCCTTTTTTTTTTTTTTTTTCTACATACGGCAGATTAAGTATTCTGTCTTTGTTTCTTTTTGAAGTGATAATTTTTCTGTGCATTTTTGTAATTTAATGACACTGAAAACCATACAGATTTGTGAGGACTTTTTGTGAATATATAATTTTTTGTATAGAAATAATTCATAAATCATTAGTTATGAAAAAAAGATTGTTGTGTGGGAAGCCCCTGCTGCTCACCTCGTGTGACTGGCATTGGGCAGCATTTGCACAGCTGTGTGTTGAAAGTAATTTGGCACAAGTACGATGGGTGTACATATACTCTTCAGGTGGCACACAGAAACAACTTTTGTCTTGTCACATTGCTGCTGCCAAAATTTCTCAGTTTTTGTTTTATATTTGGAAATTGATGTATATTATCTTGCAGTATTTAAATTATTTTCATATTTTAATGACTGTGTAAAACATTTCTGTTTGCAATTAAGGGCCTTCATTCCTCATAGCTGCCAAGAAAAAGTGTATTTTGGAGTGGAGATTGGTACCATCTCTGGCTGTCCTTTTTATTCAATCTGTTTCCTCCAACCGCCTCGTGAATAGAGAATTCTTGATTCCCCACATGAGCCCCATACCCTTTTCTTCTAACAGGTTTTGCAGGAAATGTATATAGAACAGGAGGGCTTTCTTATCTATGTCACTTAATACATTTTAGGTTTTGCTAGACAGCGTCATACAGGTAATCTGCTAGTGCATAAGATGTTCTTTTAATGGTATAGCATCTTTTGCTTCTCCTCTAGCTCTTTAGCTAAGATGAAAGTATAATTGATGTGAACACACTGGTGTACGCAAGCTCTTACTACAGTATTTTTATTCATTAAAACCTTACACAGTAGCCTGTTTGTTCAACCTCTTAGGTGATTGCTGATATTTTGAGTCTTATAAAAGCTGACATTTTCTGGGAAGCATTGCAGGGAACTTTCCTTAAATCACTCTGAATATATTTTTGATCATAGCCTGACTGGGTGTCATTCTGCATTTTGACACATTTACACCCTAGTATATTCTAAGCAGTGCTTGTCCTGCAGTTTGACTTGTGGTTCATTCAGATATAATAGGGCCTTTTTCAACAGGCTTTAAGCTTGTGTGGATGACATCAGTTTGAGATGCTCATAAGATCATCCAGAATTCATTAACAGGTGCATTTCACCTGTGGTTTGACCTCCTTCAGACTTCATTTGTTCTTTTAGTATGAATTTTAGCCCATGGTTAGAGACCACTGAAATGTAGCAAAGGGAAAATAATACTGAATTATCTTCAGTAGAAGTAAGCCCATTTTTTAGTCATACATTACAGGACAGATCTTTATGGGTTGTATGCAGCTTCCTTCAGGTGGTTTTGACACTGGCAAAAAAAAAGCCACAGGCACATCCCTTATTTAACCCCTCCCACTCCAGATAACACTATGTTTTGTGTTTGAGAAGCTGATCTCTTTCATGTGGATGTTTTTGCTCTTGTAGATTCTTCTGTCAAGATTCCTACCTTCACCATAGCCACTGTGATTCATTTGTGCAGCTTTCCAATTGGTTGACTCTTTGGCTGAGCCTTGGGGGGACCATGACCATGACCTGGTGTAAATACATGGCCCGAGACCTCTTTCAGTCCCTACGTTCACCACCTGGAGCTTTTACCCGTGGTCTTAAGCTACTTTTTCAATACCTGGGCAGATACTTTTTGCCAGATTTCCAGAAACTCATTCTCTCTGTTGATACATGGAGGTCCCTTTGGTTCTAATGCTCATCAGCTGAGCTTGCATGCAAAAAACACCTCGAGCGGCTGTCCTCCGATAGATAACACCTGTTTGGTCTCTTCTTGGGCAAGTTCATCAGGGAGATCTAGAAGGGTACAGGCGCATTACCCCAGTCCCGAATAAATATTTCTTTCATGGTTTCTACTTGAATATGTTTAGTTCCCAAGGCAAATGGAGGCATTTGGCTCATTGTCCATCCTAGGAAAACTCAACTTATTTTTGCAGGTTCAAATGGTCTGTATGTAATCTGCCAGGTCATTGCCTCTTTTTCTGGGGAATGTTCTGGCTTAATTGGACTTCTGGGATGCTTACTTGCACATTCCCATTTTTCCCCTCGCCAATGCCATCTGTGTTTTACTGTAGACACTCAGCATGACCAATTTGTCACCTTTCATACTGGCCTGCCCATGCCCTCACTAAGATGCTTGCCATTGTCCTAGCTCTGTTCAGTTCTTGGGGCATACATGCTGTTGGTTTCCACCTGGTTGATCTCCTGATAAAGGACCAGTCCTCCCTTAACCCTTCCAGCCAGTGTTCAGAGAGCAGACTCTGCAGATATTCAGTTGGATCCTCAACGTTCAGAAGTTGTTGCTGAAATTGAATCATAGATTGGGGTACCTGATCCATACATTGCATATAGGCTTATCCAGGATCTTTCTGCCCCAGGACAAACAACTATCCCTCGAATCATGTGCCCGGATGCTTTGCTCCCAGGGTCGGCCCTAGATTTGAGCCTGCATGAGATTCTTGGCCTTATGGTAGCCTCCTTCAAGGCAGTGCCATATACCCAGTTTAGCTCTGGACCTTTACAACTCAACTTTCTGGCAGTGTAGGACAAACACTTGTTCCTTGGACCACCCTATGCCTCTGACGTGCAAGGCCAGACTCTCCCTGGTATAGTGAAACCCTTTACCTCAAAGAGGTGACTAGTCCCTAAGATGGATGCCAGCCTATTGGGATGGGGAGGAGTTCTGGATGCCCTGTTGGGGCAGGAGACTTTGCTGTAGGAGGAAACTAATCTTCCTATTGGCATCCTGGAATTCAGGGCAAATTAGTTGTCCCCTCAGTGATGCCATCTTCAGTTGCTAGGTCTCCCTTCAAGAATCTAGTGTGACGGTGCCACAGCTTTGGCCTACATCAACTATCATGGAGGCAACAGAAGTTGTGCTGCTCAACGGGAAGAGGACTTGATCTTCTCTTGGGCAGAATGGCATGTTCAGACCATATCCATCGTCCACATCCCAGATGTGGAATATTGGTAGGTGGTCTTTCTCAGTTGTCAGGGACTGGACCCAGAGTCATGGGCTCTCCACCCAGAGGTGCAAAGCTATTTACCAAAAGTGGGCATCGTCAGACATGGATCTTCTGTTGTCCAGATCGCCAACAAACTAGACAGGTTTGTCGCCAGGTCCAGGGGTCCTCCGAGTTGAACACTGGTGACTCTGTGGGATTAGTTCCATCTGATCTACATCTACATCTTACTGCCTCTCCAGCTTCTCACTATTCTGCTCTGAAGGGTCAAAATTTAAGGGCATTGCACTGATTCCAACTACACTGAACTAGCCCAGGGGAATGTGGTATTCAGACATACTTTTCTGTATGCTCCCATGTGTCTCCATAGGACCTCCACCGGGTTTTTTCAACCCTTCAGAAGCCCCCCTTAGAACTTATATGTGATGTTCTCTTATCTAACCCAGTGGTAATTTAGTCGACTAAAACATTTTAGTCAACTAAAATGACTAAAACATTTTAGTCGACTAAATCAATACTATTTTAGTCGACTAAAATACGACTAAAACTAAAACAACTGAGATGACTAAAATACGACTAAAACTAAAAGCCATTTTAGTCAAAAGACTATGACTAAAACTAAATTGCAATTACTGAAATATACTGGAGATTTTAGTCGACTAAAACGTAGGACATTTTAGTCTACTAAAATGTACTCGAGATTCAGTTGACTAAATACGACTAAAACTAAGACAATTGTAGAAGACTAAAATGGGACTAAAACTAAAATACCATTTTAATCCTAAGACTAAAATTAACACTGATCTAACCTCTTATCTAACTTCACTCACAAGGTGGCCTGTCTTGTTGCGATCACCTTTTTTTTGGTGGGTATCTAACTTAACAGCCATATTTTGTAAAGAATCCTTCCTGGTGATGCACAAGGACAAGTTTGTCCGGAGACCTAAATCTTCTTTTCTCCTTGTGGGGGTTTCCTCTATCCCCCTAACCAGAACACTGTTCTTTCCTCTTTAACTACTGTTTTCCTTCTTTGATCTTCCTGAAGGTTTCTACAGGGGTTTCCCTTCTTGCTCCCCTTTCTAGGAGTGAGGTGGTGGTGGGTTAAACAGGTCCTCAATTCAGCCTATAGTCTAAAGGATAGCGTTCCTGCACACTCAGTCAAACTTGTTGGTGCTTTGATCTGTTGGAGATTCATGGACTTTTCTGCATGAGGCGTCTGTTTCTCAGATTTGTAAGGCTACCACCTGGTCTTCTGTTCACAAGCGTAAGTGTTTCTAGGTGGATGTTTAGGCCTCCTCAGATACCAGTTTAGTGCAAAAGGTGCTACAGTCTGCTCTCTGAGTTCTGTTGAGCACTTTATGACCTGTTTGTTATGTGGGCCTTTTAGCGTTGTGTTGCCCACCCCTCATTTGGATTACTTTTGGACATCCTTCAGTTAAAGACTAGCGATTCCATATCCTTTACTATACAACTAAGAAAACAGGATTTTTGACTTGCCAATAAAATCATTTTATTGAAGTACTGTACAAGATACAAATTCATCCCCTCTGTTCTGTGTGATCTACCCATTACTTGCTACAGAACTGATGCTAGCTGGGAATGGGATGGGTTATATAGGAGATGTCCCTGCAGCTTTTGTTTTGCCAGTGTCCAATCACCTGAAGGTGGCTGCATATGACATACTGTAAAGACTAACGATCTTGTGTCCTATGCTTTACTCCAAGAAACAAATTTTAGTGGTAGTTTTAAAAAATCCTATTTTCACACACCCTTTTTGTAAATTTCTTCTCTGATGAAATTCTTAGAACAAGAGGCTTACAGGGGTATGATCCTGTAAGTCGAGCACCCCTTGGTATAGAGCACTTGTGTTTTTCTTTTATTCTCAATTTTTATGGTTACACATGACATCTTTTAAGGACATATGCCACTGCTGCCTAAAACCCAGTTAAGCCAAAAATGTTTTTTAATTTTTTTTATACAGTGTGAGAAAGGGACACAACCTCTGTTAGCGTTTATTGGTGGTCAGTATCAAAATTGGAAAGATCTTGCCCCCAACTTCTGTCTGAAACAAAACACACATTTTCTCTGTAAAATGGGGATGGGTTATTATTAAAGTAGAACTATGGGCAACACTTTTTTAATTTTGGATAGAGTAAGGAAAGGTTATGACCCCGTCACTTTTGTTTGCCATCTGTGTCCCATTGGGGAGATTTATCTTCACTTCCTGTCCCGTGGCCAAAACAGAAAGTGAGTGGAAATCCCTGCAAATTAAGGGGATCCTTTGGGGCCCCACGGGTCACCAGAACTAGTATCCCCATTGGAAAACTTCTCCTTTATTGATTTTTTGGGAACAACCCAAATTTGGGATTTCCTTTTACTTTCACTTTTAATGATAACCATAAACAGGACAAATAGGTTGAATCTCCCTAAGAGGGGCACAGACAGCAATAAAAACTGGTGTGTTCTAATCTAGCTTCACTCTTTCCAAAACTTAGTTCTGTCTTTAGTTCTACTTTAATGTCTCTTTTCTGTCCTTGTGTCAGCCAATCCAGTCATTTCTTGCCCGGCTAGAAAAACTTTCCCAGGTTTACGCTTTTTAAGTCTTTATCTAAAACTGAAAAGTTTTGGCTGCAATTGGGTTTCTACGGTTCTGCTATTTAGCCAATATTTATATTTCTGTGAAACCACATATTGTTTAAATTACCAAGTGTTCTTTTATTTTCTTATATTTAAAGAATGTGAAATGTTTACTACAGGTTTGTGCCAAATTTTTAAAGAAGTACAACAATGAAAGCTTAAGGTTTTACTCTGTCTCAAGTTTTGACATTGCAGTTGAAAAAATTTATTTTATCACTGCATTTTTACAATACTTCTCTCGGCCTGGTAGTATTGACAGACAATTCTGAGGCCACAATCAAGAGAATAAAGAAAACAAATGATCGAGCTGCGCAAAGCCGTGTTTCCTTTTTTTTTTTTTTAATCTTTATTTAAACAATTTCCATACAGGCAAGCATGGGAGAAACAATATTAAGGGAATGGCCAAATAGATTCAGCTCAAACGGTGCATTGCTGCAAAAGAAGATGCTCGGTATCAAAAGACATGTCACAGTATCTTGATCACCACTAATGGATGGCATTAATGTTCTTACCATCCAGCCCATACTTCAAAAGCAGTGGTTTTTAAAAGAATGTTGGATGGATAAAATGGAAAACTGTAGCAGAGTGCTAAAAACCTTTAACTTCTATTGTGCAGGCAATTTCAAGTGACCTTTATTATCTTACTATGAATTTACACTAAAATGTGTTTTGGCTCCCTGAAATGCAGTAATCTATACATAGATTTAAAATGTTTTTTTCTTATTTAAATAAAATCAGCTAGTAAATGTTCATGATGGGCACTTTTGCACAATGTCTGCCATTATGAAATTCAGTGCTGCTACCTTTTTTAAATTTACTAATTTGTTTTTAGTACCCAAACTGCTTGAACACTTAATATGCAATCACTAAAAAAAAGCTAGTTAGCACTTACCTAATCCTACAATTTGCAGTATTTGGCATACAACAGTTCTCTGGCTTTCTGAACACAGAACCCAGTGGTCACTTAAAATCTGCCGTTTACTATGCCAATGGAGTAGTGTCACAATAGTTTTGGTGTTGTGATTTCACGGTTAATGAAGCTGAATACAGTCTGTTACAATGCTCTTGAACCTGCATGTGAATAAAGTCAGCTGTATGTGCACAGTGCATGCTGGAAGTTTAAAGGCTACATTCACCTTTTGAAACTTGTTACATCCGTATTTAGGGCATAACCTGTTCCAAGTCATGCTCCGTTCACCCCCTCACCACTTACTCTGAGACAGCGGACAGGGGATCCTCTCCCCTGTACTGGCTGACACATTTTAAAAACAATGTGGGTCATTCATTCAAAGCAGTTTGTGAATGAAGATAATACAAGTCCCGCCTCCACTGGGAATTACAGCTTATAGTTCTTAATGAACTGTGGGGGGTGCTGATGAGTGCCCTCGTAGTGTGACTGTTCTTCCAGCTTTCACTCAACCTTTACAGAGATCTGAGCATGACCGCTGGAGTAAGTGTCAGCAGGAGCCTGACATTGCACCTGTGATCCACTGATCGTGGGTGCAATGAGTTACAGGCTTTTGTAGGAAAAAATTATAAATGCACATTTTTTTTTCTGCAAAAATGTGTCTTTATTATTTCCTAAAAATTAAGCTTAGCCTTTAAAAATGTTTTTCCTGCTGATTTTACAACGGACATAGAGAGCCACAAAACGTTTTCAGAGTACACAGCACATTGGGTATTGTCTTTTCCTGTTTAGTTAAAGTATTCCTTGAAAATACAAAGAAAAGGTACATTCTCTTTTGCTTTCCCAAGATTTCATGATGTTAAGTGACATAGTCGTTCCTTGGCCAGATATGCCACTAAAATTTACTACCCATAAATACTGTGTACATGTATTAAAGTTACCCCTTAGCTTGTATCGTCTAATTACATGATTAAAATGGAACTTCATACATCTGTTTTTACCAGGCTGGTACCCTATTTTTTATTTTTTATATTTAACCAAAATGATAGTATTATTTAAGGAATTATCTAAATGTGTTTTGGTGTTTGGTATAATGGGTGGAAGCTTCATACTAACCCTATTAGCAACAAACTAGTATCCTATCATACAGGTGAATTTCAATGTCTGTCTTTACACGTTGACCAGTCTGTTGCAGAAAACCAACTCCAAGTGTAGTTCCATGGAATTTTTAACCTTTTAAATGAGTAATAATTCACTGCTAATATACAGTATCTTTTTAGAAACAATGCTTGTTTGATGTAAAATATGATAATTAGAGAAAAGACCATGGGGTCTATTTATAATAAATTTGCATAGCCATTCATCCAGCGAATTGACCTGTGTGTTTGTTCAAATTGGGCAAAAACGAATGCCCTTTAGATTATTTCCTCTTTTAAAAGAATGTTCTTTTTTTATAGGCAGTCTTTGTAACAGAAGATACAATATAATAATTCTAGAGAATTCTAGAGGAAATTGGCAAATGCAATCATTGCTATGTAGATTTTTTTAAACATAGACCCCCATGTATCTATGCATTAAATATAAAGTTACTGGTTATGTGTAAAGGTAAATAACAGTACTTTTTTTTTTATCTTTTTACTTTTAATCCTGATGCTTCAACAGGCAATTCTGTATGGAAGATCAATTTGCACTGAATAGGCATTTGGCAAACCTTTAGAATGGAGCAAAACTTGTAGTTGTCAATTGGATACATCTGTTTCCACATAGAATGGTAGGGTTTATTCATGCCATGTCTGTTGAGATGCATTTTCTGTACACTCACTTACATGTATGTTGTAAAAAGAGCACATTTTCTGTGTGCCTTCTTCACACTATACATGTGCAGTGGCATGCCAAAAAATGCAGCTCAACAGACATGTAGTGAACAAGCCCTTAAAACATTATCTCAATCGCATACTATAAATTATTATTTTAATATATACATAAAAAGAGCACTTTGTCAGGAAACCCCTAAAGGGTTTGTGCTTAAAAAAAAAAAAAAAAACACAATTCCAGGGATACATTTTGTTGAGTAATTTGGCCTTTTTAATCATTTAAAAAGAGAAGAGCGATTTCATAGAAACCTTGCGGCAATATCTAATAATTGTGCTAATTAAACTGCTCCTCAAAGTGCTTGTAGAATGCCTACTGTGCAATGAATGAGAAGTGATAGTAGGGGGCACTGTGACTAATAAATACATTTAATTCCTATGTGTACGAATTTGTGAACAGATGCAGTGATACATAATCTATATTAACATATAATCAGTGAACTTCTGTAATTAATAAAAATAAACACATAAATAAAAGTGAAAATAGTCCATAATTCTCAGTGAATGTTCCAACAAAAAAATGTGATTGATTCAATAAGTGTAGATATCCTCCACCGCTTGTAAAGATCCAACAACACCCAACGTGCTCTTGTAAAATAATCTGCTCACCAGACAGCCATGACCTCTTTGACCAAAAAGAAGGTCAGACTTTGCTTGTGCTGCAATCTTGCAGCCTGGGGAGGAATCTTGAACTATCCAACACTGTGCTCTCCTCTCCCCACACACGCTTTACCATCCAGTGCCGGGACATAGGCACTTATTAATGTAAGCAGGCAATTTTTATTTTCTTAATGTTTTAATAAACTAAGCAATATTACACTATTGGATGCTCCTTGTCTTTTCTCAACTCATGTACCTGTTGTGGGGGAGAGGAGAGGACAGTGTTGGATAGTTCAAGATTCCACCCCAGGCTGCAAGATTGCAGCATAAGCAAAGTCTGACAACCTTTTTTGGTCAAAGAGGTCATGGCTGTCTGGTGAGCAGATTATTTTACAAGAGCACGTTGGGTGGTGTTGGATATTTACAAGCGGTGGAGGATATCTACACTTATTGAATCAATCACGTTTTTTGTTGGAACATTCACTGAGAATTATAGACTATTTTCATTTCTATTTTTTATTTTGTATTTATTTTTTTTAATTACAGAATTTCACTGATTATATGTTGCTATATAATGTATCACTGCATCTGTTCACAAATTGGTACACATAGGAATTCATTTATTTAATTATTAGTCACAGCACCCCCTGCTATCAGTTCTCATAAAAAGAGGAGAGGCAGGTGTGCGCACATATTTGGCATGTTGTATGCATTTTCATTTACAGTTTTTTTCCTGCCACTGTAATTAACTCAGAGTTTCCAAATTTAGAAATTGGTAAACTGGGCGAGAACACCACAAATTCAATATTTGGCTTCATTTTAGACCTCCCTTGGTCTGCATACTGTTTAGAAAAAGGGCTTTATCTAAATGGTAGGCTTTCATGAGTGTTAACACTTGCTCCATTTTTCTGAAAGGGAAACCACAGCATGCCTCCCCACAAAACAAGCTGCTTCCCCTTGCCATCATTGGAATAAAAATGGCGAGCTACTGGGTTCTGAATAAAAACAAAGTTAACAGACTTTATCATCCACACTATACAACGCAGATGAATGGATCTCCTGCTGCGGCTATTGTATTTTGACAGCCTGCCCCGCCTGCTGTCAAAATACTTGTGACTGCGTCTGATTACATGCAGCCATGGTTCAGCTGCAAATGTTCCATCAGACTCCGACAAAATTTTGCCCAAAATTTGCGTAGTGTAATAACCGCTTATCACCACATGGGGAATACGTATCTTACACAAAGAAAAGGGGGGGGGGATTCCAGTGGGACCTTACTCTCAGATGGATTGATTGGTCATATATACTAATAGAAATCATGGATCATTTTGAAAATGGCGACACAGTGAGTAGTAGTTTTTGGGGGGTTTGTTTTTTTTAAACAATTTTCAGCTCTGCCTATTCCTGTTTTTGGCTATTGACTGGAATTCTGGGTTTGCAGACTAAAAACCACGTGCCTTATAAGTATTTTTGGGAAGCATTAGCAATGCTGACGGAATTTCCTACTGTAACTTTTGAGAATCTTCCTAAAACTGGGTACTTTTTTTTTTTTTTTTCATTTGTCTGAGCTTTTAAAATTCTAATACTATAAAGTATATATAGATAGCAGTACTTCCAACTGGTACCTGCCGATTTTGAAGATTTTGCAGGGTAGCAGATTTAAAAGTAGCCTAACTCCAGAAAAATTCACCCCTTTGTAGTGTGTAGTCATTCCCCAGCACCTGCACTTCAAGAGTTGTTGCTTTTTATGGCTAGAGTAGAGATGAGTTGGCTCTGTCCCTTATCTAAACTCCATCTGGATGGTTCCAGCGCACTCCTCTTCTGCTAAAAACTCCCGCCTGTGGATGAAAACTACCATCATCCTATACTATACAAGGACAATAAACTGGTGTGGAACACTGAGAATGCTGGAGTGTGACCGCAGAGCAGCTGTGGGGGTACTGGTCACACCACTGGAGGGAGCCTGCACGAAAAAGTAGTAGGATAAGTATTTACTTATCAATATTCTGCTCCTAGATCACTGCAAGGTTGGAATGTTTTTATTTTACTGGAGTTGGACTTTGTATGGTCTTAACTTTTTCATATGCCATGGTGTGTCCCATAGGTCATGGCATTGAAAGGGTTAAAACAATCTCATGGTTTCCTGACTTTTTCTTTCCTCCTGGCAATCCAGGACTGCGAAAAAAAAAAATCATTATGGCTTAAGGGATAGCAGAGGAAAGTTCCATTCCTCCATTATATGAACCTGAAAGTGCTCTGTTCTGACAACTTCCAAGATCCTGCCTGGCTGTGGCCAGAAAAACAGTAGATGGAGGTACTCAGTCTGCTTAGGCACAGTACAGTGGAGGGATCAAGGTCCAATAGACCCCATATATCTTCATAAAGAATACCTGCGTAAAATGATTGTAAGGCCACCTGTAATAGCAATACAGTTAAGTAAAATTATCAAATCCAAAAAAGAAAAAAAAAAAATTAAAGGATGTGCTCAACACATGTTGTATGTTCACATGCGCGGGAGTAAGCGTAATAATTCTAGATCCATTATTTATGGCAGTATAGTTGTATGCTAGTTTGTTTCTATTTTGTTGGTGCACCTAGTGTGATGCCTGACATATGTGGTATTAATTTACTCAACACAATCTCATTTTTTAATATTTTACAAAAAAAAATGTATTTTTTTACAGAAAATATCGCTTTTATAAACATATATAGCGCCACATACAAATTTGCAAGTTCCATTTGTTACGTTTACAGGTTCTTTGTTTTCAGAAAATATGTTTAGAAGTTCTAAGTTTTCATGAGGGCAAATAAAAAAATGTGCATTTTAAAATGTGTAAAACAAAAAAAAATAATCCTGGTTCTGGTCTGTTAAATGTAAAATTGAAAGCATTTTTTTATCTTTTGAAATGGTTGTAAAGGCTAAACATTTGAGGCAATTGAGAAAATAGCTCAATTCCCTCATCAACACAGTCAGTGTTGATTGGAGGGGGGGGGGATCCCTCCTGCAGAGCTATTATGTTCTCCCGGTGGGTGGGGGTGCGGGGAGCCAGGAGAACACAGTGATTACCGCTGGCAGCTTTAGCCACTGGCAATAATCACGTTAGAAATCTGACATGCTAGTTGTACCCAGGTGCATTTATGGCACATTGACCAAGTATTTTTCTGTACATGCAGGGTCTTTAAAAGGCTATAAAATTAAGAAATATACATAAATGGCAGATAAGTACTGCATATTTTTTAATCTGCACGGATGTACACTTTAATTCTCCACCACATCTGAGTGCAGACTTCTGGGTTAAATACTTGGCTTTTTCAGCGTTTCAGTCTTTTTTCATTGTGCAGCCCTTTCTGGCACTGCGTAGCCTCACCAGCACCAATGTACCCGCCAGCTTCTCTTATTGCGCACATGCATTGTAGCCCTATTAAAGTGAATGTAAACGTCATCGCCATAATTTGTAAGTATTGCAGATTATGGCACACATTTACCTACTTCTGTGCTTTTGTCCAGCGAGTAGGCACCTTTAACTGCTGCAATCCCTGCTGCCATCTCTGCTGCCAGAAACAATGGAGTTGCTTTGTCTCTGGCACCTTGCCCATTTCCAGAATCCTCCGGAAATGGGGAGAGTGCATGTGCCTTACGGAGAAGTTTTTTTTAGTAGAAGAGACTTTGCATGTCAACTCTTCCAAAAATCCCTACTTACTAGCAATATTTTATTTTTAGTGTATTCCACTCAAATGCCATTGGGTTTTGGTGTATTCCAGCAGTATATACAGTGTACTCAAAGAAATTAATTGGGCTGTGGCATGATGATGATGATGGTCACATTGGCTGGGAAGGCTGTGCAATGCCAGTCAGAACCACACAGTAAAATGGTTGGAACGGGATGGAAGGCAAGTATTTAACAAAGCAGGTTTATGTCAGGGGGGTTCTATGGTAATTGCATACACTTTCATTTTATGGCATCAGTATCGTAATGGCATACTTGTCCTTTGTACACACGTTTTCTCCTGTCAAAGCCTATGCTTTTTTTATTAAGGTTTTATAAAGCCAGAAATGAGTAAAGCTGAACATTTTAATAGTGTCCAGTGCCTGTCAGTTTAAAGATGGTGTGCTAAATGGCCAGTATGGGAGCAATCCATAATTTTGGGCCCCAGCACTTGTCACTATTAAGGGACTCATTTATTATCCCTATAATTCTGAAAGTGATAAAACTCCATCATTCTGTCATGTAAGCCACAATAAGTGACACTTTAAATGGTAACAGGATTCCAAATTAGAACAAACCATAAATATGCTAGGGAAGTGTGCAGCTAAACCTGTAATCCCTTCTGTATTCACTAGTATAGTATGATTAAGATTGGGTGAGAAAATGGCAGCATTCTCAGCCAATCAGAAGTGCATATCTACTTTTATAAACTGACTGAGGAGAGCGCAGTGTAAGTAGACTGACAGCTTCCACGTGCTGCATCTTCTTTGTCCAGTCAGCTGGCTGTGGAATGTATTGACTAGTGTTCATGACCAAACTGTACTAAAATTGCAGTGAAGGTAGGACATCTGGTTATACTGTCTCTCGGAATCACAAAACTAGCTGCTCATAATTTTAAATATTTTCACAAATAAAACATATATGCAGTTCATCTGAATTCTAGCTTAAAAATTGATGGGTTTCTCTTATATTTGTAGGACATGAGGGAAAGGTTTGTTCAGCTTATTCTGTAAATTAAAAAATAGTGTGGTTAAGCCATAGTAGCCAAGCCAATATCTTTTCATCATGTGCTGTGTGTTACAACCCTACCCTACCCTAATGAAAAAATTGTTTCCCGTTCCTCTGACAATTAAAAATGATCTGTGCATTTTGTTTTACTGTAAACTGTTCTAAAGTATTATATAAAGGTTTCTTTTCTTTTGGGAACTTAAGGACATGAATGGTATTAAATCTGTAGTGGTTCTATTTTTGTGGGAGTTAAGTGAACAATTGTTTATATAGTTCTGTAACATATATACATATAAAAATATACATATATACATGTACATAATTCTGCATTGAGACCAAGGGCATCGGATCCAAATAGTGGTTAGAGAATTGTCTAAATCCTCTTCTGCCTGAATGAAATGATCTGTGTTGCACTGTATTTCTCATGCTTTATAAAGTGGTCATCTCTGTGTTCAGTGTTTTGTTATGATGCAAGAACATTACTTTGTGTTCCGTGCTGTAACTTTCTCTGCATCTCATCTGCAGAGGGGAAAAGCCATGTCTTGTGGGACATTGCCTTCTTAAGACAACAGATTACAAAATACACATATATTTCTGAATGTTGTATTTTACAGTATACATATGCCTTGTGGTTCGGTATGAAGCTAAAGTATTTGCTTTATATAAATAAGCGACATGAGAGAGAAAGCCTTTGTCATGTACAGTTTAAATAAATTTTGCCTTTGCTAGCCTGTGCCTTCAAAAGTGAATTATTACTTGTGGGAAGTGACTACCTCCTCAATTTATTATGTGTTCCCAAAACACTTTTGTCTGGTTTCCATTAAAAGTTGGCCTCAATTGAATCTGGTTTTTACAAAGAAAGAGTTTTACCTTGAATTTCAGACTCCCAATACACCTAGGTTAATAGAACTTGAACCATTTCAACTGTTTGCTTCAATGCAGTTTGGTCAGAATATCTATGAAAGCATTCCTTAGGGAAAATGCCCCTGGTAGTTTCTAGTTAGAACATTGCTTTGTGCTGAAAACCATGTTAAATAATATTATTCCTTTGGCATCCCCAATCTAAATCATCCATAACTATGTAGCAAACCCTAACCCTGTACCCTCCCCTTTAGGCCTCTTTCACACACGTTTTTATCTGTGCCCGGGGCAGGGAGCTGTTTTACTGGTTTTGCGTTTATCCCCGTGCCAGCAGTCCAGTCCGTTTCCATTGGGATGTAGTAGCTACACACACAGCCGCTGCTTGCAATATGACATCCATGCAGGTGTACGAATGTCACATTGGGAGCAAAGGCTGTGTCCTTGCAGCGACTGCGTCTCAATTGCCTGATGTAGGACTGCTGGCGTGGGTATGAACCAACACCTGTGCGTCACTGTGCTACTAAACACGGCCCTCCCATGGGACAAGCATTAAATCGCCACGTGTGATCGAAGCCTAAGGGTCCTTTCACACAAGCGTCATCAGTTCAGTCCAATTTTAAAAAAAACTGATGAATATGGATTCAGGTTACATTCGTTTTCACATCCATGTTTCAGTTTACCCTGCAGGACAGTTCGGTTCTCATCAGTTTACATCCATTTTTTCCATAGGTTTTTTTTTTTCTGCAGAAGCCAAAATGTGTCTTGTCTAAAAACTGACATAAACGAAACAAATGTAAATAGATTCATCCATTTACATCTGTTCAGATCTGTCTAAACAGGAAAAGGACACAGACTAGAGAAACAGACCTGAACGGACATGGATTGTAGGCTGATGTCAATGGATGATCATCTGTAGGCATCTGCCCACCCATAGACAAGCATTGTGGTTCAGTCTAGAGTTGCCTGAAAAACTGACAGATCCAGACTGATCACCCGTATGAAAGGGCTCTTATACGTATAATCAGTTCATAGCTCTTAAATTCCCTCATAACGCTTAAGATGCACAACATGCATTAAAACATGTATGCATTAATGTGGATACAAACAAGGTACATTCACATTAAAATGTATGTGACAATATGCCAACATTAGTTGCAGTACTCTGCATTACCATGCAGTTTAAAAAGTGCTGTGCTACACTTTGAAAGGATTCCATTAAATTTGCTTAATTGGGGCCCACAGGCTAATGCATCTACTGTATTTTTTTCAGTGTGTGAAAACTTCAGTAATGGCAGCTCACAAGCTAACTTTTTTTTTTTTTTTTTTACAAGCTAACTTTAATCTTGAAAGGAAATTGTCAGGAAAGCAGTGGTGGGAGCTACAGCTACCGATTTGCTTGTTTTAAAGGTTCAAGAGCCCTCAAATTCATTCTTTCTTTGTTACTCAGGGTTCATTCAAATAGACAGTTAAGCTGTAGTTTTTTTAAGGTCGTGTCGGAACTCAAATGACAGGGCAGCACAACAATTATTTTGAAATCTGTTGATTAGAAAGATGACATTATCCAAGGAAGTGTTTTTATTTTAACAGAGTAGTTTTCTGAACATAAATATACACTGCGTGCACAATTATTAGTCAAGTTGTATTTTTGAGGATTCATTTCATTATTGAACAACTACAGTGCGCTCGATTAATCCAAAATGTTAATACACCTCAAACATGAAAAACGAAAATTTTCCCATCTCACTTGTTTATTTACATCTGTTAAAGTGGGAATAATAAACAATTCAAAATTGACAAATAAACATTTCTGAAATTAAAAAAAAAAAAAAAATCAGTGACCATTATAGCCATCCTTCTTTTCAATAACCGTCATAAGCCTACCATTCATGGAGTCTGTCAGTTTCTTGATCTGTTGATGATCAACTTTTTGTGCAGCAGCAACCACAGCCTCCTAGACACTGTTTAGAGAGGTGTACTGTTTTCTTTCACCATAAATCTCCCATTTAGGAAGGGCCCACAAGTTCTCAATCAGGCATAGGTCAGGTGAGGAAGGGGGGCATGTCATTATTCTTTCATATGTAAGGCCACAGGGGAGTATTTTGATGCATGCTATGGAGCATTGTCCTGCAAAAATATCATGGTCTTTTTGAAAGATGCAGACTTTTTCCTGTATCACTGCTTAAAAAAAGTGTGCACTGGTGCGCAGTCATGTTAGAACAGGAAGGTGCCATCCCCAAACTGTTCCCACAAAGTTGGGAGCATAAAGTTGTCTAAAATGTCTTGGTATGCTGACCAAGCCCAACCCCTGCAAAACAACCCCACACCATAATCCCTCCTCCACCAAATGATTTGGATCCGTGCGCAAAGCAAGGTTCAAAAAGACATGGATGAGCGACTTGGGGTGGAGGAACTTGACTGGCCTGCACAGAGTCCTAACCGCAACCCGATAGAACACCTTTGAGATGAGTTAGAGTGGAAACTGCAAACCAGGCCTTCTCGCCCAACGCCAGTGCCTGACCTTACAAATTCACTCTGGAAGAATGGTCAAACGTTCTCATACACACTCCTAAACCTTGTGGACAGCCTTCCTAGAAGAATTGAAGCTGTTATGGCTACAAAGGGTGGGCCATCTCAATATTGAACCCTACAGACTAAGACTGGATTCCATTAAAGTTAATGTGCGTGCAAAGGCAGGTGTCCCAATACTTTTGACAATATAGTGTGTATATATATTCTCTTTAAAGCCCAACTAAGCCTTCAAAAGAAGTACAAAGTCTTAGTTTGTCTTCTTTCTAAAACTGCTACAGCCTGGATAGAAAAGCTTTGTCCCCTGCTAGCTGCCAAGTGGGTCCCTAAAGCTTATAATAGACGGTTAGTTTTCTTAGTTTTTTTGTTTTGTTTTTAGTTTTTTTTCTTCAAACAGTAGGCTGAATGGTGGAAAATAATGATTTCTTCATCCACTGAAAGGAACATATAGTACAGCATTTATGAATGGAACAGGGGGGCAAAAAGGGCAGGCATAGTCTGCACTTTTGATGAGAGCCTGTGACAGGTCCAGTGGCTAATATTAACTCTTGCAACACCAGAAGATCACAACGGTGGGGGGGTATTGGTTCAAGAGGTGGGCAGAATATGAAAAATTTCACTGAACAGAGCGACAACCAGTACATGGGAAACTTTTAATATGGGTATAGTCCCTGGTGCTGATTTAAAAAAATGTAATTAAACTAAAGTTTTATGAAAAATATTTTTTAAAGTGTTTAAAAAAGGGAGTTTATTTGTATGGTCAACTCAAGTTTTCAACATCAGTCACTCTGTTTCTTAAACGTACGTGTAATATATAAAGGAGACCTCCATCATGTCAAATGTTGAGTATGGTGGTCCCATCCCTAATGTCATAGAACAAAGAAGAAATACCCCCCTCAGTGGGACTTTGACAGACCACCAACTCTTTATGATAAAAAATATTATATTTAATGATATACAGTAAAAAGACGAGAGGTCTGCAGGCACTGACAGATGACATCTACGGACATTCATAGTTAAGACATAACCACTCTACGACGTCTGGATATTTATCCGTTATGCATTCTATATTGAAGGCTCTAACGCTCACCTGTCCCTAGCAGCTTTGCCTAACACACACTGATTCTGGAAACACAGTACACTTGCAACCCTTCCATTATTATGGTCTGGCGTCCATGGAATGCTTTACTTGATTAAATCATCTTAAGTGCTGTTTGAACATAGAATCATCCCATTGGAATTCAGACATTTGTAAAACATTTCCAACATTCTCAACTCTCAACCCCTGATGAAGGTATCAGAATACTGGAAACGCGTTGGGTATTAGGGTGTCTTACCCTTATGAGAGTACATATGACATGATGATTCATATCTGTATATTTCTTGCCTTGTTTCTTTATGTAATGTATTTTTGTATCGTGTAGACGCCTCTCGTGTTTTTACTGTATATCATTAAATATAATATTTTTTAGCATAAAGAGTTTTCTGTCAAAGTCCCACTGAGGGGGGTATTTCTTCTTTGTTCTACGTGTAATATATGGACTTATGCAAAATAGCAGACTTTCTGTATTTTTTTTTGCATACACTCCATATGCTAAATGTTTTTATGATGATCATGACACTTAGGCAGAACTGGGAATTTTAGGAATCACTCACAACTGGTGTTCGTAACATATATAAAGAGCCAGCTTGTAATTTAACTTGCCACCAAGTGGTTAAACTTTAACCACTTCAATACCAGGCACTTTCGCACCTTCCTTCCCAGGACAATTTTCAGCTTTCAGGGCTGTCACACTTTGAATGACAATTGTGCGGTCATGCAACTCTGCACCCAAACAAAATTTTTATCATTTTTCTTCCCACAAATAGAGCTTTCTTTTGGTGGTATTTGATCCCCTCTGGGGTTTTCAACATTTTTGAAAAAAAAAAAATTTTTCTTAGTTTGTCATAAAATGTTGTTTTCCCTTTCACTGACAGGCACTGATGAGATGGCACTAATATGTAGAATTGATAGGCACTGATAGGCAGCACTGATATGCAGCACTGATGGGCACCAATAGGCAGCACTGATAGGTGGCACAGACAGGCGGCTGTGATGGGCACTGACAGGCGGCTGTGATGGGCACTGACAGGCGGCTGTGATGGGCACTGACAGGCGGCTGTGATGGGCACTGACATGCGACAATGGCACTGATAGCCGACAATGGCACTGATAGGCGGTACTGATTGGAACTGACAGGTGGCACTGATGGGCAGCACTTATGACGAGGTACTGACAGGTGTTACTGCTGGGCACTGATTGGCACTGTGATGGACTCTGGCACTCTGGTGGGCACTGATTAACACTGTGGTGGGCACTGGCAGACTTTATTATTGGGGCACTGATTGGCACATCTGATGGGGCTGTGCTGATTATCAGCACAGATCCTCTCCCCCCTGACAGGGAGAGCCACCGATTGGCTCTCCCTGTCAGCGCAAACCGAGGAATGCCGTTTACCCGGCACTTCCTGGTTCACGAGATAAGCTATGATTGGTCACAGCTGATCACGTGGTAAGAAGCCTCTGACGGAGGCTCCTTATCACGTCTGGAGATGCGGCGTGTCAGACTGACCCGCCACACTTAAGATCACCGTGCTGCGCACCCCTGTGGGCACAGGCCGACATGTTAATCCTGCTGGACGTCATATGACGCCCAGTTAGGATAACAGAACCACCGCCTGGCCATCAATCTGCTATAGGCCGGGCGGGAAGTGGTTAAGCAGTTTAAACCCCAATCCAAAAAAAAAAAATAGAGTGCAGCATACCAATCAATCATTTAGATTTGGTTGCTGCATTAGTTTTCTTGTTTTAGCCTTTTTCCCTGTTTTCACCTGGTGATCTGGCCAGTAGCACACCTCATGTATTAGAGTGCCTCCACTCTGGATGAAGGAACACTTTTGGCCAGAAGCATTGTCAGTCTGGTAGGAGAGTGTTAGATGTATGAGCAGATTCAAATACATTAACCAAATTTAAGCCAAAATCCAGCTAATATCTTATAAGCGGTTGCAGCAGTTTTTTATTGTTGTGATAAAGGTTTTATGTACAGTGCTGTGCAAAAGTTTTAGACAGGTGTGAAGAAATGCTGTAAAGCTTCCAAAAATATATATTTCAATAGTTGTTTTTGTTTTTTTATCAATTTACAAAATGCAAAGTGAGTGAACAGAAGAAAAATCTAAAGCAAATCAATACTTGGTGTGATTACCCTTGGCTTCAAACCAGCATCAATTCTTATACTTGAACATGTTCTACACTTGCACAAAGTCAGGGATTTTGTAGGATTAGAGTCAGGTGTATGATTAACCAATTATACCAAGCAGGTGCCAATGATCCTCAATTTCACATGTAGGCTGAAACACAGCCACTTAAACAGAAACTGCTGTGTAAGAGGCATAAAACTGGGTGAGGAACAGCCAAACTCTGCTACTAATGTGAGCTTCCGGAAGACCGTTTCATGTCACAGGTCTTACACCATGACAACACTGAGCACAGCAATGTCTTGTGTCTTACAAGGATGTTATGCTGCATCAGCGAGGAAGGTCTCTCACAGTCAAAGATTTCAAAGCAGACTGGGGTTTCAAGATGTGCTGTCCAAGCTTTTTTGAAGAAGCACAAAGAAATGGGCAACATTGAGGAAATTTAATGAAAGACACTTGATGCTTATTTTCCTTCAACATCGGAAGATGTCCAGCAGTGCCATCAGCACAGAACTGGAAGAAACCAGTGGGACCCAGGTACACCCATCTACTGTCCTAAGAAGTCTGGCCAAAAGCGGTCTTCATGAAAGAATTGCGGCCAAAAAGCCATACCTCTGACATGGAAACAAGGCTAAGCGACTCAGCTATGCATGAAAACATAGGAACTGGGGTGCAGGAAAATGGCAGCACGTGCTCTGAACTGATGAGTCTAAATCTGAAATATTTGGCTGTAACTGGAGGCAGTTTGTTCACCAAAGGGCTGGAGAGCGGTACAATAATGAATGTCTTCAGGCAATGGTGAAGAACGGTGTCGGTTCCTTGCAAGTTTGGGGCTGCATTTCTGCATATGGAGTTGGAGATTTGGTCAGGATCAATGGTGTCCTCAGTGCTGAGAGATACAGGCAGATACTTCTCTATCATGCCGTACAACCAGGGAGGCATTTGGCCTCCATTTTATTTTGCAGCATGACGCATAAACAAGGAGGAGTCCTGGAAGTGATGGCTTGGCCACCACAGAGTCCTGATCTCAGTATCATCAAGCCTGTCTAGGATTACATGGAGACACAGAAGGATTTGAGGCAGCCTACATCTTCAATAGATCTGTTTTATTTCTTCAAGATTAAAGAAATGCCTTACCATTGTGCTTCCTTAGTAGGAGGGCTGCTAATTACACTCCTCACCCTGCATGAACTAGATTGCTCAATATTACTACAATCATCCCTCTCTCTCCCTCAGTGGAAGCTCAAGGCTAATAGTTTCAGATCTCAAACCATACAATCACTCAATTGACCAGTGACCCAATCTGACAATAAATCAACATACATATGCTAAAAAAAATATAATGCCCTCTGTATAAAACACACATTGGCAGATCTCCAAATCCAGTTCAATGATCCTAAAAGCTTTTGTGAGGAGCAAACTTGTGTAAAAATGTATCTTTGTAATCACAGCAAATACTGCATTGTCACTCTGAAGTTATCCTCTGAATGGATACAGAAAACAATGTCTGTCAGTTCACATACCTAGGGAGGCTTGGTCTACTGCTGCTTTGCTTTACTCACAAAGTTCAAAGTCTTTTCATGCCTTCTTTCCTCCAAGTCTCAATGTCAGCAATGGATCTCTACAAACACTACACTCCTTCCAGTGCTCTCCTGTGATGAGCAACGTTAATCCGTTCTTCTCCACAAATTGTGGTAATACTATGAAGCAAACCAACACAAGCGCTTTTCCTTGAATAGTATCACAAATGTTTATTGTACAGTATATGAACATCATTATAGATCACAAGCAGATCAGTTATCAGCTGCAATAAAATAAATGTTTGCTACCTCCTCAAAGCAGATCTTGCATCAAGCCAAACTGGACAAATGTAAGTTTGCAAAAAAGAGAATTCCTGGAGTTCAAGTGTGTTGGGTGGTGTTGGCTTAAAAGAGATCCCATATTTCTGACCACCTTAAAAGAAATGCAGATTTTTATTTTCTAGAAATATGCTCTGGTACTATATTTAGTGCCAGTGCACATTACCATTACTGTGAATACAAAAATCAGTGTTCAGTATATTTCTGAAAACGTTCTAATTGGGTATTTAGTGTAATACTACTGTATATTTAAAGTTGGACTCCAGGTATTGCATAGTTACAAGGGTCCAGCTTGGACCAATGTAAGTGTGCATACATTTTACCTGCGGGGCCTCTGTAGAAGTATAGAATTCCTGTAGTAGTTGTCACGGTCTTTGGGCCCTGTGCTGAGCAGCTAACTTGTTGCATAGTAACCACATTGGTTGCTCACTTGGCATGGGTGCGATTTGCAGAATGACTTGCCAGAATGAATGCAAGGCATTCTTTAATTATATGAGGTGAAGAGGCAGAATGGAGACATCACAATCTCCAGCTCGTCCAATAAGAGAAAGCTTATATTTGCGAAAAATGCAAGGGGTTCTGTGAATGGCATCCACACTTAGTGGGCAACCCCTATGGTCAGCAGGGCAGAAACTTGGCACAGGACCTGTAAAATTGTAACCACTTTGGTAGCGGCGACTACTACAGTAATGCTCTGCTTCCACAGTGTCTCACAGGTATGGTATATGCTTACTTATGCCTCGTTTCCACTGAGCGGATCGGTTCGGGTCGGTACAGTTTGAATGGCCTAGAATGGTCTGGTCTATTCTGGTGAGCGTTTCCACTGCAATTGAGACCACAAGGGGCCATACAGGGTTTAGAAAAAATGCCTCAGCATAGCACAGCAGAGGGTTTTCTGTCAGCCAATCAGTGGAATGTATCGTAGCTCCGCCCTAACCGAACCGTTCCATTTTCTATGGCCCCACATCTGAAGCAGGACCCTGAATGGAGCGGTACGGTTCAGTTGTATGGGCCGCTTTCATAATGGAAACACCCAAAATAGCGTAGCGTACTGAACTGAACCGATCCGCTCAGTGGAAACAAGGCATTACATGGATCCAGAATGGACCCGTGTAACAGTGCAATAAAATCCATACTTGGAGTTCAGCTTTAAATTAAGCTAGTGGAAGAAAGTAATTTAAAAAG
Organism: Lithobates clamitans; assembly: GCA_037952925.1. Classification (NCBI taxonomy): domain Eukaryota; kingdom Metazoa; phylum Chordata; class Amphibia; order Anura; family Ranidae; genus Lithobates; species Lithobates clamitans. Next base: position 9,682,891 of record JBBGZY010000429.1, read on the forward strand.
TAAATGTGCTCTAATAAACCATCAAATAGGAGTATATGATTACTAATGTATGAACTAAACCATTGGTTTTTAAACATTTTTGTCATCAAGACGTGCTTAGTTTGTAATAATTGACATCCAGGTATCACTTACTTCAGTGTGAGAGGTGGCTTTATAAAGACCTGTTATCAAGATGGGAAATTGCTTATATGCACTTTAGAATTTTGGCTAAAAAATAATAGATTGGTGAAATACTGATTGAAGAGATGATAGTTACCTCATTCGTTTGTCATGCAAATTTTGTTATACATTATTGATGTAAAGGTCTGGAGGTGATTTAAAGGCTTATATTCGTGTGCCTTGGCCTTAGTTGTTCTCAGTAAACTAAAGAAATCCAAGCCCTAGGTACGTCATACAGGACACAATGATAAAAACATAAGTTGGGGAGAAAAGCAAGTTTAAATTCTACAGGAAAAGTTGACATTGTACTGATAAGTTTGATATGAGGTTTACATAAAGGTAATCTCTGCTCTGTGCGGTTTTCTGTGCCTTTCATAAGCTAAAGTTATTAAACTGTGAGGTTCAGTATTTATTCTCAAAAATTGACCTGGAAAGCAACACTTTTATTTTTTTTAATTTACTTTTATTACAAAAGGATTTGTTCTATAACATCCGTTCCCTGTTAATTTACACAGATGCCTTCATAGCTGGTGTTAAAGAATATACCACAATGCTCTTTATTATAACATAACACCGATCTTTCTTGTACATATGGACCACAAAATTTGCCCAATATGGGATATGACTTCAAAGTGACTTCAAGCATCTCTAAATCAAAAGCAAACCATGTTGCTACCAGGATAAAATATACAGAAGAATGTCAACAGTACATACCACAACAGCAAAGGGGTATTGGCTTTCAATCCCTAGGATATTTTTTACAGCTTTTTTTAAAATTCTGCACTGACCTTACGGCTGTCATAATTTGAGATAAATCTCTACCTTTATGTCTAATGTTATTAACTCCAGACTGATGGAGATGTTTTAGGCTGCATGAAATAAGCCTCGTGTAATTGATTTGAATATTTTTTTTTAGTAGTTCACTTTTGTTAGATCATTATATACCAATATCTAACTGGTTGACTGCCTAATAAAGCATATGATAACAATTTATAATGATACTATTAGAATAGACTGACTAAAGGAGTCGTTGCTCTGAAAACTTTACATGAATACAAGTATTAGTGTAATTATTGCCCAGTTTGTTGTCATTTTTAGAAAATAATTTTCTTTTATTCAATAAGTACAATCCATTCTGACTCAGCCTGTCCCTTGTAAGTATGATATTACATGGATTACTGTGATATGCAGTCATTTTGAGTTTAGCTGGTTGCTGGTCAAGCATGTCAGGCTTCTAAATGGGGTGATGTGTCTCTAGACACCATGGACTAAATGTGTGCTAGCAGCTGAGTATGAGAGCTTACTGGGGGACTCCATTTTTTGAATAATTGCATGATTAATGTAAGGCGCCATACACACTATACAACTTTTGTTATCTGATTTCCTTTGGATTTACCAAAATCATGTAGTGCAAGGGCCTGCCTGATTGCATACAAATCGAAACTCTTAAGGTTTGACCTCCATATTATATGGTTTTGGTAAATCTGAATGAAAAAATCTACAGAAAATTGTATAGTGTGTATCTAGCCAAGTAAAACTTCTTTGTTAACATGGACAAGTTAGAAATCACTTAAAGCGGAGGTCCGCCAAATTTTTTTTTTTAAAGTCAGCAGCTACAAATACTGTAGCTGCTAACTTTTAAAATAAGAACATTTGCCTGTCCAGGGCGCCCGCGTTGTCGACACCCGAAGCCGTTCTCTCCCTCGGCTCTCGGGTGCTGCTGCCACCATCTTCGGTAAGGGAATCAGGAATCAGGCCTTGCAGCTTCACTTCTTGGTTCCCTACTGTGCATGCGCGAGTCGCACTGCGCAATCCGAATGGTCCCTGCTGTCTCTGGGACCAGTGCGTGTCCCAGCAGACATCGCGGGGGACAGAAAGAGGCGTAGACTCCCACGGAAGTCTGTGCCCAGAAGTGGGTGCAAATACCTGTATTTGCACCCCCTGAAAGGTTCCAAATGTGACACCGGAGGTGGGGGGTTTCGAAAAGCGGACGTTCCATTTTTGTGTGGCACGCCGCTTTAAAAATGACAGAGGTTCTGTGTGTCTGCACCACAACAGGAAGTGAGGAAATTCCCTAAATGTGCACAACTGTTCTCATAACAATTTAGAAACGTTCTCATTTACTATGGTTTCTGGGAGAGAAGGTGAAGGAAAGTCACTGCAAAGAAAGACTCCAATAAAAATTCCAGAGAGATCCTAGCCCTTTCCCAATCCTATCAGGGAAGATAAGGTCTGGTGTTCCACTCTAATGTTTTACTGCTGTTACTTACTACTTTTTATTGTTCTGTTATTTTAATAATCACTACAGTGCTCTACTGATTGCAGAAATTGCAAAACTGACAAAGATTAGCCAAATGTAGCAAACTGTAAATCAAAGATGTGTTGGTCTTGTCCACAAAAACTGAAATTAGTTTTAGAAAAAAAAGGCTATATGTTGCTGTGCTGAAAGTTTTTTTCTAATGTGCTTGGCTATGTTTTTAGGGTTACCCTAAAATAATGTTATAGTCTCTTCAGCGCTGAAGAGGTTATCCTGCATGCTACAGCCTCACCATCATGTGTGTCTGACACTTCCTCCTTCATGTTGATTAAATGTGTGCGTCTATGCAACCAGACCCAGCTTCACAAGCTTGCAAATTGTAACAATGTTGTTTTTCTGTTTTACATTTTGTGTTTCCTTTCAATTGCCTGTTTTAGGTAAGTCTTTACTGTAAAATGTTTGAGTGTTGTAACTACATTTGTAACATTCGTCATTGAATTCTTTGGTGCTACAAAAGAGATACATTTTAAAAATCATGGAATTAAAATGGCACAATTTTTTTCCCCCCCGTTTTTTGCAAAATTCTTTTTTTTTAACTTATGCCTAGTATTTTGGAAACTATTCACAAGTTGCAGTTGTCCACTGACTTCATAAGGTAATACAGGCACCATGTTTTTTTTTATATGGATGTGTATATATATATATTTTTTTATCATCTCGTGTCTTCATGTATTTCTAATATTAGAGGTTTTTTCACATGGAAGATGAATGCATCTCATAAAGCATAGAAAAATGCGTTTTTTGTTTTCTTTTACTCTCTGGGATACAATGTTTACCTTTTATTCTCGATCTTCCTGCTGTCAGGTTCACGCAAAGAATCCGCTCCCCAAGTTTTACTTCCAGAAGAGGAGAAAATAATTGTAGAGGAAACAAGAAGTAATGGCCAGACTGTTATAGAAGAAAAGTGAGTTACGGCTGTGTTATAAACTATGATTGTTTTCACATTGCTGTCCTATACCTTTGCTTTACAATTCCTACTTACATTTTTTTTAAAGGGCTTCATCGATTTTCAGGTGTCCTTGGACATTACTTTTAATGTGTTGTCTATTGTTCTAATTTGCCTCATAAACAGCCACATTTTTTTTATCCTATTCATATAGTACAGTACACAGGCTGGATATTCATAGACCCTGGGTTATAAGCTACAACCTCCAGGTGATTGGACACTGGCAAAGCTTTTGATCAACTTGTGTGTACCTCTATAACCCTACCCCACTGTGTGAGACCTCAATCATTTTCTGCTCTTCACTGCTCTTTACATCAACCTCTTCACTGCCTTCTACCATAATAGAAGTGCATCCAGATCAGGACGATCACAGAAAACCTTGGGAACCAGTCCTGGACCCTGCGCTGTGGGAACGAGCTATAATTGTTGTTTCAGGCACTTCTCCTTGGGCACTCACCTTGGCACTGCTATAGTTAGCTGCAGGCTGTTTTATGGGTTGAGGGCCATAGTCCATTTCTACAGTTTTCAGACACAAGCCTGGCGTTGTAAAGAAACGGCTACTAATTATACAGGATTTCTTTTGAGACCGTACAGTTGCAGTTCAGTTCAAGACAATATAAGGTTAGGAGGACACTGTGAGAGCTTACAATTAAAAAAATGGGATAAGCCTTTACTTACCATGTATCCCATAACATAACAAATGTAACACAATTCAGCACAGGGTGCTATATTAGAGCAGTACCTGTGAGGATGGACCATATTTGGCTTCCCTAGAGGGTGATGATGGGCATTTCTATTCTTTGCAAATGCTTGGCTTTGCACATGAGTTGTCAAAGTTCATATCAGATTGGTTGAAAAGAATCCAGGACAAGCCTAGTTAAAGTCCAGACCTAAAGCCAATATAATTGCTGGGGCTCAAACTGAAGCTAGTATTTTCTGGTCAAAAGACTAACAACACTTTTGGTCGCCTACACTGTAGCTGGCTCATGTAGCAACAAAATTGATCTGTAGCACTAAAGCATTTTTGACCTCAGAATGGAAAAATTCAATGGAAAAAGTCTAGGTCTGAACTTAATAGAGATGGCATGGTGTCATCATGAAAGTCTTTTGGGATAATATATTGTATGCGAAATACTGCTATTGAAATAGTCAAAGGGTGTAGTTGAAATCATTGCAACGAAAGATAGCATAACCTCAGTTGGACTGCTTTTAAATTGGTTGTAAAGAACTGACTCTTCCTATGCATGTTAAATGTCTACTACAAATATTATACTTCTTTGCTAATAAGATTATCCTTCTGTCATGGGAAGGAGCAATATGGGTCTCTTTAGAACAGATAATGGCAAGTAGGAAGTTGGTGGGAATTCCTTGGATCCCGAGTGTAGATAGAGGTCTTTCAAAATGGACATCACCTTTAACTCAGAGTACCTTGGCGACCTGGGATAAATTAAATTAACTGGGAGAGGAGGTGGGATTTTTGGGAGCATGGGGGAGGGATGGAGACACAACATGTGGCAAATTTGCCCCACTTGGATTGCTAGCCCCCCCTCCCGGATTTGGCATTAAGGCTGGGAAAGGTGCCTATGCTGGAGTGAAGATACCTCAATTGGTGTGTTTCTTCAATAAGCTGAAACCATTAATGAGGCCATTAAACTCCCTTACTGTATTTGAATCTATGTGTGTACATATATCAAGTGCTAGCCACTTGCTGTCGCAAATGTATAGACTGGTCCTTGGGACACAAAATAAAACAGTTCCCTTTTTCATTAGAGAATGGGAAGGGGCGTTAAAGCAGGAGCTCTCTAGGGCACAAATTAAAAAGATTATTGACCTAACACACTCTTCATCTATAAGTTCACGGATTCAGGAGATGTTATATAAATTTCTAGTCAGATGGTATCAGACTCCAGTAAAGCTGGCACAGATGTACCTGACCGCAGATGCTATGTGCTAGAGGTTGTGTGGGCAAAAGGGTACTTATCTCCATCTATGGTGATCCTGCCCCAGGATTAAGGTATTTTGGGAAGAGATCGCTCCATGGGTCGAGAGGTTGTCCTCTCGACCCATGGAATTAACGCCCTTAAATGTTCTATTTCATTGGGCACCAATGTCTATTAGGTCATATAAGATTACTCCACATCTATTAAATGCAGCCAAATTGTTAATACCCAGGCTATGGAAACAGTCTAGAAGTCCAAATCTGTTGAACTGGAAGAGAAAGGTCAATTCAATAATGGAGGCTGAAAGATGGGTACATGCGATTAAAGATAGAAAGGAAAAATTCAGGGCAGTATGGGCAAGCTGGGAACAATGCTCTATGGAGATCGTGTAGAGTAATAATGTATAGAGCCACGTGGTATCTGGGCTCGGATGCGGTTGCCCCTGGGGGGGGGGGGGGAGAGGACTTTTTTTTGTTTTTTGTTTTTTTGTTTTTTCCCTTTCATCTCTTTTTTCCCCCCTCTTTCTTCCATTTTCTGGGGGATATAGGTAGGGGGAAGGAGTGATGCACTTGATGTTGAAGAAGGTGGAATTTAATAATGGGAAGAGGGGACAGAGCACATAGGGAGGGGTAAAGGAAGATGGTTATATAGGATGGGGGGTAGAAGGAGTAGATATGGTTAAAGGAAGATGAGGTGTATATTCACTATAGATATGTAAGAGGTGGATTATGGCTTATAGAAGCCTTGTTTTTTTTGTTTTTTTGGGTGTTAAGAGTGATATGGACATGGCTCATAGAAGCCTCTTAATTATTTTTTTTCTTTTTTCCTTGGCTTGGGTGAATTGGGAACACATTTAATATAAGATATTTGGGGGAGGGAGAGGGTAAAGTTTCCCTTTTTTTGGGGGGGTGGGGGGGGTGGGGATTGGGAAGTAGATCATTATGTGTTGACTCTTTGTGATAAATATAAATATGTTATGAAGGTTGTTTTAATGGATATGTCAAATTTAATTAAAAAAAAAAGAGTGCCCTGACTCTGGATGAAAGAGCATAGGTGGCAGATTTTCGACATTAGCAGTGTCAGTCTGGGGTAGGGGAGTGTTAGATGTACTAGCACATTTAGATACACTAAAGCTTTTGAAGCCAAACTTAAGCTAACACTTTATAAGCAGTTACAGAAAACTGCTTTTCTTTCCGTTTGGGATAAGGTTTTTACATAAATCTGATTGTAAGCACTCCTGCTAATGTTGAATGGTTTGTCTCATCCCTGTAACTGATACTTCTCCAAGAGAGCTTGTTCTTTTGAAAAACAGATTTACTGTCCTGATCACCAGTTGAAAGTAGAAGAAAGCCTCATGAAAGAAACCAATGCAGCTGCAATATGTTTGCTTTTGAGTTTAATACGGTTTTAATCATTCATTGCAGGACATAGGGCAATGTATTCTGCATCCAGTCGATTTTGCTGCCACCTTTAGAAGAATTGGACACAGCAAAGCTTGTTAGGAAAACTTAGTATGACCGCTCCCAGCATACCTCAATTTTCTGCTAGTACACTTAAGAGAATGAACATCTTCTCCCTGCTCTGAGAGAAGTGAATCCTTTTCGACAGTCTGACTCTCTTTGTGCTACCTGACTGTCCCCGTAGGGGGAGCGTCCTGTGTCTTGTTCCACTATCGCTGTGTGGATTAAGCCTCTCATCAATCTAGTTTATGATCTCAATGGCAAGGTTCCCCCAGATAAATTAGTGCTTCTTGACGTTTTAGCTTCAGATGTCTGTTTCATAAATTGCAGGGCTGCCACCTGGTCTTCAATTCTTATTTTTGTTAAGCTTATCTAGATGTTCATGCTGGCTTTGGTCATAGGGTTTTTCAGGTGGTGCTATAGACTCCTTTGAGCTGCCCTTGTTAACCTATTGGTTTGTTCTTTGGGGACCTGTTGACCTTTTTTTTGTTGCCCTCCCCTCAGTTGGACTGCTTTTAAATTGGTTGTAAAGAACTGACTGTTTCTATGCATGTTAAATGTCTACTACAAATATTATACTTCTTTGCTAAGAAGACTATCATTCTGTCATGGGAAGGAGCAACTTGCCCTACTTTACCCACTTGGCTCCAGTTAATAAATGACGGTCTTATAATGCAATTCTGCTTTTTCAAAATTTCTCACCGATATGTGTAATGAAGTCTCATGTAAAACGCTATTCTCTGTGCTAATAATGTTCTCTGTTGGGACACAGGAGGCATAACTAGGCTGTACTGTACTTAGGTTGGTACTGTTGTTTTTGTTTTTTTTTCTATTTTCTTTTTTAGTGCAATAATTGAAAAAATTAAATATATCTTTTAAAAAAAGTGGTTGTAAAGGCACAAGATGCCTTGCCTCTCAAGGGATTCGCACTACTAATTGGCTTTTGGCAGCAGCAGGAGCCATCAGCTCCCGCTGCTGTCAATCACAGCCAAAAAGCCGAACAGGAGATGGAGGGGGCGGGGCAGGGTCCGAGCCGCGGCTCTGTCTGTGAATAGACACACAGAGCCGCTGTTTGGGAGCACGCCTGCTTGGGTGCCCCCAGAGAAAGCTGCTTGCTCCTGGAGGCATTTGGCAGGAGGGTGGAGTCAGGAGCGCCGACATGGGAACCAAGGATCCGGGCTGCTCTGTGCAAAAACACTGCATAGAGCAGGTAAGTATAACATGTTTGTTATATTTAAAAAAACAAGGTTTTAATATCAATTTAAGGCATCCCATTGGTTCAAGAATACTACTTCCTGTGTCCTGTAATGTACAATTAAGAAAATTGTATTTAAAGCGGAGTTCCAACTATGCAAATTTTTTTTTTTGGACAAATATATTTTGTTCTATACTATTGTTTATATGACTCACCCTTAGCAAAGTCCTCCTGGTGAAGCACCTGAGTACCCTAATGCCCTATTCACACTAGGTGTAGAGTGTTCCCACCTGTGTTTTTTTTTTTTTTACATTTTTCATACTATGCTCATAGAACAGCCCATAACCTTGAATGGGATGTCCTATGGGTGACAAATGTGCCAAAGAGCTACCGCACCTTTTAGGGCTGTGAGCTTAGAACTCCAAAGGCATGTCTCTTAGTCGCGTTTGGGGTGCCATTAAGTATTAATGTCACTTCAAGCGCAATGTACATTTGTATTGTGTTTTTCCCGCAAGTTACCAGAATGCACAAGTGTGAATGGGGCTTAAAGACAAACTAAACTACCTGTGTGAATGGGGCTTAACCACTTAAGGACCAGCCTCGTTTTGGATTTTAGGTGTTTACATGTTTAAAACAGGTTTTTCTGCTAGAAAATTACTTAGAACCCCCAAACATTATATATGGTTTTCCTTCTAACACCCTAGAGAATACAATGGCGGTCATTGCAATACTTTTTTTTGCACCGTATTTGCGCAGCGGTCTTATAAGTGCACTTTTTTTAAAAAAAATTCACTTTTTTGAATAAAAAAATAAAACAACAGTAAAGTTATCCCAATTTTTTTTTATATTGTGAAATATAATGTTACGCCAATTGATACCCAACATGTCATGCTTGAAAATTGCGCCCGCTCGTGGAATGGCGTCAAACTTTTACCCTCAAAAATCTCCATAGGCGACGTTTAAAAAATTCTACAGGTTGCATATTTTGTGCTACAGAGAATGTCTAGGGCTAGAATTATTGCTCTCGCTCTACCGGTCGCTGTGATACCTCACATGTGTGGTTTGACCACCGTTTTTATATGCGTTCGCTTCTGCGCGCGAGCTCGTCGGGACAGGGGGGTTTTAAAATTTTTATTTTTTATTTTTATTATTTATTTTACAATATTTTATTAATTTTTACACTGTTTAAAAAAAAAAAATTGTGTCACTTTTATTCATATTACAAGGAATGTAAACATCCCTTGTAATAGAAAAAAGCATGGCAGGACCTCTTAAATATGAGATCTCGGGTCAAAAAGACCTCAGATCTCATATTTACACTAAAATGCAATTAAAAAAAAAAAGACAGACCACACCAGAGAAGACTTTTATTCCTCCAAAAATATTAACTGAACTCTATCACACGAAAAAATGTTTACTAAAAAGCAGTCTGTCCTTGTAGTTGATCCTGCTGACTCAATCTTAAAGTGTTTGTTAACCCCCCAAAAAAATATGTAGACTCTGCTCCCTTAAAGCAGATTACACAGCACAGTGCTTGTGTTATGTAATCTGCCCCCCTCTAAACTGTAAAAAAAAAAAAAGCTCTGAACCTGACACTTCCTGTATGGCATCTCTAAATAGACCACGATAACCAGGGCTGCTCCGCCCTGATCACCGTGTTCTAATTGCGGCCCTCCATGATAGACTGCTTGCTTTCTGCTCTCCTCTCTCCCCGCTCCTTCCTGCCTGTCATTCCCCTCTGTGTCTGTCTCTGGCTGGCCCCGCCAGCCACTTTACAGCTCACTTTACAGCTCTAATCTATTGCTTCTGTGGAGGAGAAAAGTGGCCACGTGATCTCCCCCGGCTGACGTCGGAGGGAGATCATGGCCCCTTCCACAGAAGCAATAGATCAAAGCTGTAAAGCGGCCATGAGTGATGTGACCGGCTTGAAGACAGCTGAAATTAGGTATTTACACTGCTCTTTTTTTAAAACTAGTGACACATTGTGCTAAGCCAGCCTCTAATAGAGGGGCGGCATAGTTTTATATAGATGCCTTTACAACCACTTTAAGCATCCTTTTTTTTTTTTTTTCTTGCTGCAGTTCCAGTATGATAAACTACAGCAAACTGGACTAGGACAATGAACAACCAACATGTTCCTGTTTTTCAGGACTGTCCTTTAACAGAACAATTAGAGCAATTACCTTCTGCTCTTTTGTGTGAATGCCCTAGATGCGATGAGACAAATTTCCAAAATGGCTCCATTCACATGCGCATGTTCTTGCCAGGGCAGCTGAAGTTAACTTGTAGAAAGCACCTCACTTGCACCGCACTTGTATGCCCCTTTAAGGCAAATTTTTTAGGAAGGCACTTGATGAGTTCATAAATGATCTCACAGGAAGGAAGTACTTCCACAGTTTAAGATTTCAAAAACTCTTTCTTAGGAGGCACTACTTTCTTAAATCGCAGAGCACCTTATCACTCTACTCAGACTTCAATTTAAAAAAAAAAAATTCAGCCCTTTCTTTCAGCCCAAGACGTAGGCCATAAAGCCCACAAAGTCTTCCCCAAAGCCCTCTTCCCAACGAAAAGGCACTCTCAGGAGGAGTGGGGGAACACTGGTTACAGTTTTACCTCTTTCTGGGACAAAGACATCACAAACCTGTGGGTTCAATTTTTGGTTTCAAAGCGGTACAAAGCAGTTGGCCCAGTACCCCCACAAGAACAGTTCAGAGGTTTCTACTAAAACTTGTTTACAGAAACAAACAGAGGTATTCAGCCTATTCTGGATTTAAAAACCCTCAACAATTTTCTTCAGTTCCCAACACCTATTGTTTTTACTCACTTTTATATCCCTTGAGCTGGTTTCTCCTTATTTTATCTCTAGCCTCACTTTCCCATTGTAAAAACCTTTCTTCAAGGGTTATCTCATATTGAGCCCCCTTGCAGCACCCTCTTCTGCCTTGGAATCTCAATTTGGTTCCCTCTGCTGTGCAGAAACTACCCTTTACATCTATCAGAAATATCCCCCTAGACTGGAGGATCTCTTATTCTGTCAGATGTGTTTCTTAACTGGTGTCCCTTTCCTGTAAAGAGTCTTTCCTCATTCTTCACAATGACAAGGTTGTTTTGCGTCCAAGGCCATCCTTTCTTTTCTTTTATTTTTTTTAGATTCTTTATTTAATATTTTATCAATACAAAACCCAATCCCTACAAATATACATCCATATTCTCAAAATCACATAATACAGTCCTTCCTAAATCCCACCTGCCTCCCCCCCTCATTTTCTTTCATATAAATCAGAGGTGAGTTATGTGTCCATTTATTCTGTGTGTGGATCTGATCCCAAAATTTAAGAGTGTTGCACGTCAAAAACCGCCATGTTAGTGCCCAGTGCTCTATAACTTGGGGGGTTCCAAATAATATGACCTAAATCAGTGTTACTCAAACAGTGTTCTATGTTAACCCATCTCTTCTCTGAACCCTTTTTTGCCCACTCAATAACTCGTGAAAGTATTACTGACCTATAATACCTATTGAAGTCTGGCAGAGCTAATCCACTTTTTTTTTTCCCCCTACTCAAAACTGCATAGGAAATACGTGGCTTTTTGCCACCCCAGACAAATCTTGATATCAAACCTCGTAGAGCCCTTAAATATGATTGGGGAAGCGGAATTGGGAGCATCTGGAACTTGTACAATATTTTAGGCGTTAACATCATTTTAACTGCATTCACACGGCCAAACCATGGGAGGGGCCTTGATGATAGTCTTCTAACTTCCTATCTGATCTCATCCAACAGCGGGATGTAGTTTTTTAAATACAATTTTTTTAAAGTATTGGATAATTTAATCCCCAAATGATCAATTTCCTTTCTCCAGGGAAAGGGGAAAACTTCCGAGAGGCTCACCTCCTCTTGTTTGCCCATATTTATATTTAGGACCTCTCACTTACTTAAATTTATTTTGAAGTTTGACACCTCCCCATATTTTTTTAGAATCTGTAGTACATTCGGTATAATAATCCTGGGGTTCGAGATGAACATAACGTCGTCGGCGAAGCCCGCGAGTTTATGTTCCTCAGCTCCTATCTTCACTCCACTACAGTCTGGGTTATTTCGAATGGTGGCCAGTAGAGGCTCTAGGGACAAGACAAATTGGAGGGGGGACAGAGGGCACCCCTGCCTAGTGCCATTTTCCATCCTAAAGGATCTGGAGCAAACCCCGTTCACCCTTACGAATGCCGAAGGATGATTATAGAGTATTTTGACCCAAGAAATAAACCTTGGTCCCACCCCCATTACTTCTAGGGTTTTGATCATGAACCCCCAGTCTACCCTTTCAAACGCTTTTCCTGCGTCCACTGACGGGAATAGAACTGGGGGCCCCCCAGGTTTACTGGCCTCCAACAGAAGCGCTGCTCGCACCCCGTTGTCCCTACTCTGTCTCCTTGGTACAAAACGCGCCTGGTCTGCGTGTACTAGGGTGGTCATTCTATCTTTCAGTCTACTAGCTAGCACTTTGGCGTAAAGTTTAACGTCAGCATTTAGTAATGAAATAGGTCTATAACTCGAACAGAGCCTATTATTTTTACCTTCTTTTAATATCAATGTAATAGAAGCACCTAGTGCTTCCCCCTCCATTACACAATTAGACCCAAGCTCATTCCAGTAATGGCAAAGCTTAGGTACAAGAATGTGTTTCATTTTTTCTAGGTATAGGGTGGTAAACCCGTCGGGCCCTGGACTCTTGCCCTTCGGGGAATTTTCCAAAGCTATCAAGATTTCCTCCTCCTTTATGGGCCTCTCAAGAGTACTTCTGTCTTCCCCTGATAGCTCAACCACTCCTGCCCCCCTCAGAAATTCATCTACCCTACCCGTGGCAGTTTGGTCTCCTGATCCTTTTTGTCCAATGGAGTATAAAGCTTCATAGAACTTTTTGAACTCTTCCGCTATCCCTTTACTAGTAGCTATTATCTCCCCATTTTTATTCTGTATTATCTCGATGAAATTCCGGTCCCTTTTCTTTCTCACTAACCTTGCCAGGTGCTTGCTTGTCTTATTCTCCCAGAAATATTTGTCTCTTGTTATTTTATTAAGTGCTCTTTTGGAGTCTTGCTCCATGCAGTCCCTTAACTCCTCCCTTTTGGCGGCTAGCTGGCGAAAACCCTCCTGACTCTGACCCTTCAGTTTTTTTATGGCTCTGTTCCAATAAGAAAATTCCCTCAATAAGCCTTTCCCTTTCTTCCTTTCTCTTTTTTTTTCACCCCAGCCCCAATGGAGATGAGGACCCCTCTAATGTATGCTTTATGTGCTTCCCATAAGATGGGAGGGGAAACTTCTCCTGTATCATTGGATTTAAAGAAAAAATTGACTTCTTCTTGGATCCTTTCCAATACTTTTGGATCTTTTCAGAGATTTCAATACAGAGCAGCGCTACCCCCCAAAAAATTATAAAATTGATACAATAAAGATCAAATACAATTAGCAAATTAATTTAAACATTAATTAAATCAATTGTGATCAAAAGCAAGAACTAAAGTCCATCTTCTCAATTCTGCAGTGATAGAAAAGGAAGTGCCACGCATCAACTGATGCTAAGGAAACAGTGTAACTGTGCATACAAAATTGCTCAGAAAAGGTAGTAGTAATAGTCCATGGTAAGTGAATTCAACCTCCACCACACCTACAGTGATAAGAAGAATGCTCGCTTACCAGATGGCAAGCAATTAAAGCTTGCGGTCTAAACCCGACCAGGGCCTTTCTCCAGAATCAGGATACACAAAGTCTGAGGGAGAACCCGTCTAAGAGGTCAGCAGGGGATCGCCAAACTCATCACCCAGGATCGTTCCCAGATCAAATAAGGTGATGTTCAGATGTTCCAAAAATATATAAAGGAATCACCATAGCGTAACACGTTTAAAACTAGGTTTATTATAAAAAAGAAAGCCACTTAGTGTATCATAGCAATTAAAAGCAATTCAGCTGGCCGGCTTGTGCAAACACCCGTCCCTTCGGACACAAACGCGAGACGTCAGCACGTCAGCTCCTCCCAAGGAGGAGCGGGTGTTTGCACAAGCCGGCCGGCTGAATTGCTTTCAGCAATTCAGCGCAAGTTTGGGTGACGAAAATGTTCTTCCATTTTATATGCTAGCATGCGATTCTCGTTCAGCATTCTCTTCACTTGGGCTTTTAGGTCTAAGATCTCTTTTGCCTGCTTGCCTGACGTCTCTTCTGCCTCATCCACTCTACGCAGCAGATATCCCATGTCCGTCCGCACGTTCAATATTTCTGTTTTTATCACATTTTCTAGTCTGGCGAACATTTCCATCATTTCTGTTTTATTTGGGTAAGCTCCATACTTCTTTGTTCTTCCATATCGCTGCTGGCACAGGCTCCTGCTGTCTCTGGATCTTCCCTGGGCCTCTCCCCCTGTCCCCCCTTTTGTTTCTGCTGATCTTTCTTCTTATCTTTTGTTCCTGCTTGTTTTGTGTCAGTTCCGGGGCTCTTTGAGCTTGCTTCTTTAAGGTATTTCTGTATTGAGCTAGAATTTAGACTCTCCCTTGGGGTCTTAGGTTCTGCTGTTCTTTGGGCCCGACCTCTCATCCTTGACCTTACTAACAGCTCTTTTCCAATGATGGTTAATGTAGGTGTTTTATTTATGGTCACCCAAACTTCCGTATAAACGATCGCTACTTTGTTACACTGCTGAGTTACGTGCTTCTTCCCACCCAGGCTTGCGAGAACCTGCTTATATTTTGCTGTAGTGGCTATAGCGGCAAAGCCTCACCTTTCACCCCTCTTGTGAATGACTCAACTGACATGAACACGGGGAGCAAGCCTGTTATACACAATGTAACGGAAACGTCTGGGTCTATGATAGCCATTAAACACAGTTCTCTGGAAGCCTTCCTAATACCTCCAGACCATATCACTTCATTGTCAGTCTTCGCTTTATGAAATCATATACAAAAACTTTCGTACCTTTTATCTTCAGTTTCCTGGCACCCTGCAAGCTTTGGCGCGGCCCAAGTCCAGTTACCTTGGATCCCCCACAGGGAGGAACACCTTTGACTCCTGGGTATAGGGATTATAACAGGTCTGGGGATGGGGGAGGAGAGAACCGGCCCGAGAAGCATCCAAGCCTAGCCCGGCCAAAGTGTTCTCTGCTTCAGCTTCAGTTCCTCGAGCGGGGCTATTCACCTGTCATACCCTCTGTCTCCGCCTTCCTCCTCTTCCACTTCTGTTTTCCACTGCCGCTTGGTTCGGGGCTACTGTGAGCCCGTCTCTGTCCTAGACGCTCTGGTAGGTGGGGGGGGGATTCGCTCCCGGGTCACTCTGCTGCTGGCGTGTGCGAGTCGAGGAGGCTAAGCAGTCCTTTAGGTAGTCTCCTCCCCGGTGCAGCCGCGGACTCTCACCCCGCGCCTTGCACTTGCCTCCTGGTCGATCCAGATCGTCCCTGACCCTCACCCCAGCGCCGCCATCAGGCCCCTCCCCCCATTCTGACGTCACACGTCACGTGCTCATCCCGAGCCCTCTGTGCTTCTCCTCACATCCTTTCTTTTAAAAGTGATCTCAGCACGCCACCTCAATGATGACATTGTCCTTCCATCCTTATAACCTAACCTGCTCCTAAGCATCCTAAGGAAATCTCTCTACATTGCCTGGATTTAGACTGACAGCCTTTAGAGCAGGGGTCTCAAACTGGCAGCCCTCCAGCTGTTGTGAAACTACAAGACCTATCATGCCTCTGCCTGTTGGAGTCATGCTTGTAACTGTCAGCCTTGCAATGCCTCATGGGACTTGAAGTTGCGCAACAGCTGGAGGGCCGCCAGTTTGAGACCCCTGCTTTAGAGTATACCTCAAGGCTACTCCTCCAGTCAAATGGATGGACTACTTCTTTGTATTGTTCACTGGACCTCGCAGGGGGCACCCTGCGTCCAAGTCCCAACATTACACAATGGGTGCTAAATCTGATTACAAGTGCATAAATTCTCAAAGAGAAATCTGCTTCTGCGCTTCCACGCATCCATTCCAACAGATCGTGGGTGTCCCAAAGGCATTTTGCCACCAAGACTCAGTAGCCCAGTTGTG
Organism: Lithobates clamitans; assembly: GCA_037952925.1. Taxonomy (NCBI): domain Eukaryota; kingdom Metazoa; phylum Chordata; class Amphibia; order Anura; family Ranidae; genus Lithobates; species Lithobates clamitans. The sequence continues at coordinate 9,698,980 of JBBGZY010000429.1, forward strand.
TAAGGCCACCATCTGTCCTTCTGTTCATACCTTTTCAAAGTTTTACCAGGTGGACATCCAATCTTCTGTTGATGCAGATTTTGGTCAAAGTTTTCCCTGGGGCTCTCTGAGATTGGGTCTTTTGACCCTTGTTATTGGGTCTTTTGGTATAGTTCTGTTTGCCTCGCTGTTGCCCACCATTTCATATTCATTGCTTGGCGATGTCCCATGGTGTATGCACACCTATAGCCAATGGTGTATGAATGTTCTGCCTGTGTCCTGTACTGCACTCCAAGATAAGAAATTTACAGGTAAGTCAAAATTTATTTTTTTTTCTTCCTTGCCTGGACGTAGTCCGAGCCATATGAGTTTATCTCAAAGCAACAGCTTTGATCAGGAAGATGGATTCCCGTTTTGCCCTGTCCTCAGGACCTTACAAGGGACATCGTGCTTTCCAAGTCCACCATCACTCAATTGATAAGAAATCTGGTTGCTAGAACTTACATTCTCATAGACCATTTTCCTTTGCTTTTATGTGCCCATTCCACCATGTCGGTGGGAGTTTCCTGGTTATTTCTGTACCAGGCCTCTGTAGACCACCTGGTTCGCTGTTCATACCTTTTCAAAGTTGCACCAGGAGATGTACAGTCTTCTGCAGATGCAGCTTTCCAATGCAAGGATCTTACAGCAGCACTTTGAAGTTGGGTCTTTTGACCTTTGTTGCTTGGCCTGTTGGCACAGTTCTGTTTGCCTGTTTGTTGCCCACCCGTCTTATTCTTTGGAATGTCTCAGGGTTTGTGAAAACTTTGCCTGAGTCTCTTACTGTATGCTTAAGGTAAGAGGTATTTTGACTTACCTGTAAATTTCATTTCTTGGAGTACAGTACAAAATACAGGCCACCTTCCTTTCCATTTCTTGGTTATTCTGCATGGTTTGGGGTAGGGTTATAGGGATGGCTCACAGAGGGCATGTCCTCAAAAGTTTTTACCAGTGTCCAGTCACCTGAATGTGCGGGCCTATATCCAGGGTCTGTGAATACTTTGCCTGGGTCCTGCACTATAACCCAATATATGGAATTTACAAGCAAGTCAACATTCTTTTTGAGTGCATTAAAGCTCCTGTCCCTCTGTTCTTATGATACACTCCCATCTTTGCTTACTTCTAAATTGAGGCATTCTGGGAGCAGGAGGGTTTATATTGTGCAGTCCTTACAGCTTTGCTTTACCTGTTTTGAATTTTCCTGAAGGTGGCAATAGAACCCAGTGGTGGTTCTAGAATATCTCACTCTGTGTCCTGTAATGTACTATTAGAAAATGTTTTCCAAAGGCAAAAATCCTGTTTTATCCAACACTGATTTTGGTTTTGAAAGAACTCTTTAGAAACTTGCACTATTATAAAATGGTTTATTTGTATATTATTTAACGCTTTCATAGATTTTGACGTTACTGTACAATGTGTGCTTATCTTTAAGGAGTCTTGTTGACACAGTGTATGCATTAAAAGATGAAGTTCAGGAGCTTAAACAGGTCTGTATGCTTTAATACATTCTAATACATAGTTAATTACACTTAACAAATGGTAACAGCTTGCTGTCCATAATTCCTAGGTTATCTACCTTGATAAATAACATACGTCCCTATATTTAGTACATTTAGGGCAATCTAGTGTGGTAGCAGGTTTTCTGTTCAGTTAAGAGAATACCTGTCATGAGAGAATTATTTAAGAATGGTCTGCCTTGTCACTTGCCACACGTTGCAGATTGTCACTTGCCACGTCACCTGCCACATGTTGCGGATTGTCACTTGCCACGTCACCTGCCACATGTTGCGGATTGTCACTTGCCACACGTTGCAGATTGTCACTTGCCACGTCACCTGCCACACGTTGCGGATTGTCACTTGCCACGTCGCCTGCCACATCTTGTGGATTGTCACTTGCCTGCCACCAGATGCAGATTGTCGCTTGCCACGTCACCTGCCACACGTTACGGATTGTCACTTGCCACGTCACCTGCCACATGTTGCACATTGTCACTTGCCACACATTGCGGATTGTCACTTGCCACACGTTGCGGATTGCCACTTGCCACATCACCTGCCACACCTTGTGGATTGTCACTTGCCATGTCACCTGCCACACATTGGGGATTGTCACTTGCCACATCACCTGCCACACGTTGCAAATTGTCACTTGCCACACGTTGCAAATTGTCACTTGCCACGTCATCTGTCACATGTTGCGGATTGTACTTGCCACGTCGCCTGTCACACCTTGTGGATTGTCACTTGCCTGCTAAGGTGGTGTTTTGGTTGTCTCTTTCTGTGTCCCAGACTCTCAGAGTCAGGCAGCAGAGAGATAATATAATCTCTCTGCTGCCTGCCCAGTCACTGGAGCCAACACTAACTCAGGGGCGGCGGGGGCCTGTAGTGTGGAGAAGGTGGAGGGAGGAGGTGCCGGTGGGTGGGGCCAACACAGTCAGGGGCGGAGAAGGAAGAATGCTGGCGCTCTGCCGACACTGACTGTGGACGCTGGACATGTTAGTGCAGTTAGGTAAGGCTGGAACAGAACTGATTTTACCACACACAGTCTCAGAGTCTCTACTCTAACGTTTAAATTGACTAAACTGCAACTGTCCCCCCCCTATTTGAGGCAGTCCAGCTCCTGTCACCTCACCGTCATGTCGGCTCTGAGACTCGAGTCCGACGTCACTCACTGACGTCACTTGTTGCTAGACGCCAGGTGGCCCAGGCGTTAGCAATGAGTGCAGGGAAGAGGCTCCACCCACACCCTCCTCCTAGTATCCTGGTCAGTCAGTGCGGCCGTAACTACATTAGACGAGTCTCTCTCTCTCTGCGCCGCTGATCGGCTGATGTGAGAGAGAGATTCGGGCAGCGGCAGCAAGTGAGAGTGACAATGACATGTGAGATTGCCAGTGCGATTATTTCGGGGGGGGGGCAATTGCCCTGTTGCCATTTCGGGGGGGGGGGCAATTGCCCTTTTGCCCCCCCTAGATCCGCCCCTGAGGTCAACAGTGGCAACCTGGATATTTCTAATGACCGCTTTATTTTAACGTTGCACAAATGCATATCAGTCATATCCTTCCTACCCGATCATATACAATCATGATGTTGGTACTTTAATGAACACTAGTTAGATTGGTCCTGCAAAGTCAGTGTTCTAAAACTTTTTCACTTTCCCCCTTAGGCCCCTTTACACAGGGGCCTAAATAGCGCTGTTTTACCGCCGACGCCCCCTACCGCCCCAGTGTGAAAGGGGCCTTACTCTTCATCTCTCAATCACTTTCTATTCCAATCTTAATTCAGTTGTTTTAGAATCTGCACCGAATCCCCTCTTAATATAGCTCTCATCTGTGTTTTATTGCCATCTGTGTCCACATTAGGGAGATTCATTCTCTTAAATAGTCCTGATCACCAATGTCACGGGGAATAAAAATAAAGGTAAATACAAAATTTTAAGTTGCCACCAGAATAGGAATAGAGGGTAAAATCATCCTAAGCAGACACTGGTTTCCAAGAGAGCTGCCAAAGAGGGGATTTCTCTCATTACTGGGATATCTCCCTAATGAGACACAGATGGCAAAGACAGAGGTTTTAACACTACCCTGTTCTATCCAAGATCTGAAAAAAAAGTTTTGGCTTTAGTTATACTTTCAGCTGACAGCACGCATTTCCTTTAGATTTAGTTCAACAATGTAGTTTGAGGACTCTTCTTAAAAACCCATTTAATTTGTATCTAATATGGCAAGCTCTTGCACTATATTGTTTGTAAATTTAAAAGACTTTGTATAATCAAATGGAACCCTTGGTGTAAGGTGGTAAATAAACCTATTTAGAGTCAATTTTTTAATTTTCAAACTGATTCCTTTATTTAATCAACAGGACAGCAAAAAGATGAAGAAGTCTTTAGAGGAAGAACAGCGAGCTAGAAAGGAACTTGAGAAGCTCATCAGAAAAGTCCTAAAGAATATGAATGACCCCTCATGGGATGAAACCAATTTGTAATGCAGCACTCTTGTGTCTTTCTTATTCCACACCAGGGATCAAATGTATTTGGACTTTTGTTACATGTGTGTCCATGTGAAAACAGAAGCACTGCAGTTTAAGATGTAACTGGATTGTAATATGACTCTGTACTGTACAGAATGCATTATCTAACTGACTGTCCTTTCAGCAGCTGCAAAGTGTGAAGTTGGTAAACGTTGAATAGCACCAAATCCAAACTGTATCAACTTTACGTGTTAATTACCTCATTTTGCAGAAAGAGCAGTTGCTAAGAGTCTGACTTTTTTTTTTTTTCTTTTAAAGTACCAGTGTTTTTTTAAACTGGTAGAGACCTGTAATGCTCCCTTTATGTATATAATGTTTTGAATGCGTATGTAAAAGGCACTAAATCATCTTTTTACTTTGTTTTTTTTTTTTTTGTTAGTTTTGCATAATAGTCAAGTGTAAATATTTCCAAAACTACCTTTAAAAAAAAGAGAAAAAAAAACACAAACACATTGACATGAGATAAACTGGCAAAGTCTCATAGTACGTATTCTCATAGTCAGGCCGTGTATTTAATTGAATTGCCTTATTTATGTTATATGTCAACAACATGCGTTTTTAAAATAGTCAAAGCAAGGGAGGCTAAATCTTCTGAACGATAAACTTGTCACTAACAACTTATGATTTGTGTTTATACAAATATATAAATATATTTATTATGTTTTTACCTTAATGTGTTTGGGGGGCATATAAAATTGTATATATCTACATGTATTTTTGTTCCAGTTTATATCATTACTGCTAAACCTAATGGAAAGTATACATATTTGCTACTTGAGTTTTTCACCTGCATCCAATTAAATATGAAATGTAATCAGATTTTTAGTTGGGCTGTATTCTCCCTTTTGTAATGTTCTTCCTAAATCATCCAAAGTAGTGTCTGAACAATATTTAGCATTTGTCACCAATTTCTACCAGTTAAATGATAAAACCTCAGGAGTCAATAATAGTGCATGTTTTTCCCACACATCCAGGGTAATAAGTAGCTTTCCCGAAGACTACATGCACTATTTAAATCTGGATATTTGAGGAGACATGAAGCGTAAGGGCTGGCCATAAGGACTGCAGTTATAAAGCAATGACTTACACTTGAAGACAGATAGAAGTATGGAAGCATATAGATCACCCGTGTCATTGACTATTAAAATAATTCTCTAAGGTAAAATTAGAAATTGAGTTCTGATGAAGAAGTTAGCTCTCCCTTTTTGATTTACAGCAGAAAATAATTTTACTCTGCTGTTTTTCGGTGGTTCAGCAAAGTAAATAATGTAGATACAAATCTACTGAAGGGACAAATCTTGATTTTTTTAAATTAAGTACATATATTATTTATGGTGCACAACTGTTCTTTTTTTACTTTACAGTTTGTTTTTTTAGTATATTGCATAAATTACCCCCTTTGTGCGATTGTCACCTTACCCCCTGTTTTACTGACCACAACATATAAACACAATGGTACAGCAGCTTGCATACAAGGGAACTGCAATGATACTACAAAATGTACCACTCTGCTTTTTTAGAAATGACAATCCATCCCAGGCAATGGCATTTCTTTGTGAAAATTCTATTTGCTTTTATATAACATCAGATGTAACCACTCTGCTGATTTATAAAATCAACTTCTTTCATTCTCAGGACATTTTTCTCTACTAGATATCCAAACTGCCTAAAGTCTTTTCTGCTACCAGCAAATCAATATGACTGTAGGCAGAGCTGTTATGTTACAAAATGTTCTTATCTCAGTACATTAGAAGCCATATAGGGAATTGCTATGATTGTAAAAAAAAACAATTTCTTTAAAAGTATAAAAGCAGTGGCGGTGCCACTGACTGCAGTTTTTTATTTTTTATTTTATTTTAAACTGTGACCAAGTTGGATGGATTATTTCTTACTGAGCTGAAAAGTATTGTGATGAAATGCTGTTAGTAGTTTAAAGCAAATTATGAGAAAGGGTCCCTTGATATACAGCAGTAACATGTAGCCTTTTATTTCAGCTAATAAAAGTGTTGTTTTTATATCTTGCTGAGTGGTTTGGGATCATGGTGTGCAGCTTTATTTTGTGTGAGTACAGACTGAAGATCTAATCATACACTGCCAACTATAGCCATGCCATTTAAAAGTGAAATTGGACACATGCACTTTTTTTGCCTGCATGAAATGTTTACATGTATGAATAATAATTGGCGGCCTGTCAAAATTTGGAGACTTCCTTTTTATTTAGGCCTTTTGTGTACAAAAATCTCAGCTTTTGCATGCAGGCATCAATAAGTGTCACTGGTATAGTCTATGGAGGGCATACTGGAGTCTACTTGTATTTTTACAAAATGAGAAATAATTGGTTTGATTTATTTCATACATTTTGGGACAAAGACCTATACAAATAAATATACAGTTCTGCTCAAAAGTACCTAGGCAGAATTTATGATTTCTTGGCCATTTTTCAGAGAATATGAATGATAACACAAACTTTTCTTCCACTCATGGTTGGTGTTTGGCTGAAGCCATTTATTATCAATCAACTGTGTTTACTCTTTTTAAATCATAATGGCAACAGAAGTTACCCAAATGACCCTGATCAAAAGTTTACATACCCTGGGGATTTTGGCCTGATAACGTGCACACAAGTTGACACAAAGGGGTTTGAATGGCTATTAAAAGTAACCATCCTCACCTGTGATCTGTTTGCTTGTAATTAGTGTGTGTGTATAAAAGGTCAATGATTTTATGGACTCCTGACAGACCCTTGCATCTTTCATCCAGTGCTGCACTGATGCTATTGGATTCTGTGTCATGGGGAAAGAAAAAGAATTGTCAAAGGATCTGCAGGAAAAGGTAGTAGAACTGTATAAAACAGGAAAGGGATATAAAAAGATATCCAAGGAATTGAGAATGCCAATCAGCAGTATTCATACTCTAATCAAGAAGTGTTGTGTGGCTGTTTCAAGATACACAATAAGGAGGCACTTGAAGAAAGATGGGCTGCATGGTCGAGTCGCCAGAAGAAAGCCATTACTACGCAAATGCCACAAAGTATCACGCTTACAATATGCCAAACAGCACAGTGACAAGTGGAGTTTGGAGTGATGAGACAAAAATTGAACTTTTGAGCCACAACCATAAACACTACATTTGGAGAGGAGCCAACCAGGCCTATGATGAAAGGTACACCATTCCTACTGTGAACACACAGAGGTGTTTTGGGGGATGTGTGAGCTACAAAGGCACAGGAAATTTGGTCAAAACTGATGGCAAGATGAATTCAGTATGTTATCAAAAAATACTGGAGGAACATTTGCAATTATCAGCCAAGAAGCTGCACATGTAATGTACTTGGACATTCCAACATGACAATGATCCAAACCACAAGGCCATGTTGACCTGTCATTGGCTACAGCAGAATAAAGTGAAGGTTCTGAAGTGGCCATCTGTCTCCTGACCTCAATATCATTGAGGCACTCTGGGGAGATCTCAAACGTGCAGTTCATGCAAGACAGCCCAAGAATTTACAGGAACTGGAACTGGAGGCTTTTTGCCAAGAGGGATGGGCAGCTTTATCATCTCAGAAGATAAAGAGCCTCATCCACAAATACCACAAAAGGCTTCAAGCTGTCATTGATGTTAAAGGGGGCAATACATGTTAAGAACTGGGGTATGTAAACTTTTGGTCAGGATCATTTGGGTAGTTTCTGTTGTCATTATCATTTAAAAAGAGTAAACACAGTTGATTGATAATAAATGGCTTCAGCCAAACACTAACCACGAGTGAAAAGTTTTTGTGTTTTTATATTCTCTGAAAAATGGCCAAGAAATTATAAATTCTGCCAGAGTATGTAAACTTATGAGCACAACTGTGTATATGTGTGTGTGTGTGTATATATATATCAGAACTGCCTTAATTCCTTATGAGAAAAAAAAAACACACACACACATAAAGCACTGGTGTAACGCTCAGCGCTGAACGACTGATTATGAAAAATAGTGGGAGGACATGCATAAGTATGCTGGTTTATCAATAGCAACAATAAAAATACATTGTAGAATTAAAAAATAAAAACAAAAGTTTTGGTAAAAAATCGATTGATCAAAGTCCTGAAATAAACGAGTTGAACATGGAGTTATAGGGGGTGCTCAACTCTGAGTCTCTGAAACAAATGCTGCAAAGGGAGCGAGGCTGCTTCAGGCGCGGGCTGGGGGACCCGATCGCTAAGGGAAAAGGAGGACAAAAAAGGAAGATAAGCCACAGGCAAATCCTAGTGCAGCATTATTTTATTTGATTAAAATACAAATTGTTGGCAGTATAACGAGCATTTACATAGTGCTAGCGAGGGTAGGTGCTTTCCAGATCTAGCATCACAGAAGAGCCGCCGGGGTGTCCCTGTGGAAGAGTCTACAAGTGCTGTGTGTCAGCGGGAAGCTGAAGCCTTGAGGGACCTGGGGAGGATGCATAACTCTGCGTAGGAGTGTTCCGAAGCTGTCAGAGTGGGGAGCCGCCTACCACTGTGTCTGGCCAATCAGAACGCATTTCGAAGGCACGGCCAAGCCTCCATCAGCTGCTAATGAAGGAGGCTTGGCCATGCCTTCGAAACGCTTCTCTTCCTTTTTTGCCTTAATTCCTCATGGCATAGATTCAACAAGGTGTTGGAAATATTCCTGAGAGATTTTGGTCCATATTGACATGATAACATCGCGCAGTTAATGCAGATTTGTCGGCTACACATCCGTGATGCGAATCTCCCGTGTGTATATCTTTTTTTTTTTGTTATAATCAAATGAATAGGCTCAGTGGTGTAATAAAACACAGTGCTCGAAACCGCAGTAAGCTGACCACATTATCAGGAAATCACATCTTCAAGAGAAATCAACTGTGTACAGACCACCCCCATATTAGGAAGCCATATACATGCTTGTACAGCAGTTATAATAAATATTTTTGTAATAGTGTATGTCTGTGTTTATATGCACCTAAAAATGGCATTGCAGTAAGTTTATTCACAAGGACACACATAATGCACCCATGTAACTGTTCAAAATCAAAGGAATTTGTTCAGGATCGCTTTGCACATTTCTTTAATTGATCTTTTTAATCAGTCTCTTCTAACAGGGGAAGTTAGACGTGACTGATAGCTAAAATTTTACTGATCCACCAGATGGGTAGCAAGGTTGAAGCTGGTAACTAAAGGTCAGTGAGTTTAACATCTGTTGTAGTTAAATTGACAGAACTCCTAAAAAGAAAAGGAGGATCAATGATCTCTTACCACAACTTGCTGGACCCAAAGCAGCATGGCTTTACTGAGAGCAGAGAATGTCAGACTAATCAGAATTTTTGATGATATCACAAATGTTTTGGACCATGGTGGTGCTGTAGGCATACCCTATCTTGATTTCATCAAAGCATTTCATAAAAATGTTGTAGAGCTAGGACTTAACCCTTGGGTGGCCCAGTGGGTATGCTGTTGGCTAAAGAATATATATCAGAGTTTGGTAAATAGGGTTGATTCAGAAAAGACTACTCACTAGTGGTGTACCACAAGGCTCTGCACTGGGTCCTGTTCTATTTAATATTTTTGTAAGTTATCTAACTAAATGTTTGTTGGGTAAGGGATGTCTTTTTGCTGATGACACAGATGGTCAATGGGTTGATATACCTGGACCTGTCTGTAACATGGAACATAATCAGGCATTGCTGGAGGATTGGTTAAAGCAGTGGAAACTACTTGAGACTGAGGAAGCTGTGAGAACTTGAAACTTGTCCTATTGTGCATGTCTAAGGATGTCAGAGGAGGGTGGCTCTGGGTCCTACGATCGCACATCCTTGCTTGTCAGCTGTCCTCACCTTCTTACAGTGGTGCTAACTCTATCACTGAATCATCTATGCTTTCGGCCAAGGCTAGGGTGGGCCTTTCAGAAATTGCTGGCTTTTTCTCACAGTGCAGTTACCCAGCGGTATTCCACTCTGTGAGTGCATTTAAGTTTTTTTATAAATTTCTTAATACATTTGCCATGTTTGACATACTATACTACACAATTTTACAGTCGATTTTATGACATGGTTGGCCAGCTCTCAGATGGTGGTTGTGATGAGTGCTGTTGACAATGTGGAGGTTATCGTGGGATCTTACTTGCTTTAGTTTACATGTTCGTTGCAATTATTTTTAATGAAAGATGCATAAAAGATGGCAATTAAAAGTAAACAGCAAGCGGCTGGTGTGCCAAGAAACAATACCATCAACAAGGTAATAACATTCATCGCAAATACCAGTCCAACAGTACTTGCAAATAGGACTGGAAAGGGCTGGCATGTGAAGTCAATAAAGGTTATGAAACATCTCACAAAATAGCCTAACAATGACTGAACATAATAATTGGCACCAAGCCCTGACAATGTGCTTCAACCTTTTAACTTAAAAAAAAAAGGAGAGGTGTGAATGGGGGGGGGGGGGGGGAGTGGTGGGAAGAGAAAAAAAAAAGGTGGGGAAGGGGGAGGTAAATGAAGAGGTTTGCGGGTAGTGGCCCCAAACCATTCGATCTAAGATAGGCATAAAAGGATTCATTGATCGCTGTGACCAATTGTAGCAGATCACACGACAGTAAACAATGGATGGCTTCCTTTCATGCCATCCATTGTATACGATAGTATTGAGAGTATTCGTCGGAGAAACAAAACTGATCCCAGTAAAACCATCTGGTCTTATGTTCTTCCGATTTGTCCCGGAAAGCAGAGGTCAGATGCTCCATGCCTTCTATATCATTCACTCAGGCAAACCATTGGGCAAGGGTAGGAGGCGATTGTTTCCACATGTAAATATGTATAATGGCTGCGCTTAGGACACTAAATAGGTATGCCGCCCCCTAAATGGAGCACCCCTAAGGAGTCTCCAAACGTACCAATGGAAAATAAATGATGGGGTGATGGCGCTCCCTATGTATAATTATATTGGGCAAGGACAGGTATATTTGGTGAAAGAGAGAGATGGGGAGCCGGCGTGCTGACCCAACAGTGGGGAGACCCCACCTTATTGCAGGTTGTGTTGTCCTCGCTGAGGACGTCTGACGAAGCGCGTAGGACGGCGCCACGCACGCTACGTCATTTCCGGATTACGGGCTGGTGGAACGCAGACACCAACACTGTCTCCATCTAGCGGTACAGATTGCCAGTCGTCTTTTCATGCTCGATCTTCGGATGTAGCTTAATCCATCCAGCTACACCTAGGATTAGAGCACATTCGTTTCCGATGCTGGACTTGTGTATTTTTGGTTTTTGTTTTTAAATTTGATATATAATTTTTTTTTATATACGTTTTAATAAATTTAATATTACTACACTATGGAGGCCTACCATTCCCTTTTTTCTATATGAGGAAATCATATGATCGGGCAAAATTATCTCAGGAAAGCTGAGGACCACCCTTGGAGCTCCACCGATCACGCTGGTGAGGAAATCGCAGAGGCTATATCTACATGCGCACTGCCCCTTTGGGGTGATTGGATTTGGTGAGTGGGGACCCTTGAGGGGGAGCACAAAGTCACCAAGAATACTGAGAGCACTCAGTCACTACTTTTGAACAAAATTCCTTTTCACAATTTTTGAATGAAACAATCTAATGCACAATTTATGGACTATATATGAATGCTTATGATCTTTTGTTTGTAATGTCTATGGACTTTACGGCTTATTGAAGCTAGTCTCATAACTTGACTTATGGGCATCACTATTTTGTTGATTGCAGTTTGGTTTATTTAATTTTATTATATGGAGGTATACCACTGGCTACCACAAGGGGCCTTACCTTAGTTAATTTGGTTATAGCACTATTGAGGGGTATTTTATAATATATCCTATGTGTATATCACCTATGGTATATTCTAATATACACAGAGTTTAAGCTATTGGGATTTGTTATTCACACACGTTTCACATTAGGCACTTGTGGTACTACCCTGTTTCCCCGAAAATAAGACCTAGCGTGATTGTCGGTGATGGCTGCAATATAAGCCCTACCCCCCAAATAAGCCCTACGCTGTTTCCCCAAAAATAAGCCCTACCCTGAAAATAAGACCTACAAGGACTTTAACTAGGGCTTATTTGCGGGGTAGGGCTTATATTGCAGCCATCACCGACAATCATGCTAGGTCTTATTTTAGGGGAAACAGGGTAATTACTATCACTGGAGGGGGAGTGTATGGCAGTAGTATATTTATACACACACAACTTGCAATAAGGTGGGGTCTCCCCACTGTTGGGTCAGCACGCCGGCTCCCCATCTCTCCCTTTCCCCAAATATACCTGTCCTTGCCCATTATAATTATACATAGGGAGCGCCATCACCCCATCATTTATTTTCCATTGATTGTTTCCACATGGCTGGGATACATGCTCTAGCTGTGTTAAGTTAATGTTTAAGCAAAGATTTATGGTACTTTTTCTAGGAAAGAGGGGTCAGGTTCAGAAGAAAGACTGTGGGGTCATCCGACAATAAGATAGCCGTGAAATTTGTAAATAAATTGCTGCCAGAATGGACAGATGCCAGGACACTCTGAAAAAATTTGAAAAAGTGTGCCCTTATGAGAATCACATCTCCAGCAACTATTGTCCAATTGTGGAAATAGTTTGGCCAGTACAGATGGGGTTTTGTACCACCGTATCACGATTTTGTAGGCTGTTTCCTGGTACTTACTACATAACGATGATTTGAAGGCAAAAAAAAAAATCCTATTTTGTTCTGTAAAAGTGACCTGGAGGTCTTTTTCCCATTTTAGTAAGAAGGGGGGGGGGGGGTCCAATTGCGCACAAAGATCTAGTAGAGCTGTGTATGAAAGTGACAACGTTTTCCGTATCAGACTATCCCCCAGAGCACCTCAAACAAGCTGAGGTGCCTCTGAAAAAGGGTGGTGTGAAAATATGACAATTGGAAGCTGGCCAGTGGTTCAGGAACTGGGACCCTGAGCCTGTAAGCAGGGCCCTGCTTGGATCCAGCCGTTTGTGCGAAGGAAATAGGACGCACGTAAGAGCTTCTGGGGCTAGTGTGTAGTAAATGCTGGGTCTGACAGTCCTGGCCTGAATGTGGGATGACCTATTCTCATAGGAGAAGGAAAACTGTTGAGAGGGGAATGTTTATAAAACCTTTCAGATTCAAAGTGGGTCCAATTAAGGTGTGTTTGGAGAAGTGAGAAGTATATAGTTTGCCTGCCCAATAAAGGCCCGGGGAGGGGTGCCTGTGCAGGGTCCTGTTCCAGAGAGACCCATAATTTATTGGTGCTATGCCTACACCAGTCCACCCTATCCATGTGGACTGCCAGGTCTGGGAACCCTATGCCTCCCTTGAGTTTAGGTCGGAGCAAATGTGCTCTGGCAAGTCGGGGGGGGGGGGGGTTTACCTCGCCAGACAGTTAACAAAGGCGGATCTTACCAAATAAAAGTATGTTTGGGGGATTCTAATAGGCAAGGCCTACAGTAAGTATAAAAGTCTGGGCATCGCATTCATTTTACAGCAGCCGACCCATGATAAGGCCAGATTGTTCCATGTATCTAATATGCCAAACAAGGAGGACTTCATTGTGGTTATGTGCACGCTAAAAATTCCATAATCCTAATCCATCTCAGGAGCAAGCAAAGGGGGTTGTGACATTCCTACATACAGTGTGGCAATGGAGAACAAACATAGCCACCCTTTAACAGGAATTCAAATCATGCAGCAAAAAAAAAATGAAGTTTGTAGATTTGAAGGAGGCTGAGAACATAAGGTACTTTTTTGAGTTGAGAATGCATGCTTAGCTTTAAGGTTGTCAGTAAGGTTCAGAAGATCTTTTTTTTTTTTTTTCAAAGATAAGCTCAAAAACTCAGGAACATGACCTTAAACTAGAAGTTGATGTAGAGGTAGTGAGTAGGTCAGCAGTAAGGGAATTCAAACATGCTTTGGGATGAACAAAGATCGACGAACAAAAAAAAACATGCTTTGGGACAAACAAAAAAAAAGAAATAGAAAAAAAGGGGAAGTTTTTCTGCCGTCACTCATGTTTCTTTAAAAGGGTTGTAAACTGCGGCTGGTACAAAAAAGAAAAAACATATTTAAAAATTAAGGCAATTGTATAATGTAATAATGTGCTAGTATGCATCACATACTAGCACAATATGGAAAGCTTAACTTAGAATGAAGCCCTCCCGCGGTCCGCTGTCACCACTGAGAGGGCAGACATCTTCCCCCGGTCTTTCTTCCAGGTTCCCACACTCCAGCCAAAGCTGCGATGATGTCACTCCCGCGTATGGGCACGGGAGCCCTCAGTTTTGGCGCAAAGCTCTGAAGTTTCGTCAAGGTGTGTCGGACCTTCAGATCGCATGTGTCCGTGATGTCACTGGCTGTATGCACAGTGAATATCTCCTAAACGGTGCATATTTAGGAGATATTCATTTTACCTACAGGTAAGCCTTAATATTATAGGCTTACCTGTAGGTAAAAATCACAAAGCGAACTTTACTACCACTCTAACACCTTCCTGCCCAACCTATAGCAGGACTTTGCTCCTGCGGAGACATCTTATGACATCCTCTCAGAAGGCGCCATTTGCGGGGTCGTCTAGCAGTGCGATCCAGTGGACACAGCCAATGACTATTTACTATACTGCCAGTGTCATGTAATCACTGTGACCAATCATAGCAGATCACATGACAGTAAACAATGGATGGCTTGCTTTCATGCCATCCATTGTATACGATAGTGTTGGTAGCTGTGATTAGCCAATAATCACATGGTACAGACGGGACCAATCACAGCCCATCGGTACCCATGTGTTAGCTTTGGCCAATCACAACAAAAGACACTGAATTAAGCAGTTTCAATCAGTAAAAATGGTAGCTTATACTAATGAATTTCATTGACATAAGCCATCATAATGTGTAAAAAAAAAAAAAAAATCCAGATCACTTCCCTAGCGCAGTACTGTGTTCACAGTGTGTTAAAAAAAATCCTAAAAAAAAAAATGTAATAAAAGGGAAAAAAAATTGTAACAAAAAATTACAACTTCAAAAAACTTGCAATGCCTCTTACTAAATACTGTACCTTGGACTGTCTACTTTCCAAAAAAGGGGTCATTTGGTGGATATTTTTACTGTTCTGGCATTTTTGGGCCTTAATAAATATAATAGCCGTTATTACATCATAATTAATTGATTTTTAGGTATATATACAGTATCTCACAAAAGTGAGTACACCCCTCACATTTTTGTAAATATTTTATTATATCTTTTCATGTGATAACACTGAAGAAATGACACTTTGCTACAATGTGAAGTAGTTAGTGTACGGCTTATAACAGTGTAAATTTGCTGTCCCCTCCAAAAGAACTCAACACACAGCCATCGATGTGTAAACCGCTGGCAACAAAAGTGAGTACACCCCTAAGTGAAAATGTCCAATTTGGGCCCTTGATAATTAGCCATTATCCCTCCCCGGTGTCATGTAATTTGTTAGTGTTACAAGGTCGCAGGTGTGTTACATTTGGTGTTATCGCTCTCACTCTCTCATACTGGTCACTGGTAGTTCAACATGGCACCTCATGGCAAAGAACTCTCTGAGGATCTGAAAAAAAGAATTCTTGCACTACATAAAGATGGCCTAGGCTAAAAGAAGATTGCCAAGACCTTGAAACTGAGCTGCAGCACGGTGGCCAAGGCCATACAGCAGTTAAACAGGACAGGTTTCACTCAGAACAGGCCTCGCCATGGTCGACCAAAGGAGTTGAGTGCAAGCGCTCAGCGTCATATCCAGAGGTTGTCTTTGGGAAATAGACGTATGAGTGCTGCCAGCATTGCTGCAGAGGTTGAAGGGGTGGGGGATTAGCCTGTCAGTGCTTAGACCATACGCCACGCACTTCATCAAATTGGTCTGCATGGATGTCGTCCTAAAGGGAAGCTTCTTCTAAAGATGATGCACAAGAAAGTCCACAGTTTGCTGAAGACAAGCAGACTAAGGACATGGATTACTGGAACCATGTCCTGTGGTCTGATGAGACCAAGATAAACTTATTTGGTTCAGATAATGTCAAGCGTGTGCGGCAGCAACCAGGTGAGGAGTACAAAGACAAGTGTGTCTTGTCTACAGTCAAGCATTAAGGTGGGAATGTCAGTGTCATGGCCTGGGGCTGCATGAGTGCTGCTGGCACTGGGGAGCTACAGTTCATTGAGGGAACCATAAATGCCAACATGTACTGTGACATACTGAAGCAGAGCCTGATCCCCTCCCTTCAGAGACTGGGCCACAGTATTGTTAACATAACAACCCCAAACACACCTCCAAGACGACCACTGCCTTGCTAAAGAAGCTGAGGGTAAAGGTGATGGACTGGCCAAGCATGTCTCCAGACCTAAACCCTATTGAGCATCAGTGGGGCATCTTCAAACGGAAGGTGGAGGAGAAAAAGGTCTCTGACATCCACCAGCTCCGTGATGTCGTCATGGAGAAGTGAAAGAGGACTCCAGTAGCAACCTGTGAAGCTCTGATGAACTTCATGCCCAAGAGGGTTAAGGCAGTGCTGGCAAATAATGGTGGCCACACAAAATATTGACACTTTGGGCCCAATTTGGACATTTTCACTTAGGTGTGCACTCCCTTTTGTTGCTAGCGGTTTAGACATTAATGTCTATGTGTTGAGTTATTTTGAGGGGACAGCAAATTTACAGTGTTATTCAAGCTGTACACTCACTATTTTACATTGTAGCAAAGTGTAATTTCTTCAGCTTTGTGACATGAAAAGATATAATAAAATATTTACAAAAATGTGAGGGGTGCACTCACTTTTGTGTACTGTGTGTGTGTGTGTGTATATATATATATATATATATATATATATATATATATATATATATATATATATACACACTTGTGTGCTCATACGTTTACATACACTGGCAGAATTTAGGATTTCTTGGCCATTTTTCAGAGAATATGATTGATAACACAAAAACTTTTCTTTCACTCATGGTTAGTGTTTGACTAAAGCCATGTATTATCAATCCATTGTGTTTACTCTTTTTAAATCATAATCACAACAGAAACTACCCAAATTACCCTGATCAAAAAAGTTTATATACCCCAGTTCTTAATACCGTGTATTGCCCCCTTTAACATCAATGACAGCTTGAAGTCTTTTGTGGTATTTGTGGATGAGGCTCTTTATCTACCTCCCTTACTCTTCTGCTTCTCCTAATCGCTGGAGATATTTCCCCAAACCCTGGGCCTCCCTTATTTAACTTTACCCAACACACCCATCACCATCACCCTACACCCTCTGCCAGTAGTCGCAATATATGTAATTTAGTCTCCATTCCTCTTCTTCCCAACGCCAGCTTCCCTCTCTCCTGCGCCCTCTGGAACGCGCGCTCTGTCTGCAACAAACTCACTGCTGTTCATGACCTCTTTGTCACTAATTCCTTTAATCTACTTGCTCTCACCGAAACCTGGCTCCATGAACTTGACACCCCTTCTCCTGCTTCCCTCTCCCAGGGTGGCCTTCACTGGACTCACTCCCCTAGGCCTAATGGACGCAAGGGAGGTGGAGTGGGATTCCTCCTATCCCCCCAGAGCACCTTCCAGGTTATTCACTCACCTCCCTCTTTTTCCCTCTCATCATTCGAAGCCCACTGTATACGTCTATTCTCTCCTACTACCCTACCTGGCTACCCTTCGGAAATTCCCACAATCCTTCTCGGTGATTTCAACATCCCTGCTAATACAAACACTCCTGCTACTTCTAAACTTCTTAGTCTAACCTCTTCATTTGACCTGAACCAATGGGTACAGGCTTCTACTCACTCTGATGGGAACACCCTTGACCTTGTATTCTCCTACCTATGCACTCCATGCAACTTCTCAAACAATCCTTTTCCTCTCTCCGACCATTACCTTATTAGTTTCTCTCTCCCCCTGTCTTCCACCACCTTTCCCTCCTCCCTCCTCTCTCCTCTATTCTGCTACTGACCACCTCTATGACAAAATCTCTCCCCTGTCCTGCCCCAACCAAGCCACGTCCATCTACAATAAATCCCTGTCCTCCACCCTGGACAAGCTCGCTCCCCTCACTAGACGCAGAATCAGGCCTCAACCCCTACAACCCTGGCAAACAGATGACACTAAAATTCTCAAAAAATGTAGTCGCGCTCTTGAACGTCTGTGGCACAAGACTAAGTCTCTCAAAGACTTCAACCAATACAAATCTGCCCTCCAAAAATACTATTCTTTCCTCCACACTGCCAAGCAAACCTATTTTACAACTCTTATTAACACCTTCTCATCCAGTCCCTGTAAACTCTTCTCTACCTTCAAATCTCTACTTTGTCCTCCACCGCCTCCACCCACTGACTTACTCACTGCCCAAGAGATCGCTAATCACTTCAAAAACAAGATTGATACAATCCGTGATGAAATCTCCACTCTACAGGTATCTCCTCTAGCTAAGACCCCATGTCAACAGGTACAACTGACACTCCCCCTATTCAAATCTGCTACGACAAAGTTGCTAAACTCCTTTCTATCGCCCACCTAACCACCTGTCCCCTGGACCCTATTCCCTCTCAAATGCTACGGTCGCCCTCTGACCCCATCCTACACTCTCTAACCCACATCTTCAATCTCTCCCTCACCTCTGGCATCTTCCCCAATGCTCTAAAACATGCACTGGTCACTCCCATACTTAAAAAACCATCCTTGGACCCTACCAATCTTAACAACCTACGCCCTATCTCCTTGCTCCCCTTTTCCTCTAAACTACTTGAGCGCCTGGTTTACAACCGAGTGACCACCTCATTAAAAACAACCTTCTTGATCCCCTTCAATCTGGATTTCACCCTCAACACTCCACAGAAACTGCTCTTTTAAAACTCACAAATGACCTACTAACTGCAAAAACCAACGGACACTATTCTGTACTCCTACTTCTGGATCTTTCAGCTGCCTTTGACACGGTTGACCACCCCCTCCTCCTCAAAAATCTTTACTCCCTCGGTCTCCGTGACTGTGCTCTTCAGTGGCTCTCATCCTACCTATCCCAACCCACCTTCAGTGTCACTTACATTTCTACTTCCTCCACTCCTCTTCCCTTCTCTGTCGGGGTCCCCCAAGGTTCTGTTCTTGGACCTCTTTTAGTTTTAATCTACACCTCTTCCCTGGGTCAGCTGATAGCCTCTCACGGCTTTCAATATCATTTCTATGCTGACGACACACAAATCTATCTCTCCACCCCTCAACTCACTCCATCAGTCTCCTTACGCATCACTAACTTACTAACCAACATATCTGTATGGATGTCACACCACTTCCTCAAACTCAACTTGTCCAAAACTGAGCTTATAATATTTCCTCCCCCACGTACCTCTTCCCCTGACTTCTCTGTCAAGAGCAATGGCAAAACCATCCACCCGTCTCCACATGTCAGGGTGCTA
The DNA here is from genome assembly GCA_037952925.1 of Lithobates clamitans. Lineage (NCBI taxonomy): Eukaryota > Metazoa > Chordata > Amphibia > Anura > Ranidae > Lithobates > Lithobates clamitans. The sequence goes on from JBBGZY010000429.1 coordinate 9,718,456, forward strand.
CCCTGTTTCCCTGAAAATAAGACCTAGCATGATTGTCAGTGATGGCTGCAATATAAGCCCTACCCCCCAAATAAGCCCTACCCTGTTTCCCTTAAAAAAAGCCCTACCCTGAAAATAAGACCTATAAGGACTTTAACTAGGGCTTATTTGGGGGGCAGGGCTTATATTGCAGTCATGACCGACAATCACGCTAGGTCTTATTTTCGGGGAAACAGGGTAGGTGTTATCCTGGACTCTGAACTCTCCTTTTGGCCCCACATCAAATCACTTTCCAAAGCTTGCCGCCTCAGCCTCCACAACATCTCTAAACTACGTCCCTTTCTAACCAATGAAACCACAAAGCTCCTGATTCACTCCCTGGTTATCTCTCGCCCACTGCAACTCCCTCCTCATTGGCTTACCTTTAAATAGACTATCCCCCCTTCAGTCTATCATGAATGCTGCTGCCAGACTCATCCACCTTACAAACTGCTCAGTGTCTGCTACCCCTCTCTGCCAATCCCTCCATTGGCTACCACTCACCCAACGAATTAAATTCAAAATACTAACAATAAGTTACAAAGCCATCCACAACTCTGCCTCCAGCTACATCACTAACCTAGTCTCAAAATACCAACCTAATCGCCATCTCCGTTCCTCCCAAGACCTCCTGCTCTCTAGCTCCCTCATCACCTCCTCCCATATCCGCCTCCAGGACTTCTCCCAAGCCTTGCCCATCCTCTGGAATTCCCTACCCCAATCTGTCAGACTGTCTCCAAATTTATCCACTTTTAGGCGATCCCTGAAAAAAACTTTCCTCTTCAGAGAAGCCTATCCTGCCTCCATCTAACAACTGCACTATTTTCTCCATTAGCTCATCCCCCACAGCTATTACCCTTTTGTATAACTTGACCCTCCCTCCTAGATTGTAAGCTCTAACGAGCAGGGCCCTCTGATTCCTCCTGTATTGAATTGTATTGTACTTGTACTGTCTGCCCTAATGTTGTAAAGCGCTGCATAAACTGTCGGCGCTATATAAATCCTGTATAATAATAATAATTTATCTTCTCGGATAGTAAAGCTGCCCATTCCTCTTGGCAAAAAGCCTCCAGTTCCTGTAAATTTTTGGGCTGTCTTGCATGAACTGCACGTTTGATATCTCATCACTCCAAATGTGCCAGAAGGTTTGAGGCTTGTCTCTGTGCTGTTTGATGTATTGTAAGCGGGATACTTTGTGACATTTGCGTAGTAATGGCTTTCTTCTGGTGACAAGACCATGCAGCCCATCTTTCTTCACATGCCTCCTTATTGTGCATCTTGAAACAGCCACACCACATGTTTTCAGAGACTCCTGTATTTCACCTGAAGTTATTTGTGGGTTTTTCTTTGCATCCCGAACAATTTTCCTGGCAGTCGTGGCTGAAATTTTAGTTGGTCTACCTGACCGTGGTTTGGTTTGGTTTCAGCAGAATCCCTCATTTTCCACTTAAAGTTTGAACACTGCTAATTGGCATTCTCATTGGATATCTTTTCATATCCCTTTTTTATACAGTTCAACTACCTTTTCCCGCAGATCCTTTGCTTTCCCCATGACTCAGAATTCAGAAATGTCAGTACAGCATTGGATGAAAGATGCAAGGGTTTGTCAGGAGTCCAGAAACTCACTGACCTTTTATACACACACACACACACACACACTAATTACAAGCAAACAGATCACAGGTGAGGATGGTTACACTTTAATAGCCACTCAAACCCCTTTGTGTCAACTTATGTGCATGTTATCAGACCAAAATCACCAGGGTATGTAATCTTTTGATTAGGGTCATTTGGGTAGTTTCTGTTGCGATTATGATTTAAAAAGAGAAAACACAGTTGATTGATAATAAATGGCTTCAGCCAAACACTAACTGTGAGTGAAAGAAAAGTTTTTGTGTTATTCATATTCTCTGAAAAATGGCCAAGAAATCATAAATTTTGCCAGGGTATGTAAACTTATGAGCACAATTGTATACCATAGATTGTGGTCTCTCTAACATTCCTACAGACTAAATACTATACACTGGTATGTTTGTTTTTTTTTACCAACGTAATGTAGCAGAATACATTTTGACTTAAATTTATGAAGAAAGGTTATTTGCAAAATTTTATAACAGAAACAAAGAAAAACATGGGGGTTTTTTTCAAAATTTTTGGTCTTTTTTTGTTAAGCAAAAAATAAAAATCCCAGTGGTGAATAAATACCACCGAAAAAAAGCTCTATTTGTGTGAACAAAATGATAACAGTTTCTTATTGGTACAGTGTTACATGGCCGCGCAATTGCCATTCAAAGATCAACAGCGTTGAGGCTGGATTCACACTTATGCAGTTTTAGTGCTTTTTGCATTTTGCAGATTTGCACTACAGAACGTGTTCCATAGGAAACCATGTTAAATGGACTTTAGTGCAAATCTGCAAAATGCAAAAAGCACTAAAACTGCATAGGTGTGAATCCAGCCTGAAAGCTGAAAATTGGCCTGGGCAGGAAGGGGGTACAAGTGCCAGATATTGAAGTGGTTATTGTATTGATTATGAACTCAACGGGGCAATTTCTTTACAATATGCTTTCTTTCAGCATTAGGCATTTTGAGAGGGTAGAAGTGCTTTTCCTTTTTTCTAGAATGTAACTTGGCCATGTGAAAGATTAGCATTAGGGATGGGCGAGCGGTTTGGCCCGAGCAGAAGTTCGGGCTGAACTTTGGTTGTTCGGATGTTCTACGAACACCGAACAACATGCTGTGTTTGGGGCAAATTCGAAAGCCGCCGGAACACTGTTAAAGTCTTATATGCAAGTTATTGTCATAAAAATTGTTTGGGGACCTGGGTCCTGCCCCAGGGGACATGTATCAATGCAAAACATTTTTTTTTTAAACAAAAGTTTTTTCGGGAGCAGTGATTTTTTTAATGCTTAAAGTGAAACCATAAAAATGAAATATTCCTTTAAATATCATGCCTGGGCGGGTGTCTATAGTATGCCTGTAAAGTGGCGCATTTTTCCCGTGTTTAGAACAGTACCACAGCAAGATGACATTTCTAAAGGAAAATTATTCATTTAAAACTGATCGCGGCTGAAATGAATTGCCGGGTCTTGGCAATATAGATAAAACTCATTGGAAAAAAAGGACATGGGTTCCCCCCCAGTCCATTACCAGGCCCCGAAAAAAAAAAAAAAAAAAAGGGCCTCATCCCCACAACCCTTGCCCGGTGGTTGTGGGGGTATGCGGGCGAAGGGCTTATCGGAATCTGGAACCCCCTTTAACAAGGGGACCCCCAGATCCCGCCCCCCCATGTGAATCGGTAAGGGGGTACATTGTACCTTTAAAATTTCACCAAAAAAGTGTCTAATATGGTAAAAAAGACGAGACAGCTTGGGACAAGTCCTTTATTAAAAAAAAAATAAAAAAAGTCCAGCGATGTAAATTCACACCGCCCGACCGACCGAAAAAAAAAAAGAAGCCACAACAGTTTCGCCTCCATGGGAGGCTCCCACCGAGTGAAGCTTCTTCTGGGTGACAGCTGTTATATAGTTGAGGACAGGGCCACCCGGTGACGTAAACGGGTGACCCCACCTCCTCTGATGCCATGGGGAAGCCTCTGTGGAATCAGAGGGGGGCAGGTCACCCACTTACGTCACCGGGTGGCCCCGCCCTCAGCTATATAACTGCTGTCACCCGGAAGAAGCTTCACTCGGTGGGAGCCTCCCATGGAGGCGGAACTGTTGCAGCTTTTTATTTTATTTTTTTTACCCCATTACCAATTCACATGGGGGGGCGGGATCTGGGGGTCCAGATTCCGATAAGCCCCCTGCCCAAATACCCCCACAACCACCGGGCAAGGGCTGTGGGGATGAGGCCCTTGTCCCCATGAACATGGGGACAATGTGCTTTGGGGTCAGACCCCAAAGCACCCTCTCCATGTTGAGAGCATGTGGCCTGGTACGGTTCGCCCCCCTCTTTTCCTGTGGCCTGCCAGGTTGTGTGCTCAGATAAGGGTCTGGTATGGATTTTGGGGGGACCCCTACACCATTTTTTTTTTCATTTTGGCGCAGGGTTCCTCTTAAAATCGGTCTTGTATGGATTTTGGGGGGACCATTACGCCATTTTTTAAAAATTTGGCGCAGAGTTCCCCTTAATTTCCATATCAGACCTGAAGGGCCTGGTATGGGTTTTGGGGGGACCCCCACACAATTTTTTTTTCAAATTTTGGTTCAGGGTTCCCCTTAATATTCATACCAGACCCAAAGGGCCTGGTAATGGACTGGGGGGGGAACCCATGCCCTTTTTTTCAATGAATTTTATCTATATTGCCGAGACCCGACAATTCATTACAGCCACGATCAGTTCTAAATGACAATTTTTCCTTTGGAAATGTAATTTTGCTGTGGTACTGTTCTAAACACGGGGAAAATGTGCCACTTTACAGGCATACTATGGACACCCCCCAGGCATGATATTTTAAGCAATATTTTATTTTTATTGTTTCACTTTAAGCATTAAAAAAATCACTGCTCCCAAAAAAACTGCTGTTTTTAAAAAATTTTTTTGCATTGATGCATGTCCCCTGGGGCAGGACCCGGGTCCTCAAACACTTGTTATGACAATAACTTGCATATAAGCCTTTAAAATGAGCACTTTTGATTTTTCATGTTCGTGTCCCATAGACTTTAACGGTGTTCGTGTGTTCTTCCGAATTTTTTGCCTGTTTAGATGTTCTGGTGCTAACTGAACCTGGGGGTGTTCGGCTCATCCTTAATTAGCATTAAATGGCAGCCAGATATCTCAGTATAACAGTACAAGCACTCTTTTATAGCACACTTTAAGACAGGAAGGCACAAGTAAGTCCTTGCAGTTGGTCTCTTAAATTTTACTAGTCTAGATAATGTAAAGCCTCCACGCTACACTAAACTTGGCAGTTCACTCAACTTTGGGTTAAATACAGATTTTAATGGCTGATTGTAGCCCTGCTATAGACTGTCACACCCTTTTATTTCTAGAGCACAAGTATTGTTCCAGCACCCAGCTTCTTAGCAAGGTACAAAGTCTAAAGTGGTGGTTTAAGTGAAGGAAGCGCCACAATACGAGTGCTGTGTGCACTCTGTCCATAACTACACTGTGCCCCCTGAGTTTGTTTATCACATATAACATTTCACATGCTTTTTCCAAAAATTGTCATAATTGGTATGTCTAATATGACGTTAATAAGTTATATCTAATTTTAGAAGCCATTTATGTAGAAATCCAAAAGGTTCCTATAGGTTACAAAAGTTTTTCTTTCTCATCTATTGAGGTTCACAGGAAGTTGCAAACCTTTGGTGATATCCTGCTGTCTGCAGGAGAAATGGCTAACAAAAAAAAAAAAAAAAAAAAAGTTTTTGGTGAACACTGCATAACACTGCTAAATACAGCATGTCTCAGTTTTTTTTGCTAGGTTTTTTAGTCGTATGTACATTTTCTCAGTCATACAGGACACTGGATCTTTATTCTTTAATTATTATTAACGATTTATATAGCGCCAAACATTTTACGCAACGCTTTACAATGTAGAGGGGGGACAGCGCAATTACAGTACAGTTCAATACAGAAGGAACAGGAGGGCCCTGCTCGTAGAGCTTACAGTGTAAAGGGAGGGGGTGGTGGTACAAAAGGTAATAGATGCGGGGAATGATTTGATGGAGTTGTTAGGTGGGTGTGGGATAGGCTTCCCTGAATAAGTGAGTTTTCAGCGATCTCCTAAAGGTGGACAGATTAGGGGCTGATCGGATATACCAGGGCAGGGAATTCCAGAGGATGGGAGAGGCTCTGGAGAAGTCCTGAAGACGAGCACAAGAGGAGGTAACAAGGGAGCTAGAGAGCAGGAGGTCCTGGGAGGAGCGGAGGGAACGATTTTGGCGATATCTGCAGATAGAGTTGGTGATGTAGCTGGGGGCGATGTTGTGGATGGCCTTTGTATGTTATGGTTACAATTTTGAATTTTATACGGTGGGGTAGGGGAAGCCAGTGAAGGGATTGGCAGAGAGGAGCAGCAGTCACGGATCGGTTAGTGATGTGTATTAGTCTAGCAGCAGCATTCATAATAGACTGAAGGGGGGATAGCCTGCGTAAGGGTAGGTCATTAAGGAGAGAGTTGCAGGAGTCAAGGCGGGAAATAATCAAGGAGTGAATAAGTTGCTTTGTGGTGTCATTAGTCAGGAAGTGTTGAATTCTGGAGATGTTGCGAAGGTTAAGGCAGCAGGATTTAGCCAATGATTGGATGTGGGGGCTGAAGGAGAGGTCAGAGTCAAGGATTACACCCAGCACCCTGGCATGTGTGGAGGGACCAATGGTTGTGCTGTTGATGGTAAAGTCATGGGGGGGGGGGACCGGGACGGAGGAAATATTACCAGCTCAGTTTTAGAAAGATTGGGTTTGAGAAAGTGGTGTGACATCCATACTGAGATGTCATTCCATAAGTTTGAGATCCGTGAGGAGATCGAGGGGGTGAGTGGAGAGATAGATCTGGGTGTCATCGGCGTAGAGGTGGTATTGGAAGCCATGGGAGTTTATCAACTGGCCCAGGGAAGAGGTATAGAGCGAGAATAGGAAGGGCCCAAGGACAAAGCCTTGGGGTACCCCAACAGGGAGAGGAAGAGGCGTAGAGGAGATGGAGTTGTAAGTGACACCGAAAGTGTGCTGAGATAAGTAGGAGGAGAACCAGGATAAAGCAGAATCACAGAGGCCAAGGGAGTGTAGTTTGCTGAGGAGGAGCAGGTGGTCAACTGTGACGAAGGCAGCAGAGAGGTCTAAGAGTATGAGTATGGAGTAATGGCCATTGTTTTTAGCAGTTAGTAGGTCATTGGTGAGTTTTAGTAGGGCAGTTTCAGTAGAATGTTGTGGATGGAAGCTGGACTGTAGGGGGTCGAGAAGGTTGTTGTCCGTGAGGTAGCGACTCAATCAGTCATGGACAAGGTGTTCGTTGAGCTTGGAGGCCAATGGAAGCAGGGATATGAGTCTTAAGTTATTCAAACAGGTGGGGTCTAGTGAGGGTTTTTTAAGTATGGGGGTAACCAGTGCATGTTTGAGTAGGGAAGGAAAGGTGCCGGAGGAGAGGAAGAGGTTGAAGATGTGGGTTAGGGAGTTTAGGATACAGTGGGAAGGTGGTCACAGTAATTGTGAGGGGACAGGGGACAGGTGGTGAGGTGGGCCAAGGAGAGGAGTTTATTAACTTCATCAGTGGTAACTGGGCAGAAGGAGGAGAGTATTGAGTGTGGTGTTTAATGTGGTGTTTGGTCTTTAATCATGATTTATATGCAGCAACCTTTTAGATGATTGGACAATGTCAAAAAAAAAGCAACAAGGACAATCCCCTATATAACCTCTTCCAGCTGGTGTCAGTCTTCTGCTGGTGCCCCTAGGTTTTGGACAACTTTTCTTTACTGTGTGTTTTTCCAAAAGATTCTTCGATCAAGATTCCTGGCCTGCACCATAGCCTCCACAGCTCTTTTTTTCTCTCAACCTCCAGATCAGTTGATTTCTTGGCTGAGCCTTGAGAGACAATACAGAACACCACTGGGAGAAGATGAGGGTGTGGCCTTTAATGTTGCTTTGGGCAATGGATCCTGCGTAGGCACTCACCTTGGCATGTGGTGCATTGTGTTGAGTTATCCATGGGGTGTTATATAGGTCCAAGGCTGGGGTGTTATATAGGTCCAAGGCTGTGGTCTTCCAATGGCGGGGCCCTGTCTCAGAAGACTCCTTTGGTGGTATGTCCATCATGGAGAGTGAGGGAAAGATGTGGTCCTCATCCCTTAAATCCTATCCAGGATGTGAAGACATGTCCTGTGGTAAATGCAGGGATTGCACCCGTAAATCTGTCCCAGAATGATGGGGCTCCTATTCCTTAGGCCAGTGTTTCTCAACTCCAGTCCTCAAGGCGCCCCAACAGGTCATGTTTTCAGGATTTCCCTACCTGAAAACATAAGGGAGTGCAGAACACAACACTTAATGGAGTGCCACAGCCATGGAGTGGGAGCTCAGGCTATTTAAAGCGGAGGTACACCCTAAAATAAAAAATTACTTTAACATTCTTAAATATATTAAAAAAAAATTTGAGAAAAAAATGTTTTTACTTACCAGAAACCCCTGTTGCTAGGCAGTCTTCCTAATCTGCCTCTTCCTATTCCGAGGTGCTTTCTCCTCTTCGGCAAGCTTCCCCGTTGGATTCTGGGACATATGTGTGTCCCAGAAAACAACAGGGACATTCACAAAGCGCCACGCGACTCGCACATGCGCAGTAGGAAGCGGGCAATGAAGCCGCAAGGCTCCACTGCCTGTTTCCCTTCGTTAAGATGGCAGTGCCGGCGCCCGATCCAATGGACGGATCGGCCTCGGGAGGCCGAAATCTTGGGCTCCCTGGACAGGTAAGTGTCCTTATTAAAAGTCAGCAGCTACAGTGTTTGTAGCTGCTGACTTTTTTTAAAAAAATTGCGGCTGGAACACCGCTTTAAGTTCTCCACTATCCCCCCCCCCCCTCCTGTGGCAATTCTGTCATACTCACACAACAAACTCCCCCAATACCTTTTGAGCTGCTATAAAAGTTTCAACCCCCCCCACACTCTTCAGCAAGCCAGTACTTTGATGTGATTTAAACATCAACTCAAAATGCTCTAAAATTGCCCTAAGTGTGGCGCTCTTTATCCCACCAAAGGTGTAAGGGGGTCCTGCCCCCAAAAACACATGGTCATAGCAACCCACCACCTGTTGGAAGAAGCAATTTGTGTCTGTGAGCTGTGGGGCTAATCCATCTGCTTTCTCTCAGGAGACTTTGATGGCAATTTTAGCTGGGGAACCTTGTAAATAGGCAAACCTACATCATTTTGGCAAGCTTTTGGCGAGTAACTGGTCAGGGACAGGAACTCACTTGTGAAGGACAGCACTTGGCATAAGGAGAGTTTCCAGGCGAGTAGGGATAGCTCAGGGAAGGCTCCCTCATCATTTAATACACTCCATTAATTGGTACAGAGTCGTGGAGCCCACGTAGGCTGTAGAATTTTCACATATTCTGAAAAGACACTACCCCCTGTAACTGGAAGCTGTCCTCTAGTAACACATCTGCTCAATTCACTGGACTGGTGTATAACAGTGTCAACGACTTGTCTATCAGTTGTATTAATAAGCCTGCTCAAGATCAATAGAAAATATATCAATGCACCATACACTGTGTTTGTGCGATTCCGCTCAAAAAGGGTACCTAACTTAGGCCCCATCTACACATAGAAATAGAGACAGAAGTTTTAAACAGATGCTCCAAAAACATATAATATATGATTTCAAACACCCACGCAAAAATGTTTGAAGGTATTTGGTGTTTTGTTTTTTTCAGCCTATAAAAGCACCTCTGTGTTAGCCTATATATCCAAGCACACACAGGCCTTTACAGGCATGTTACAAGATAAGCGTTTACAGGCTGAAAATATAACCCATTGCTAGTGCATTCAGGAGAGAGGCTTTTGAGCCTAAACCCATCTAAACATGCCTAACTGCTAGACATGTTTGCGCATTTGTACTTTATTGTAATCCAATGGGCAGAATAAATTAATATTGGCCAATAGAATCTTTTAATGCCCAAAGCTTGACATGCCTAAACCTGTCTAAAAGTGCCTAAATGCATGCATAAAAGGAGAAGGTAACTCACCCTATTGACTGGTTCTTTAACCACTTCAGCCCCGGAAGGATTTACCCCCTTCCTGACCAGAGCACTTTTTACAATTTGGCACTGCGTCGCTTTAACTGCTAATTGCGCAGTCATGCAATGCTGTACCCAAACAAAATTTGCGCCTTTTCTTCCCACAAATAGAGCTTTCTTTTGATGGTATTTGATCACCTCTGCGGTTTTTATTTTTTGCGCTATAAACGGAAAAAGACCGAAAATTTTGAAAAAAATTATATTTTCTACTTTTTGTTATAAAAAAAATCCAATAAACTCAATTTTAGTCATACATTTAGGCCAAAATGTATTCGGCCACATGTCTTTGGTAAAAAAAAAGTCAATAAGCGTATATTTATTGGTTTGCGCAAAAGTTATAGCGTTTACAAACTAGGGAACATTTTCTGGAATTTACACAGCTTTTAGTTTATGACTGCCTATGTCATTTCTTGAGGTGCTAAAATGGCAGGGCAGTACAAACCCCCCCCCCCCCAAATGACCCCATTTTGGAAAGTAGACACCCCAAGGAAATTTCTGAGATGCATGTTGAGCCCATTGAATCTTAATTTTTTTTTGTCCCAAGTGATTGAATAATGACATAATGGGCATATGTGGAATTGCACCCCAAAATACATTTAGCTGCTTCTCCCGTACCTGTACATGTGTGGGACTTTTTGGGAGCCTAGCCGCGTATGGGGCCCCGAAAACCAATCACCGCCTTCAGGATTTCTAAGGGTGTAAATTTTTGATTTCACTCTTCACTGCCTATCACAGTTTCGGAGGCCATGGAATGCCCAGGTGGCACAAACCCCCTCAAATGATCCCATTTTGGAAAGTAGACACCCCAAGCTATTTGCTGAGAGGCATGGTGAGTATTTTGCAGCTCTCATTTGTTTTTGAAAATGAAGAAAGACAAGAAAAATTTTTTTTTTTTTCTTTTTTCAATTTTCAAAACTTTGTGACAAAAAGTGAGGTCTGCAAAATACTCACTATACCTCTCAGCAAATAGCTTGGGATGTCTACTTTCCAAGATGGGGTCATTTGGGGGGGGGGGGGGGGTTGTGCCACCTGGGCATTCCATGGCCTCTGAAACTGTGATAGGCAGTGAAGAGTAAAATCAAAAATTTACGGCCTTAGAAAGCCTGAAGGCGGTGCTTGTTTTTCAGGGTCCCGTACGAGGCTAGGCTCCCAAAAAGACTCACACATGTGGTATCCCCGTACTCAGGAGAAGCAACAGAATGTATTTTGGGGTGTAATTTCACATATTCCCTTGGCATGTTTGAGCAATATATCATTTAGTGACAACTTTGTGCAAAAAAAAAAATTGTCTCTTTCCCGCAACTTGTGTCACAATATAAAATATTTCATGGACTCGACATGCCTCTCAACAAATAGCTTGGGGTGTCTACTTTCCAATATGGGGTCATTTGGGGGGGGGGGGTTTGAACTGTCCTGGCATTTTATGCACAACATTTAGAAGCTTATGTCACACATCACCCACTCTTCTAACCACTTGAAGACAAAGCCCTTTCTGACACTTTTTGTTTACATGAAAAATTTTTTTTTTTTTTTTTGCAAGAAAATTACTTTGAACCCCAAAACATTATATATTTTTTTAAAGCAAATGCCCTACAGATTAAAATGGTGGGTGTTTCATTTTTTTTCACACAGTATTTGCGCAGCGATTTTTCAAACGCATTTTTTGGGGAAAAAACACACTTTTTTAAATTTTAATGCACTAAAACACACTATATTGCCCAAATGTTTGATGAAATAAAAAAGATGATCTTAGGCCGAGTACATGGATACCAAACATGACATGCTTTAAAATTGCACACAAATGTGCAGTGGCAACAAAATAAATACATTTTTAAAAGCCTTTAAAAGCCTTTACAGGTTACCACTTTAGATTTACAGAGGAGGTCTACTGCTAAAATTACTGCCCTCGATCTGACCTTCGTGGTGATACCTCACATGCATGGTGCAATTGCTGTTTACATTTGACGCCAGACCGACGCTTGCGTTCGCCTTAGCACGAGAGCAGGGGAGGACAGGGGTGCTTTTTTTTTTTTTTTTCTTTATTATTTTTTTGCTTTTTTATGTTATTTTTAAACTGTTCCTTTCATTTTTTTTAAAATCATTTTTATTGTTCTCTCAGGGAATGTAAATATCCCCTATGACAGCAATAGGTAGGGACAGGTACCTTTTTTGAAAAAATTGGGGCCTTTTAGACCCTAGATCTCTCCTCTGCCCTCAAAGCATCTGACCACACCAAGATACGTGTGTGATAAAATGCTTTCCCAATTTCCCAATGGCGCTGTTTACATCCGGCGAAATCTAAGTCATAAAATGCTCTTGGCTTCCGGTTTCTTAGGCCATAGAGATGTTTGGAGCCACTCTGGTCTCGGATCAGCTCTATGGTCAGTTGGCTGAATCACCGGCTGCATTCTCAGGTTCCCTGTTGAGACAGGAGAGCCCGAGAAAAACATGGAAGACGGTGGGGGGGGGGCATTCCCTCCCACTGCTTGTAAAAGCAGTCTAGAGGCTAATTAGCCGCCAGGATTGCTTTTACATGAAAGCCGACCGCTGGCTGAAAAGAATGATACCAAGATGATACCTAAACCTGCAAGCATCATTCTGGTATAACCACTCAAAGTCGTGCATGGCGTACCTGAAGACAAAAAAATGGTTAACAATAAAGCACATTAACCTGCTCAGATCCGGGCCATTGCCAAATGACGGCAACAGCGCGGATCTGAAAAACCGGGACTAGGTCCATTGACGTCGTCCCCTTTCCTCATTCCCAGCGCGCTCTCGTGAGCGCGCCTCGGGGAAAATCTGTGTTGGCCGTGTCCCTTGGACACAGCCAATCACAGATCGCTGTAAACGGCCAATCACAGCGGCCGTTTACAGCGCGATCGCCGCCTCCAATGAGAGATGATCTAAAAGGTAAACAATTGAGATCATCTCTCATTGCCGGCTCTCTCTCTCCTCACACAGAGACAGCGCGTGAGGAGAGAGAGATTCTGTGAGTAAAAAAACAGCAAAGTGTGCCCAAAAAGTGCCCAACAGTGCCCACAGTGACACCAATATAGTGCCATCTGTGCCCACCTGTGCACATCAGTGCCCACTTGTGCCATCAGTGCATCATCTGTGCCCGTCTGTGCCCATCAGTGCCCGTCTGTGCCCATCAGTGCCCGTCTGTGCCCATCAGTGCCTGTCTGTGCAGTGCGCATCTGTGCAATCAGTGCGCATCTGTGCAATCAGTGCGCATCTGTGCCACCTCATCAGTGCCCATCTGTGCCATCTCCTCAGTGCCCATCTGTGCCATCTCCTCAGTGCCCATCTGTGCCATCTCCTCAGTGCCCATCTGTGCCATCTCCTCAGTGCCCATCTGTGCCACCTCCTCAGTGCCCATCTGTACCAATCAGTGCCCATCTGTCGCTTCAGTGCACATCTGTGCTGCCTTATCAGTGCCCATCTGTGCTGCCTTATCAGTGCCCATCTGTGCCGCTTCATCAGTGCCCATCTGTGCCGCTTCATCAGTGCCCATCTGTGCCACCTCACCTGTGCCACATCAGTGCATATCAGTGCCCACCTGTGCCGCCTCATTAGTGTAAATCTGTGCACATCTGTGCTGCTTCCTCAGTGCTCATCTGCTGCCTCAGTGCCCATTTGTGCCGCCTCATCAGTGCCCATCAGTGCCCATCTGTGCCGCCTCATCAGTGCCTATCTGTGCGATCAGTGCCCACTTGTGCCGCCTCATCAGTGCACATCTGTGCCATCAATTAGTGCCACCTCATCAGTGCAGGCTTAGCACACAGCTGTGCAATCTCATAAACCACCAGCAGCCATGTCCAAAAAAAGCTTTTCCGCCGAGGAGGCATACCAAATTCTTTCTACGGCCGATGAGAGCAACGCGGAGCTCTCTTTTTCAGATTCCCTCTCCAATTCGGATTCTGACGTAAATTACGAGCCAGTCCTCAGTAGCGAAACACTTACAGACTCGGAGGAAGAAACTCGGCCCGCCAAACGAAGGCGTTCTAGTGAGGAGGCAGTGGCATCCGCCAGCACCGCAGTGGCATCCGCCAGCACCGCAGTGGCATCCGCCAGCATCGCAGTGGCATCCACTAGCACTGCAGTGCCATCCACTAGCACCGCAGTCCCTCGGCAAGAAAGGCCAAGTACCAGTGGGGTGTCACCCCAGCCCCAAAGGGTTAGGTCCCATGCCAGCCTTCCCTTTGCACTTCAGAACCCCTTGTGGCTTCCTCCCAATTCAGGAGAAGCTAGCGTTCCCCCTTTCACGGCCCAGCCAGGAGTCCAGGTGGATACAGGGAATTTCACCCCAATTAATTTTTTTAATTTAATTTTTACGGAGGACATGTTGGCGTCAATTGTGGCCCAGTGCAACCTGTATGCACAGCAATTTATTTTGCAAAATCCCACATCATATTATGCCCGTCCCTATGAGTGGAGAGACCTGACAGTGGAGGAGTTCAAGGGTTTTTTGGGCCTCACATTGAATATGGGGCTCACTCAAAAAAACGAATTCCGTTCCTATTGGTCAACCCACCCCCTCCACCACATGCCGCTCTTCTCCGCGGTAATGCCCAGAACCAGGTATCTGATGATAATGAGGTTCCTTCATTTTAGCGACAATACCCAGTGCCCTCCCCGAACTGATCCAAATTTTGACAGGCTTTACAAAATTCGCCCAATATTAAATTATTTTTCCGAAGTATTCCCCCAGCTGTTCACCCCGGACCAACAAATATGTGTAGATGAGTCCCTTGTGAAATTTAGCGGCAGGCTTAAAATTAAGCAATATATCCCCAGCAAAAGGGCCCGCTATGGGGTGAAGGTGTACAAACTATGTGACCGAGCCACAGGGTACACATATTCCTTCAAGGTGTACGAAGGGAAGGACACCCAGCTGCAGCCTCCTAATTGCCCGGACTACTTGGGAACCAGCGGGAAAGTTGTTTGGGACCTCATATACCCCCTACTCGACAAAGGATACCACCTGTATGTAGATAACTTCTACACTTCTCTGCCCCTGTTCCACAACCTTCATCGGAAGAAGACGCCAGCATGTGGCACCGTGAAAAAAAATCGGAAGGGCTTTCCTCAAAGTCTTGTTAATAAGAAGTTGAGAAAAGGAGAAACGGCATGTCTGCGTAACAAAGAGATTCTGGCAGTGAAGTGGAGGGACAGAAGGGATGTGTATATGTTGTCTTCCATCCACAACAACACCTATGTGGAAATCCCCAGAAGGAATGGCCCCATCCAGAAACCCACATGCATCCATCAATACAATTTGTTTATGGGGGGAGTCGACTTTAACGATCAAATGTTGGAACCATATCTTGCCTCAAGAAGGACATACCACTGGTACAAAAAAGTAGCGATTTATTTTTTTCAATTGGCCATATACAACTCCTACATCATTTACCGCAAATCCACCCAAAACCCCCAACGCTTCCTTGGCTACCTGGAGGAAATTTACATTGCCCTTATATTCCCGAACGGCCCACCAGTAAACATCAGATCAGATGTTGTTAGTCGACTCTCCGAGCGCCACTTTCCAGATAAACTCCCTCCCAGACCAACAGGCCAAAGACGCCAAAAAAGATGTAAGGTGTGTACCAGAGCAGGAGTCAGAAGAGACACATCTTATTATTGTGCAGAATGTCCTTCCGAACCAGGCCTCTGTATAGGTGAATGCTTCCGCCGTTACTATACTTCACTAAATTATTAGTGAAGTATGGTAACCGTAATCCTCAGTTCCTGCCTTCACACCCCTTATGCCACTGCCTGCTCTGTAACTGACCCTGGCTTGTTATTTGACCACGCTTCTGCCTGCCGATTTTGTACATACCGCTGCCTCATCTGGAACTGACCCTGGACTGTTTTTTCGACCATGCTTCTGCCTAACGATTCTGTACATACCTCTGCCTGATATGGAACTGACCCTGGACTGTTATTCGACCATGCTTCTGCCTAACGATTCTGTACATACCTTTGCCTGATCTGGAACTGACCTTGGACTGTTTGACCATGCCTCTTGCCTGCCTCTTGGACTGATCTTGTACCCTGCAACTGGACTAGTGGGATTCAACACAGGGGTCTCACATATGTGAGGGGCTCCAGAATAGTTTTTCTGGATGAAGAAAACAATTTTCTTTGTTTTCTCATTCCTAGATTAGGGTCTGGAGACTCGGAGGCTTCAAAGAGATTTGGGTGGGAGAAGCCTCTACCCCTGTCCCCATTCTGTCCTGAACGAGGCCCTACTTCTGCCTGCTGCCTGTAGGAGTTACTGCTGTCATGCCTCTGTTTGTCGCACTGACCACAGCACATGGACCTTGTTCCTGCCTACTACCAAGACCAATATTTTGGCACTGCTGACAATCTCTGCCTGCACTGACCCTGCACTGCACTGACCTATGGACAGTATCCCTGCCTGCTGCCTGTACTGACTATGGACAGTATTTCTGCCTGCTGCCTGAAAAATTGTGTTCGCTGTTGCTGACCAAGTCCCTGCCTGCTGCCTGGACCAGTGCTATCCTCCTGGGGACGACTATACTACTGAAACCACAGGTAATCTTTTGTTTCTCTTTGCTCAGCATAATGTATTTTGGGGTGTAATTCTTGGTATATGCATGCTATGTGTCCCTGGAACACCTGATGGTGTTCCTTGCATGTTGGATCTCTGTATGTGGCCAGGCTGTGTAAAGGTCTCACACATGTGGTATTGCCATACTCAGAAGGAGTGCCACAATGTATTTTGGGGTGTCATTTTTGCTATGTAAATGCTATGTGTTGGAAATATCCTATAAACGGACAACTTTGTGTAAAAAAAATGCGTTTTCATTTTTTTTCCACATATTCCAAAAACTTCTGGAAAAAAATGAACCATTCAAAAGACTCAATATGCCTCATAGATTATATGTTGGGGTGTTAGCTTTCCAAAATGGGGTCATTTTGTGGGCGTTTCCATTGTCCTGGTGCTCCAGGGCCTTCAGAAGTGTAATAGGTGGGTGAGAAATGAGATGTGTAATTTATGCTCCTAGAACACCTGAAGGTGCTACTTCAATGTTAGGCCTCTGTATGTGGTCAGGCTGTGTAAAAGTCTCACACATGTGGTATCGTTTTACTCAGGAGGAGTAGCAGAATGTATTTCGGGGTGTTATTTTTGCTATGTAAATGCTATGTGTTGGAAATATCTTATAAACGGACAACTTTGTGTAAAAAAAAATGCATTTGCATTTTTTTCCACATTTTCCAAAAACTTCTGGAAAAAAATGAACCGTTCAAAAGACTCATTATGCCTCATAGATTATACGTTGGGGTGTTAGCTTTCCAAAATGGGGTCATTTTGTGGGCGTTTACATTGTCCTGGTGCTCCAGGACCTTCAAAAGTGTAATAGGTGGGTGAGAATCGAGATGTGTAATTTATGCTCCTAGAACACCTGAAGGTGCTACTTCAATTTTAGGCCTCTGTATGTGGTCAGGCTGTGTAAAAGTCTCACACATGTGGTATCGTTTTACTCAGGAGGAGTAGCAGAATGTATTTCGGGGTGTTATTTTTGCTATGTAAATGCTATGTGTTGGAAATATCTTATAAACGGACAACTTTGTGTAAAAAAAAATGCATTTGCATTTTTTTCCACATTTTCCAAAAACTTCTGGAAAAAAATGAACCGTTCAAAAGACTC
The DNA here is from genome assembly GCA_037952925.1 of Lithobates clamitans. Taxonomy (NCBI): domain Eukaryota; kingdom Metazoa; phylum Chordata; class Amphibia; order Anura; family Ranidae; genus Lithobates; species Lithobates clamitans. The sequence continues at coordinate 9,735,871 of JBBGZY010000429.1, forward strand.
ATTATGCCTCATAGATTATACGTTGGGGTGTTAGCTTTCCAAAATGGGGTCATTTTGTGGGCGTTTCCATTGTTCTGGTGCTCCAGGACCTTCAAAAGTGTAATAGGTGGGTGAGAATCGAGATGTGTAATTTATGCTCCTAGAACACCTGAATGTGCTACTTCAATGTTAGGCCTCTGTATGTGGTCAGGCTGTGTAAAAGTCTCACACATGTGGTATCGTTTTACTCAGGAGGAGTAGCAGAATGTATTTCGGGGTGTTATTTTTGCTATGTAAATGCTATGTGTTGGAAATATCTTATAAACGGACAACTTTGTGTAAAAAAAAATGCGTTTTCATTTTTTTCCACATTTTCCAAAAACTTCTGGAAAAAAATGAACCGTTCAAAAGACTCATTATGCCTCATAGATTATACGTTGGGGTGTTAGCTTTCCAAAATGGGGTCATTTTGTGGGCGTTTCCATTGTCCTGGTGCTCTAGGGCCTTCAAAAGTGTAATAGGTAGTCAACAAGTTAGATGGGTAATTTATGCTCCTTGAACACCTGATGATGCTCCCTGCATGTTGGGCCTCTGTATGTGGCCAGTTAGTGAAAAAGTCCCACACATGTGGTATTGTAATACTCAGGAGGAGTAGCCGAATGTATTTTGTGGTGTCATTTGTGGTATGGACATTCCATGTGAGAGAAATAAGCTATTACAATGACAATTTTCTGAAAAAAATACAAAAAATAAAAAAAAACCTTAATTTGCAAAGAATTGTGGGAAAAAATGACAACTTCAAATAACTCACCATGCCTCTTACTAAATACCCTGGAATGTCTACTTTCCAAAAAGGGGTCATTTGGGGGGCATTTGTACTTTCCTGGCTTGTTATGGTCTCAAGAAAGGAGATGGGCCTCAGTACATCAGGTGTGATCAGATGTGATCATTTTTTTATGATTTGTACCATAGCTTGTAGACTCTATAAATTTCACACAGACCACATAATATCCACTAATTTGGGTTATTCTTACCAAAGATATGTAGCAGTATAAATTGTGGCCAACATTTATGAATAAAAGTTGCTAATTTGCAAAATTTTATCACAGAAACGAAGAAAAAAGCATTTTTTTTCAAAATTTTCGGTCTTTTTTCATTTATAGCGCAAAAATTAAAAAACCCAGAGGTGATCAAATACCACCAAATGAAAGCTCTATTTGTATGAAAAAAAGGACAAAAAAATTGTTTGGGTACAGTGTTGCATGACTGAGTAATTGTCATTCAAAATGTGAGAGCACTGAAAGCTGAAAATTGGTCTGGGCAGGAGGGGGGTTTAAGTGCCCAGTAAGCAAGTGGTTAAACAGTAAAGTATAAAAAATTGCATACCTGAAAAGCAAACATGATAAAACATAATAACAATAAAACATTGCAGAATAGAATACAGTAAAAAAGAGCAGAACAATAGAGAGAGAATAGAGAGAGAGAGAACAATAAAACGACAACTATTTTTTTTTTATTTTATATTTTTTTTTGTGATTTTTTTTTTTTTTACACTTTTTTTTGTAACTGTAACTTTTATAACTGTAACTGGTTCCAGGTTCGGGTCTCTCAAAATGCGATGGCATCTTGAGAGACCCTGTAAAAGTGTGCCTAGTCTGTGCAATGCTGTACGCAACGCTAATACTCAACTAGTATATGGTAGCGTTCAAAACATTCACCAATGCAAAGACCAGGATTATCAGGACAGGAGGGACAATAATAGCAGGTGTCACGCCTATATCTGTGCTTGCTGCAGACACGACATCTTTTTTGGGGGGGTTCGTTGGGTAGGGGTACTCGGGGGGACATAAAGAAAATGCCTCTCATGCAGCTGACTGCATTTGGTTGGGGATGTGAATGGGGGAAGTACGGGCGCTGCAGAAGTGGTGGGTTCCCAATTATTAGGATTGGCGAATGCAGCAGGAAGGGCACTATGGGCACGACGGGCCTGTGTTTGTCTTCTTCTTGGTGACAGCGGGACACCACTTGTGCTTGCCACCTCACCAGCTTGAACTGCACTTATGGGACTCGCCACGTCACCAAGTGTTACTGCAGTGCTGGTTTGACTACGACCGGGTACTAGGCCGCTGGTGCTTGCCAGTTCACCAAAACGCTACCAAAAAAACGGTTAGCAATCGCGGGGATCAGGCCTGACTCTGCGAACGCTGCAGTTATGCGTTTAGTGTTTTGTAAGTGTCAGTGATCGATCGATACTGCACTTGGGTGGGCTGGGCTGGGCTGGGCCGGGCGGAGGGGCAAAACGCAGGTGCTAGCAGGTATCTGGGCTGATCCCGCTAACACTGCGTTTTTGGGAACCCTAAACTGCTGGGGACGCTAGTACAGATCTGATCGGATCAGATATTGATCCGTTCAGATACTATAACACTAAGGGAGGTGTACGGTGCGTGCGCGGGTGTTAGCGCTACTGGCACTAACCTGACGCTGCCTGGGGCTGGTGCTTGCCAGTTCACCAAAACGCTACCAAAAAAACGGTTAGCGATCGCAGGGATCAGGTCTGACTCTGCGAACGCTGCAGTTATGCGTTTAGTGTTTTGTAAGTGTCAGTGATCGATCGATACTGCACTTGGGTGGGCTGGGCTGGGCCGGGCGGAGGGGCAAAACGCAGGTGCTAGCAGGTATCTGGGCTGATCCCGCTAACACTGCGTTTTTGGGAACCCTAAACTGCTGGGGACGCTAGTACAGATCTGATCGCATCAGATATTGATCCGTTCAGATACTATAACACTAAGGGAGGTGTACGGTGCGTGCGCGGGTGTTAGCGCTACTGGCACTAACCTGACGCTGCCTGGGGCTGGTGCTTGCCAGTTCACCAAAACGCTACCAAAAAAACTGTTAGCGATCGCAGGGATCAGGCCTGACTCTGCGAACGCTGCAGTTATGCGTTTAGTGTTTTGTAAGTGTCAGTGATCGATCGATACTGCACTTGGGTGGGCTGGGCTGGGCTGGGCCGGGCGGAGGGGCAAAACGCAGGTGCTAGCAGGTATCTGGGCTGATCCCGCTAACACTGCGTTTTTGGGAACCCTAAACTGCTGGGGACGCTAGTACACATCTGATCGCATCAGATATTGATCCGTTCAGATACTATAACACTAAGGGAGGTGTACGGTGCGTGCGCGGGTGTTAGCGCTACTGGCACTAACCTGACGCTGCCTGGGGCTGGTGCTTTCCAGTTCACCAAAACGCTACCAAAAAAACGGTTAGCGATCGCAGGGATCAGGCCTGACTCTGCGAACGCTGCAGTTATGCGTTTAGTGTTTTGTAAGTGTCAGTGATCGATCGATACTGCACTTGGATGGGCTGGACCGGGCGGAGGGGCAAAACGCAGGTGCTAGCAGGTATCTGGGCTGATCCCGCTAACACTGCGTTTTTGGGAACCCTAAACTGCTGAGGACGCTAGTATAGATCTGATCGGATCAGATATTGATCCGTTCAGATACTATACCACTAAGGGAGGTGTACGGTGCGTGCGTGGGTGTTAGCGGTACTGGCGATAACCTGACGCTGCCTGGGGCGACCCATATCACCGCCGGGCGATCAGGGGGCTAAACCTTTATTAGGTAATAAATGGCGAGTGCCCTGACACTATAAAAAATAAACGAACTAACCAGCGTCACCCGTAACAGTTATATGGTGATAACTGGTGAAAGGGTTAACTAGGGGGCAATCAAGGGGTTAAAACATTTATTAGGTAGTATATGGGGGTCCCTGTCGCAATAAAACGCTGACGGCGAACCTAAATATTTACCTCCCTAACTAGCGTCACTAGTGACACTAATACAGCGATCAGAAAAATGATCGCTTAGTGACACTGGCGACGGGGGGTGATCAAGGGGTTAAAACTTTATTAGGGGGGGTTAGGGGGGTACCCTAGACCTAAAGGGGGCTAACAATAACTGCCCTACCACACTAACTGTCACAAACTGACACCAATGCAGTAATCCTGCACCTGCTGGTACTTGGGGATTTTAACCTGTGGGCAAACTCTGCCCAAGACCCCACCGCAACCGCCTGCGTCAACCAAATGGAAGAACTTGGTCTTCAACAACTGATAAACTCTCCCACGCATGGTTCAGGACACACCCTAGATCTCATCTTCAAACAGAATATGGACATCAACGTTTTTGACAACACTCCACTACCATGGACGGACCACCATGCTATCAAATTTAAAATCACCACTAACACCATCCTCCAAAAACAGAAACACGTAACAGCAACACACTGGAATAGATCTCAGAAGAAACTTCACTCTGATCTCTTCAAAACTACATTATCGAGCAAAATTCTTTTGCTAAACTCAAACCTCTCAACAGAACAAACGCTCAACTCCCTAAACAATGTATTACTACAAACAGCAGACTTCGTGGCGCCAAAACGCAGAACACTCATCCGCAAAAAAAACTCGAGCTGGTTCAATGGTACTCTCACCCTACTCAAGCAAGAACGTAGAAGAGCTGAAAGAGCATGGAGAAGAAATCCTACCAAGGAAAACCATGCTAACTACAAAGCACTCACGGGGAAATACCACAAGGCAATCTTCAAAGCCAAAAAAGAACATTTCTCAGACACCATCTCATCCGCCTTAAACCGTCTGCGGGAACTGTTCAAAATAGTGGCTCAGTCTATGAACCCGACCTGCTTAGAGCCCCCAGGAAACGATACTCAAGAATTCTGCAATGAGTTATCAGATTTCTTCATCGACAAAATCGACAACATTCGGAAATCAATCCATCAGAAAACAACGATCATCCTCACTGAACCAAACCAAAAAGAGGATATCGACACGAACATCACTCAACCACCGAATTTCATTTTGTCTCCAATCACCATAGACACAACCAAAAACATCATCAGAAGCCTTCGAGACAGCACATCACCGAACGACATCATCCCCACTAAACTGCTTAAAGAATGTTCCGTCATCTTGGCTCCTATCCTAACACAGCTCATAAATCAATCATTCAAAGAAGGGACTGTGCCAACCTCCCTCAAGCAAGGCATCGTCAAACCTCTCCTAAAGAAACCAAATCTCGACCCTAAGGACCCTAACAGCCGCAGACCAATAACAAGCCTCAACACCATCTCCAAGATTATGGAGAAAGCAGTAGTACAACAGCTACAACGCCACCTGGACACACACCAACTCCTGGACCCTCTGCAATCAGGCTTCCGCCCAGGCCATGGCACAGAAACAGCACTTCTGAAGATATGGGATGATGCCCTTGAAGCAGCAGACGACGGAGAACAGAGTCTCCTGGTACTGTTAGACCTCAGCGCAGCATTCGATACAGTAGACCACAATACTTTACTCGTCCGCCTCGCTGAAGTAGTAGGAGCTACAGGTTCTGCTCTAAAATGGTTTACATCCTTCCTAGAGAATCGCTCCCAGACAGTGAAACTAGGTACATTCACCTTGGAAACCCGGGCAGTCTCCTGCGGAGTCCCTCAAAGATCACCCTTGTCACCAGTACTATTCAACATATACATCCGCCCACTTCTCAATATCATCAGGAAAACCGATCTTTGTTTCCATTCATACGCTGACGACACCCAACTCTACCTTCGTATCAACGGACAAAAAGACCTTCATCAGCAATTACAGAAATGCCTCTCCTTAATAGACGACTGGATGACCACTAGCTCCCTCAAACTCAACGGATCAAAAACAGAACTACTTCTCCTACAAGCTAACAAAAATTCCAAAATAAAGACTACATGGACACCTCCCACCATCCTTGGACAGACCATTTCCCCAAGCACCAAAGTCAAGAGTCTTGGAGTCATTTTTGACTCAGGAATGACAATGGATGCACAAATAGGATCAGTGGTGAGCGGATCCCACCATCTCCTCCGCCAACTACGCAGACTAATCCCCTTCGTCCCAGAAGAGGACAAAGCGGCAGTTGTGGGAACAATCATCAATTCCCGACTCGACTACGCAAATTCACTCTACGTAGGACTACCCCAATATCGGCTTGCGCGCTTACAACTCATCCAAAACACGGCGGCAAGACTGTTAACAGGAAAAAAACCCTGGGAATCCATCTCCCCCTCCCTAAAGAGCCTACACTGGCTAACCGTGAAGAAACGGATCACATTCAAGACCCTCTGCATCACCCACAAATGCGTACAAGGCAACGCCCCACCATATCTCCGCGAGAAAATAAAACACTACACACCGAATCGCAGTCTTCGATCAGCTAACCAAAACCTCCTTACCATTCCCAAATACCGCTACAAAGCAAAGGGAGAACGAAGATTCGCAGTCCAAGGACCTCAACTATGGAACGCTCTTCCTACCAACATCCGCATGGAAGAAAACCACCAGGCCTTCAGAAAAAAACTAAAGACCTTCCTTTTCTGAGAAGCTGACATCAGAGAATGCATCCAGCGCCTTGAGGCGATTCAGTTTGCATTTGCAGTGCTTTATAAATCAATCATTCATTCATTCATTTATTCAATCAGAAAAAAAAAAAACTGCTTGGTGTCAGTGTGACGGGGGGCTAATTAGGGGGTAATCGGGGGGGGATCGGGGGGTAAAGGGGGGTGTAAAGTGTGCCTGGCATGTTCTACTGTGTGTGTTGTGCACTCACTCGGATGTCTTCTCTCCTCGGCGCCGGAACGGAAAATACAGAGCCGAGGAGAGATGACATCAGGCAGGGGAAGAATCTCATTGGCTGGGAGCGATCGCGAGGGGGGGGCACGAATGGATGGCCTCCCCCTCATCTCTGAACGCTCCCAGACAGAAGTCGACCGCCTCGGGGACGGGGGTGTCCGATTGGACCCCCCACCCGCGGCAAGCGATCACGTACCAGGTTGCCGCAGTATATCTGCATTAGGCGGTTGGCAAGTGGTTAAAGGAGAAGGTAACTCACCCTATTGACTGGTTCTGGCCATCAGTGCTGTGCCCCCATATGCAGCTTCCTGAAGACACGCAAAATGCATAGAGACTGAGCCATGACGTCCGTTCTGGTCCATCACCCGTCCAGACTTCCGTCCTTTGGAACACTCACTGGCTTGGTGGCCATAAGCAGTGACAAAACTATCTCTGAGCTGAATGTGTTGGTGTCTTTCAGACACCCACAGTATGTGAGTACTAATTTTATTATCACTTGTCTGCGCTTTATTCTAATAAATATGTTACACAATGATCTATTTCTTGGATTTTTCATTTTACTCATGATGAGAGTTCTTACCATAAGGATTTCCAGTCTGGGAGACATTAGGAACTTGCTGGAGAGGAGTGGATGAAGACCGAGGCTTTGATGACAGTGCATAGGCTACTTTGCCAGGCACTTATTTCTGGTAAGTGCACACTTTACCCGGGCATGTGGAAAGAGCACCTATTAAGAAGAGAAAGCCATCACATACAGTTTCACACGGTGGGCCCAAATGTTTGACATGCTTAAACCGGTCTAAAAGCACCTAAATACGTGCGCAATATGCAGCTTTAGCAAGTTTTATAAGCATGTTTTTTCTTGCAAGGAGCTCTGACATTCAGAGGCAAGGAGGAGAAAAGCAAATGTCCAGTGTGCATGTGGCCTTTAAAGGAGAAGGTAACTCACCCTATTGACTGTTTCTGGACATCAGTGCTGTGCCCCCATATGCAGCTTCCTAAAGACACGCAAAATGCATAGAGGTTGAGCCATGACGTCCGTTCTGGTCCATCACCTGTCCAGACTTCCATCCTTTGGAACACACACTGGCTTGGTGGCCATCCTTCATGGACGACACCCATGCACGCCATTTTCTGCAGTGTACACCATATTGTGTCGTGGAAAGCAATCACCCCAGTTTCACTTTCTACTTCTTTAGCTAACTTTAGTGAACTTGCATGGTAATAAGACGCTCCTGTCGAGTCGTTAACTTCCGTGGACAGCCTGGATGTATCTGTGAGATGGTTGCAGTTCCACTTTTTGTTAAATTTTTGTATCACTTTTGCTACAGTAATCTGACTGATAAATAAAGTTTTGCTGATCTTCTTGTAGCCTTCACCTTTCCTATGTAAAGAAATTATTTTCTTTCTCAGACCTTATAACATTTCTCTTCAATGTTTTGCCATTGCTGACTGCATGAAATGGGAAGGGGGTTTCTTTGTTACGTAACGCCCTTTTATGATCGGCTATCTGCTGGACACCTGTTTAATAAATAATAAGAGTCACCTGTAGTTGAAATCTTGTTACCGGTAATTAAAATTTTGTTGTCTGTTTTGTTGTAAAGCTAGCCATACATTATACAATTTTCCTGTTCAATTTCCTTTAGATTTACCTTCAACTATGTAGTGCAAGGCAATGCCTGATTGCATACAAATTGAAAGTGTTTAGGTTTGATCTCCTATTATATGGTTTAGTTAAATGTAAAATGGGTCCTGCACCATTTTGGTGCGAATGTGATTCAATTTCACCTACACGGTATGTATGGCTGAATTTGCATCGCACAGACATCGCATGTAATCTGCACAGCAATGCATATGATGTCTGTGCTCGCACCAGTGTCGACCCAGCCTTAAATGTAGTAGTAGCATAGTTGCCAACAGTCCCGAATTTCCCGGGACAATCCCGATTTTGGGACCCTCGTCCCGATCGGAGGCTGTCCCGAAACTGGATTTTCAGGAAAATCAGGAATGTTTGGTGTTTATTTTTTTTTCTGAGCAGCTGGCTCCAGCAAAATGGCCGCCGGTGCCGCCGCTAGATCTTCCCCCTAGTGTTCAGTGGAGAGAGGAAGCGGCGATCCATGCAGCCATCCATGCAGCCAATGAATCGGCTTCCTTAGCTGCACGGATTGGCCCCTCCCCTCTCCACTGAACACACGGCGCCGGCGGCCAGACACAGCACAAACATGGCCCGTCAAGAGAGAGGAAAAGTGAGAGAAAGTACAAGTTCCTCCCAGGGGCCGTAGTGCTGCCAGTCAGTCTCACTGTCTGCGCTAATGGACATGTCATGTGCTGGGGGGCGTTATGGGGGGTTTGCACTGCCACTGGTGGAGCGAGATCTGCACTGAGGGGATCTGCACTGATGGAGGGGGATCTGCACTAATGGAGGGGGGTCTACAGGGATGGAGGGGGGTCTGCACAGATAGAGGGGAATTTGCACTGAGGGGGGTCTGCACTGATGGAGGGGGGATCTGCACTGAGGGGGTCTGCACTGATGGAGGGGGGTCTGCACTGAGGGGGTCTGCACTGATGGAGGGGGGACCGCACTGAAGGGGTCTGCACTGATGGAAGGGGGGTCTGCACTGAGGGGGTCTGCACTGATGGAAGGGGGTCTGCACTGATGGAGGGGGGACCGCACTGAAGGGGTCTGCACTGATGGAGGGGGGTCTGCACTGAGGGGGTCTATACTGATAGATGGGGGAACCGCACTGAGAGGGGTCTGTACTGAATGGGTCTATACTGATGAGGGGGAGTCTATACTGAGGGGGGTCTAAACTGATGGAGGGGGTCTGCACTTAGTGGGGGGGACAGTACTGAGGAAGGAGGATCTATACTGCTGGGAAGGGCAGTCTGTACATAGTGGGGGGGGGGTCTTTACTGAGGGAGGGGGGTCTGTACTGAAGGGGGACCATAGTTGGTGGAGGGGGGGTGACACCAATTTTTTTTTCGCACCGGGTGACACCAGCTGTAGTGATGCCACTGGCTCTTGTCTCTGCAGCAATTTAACCTTAATGTACAGGGAGGGGTAACTATATACAAGAGGGGGGAGCGTTAACTATGTACAGGAGAGGGGAGGGTTAACAATATACAGGAGGGGGGGTTAACTATGTACAGGAGGGGTTACTATGTACAGGGGGGGATACTATGTACAGGAGGGGTAACTATGCACAAGAGGGTAATTATATACAAGGGGGTAACTAGGGGGAGAGGGGAAACTATGTACAGGGGGGGGTAACTATGGCTCTGCCTGGGACACTGATTTAAGGACTGAGGCTGGGAACACCTGGTGTAAAGGCTGACTCTGCTGGGGGGAACCTGATGCAAGTGGGGACTCTGCCGGGGGCACCTGATACGAGGACAGACTCTGCTGGGGGCACCTGATGCAAGGACAGACTCAGCTGGGGGCACCTGATGCAAGGACAGACTCAGCTGGGGGCACCTGATGCAAGGACAGACTCTGCTGGGGACCCCTGATGAAAGGAAGGACTTTGCTGGTGGCAGGCGACATGGCTAGTGACACGCTCAGGGATCCCACTGATAACAATCATGGTGTCGGGATGATTGAAGCGCTAACACCAGGTGTTTGGAGTATCTTTATCTGCTGATTGTTAAACTTTCTAGAATACACATTTCTTTTGTTGTGTAGGATCTGGGGCTGCTGTCCCTTCATTCCTCTCTCCCCCTTTCCCTCTCCATCCCTTATTCATTTCAGACTCTAACCACAACCCCTTTGAGCCACGCCCATTTAAGCCACGGCCACTATTGCGCGTAAACCACGCCCATTTTTCGCCGCAACGCGCTTCGCGCGCCGCAGTTTTATTTTTTACTAAGCCACGCTTACAAACGCATGCCTTGCCCCCTAATTATTATACGGCTCCCCCTACAACCAAAAAAGTGTCCCACATTTTTTTTTTTGCAATGTTGGCAACTATGTAGTAGTATTGATGGTGCCACAGAGAGAAGGGGAGAGGAGCGAGGCTTCAAGCGCCCACATCGCTGGACCATGGAAGAGGTGAGTGTCTGTTTAATAAAAGTCAGCAGCTACACTTTTTGTAGCTGCTGACTTTTAATAAACTTACAAAACAGTGGAACTCCGCTTTAAGTAATACAAAGAGTTTATGGTCAGGATTTAGTAACACACAGAGATCAGGGGCCAGGAATAAGTAAGGCACAGATTTTTAGGGGTTAGGACTAAGTAACACAGAGAGTTCAAGAGCTGCTGGGTAGATTAAAGTTTGCAGTGTGCAGGCTCCAAACATGGCTGGAACAGTCTGAGCATGCCTGGCAGCAGGAATCGCTGCGCATGTGCAGGGCGCTCTAGTGGTGCCATTTTGAGTTGCCGATTTAGCAGTCTGATGAGTTGGAGCACTACAAAATTTACACTACCCAGCAGCTCACAGGGACAAATTTCACTACGGGGACTGTCCCCTGGAAAAGGGGACAAATGGCAACCTTAGCCTATATTGGATTGTCAAAAATAACTACCATTTGTTTTGCTATTATAATGCTGATGTTATAAAATGAAAATGTATGCTATGATCATAAATCTAGATGAGGAGATGAAAGGCACTCTGGATAACAGATTCTGGCCAGAATAGATGTCCACAATGGGATGGACACCAGGGACATGTATGTCAGGGGAGGCAGGTGAGGCAGGACCATGAACATGAAAACAAAAAAAAAAAAAAAGATTGAGCTTTGAGGGTCGTAGCTCATTGACCTGGCCTCACAGAGACCCCAAATTTGGGGGTAGGTAGCCCTACCCCACCACTGGTCAAAATTTGGGGCTCCTGCCACCATATCCGAAGATACGGGGCTTCTTGTGCAGCCTGTCAGAAGCTACAAGCGGCCAGTTTAAATACAAGCTGGCCGATTTTGTTTGCAGCAGACTGAGAGAATGAGCTCACAGTGCCTCTCCTCACTTCTTGTGAGAGGCACTGAGCTCAATGACCAGCTTGAAGCCTTGGACCAATGTTAAAGCAGCATTGGAACAAGCTGTCCAATAAAAATGCTGCAGTGGAGGCTGTCATCTCATGCTCCCTTCCAGCCCAGCCCTCTTAACTAGAAGGAAAAAGCATGGGTTTATGTGTATAAGATTTACCCATAATCCCATGTTTTTCTCACACAGTTAAGAGAGAGAATGAGAATCTAGTGCTGATGAAAAGGTACTGTTTTAATCAAGCTAAATCATATATTATGCTATATTTTATAATATAATAATGTATTATTTATCTATTTACTGTGAAATTACTGGTTTGAAGTTATAACTTCAAACATCAGTAATTTGTCCGTTAAGCCAGCTGCTTAAGTACAGTTTTTGAAAATATAGCAAATTACCTTAAAAACAATATATAAAAATTATTTGTATATTACTTACTTATGGTAATTAACCACTTGCCACCCAGGCCAATTCTGACACTTCTCTCCTACATGTAAAAATTATATATTTTTTTCTAGAAAATTACTCAGAACCCCCAAACATTATATATTGTTTTAGCAGACATGCCAGGGAATAAAATGGTGGTTGTTGCAACTTTTTATGTTACACAGAATTTGCGCAGCAATTTTTTAAATGCGTTTTTTTTGGGAAAAAAAACAGTTTTATGAATGTAAAAATAACACTAAAGTTAGCCTGATTTTTTTTGTATAATGTGAAAGACGATGTTAGACCAAGTAAATCGATACCGTAACTAACATGTCACACTTTAAATTTTTTATTTTTTTTTAATTATTGAAAGAACTTTTATTAAAGTAATTGCATGTCAGTAACAGAAAGTAGTTGCATGGTATACAGAAAGGTTCATATATACATGTTCACACCACAGAGAAAACTGTACAAGGGGAGACCAGTCATATACATATAACAGAATAGACTACTTGTTTGGAGCATCTGATAAAGGTCATCATTACCTGAACGAGTGGGTCCTGAACAGACATTGGAGGGTCTCGTATGGAAGAAAAAAAAGGGGGGGGGGGATTTTACTTACCTTAACTTCAATGAGCTGTTTTTCACGGAAGATCTGCAATTTATATGCTGGACAATTTATCGCCGCAAATCCAAATTTGACCCTTGCCAGAGAATTTGACTGGAAACCTATAATGGTTCCTGAATTTAAGACCTTTCTGGACCTATCCCTACTTTTGGGCATTACTAAAAAGAGTAAGTTGTGGTCATATTGGTCCACTGACCCAATTCACCATATGCCCGTGTTCTCTGCTGCCATGGCCAGGACTAAATACAAGCAAATCTTGCAATTCATGCACTTCAACGACAATGAACTCTGTCGTCCTCAGAGTGACCCTGAATATGATCAGCCCCTCGTACATTTTCTGGCCGCCTTGTGTTCTTGTCAAAGAATTGTATTAACATTTGGCATAGGAAGTAAAGTTGGCACAATAACATATGAGAGTCATCATAAAACATGTAACCGAGATAACAAACATCTGAACATACACATCCTCACAGTAAATGAATAGAAACACAGCATTACAAAATAAGGGTATACTTTCCGTACAACAACCAGAGGAGTTTTCAGAGTAATGTAAGGGAACAACTATTCTACACTGGTGTTGTAGGTAGGTATAAAACACTTTACCAAATTGTAGCTCAAAAGAGAAAGACGAAGTCCCATGTAGATGATATGGATGCTTGGAGACGTACCATGAGTGAAAGAGAGACGTATGGGTATGAGCTTGTCTAACGTCCTAAGATGTTACTTATTTAACGAGTGACAACCATAATACACTCACATCCCAAAAGACAGACAGAGAAAAGGTATAGAGCTAGTGTAGGTGGGAAGAAGACTCACAGAACGGTAGTGCGGATCCTGTGCTGGATATGATTCCAGCGAATAAAACAAATTCTCATTTACCCAGGCAATAGTAAGGATTTGTTGAAGTCAGGGGGTAAGCAATGCTTGACCCAGGTATGCCAAACCTTTTCAAATTTCCATATCTTGTCGTTTTCAATGGCTGTAGATGCCTTGTGTTCAAACAGTTTCTCCCCAGCAAGCATGCCAGATATAGGGTCAAGATGTATAAGCTCTGTGATAAGGCAACAGGCTATACATATAGTTTCCTTGTTTACGAGGGAAAGGATAGGAGCGTGGAGCCCCATGACTGCCGGACTACATAGGGAGCAGCGGCAAGATTGTTTGGGACTTGGTGTCACTCTTGTTCAGAAAGGGGTACCATTTATATGTGGACAGTTTTTATACAAGCGTGCCACTTTTTAGACATCTCTTTCTATTAGGAATTGGCGTATGTGGCACCGTGCGGTATAATCGCCAGGGCTTCCCCAAACAGCTTGTAGATACATGACTTAGAAGGGGGAAGAGAGCCTTCTTGAGGTCCGATGAATTGAGATGGAAGGACAAACGGAATGTTTTTGTTCTGTCTTCCATTCACGCAGACACCGTAGTCCAAATTTCTATGGCGACTGGTGTTGTTGAGAAGCCCATCTGTGTCCACAAATACAACTTTAAAATGGTAGGGGTGGACTTCAACGACCAGATAATGGGGGCTGTACTTAATTGCCCCTAAGGAAAGATGCTGGTACAAAAAAGTGTCCCTCCTTTTCTGGCCAACCTGGTCTCTGCATCGGGGACTGTTTCCATTGCTACCACACATTAGTGGCGTATTAGCATAGGGTACACCATGGCACAGTCCTAGGGCACACTTTTACACAGGGTCTCGAAAGATGTTAGATGGCCATCGCATTTTGAGAGACCCTAACCTGGAACCACAAATAAAAGTGTAAAAAAATAAAAAAAAACATAAACAAAATAAAAAATAAAATAAAAAAGCCAAAAATAGTTGTTGTTTTATTGTTCTAATTTATGCTATACTGTAATGTTTTATTGTTACTGTGTTTTATCATGTTTGCTTTGCAGGTATGTCATTCTATGGTTTTACTGTACTGTTACTGTGTTTTATTGTTAACCACTGTTTGCTTTGTAGGTACGCCATTCAGCTGCAGCACTGATTTATTTATTTTGATAGCAACAGGGTTTGCTCTCACGATATGTAAATTTGTGACTCCAGCGCTGTAGGAGGTGATTTCACCACCACAGTTAAAAAAAGAGCATATATGCCGAAGTATAGGGGCAGGGGTGGACACTGGGGTGGATCGCCCCTATGCTTTGGCATATATTTTTTTTACTTTTCTTGGCAGAGATTTCTTCATCAATCGATGTGAATGGAGGAATCTGTATGCCCATCATTAGAAGTGGGTGGATACAGGGCGGTATTCTAATGGTGGGCATACCACCGTTCAATCGATGTGAATGGAGGAATCTGTTAGGTTCTCTTTTGTTATTCAACCCTCAGGCTGCATGAAAAAAAAAGAACATTACAATATATGTCCAACAAGGATCAGCAACATACTGGTATGTTGCTGACTTTGAGTGGTTATACCGGAATGATGCCTGCAGGTTTAGGTATCATCTTGGTATTGTTTTTTTCAGCCAGTGGTCGGCTTTCATGTAAAAGCAATCCTAGGGCTAATTAGTTGCTAACCTGCTTTTAAAAGCAGTGGGAGAGAGCATCCCCCCCGCCATCTTTCATGGTTTACTTGGGCTCTCCTGTCCCACGGGGGAACCCGAGAATGCAGCCAGCTGACCATAGAGCTGATCGGAGACCAGAATGGCTCCAATCATCTCTATGGCCTAAGAAACCGGAAGCTACGAGCATTTCATTAGTTTGATTTTGCCAAATATAAACAGCGCCATTGGGCAAGCATTTTGTCACACCAATCAGATTCTTTAAGGGCAGAGGAGAGATCTAGAGTCTAATAGACCCCAAATTGAAAAAAATGAAGAAAGAAAAGGAAAATTTTCTTTTCTCAATTTGCAAAACTTTGTGACAAAAAGCGAGATCTGCAAAATACTCCATATGCCTCTCAGCAAATAGCCTAGGGGGTAAAAAGGGGTAATTTGGGGGGTTTTGTGCTATCTTGGCATTTTATGGCCTCAAAACTGTGATAGGTAGTGAGGAGTGAAATCAAAAATTTACGCCCTTAGAAAGCCTGAAGGCAGTGATTGGTTTTCGGGGTCCTGTATGCAGCTAGGCTCCCAAAAAGTCTCACACATGTGGGACCCCTCGTACTCAGGAGAAGCAACAGAATGTATTTGGGGTGTAATTGCACATATACCCATGGCATTTTTTGTTGTTGTCAGTTTTCAATCACTTGTGCCAAAAAAAAAATTATCAATGGGCTCAACATGCCTCTCAGCAAATTCCTTGGGGTGTCTACTTTCCAAAAAGGGGTAATTTGGGGGGGTGGGGGGGGGGTGGGGGGTTGAACTGCCCTGCCATTTTAGCACCTCAAGAAATGAGATAGGCAGTCATAAACTAAAAGCTGTGTAAATTCCAGAAGACATACCATAGTTTGTAGACTCTACAACTTTTGCGCAAACCAATAAATATACGCTTATTGAGATTTTGTTTACCCAAGACTAAAATTTAGTTTATTGGGTTTTTTTTTATAACAAAAAGTAGAAAATATCTTTTTTTTTTTTTTCAAAACTTTCAGTGTTTTTTCATTTATATCGCAAAAATAAATAAATCCCGGAGGTGATCAAATACCACAAAAAGAAAGCTTTATTTGTGGGAAAAAAAAGGGCGCACATTTTGTTTGTCTACAGCATTGCATGACCGCACAATTACTAATTAAAGCAGCGCAGTGCCAAATTGCAAAAAGTGCTCTGGTCATGAAAGGGGTAAAACCTTCCGGGGCTGAAGTGTTTAAAATAATCACATTTTGTTGCCTTGCAGCCTGAAATTAAGACAGACACAGTTTTTGTTTTATCCAGCTGTATTTACTCAGTGCAACTTATAACATTCAAGTGAAAGATATAACACCAACATGTCAGAAAAAACAAAACAAAAAAAAAAACAGAATCCCAGATTTGGAAAAAAGGATCACCCCCCTCCTAAAAATAGCTTGTAAACTCAATCAGGTGTGGTTAATCACCTTCTCAATGGCACACAAAGCCATTTGACTTTCAACTGTAATCAGCTGTAGTAATTTTGATTAGCTCAGCACTAACAGAGCTTTCCTGAAGCATTTCACTCCCTGAAGCAAACTGAAGCAACTGAAGCAAACAAAAAAAACTTAAAAACAGAATCACTGAGTTGGAAAAAGGATCACCCCCTTGTGTCACTCTTCTTTGCAGAACTTCTCAAGTTCAGTAAAATGTGATGTTGACCATTTGTGGACCGCAGTCTTCAAGTCATTCCACAGTGATTCTGTTTTTGATTTTAATTTCTCTGACAGGTGTTATATCTTTCACTTGGATGTTATAAGTTGTGTAAATATAGCTGGATAAAACATTTTAGAATAGCAAGAAAGGGGACTTTAAAGGTGCCATAACACATATACAGTGCCTTGCAAAAGTATTCATACCCCTTAGAATTTCCACATTTTGTCATGTTACAACCAAAAATGTGAATGTATTTTATTGTTATTTTATGTAATAGACCAACATAAAGTGGCACATAATTGTGAAGTGGAAGGAAAATGATAAATTGTTTTCAAATATTTTTATAATTAAATATGTGAAAAGTATGGCATGCATTTGTATTCAGCCCCCATACTCTTATACCCCTAACTAAAATCTAGTGGAACCAATTGCCTTCAGAAGTCACCTAATTAGTAAATAGAGTCTCAGTATAAATACAGCTGTTCTGTGAAGCCCTCAGAGGTTTGTTAGAGAACCTTAGTGAACAAACAGCATCATGAAGACCAAGGAACACACCAGACAGGTCAGGGATAAAGTTGTGGAGAAGTTTAAAGCAGGGTTAGGTTTAAAAAAAAAAAAAATATCCCAAGCTTAGAACATCTCGCGGAGCACTGTTCAATCCATCATCCAAAAATGGAAAGAGTATGGCACAACTGCAAACCTACCAAGACATGACCGTCCACCCAAACTGATCCCAATAAAATACATGACAAAATATGAAAAATTTAAAGGGGTGGGAATACATTTTCAAGGCACTTTATCATACAAATTTTAATTTTTATTATACTCCAACATTAAAAAATATGTAAATACAAACAAATGTTAACAACAAACATGGAATATCATATGCAAATTCTTATGCTCTTCGCTTGACATGTTTCTCCAATCAAATTCTTCATGTGCTGCAAAGCATTATATGTATTATCACAACTATAAAGACATAAATACAATGTATTAACACATTTTTTATACACTTATTTCAATAAACACAATATAAATTTCCAAAAGAAGAAAAAAGAAAATACTCAAATAACAGATCAATATCACAAAAATATCAATCAACATATAAATTGACCACATTGTGAAGGAGGATGCACCCAAGGAACTCTTACCTGTCAGGGCTGGGCTCTCAGTCCTCCCTACTCAGTGCTCAGGTTGCTCAGCTGTCAGTTAATTGCCAGCACTCACCGTTCCACAGTGGCTCACCTGGTGATCCTTTCCTGCTTGTCAGTCCAGCCTACAGCCAGCCCCTTCTTGCTATTTAAACTGCCTGGTTCATTCCTTCGCCTTGGTCAAACATATCTGGAGACTCTCTGCTGTGTTCCTGTTGAAGACTCGCCTGGCTGATGTCTTTTCTGGTTCCTTATCCTGTCTGCTGCCTCCATCTATGCTGATCTCTGGCTGCCTGATTACTGGCTTATTCTGACTACCCGCTTTATCTACCATTCTCTGGCTATGTTTTGACTACATTTACTATTTGTGCCATTTTTACCATTATATTAAAAGGTGTGATTTTAACTGCATTTTCTGTCTCCGTCTGATTAATGGTTCCTGACATTACCATCAATATTCAAGAAATTAATTAAACAGCCTTTGCAAGGAGTCACTAAAGTTCATGCATAGAAGGAGCCAGCACCATCAGTACTAGTAGGCCATAGGGGGAGTAAATGGAAACCAGAAATATCCCTCCATAAACTGTGAAGTATAAAAGAAATCAGGTATATATCCTACAGGGTGAAAAAATCTCACCCCAGATAATTCCCCCAGATAATACAGGGCAATAATGGTCCCCAGATCTAAATGGTAAGTAAGAAAAAAAATATATAAAGTCCCAAACAAAAATCCCCATAGGAGTACCAGTTCCATTAAGTAAACTCAACATTCCATCTCCCAAAAGTAAAACTCACCATGGATAGGACCTTGATAGGGATCCCCTGCCCCCTGCAGACGCTGTGGCATACTTCCTATCATTTATCTTTCTTCCTTCAGTTCCCCTTTTTTCCTTCCTGCCCTCCCATCCCTTTATCATCCCCTTCCTTTACATTCTCCCTTTCCTTTCTCATTTCTCTCCTTCCCTTTTTTCATTTCTCTTGTCCCCCCCTTACTTTTCTTCTACTTTTCTTTTTGCCCTGATTTTCCCTTCCATGCCACTAGTACATCTTGGATCAATTTAAGGTATATGTATATATATATATATATATATATATATATATATATATATATATATATATATATATATAATTTCCTTTCCATGTGTGGGTATATCACCACTTGGGGGAATAATTATCTGGGGTAAGATTTTTTCGCCCTGTAGGATATATACAGTGGGGACGGAAAGTATTCAGACCCCCTTAAATTTTTCACTCTTTGTTATATTGCAGCCATTTGCTAAAATCATTTAGGTTCATTTTTTTCCTCATTAATGTACACACAGCACCCCATATTGATAGAAAAACACAGAATTGTTGACATTTTTGCAGATTTATTAAAAAAGAAAAACTGAAATATCACATGGTCCTAAGTATTCAGACCCTTTGCTCAGTATTTAGTAAGCACCCTGTTGATCTAATACAGCCATGAGTCTTTTTGGGAAAGATGCAACAAGTTTTTCACACCTGGATTTGGGGATCCTCTGCCATTCCTCCTTGCCATTCCTCTCCAGTTCTGTCAGGTTGGATGGTAAACGTTGGTGGACAGCCATTTTTATGTCTCTCCAGAGATGCTCAATTGGGTTTAAGTCAGGGCTCTGGCTGGGCCATTCAAGAACAGTCACGTAGTTGTTGTGAAGCCATTCCTTCGTTATTTTAGCTGTGTGCTTAGGGTCATTGTCTTGTTGAAAGGTAAACCTTCGGCCCAGTCTGAGGTCCTGAGCACTCTGGAGAAGGTTTTCGTCCAGGATATCCCTGTACTTGGCCGCATTCATCTTTCCCTCGATTGCAACCAGTCGTCCTGTCCCAGCAGCTGAAAAACACCCCCACAGCATGATGCTGCCACCACCATGCTTCACTGTTGGGACTATATTGGACAGGTGATGAGCAGTGCCTGGTTTTCTCCACACATACCGCTTAGAATTAAGGCCAAAAAGTTCTATCTTGGTCTCATCAGACCAGAGAATCTTATTTCTCACCATCTTGTAGCCCTTCGGGTGTTTTTTAGCAAACTCCATGCGGACCTTCATGTGTCTTGCACTGAGGAGAGGCTTCCATCGGGCCACTCTGCCATAAAGCCCCGACTGGTGGAGGGCTGCAGTGATGGTTGACTTTCTACAACTTTCTTCCATCTCCCGACTGCATCTCTGGAGCTCAGCCACAGTGATCTTTGAGTTCTTCTTTACCTCTCTCACCAAGGCTCTTCTCCCCTGATAGCTCAGTTTGGCCAGACGCCCAGCTCTAGGAAGGGTTCTGGTCGTCCCAAACGTCTTCCATTTAAGGATTATGGAGGCCACTGTGCTCTTAGGAACCTTAAGTGCAGCAGAAATTTTTTGTAACCTTGGCCAGATCTGTGCCTTGTCACAATTCTGTCTCTGAGCTCTTCAGGCAGTTCCTTTGACCTCATGATTCTCATTTGCTCTGACATGCACTGTGAGCTGTAAGGTCTTATATAGACAGGGTTGTAGCTTTCATAACCAAGTCCAATCAGTATAATCAAACACAGCTGGACTCAAATGAAGGTGTAGAACCATCTCAAGGATGATCAGAAGAAATGGACAGCACCTGAGTTAAATACATGAGTGTCACAGCAAATGGTCTGAATACTTAGGACCATGTGATATTTCAGTTTTTCTTTTTTAATAAATCTGCAAAAATGTCAATGATTCTGTGTTCTGTCAATATGGGGTGCTGTGTGTACTTAAATACTTAAATGATTTTAGCAAATGGCTGCAATATAACAAAGAGTGAAAAATTTAAGGGGGTCTGAATACTTTCCTTTCCCACTGTACCTGATTTTCTTTATTACTTCACAGTTTATGGAGGGATCTTCCTGATTTCCATTTGCTCCCCCTATGGCCTACTAGTACTGATGGGGCTGGCTCCTTCTATGCATGAACTTTAGTGACTCCTTGCAAAGGCTGTTTAGTCAATTTCTTGAATATCGATGGTAAGAGTTCCTTGGGTGCATCCTTCTTCACAATGTGGTCGATTTGTATATCGAATGATATTTTTGTGATATTAATCTGTTATTTGAGTATTTTCTTTTTCTTCTTTTGGAAATGTATATTCTGTTTGTTGAAATAAATTTAAAAAGTGTGTCTTAATACATTGCATTTATGTCTTATGGCGAAATATGTCGAGCGAAGAGCATATGAATTGTATACGATAACCCTTGTTTGTTTTTACTAATTGTTTGTATTTACATATTTTTAATGTTGGAGTATAATAAAAATACAATTTTGATTTATAGGTTACGACACCTTTAAAGTCTCCTTTCTTGCTATTCAAAAAATGTTCTTTTCTTTGATGTAGGTGTCTTTGATCCCTAGGAGTGAGTGGTATATTTAAAATTTGTAAAATAGTTGGTTAAAAAATAACTGTGTCTGTCTTCATTTCAGGCTGCAATGCAACAAAGATTATTTTAAAGGGGGGTGATTCTTTTATATACCCACTGTATTAGCCAGTAAAAGGTGGTCCTCCACCAACTAGATAATGCTTGGTGTGACCTACTGTACATGGACAGCTCTGACCTGAGCTCTGACCTAAAAAATGTGTTTTAGTTCTTCTATGTTTGCATAGTACAAGAAAATATAACCGTCATAAAAAATTATCTATATACATGTTATAAAAAAATAACTAGTCATTATGCAACAGTTTAGAGCTGAAAAAAATTCAGGAAATTTGTATTTATGGATGACTTGAGTATGTGAATTAAAATGATTTAAAATGTAATTTCAATGAGCTGCCTGCGATAAAAGCTTGCATAGCGTATAGAACTTTTCTTTCCTGAACCACCCCTGGAGAAAGTTATTAGTTTGAGCATTCACATCAGCACAATTTGCCTGCCTACCAGAGAGAGCGAGTCAGGTCATATTGGCACAGAATGCCTAAGGTTTCTGTAGCTGTACACAGTTTCTGTAAACAGCTTGCTCTCAATAAGTTGTTCACTTTGAAATATAGAACACCATATAACTAATATTTACCTACAGTGTGACTAAAATGCACACAGGCATCATAATCTTTTTACATTGACCAGACATTGAATTTCATTGTTGTAAATAAACATTTTCAACTATAAACTCTCTATAAACTAAAGACATATCTCTGTTCATTCACATTTGCATGTAAACACGATGAGATAAAGAACCACATCAAGAAAGTATGATACTGCTTTAATTATTATGCTGTTGTAGCTGTTTACCTATTATAGACCAGAACAATTTTTACATTTCTGTTATGGGCTACTTATAAAGATAATTGCCAGTATTTTGTGTTGACCAAAACTTTTTTTTTAAATTTTGGATAAGAGTAAAGGAAGGATACAAACTTTGTCCACGTTTTTTCCCCTCATCTGTGTCCAATTACAGTGAGGGAAATATAGTATTTGAACCCCTGAATTTGTACCTTTCAAATTGGAAAAATTCTGTGAGCCACAATGATCTTATGCCTTGCTTGTGCTACCTCCAGCTGCATGCGCTAATCACGCTTCATATAACGTGCATAGGATAAATTTACAAGTTATGCGCTGCGCTTGGGTGACCCCAAAAACAAAATTAATAATAACCAACTCTGTGCTTACTAGTGCGATAATATTAAATACAAATATGAATGTTGAATAAATAAACAAGGTGTGAAAAAACAAGTGCTTGTTACACCATAAATTAGTGCTTAATAGTGCTTGTTACACCATACATAGTGTCTTAATCAACATAAAAAGTGCTTAGTGCTCAATATAAAGTATCCTGCTTTTTTAAATGAAAAAATTAATAAATAATAAATAATGAAAAACATTTCTCTTTGGCACTCTAAATAGTGCGTGCAAATAATGTCCAGCAGTGATAATAAAACAATGCGTGCAGGTGGTGTTCAGCTGTGACAACAATCTAACATCATGCCGAAGATATCCTGAGTGCTGCAAAACATGCTCCTGTGCTCCTTCGTGACCCCCTTAAGCTAATGTGCTCACCTCAGAGCGTGTGACTCAGCTTCTACCCTAAGTCCAAATATGCTTTGGAGCCACCCCTGGGCTCAGTTTCAGTATCTGCTGCACATCCCCCTGATGATGACACGTGATCCCTGTGTCGAAGACGCGTAGGGGAGGGGCCAGGACGGAGAGACTGACACGGACTTTACACCAGCGCTGTCCCAGCACAGCATACCGCACCAAACATCCAGTGATTTTGCATAGAAAGCAGTTATAGTATGGTGCACTGACGCACCAGTGCCATTATTTATTAATTTTTTCATTTAAAAAGCAGGATACTTTATATTGAGCACTAAGCACTTTTTATGTTGATTAAGACACTAAGTATGGTGTAACAAGCACTATTAAGCACTAATTTATGGTGTAACAAGCACTTGTTTTTTCACGCCTTGTTTATTTATTCAACATTCATATTATTTGTATTTAATATTATCGCACTAGTAAGCACAGAGTTGGTTATTATTGATTTTGTACGTTTGCCCACTGACAAAGAAGCGATTGGTCCATAGTTTTAATGGTAAGTTTATTTTAACATTGGCAGACAGAATAACAACAAAAATATCCAGAAAAATGCATTTAAAAAAAATGTATAAATTGATTTGCATTTTAATGAGTGAAATAAGTATTTGACCCCATCGCAAAACATGACTTGGTACTTGGCAAAACCCTTGTTGGCAATCACAGAGGAAAATGCTGCTCAGATAGGGTAGTTAAAATCTTGTTTAAAAGCAGGAAGTTGGTGACAAAGATCATTTTATCATATTATCTATTCAAGAATTGACTAAGTCAAAAAATTAATGGACTTTGTGGGCACATAATGAGAGAGAGAATCAGTAAAAAGTATAAGTGTTATTACAACATAGTTTAAAAACATACAAACAACACCCTGTATGGACACAGTTACCAGATACCCATAACAAAATAGCCAAACAAAAACCTAGCCATGTCTCGGCTCTAACTATACACTATGCAGGCCCTAACTACCAGGCTGAGCAAGCCTACCGTTAGTCAGTTTCCACATAAACTGCTTAACAGCTTTTTACCAACCTTTTTGCTCTCTCAGACCAGCGTTGTCTGTGTTTCCCAGGCAGAGAGCAAAGGCTGTCTGCTCAGGTGAGCTTAAATTAAATTGGGGAAGAGGACCAAGACCCAAACTGGATCATGGATCAGAGATTCCTGAATGTGTACGAGAGGAGTCTGGGAGATGTATAAACCACAAACAGGACTTTTCCTGGCTCTCACTGGGACGCTCTGTTACACAAGGTAAAAGAAAAATTTCTGATCCAGTAATGCCTCCAAAAACTTGCTCGTCGACGTGTTTCACTAAAATATTAGCTTCCTCAGGACAGATACTGGGTAGGTGCTGGTATATTTAAAAACAAGAAAGTACATGTGTAAGTATTTAATGTAGTATATATCTATATAAGTATGAATTATGATTGTTATAACATTTCTCCAGGAGGAGTACATATACACAGAGACTAATTACATATAAACATAACAACCTGTAAGCTTGCCTGGTAAACTTGTAGCTGAAGGTGTGGGAGAACTTGACCAAACTGACAAACAGCCGAAAAAATGAGATTGCATATGTGTGTCTAAAGTAATGGGATACACATATATCATGTGGTCTATAGTAGATCACACTAAATGAAACAACAAAAATATGCGTTATAGATTAAGGTGCTACTATAAAAGTCCCCCAGTTCAAAGACCAATTTATACTAGACTTAGCTCTTATCTGGTATATAGTAGTCATGTATAGGTATTTGAATATAAATCACACACAGTAGTAAGTGGTCACAAATCCCCACTATAAGCGTGTTCAATACAATGTCTAAAAATAAACAGATATTGACCCTTTAGGGTGTATACAGGGGCGTTGCTAGGTCTACAAAAGATCTGGGGCTAGAGCCCATAGCCACATAAGTCATATGCTTGGGCAGGCATACACATTTATATAATATACGTGTGTGTGTGTGTATATCCCCAGAGAGCCCTCCCTTATATCAGGGTCCCCAGAGAGCCCCCCTTACATTAGGATCCCCAGAGAGCCTCCCCCTTGCATCAGGGTACCCAGAGAGCTTCCCCCTTGCAGAAGGGTCCCCAGAGAGCCCCCCACTTACATCAGGGTCCCCAGAGAGCCTTCCCTCCCCTTGGGGACCCATGCAGAGACTCGGGGCTATGGGTCCCAGATTCGGGGCTATAGCCCCAAAAGCCACCCCCTAGCGACGCCACTGGGTGTATATAATAAAGGAAAATTACAAAAGAAGATATCCAGAGAGGATATACAAATGGTACTTACCAATAGTACCAATAGATGGCCCATGGATACCAGACCAAGTTATTAAATGAGTAAGAATACAGTCCCCTTAAATATATAGGCGAATGGAATATCTAAGAGAGGGGCATAGCAAACTATTAAGTATTTAGCATATGAAACGAAAAACAAAAAAACACACGGACCCACCTGAATGGCATAGTGGTTGCTGGAATGGTTAAACAAAGATACAGCTTACCTTTTGGTGCTGCACCCCTGTGGACAGCTTTCCTTGCTGTGTGTGGCCCAGACCCATGTGTATATACTTATATAGAGGGAGAGGAAGTAGAGGGGTGTGGCAGCCTGAAAATTGCGCCAAAAAAGCTGAGTCATGTGACATAGAACAGCTCCACATGATCATGGGTCACATGCTCAAAGTCATGTGACTGCCTACATCCCCATCTTGGATAGGGCATAAAGAAAGCAGAGGGATATCCGGTCACATGGCATATAACATTGCCATGTGATCATAGTCACGTGGGTGTAGTCATGTGACCACAAACCCACCTGTCAAATGATTGAACAGATATCAACATGAAGTGAACAGGGCCATGCGACCATAGAGAGATATCTGATCACATGACATATACTTCAACCATGTGATCACAGTCATGTGAACATGGTCATGTGGCCAAACAAAACATTTCTCAAATGGTTTGGCAAATATCAACAGGAAGTGGGCGTGGTCACAGGACCACAAACACTTGGCCAGTGATTAGATAGATGTGCACAGGAAGAGGAAAGATACATAGAGCAGTATAATGACACATATCCACGCAAGCACACACCAAGCGGCCAACTCCAAAACTCTACCCCCAGGTAAGTGGACAGACAAGAAAAAGCCCTTCCATAAAAGGGCATATGCGGCAAATAGTGCAATGACATATCGCACAAATGCCAGGCAAGCCACACACATGCAAAACAAAAACGCATCAACATCATGGATGCCCGAAAACAGGAAACTCCTGCCAACAAGCAACCGGCAAGCTCTCGACAAGATAGACATACAAATAAATGAAACAATAAACAGATATATATGAAATATATATATATATATATGAAATATATATATATATATATGAAATATATATATATAAATATATATATGAAATATATATATATATATATATATATATATATATATATATATATAAAATAAACCCACATAGGGCCACTGTGGCCAGACCAGAAGACGGTTCCGTTACACCCTGTAACAGAGTAATACAGATAGCAGAATGAACAGATATCTTCCCGTGAAGAAAGAGATATGAGTATTTTTAAAGAAAAGGCTTGTAGCTAATAGCATCATTGGGGCTAGGGGTAGTGGTAGCAGCCAGAGTGTGAATCCATCTCATTTCCCTTTTTAAAATCTTTTTATCATGATTGCCACCTCGAGAGTTCATTGGAATGTGTTCTAATACCAGCATGCATTTGATTTACATGTCGTCCTATAGGTCTCAGCAGTTGGTTACTATTGATGTAATATATATGATCCTTGATTCAACGCCAAAAAGCTTGTTTGATTTTGCCCACGTAGAAACTACCGCATTCTCAAAACATAATGTACACCACGCCCTCCATCTGACAGTTGACGTGGTGTATCGTAGAGTATAATCTTCCGTTTGGCAAATACATTGCATGATTTTCATATATACATGGACAAAAGAGAGCATGAACCACATTGCCAGGTTCCACTCAAGGTGGTGTCTTCCCTGGCTGTCTCAGTAAAATGGCTCTGTATCAATCTGTTCCTAAGTAATCTTGCCCTCCTAAAAGTAATATTGAGTTTAGAACCTGTATATTTGCAAAGGATGGGGTCATTGGTAAGGAGATACCAGTGTTTCTCAAGTATTTTTTCGTATACATGAGTGTTGGCGGTTATAAGTAATAATCATCCTGGTGGTATCTTCCTCATTTTAGTCGGGGTCTCTTACATAGTGTTTCCTGTCTGGTCTGTTTAGATGCTCTTTTGTAAGCCTTTTTAAGCGTTGTCTTTGAGTATCCCCTATTGGACAGTCTCATTCATAATTCAAATAACTCAACACACAGCCATTAATGTCTAAACTGCTGGCAACAAAAGTGAGTACACCTCTAAGTAAAAATGTCCAAATTGGGCCCAAAGTGTCAATATTTTCTGTGGCCACCATTATTTTCCAGCACTGTCTTAACCCTCTTGGACATGGAGTTCACCAGAGCTTCTCAGGTTGCCACTGGAGTCCTCTTCCACTCCTCCATGATGACATCATGGAGCTGGTGGATGTTAGAGACCTTGCGCTCCTCCACCTTCCATTTGAGGATTCCCCACAGATGCTCAATAGGGTTTAGGTCTGGAGACATGCTTGGTCAGTCCATCACCTTTACCCTCGGCTTCTTTAGCAAGGCAGTGGTTGTCTTGGAGGTGTGTTTGGGGTCGTTATCATGTTGTAATAATGCTCTGCGGCCCAGTCTCTGAAGGGAGAGGATCATGCTCTGCTTCAGTATATTACAGTACATGTTGGCATTCATGGTTCCCTCAATGAACTGTAGCTCCCCAGTGCCGGCAGCACTCATGCAGCCCCAGACCATGACACTCCCAACACCATGCTTGACTGTAGGCAAGACACACTTGTCTTTGTACTCCTCAACTGGTACCACCAGTACCAGTTATCTTGATCTCATCAGACCACAGGACACGATTCCAGTAATCCATGTCCCTAGTCTGCTTGTCTTTAGCAAACTGTTTGCGGGCCTTCTTGTGCAGAGGCTTCCTTCTGGGATTACAACTTTGTCACTTTGAATTCTGCACTCCTATTGTTACCATGCTTATGCTTGGTGACACGGTCTACCTTCACCACGTGGTGGGAACACACCTGTTTCTCTAGGTATACTTCGCCCATACCTTCTCATTTAGTCACTGTTTATTGTTTTCATTCACCTTATGTTTTTCATGCTTTGCACATATATTCACCTTTCTAGTCATGCTTTCTAGCATGCAACTTTTCTACCTTCAGCTCCTGGGGGGAACCCTTTGCTGTGATGATTTTTCACAGCATTGAAATTCACCTGTCATCTTGGGTGACCTCTGCCATGTAGTCTTGTTTTTTTTTTTTTTTTTTATTTATCACTGGAAACAGGTCCACAGGAACCGATACAGCGTTAATTAACATTGTAACAGTGTAGTATTAACATTTACACAGATATAATAAAGAAAGCCTTCTTTTGTATATTCCAAAAACATCTTGTGTTGCATCGCTAAATGAGGTTGACGTATTTCAGAGATTCAAAATATGTAATGTCTCCTAGAGTAAGGTGTAGTATAAGTGCTGTCTATGTCTCTCGGCCTGTATCATTATCGTAATATCGTCATCTAGTGAAGATAGATATGAAGTGTCCGTAAAATGTCCCGTTGTGTAACCTGCATCCTTCCATTTTCTCATTTTCTTGCAGAACAGAAGAGAAAAGATAGCCCGTTTTTTTAAAATTACGGGTTAGAAATCGGGGGGGGGGGGAGAATAGAAGGAAAATTGAAGAGAAAAAAGGGGGGGAGGGGGGAGAAAGTATTCGCGAACAAGGAGTCCTCAGTTTGTCCATCCGAGACCACTCGCCAGTCTGTCAATTGGCAATTTAATAGGGGAGATTCCTAAAATTGATTCCAGCCCAGTTTAAGTACCTGGGTCCCCTCTTTGGACGGCTTGTCCCTCCTCTGAGTATTGAAACACGTTCCATAACTGCCATGTCCTGGAGTATGTCTCACTGTTCTGACTCGTGAGAATAGTCTTGTTTTTTTATGTCACTAACGTCCATGTGAGTATACCCTGTGTATAGTATTATATTCTATCCACTTAAATTAAGGTATCTTCTACTATGATTTGGTTGTATTTTTTTTTCTTTTTATAAATAAATTTGTCTGTATACTGACATGGTCTTTCAACAGATGTACACATAAACACACTGCAGCTGTTTCCCGATGAAGTGGGCGCTGTCCCACAAAATGCATAGAGAACACAGCTCCTATTAATGAATAATGCGTTATCTACTACGTTGACACATTGTATGTACATTAGTGAAACCTATGTGTTATCATGACAAAACCAGTGTGGAAGTGTATATATGTTTTTTTTTGTAAACACCAATAAAATTTTGTATTTTTTTTAAATATATTCAATTACTATTTTACTTAGCACCACTCCAAAAAAGTCCCATTGGCAAATTGCATTTTGATGTTCTGGAATATTGGGGACTGCTTGGGTCTAAGCATGAGTGGCCCTTTGCTGTTCTATTCAAATAGTTTGTCTTTTTCATTTTTTTAAGACTTTCTTAACTAATGAACAACTCTGGCAGTGTTAAAGTTTGCCCCAACCCACATTTGTTGTACTGACTGTTCTCAGTACTGCAACAGGTTTTACTTCTTCTTTCTATTTAGATGGACGGGCTAGGGTTCTCAGATAATACTGCTGTCTGTGTTTCCATTGTTGAGTTTTTCCTTCACCTACTATACCTGTAATAACTACAGAGGATGGAAGTCAGAAAAAGTTTCACCAATAGAGACACAAGCATTTAAATCTGACAGTGATCCTAATGCATACCATATACACATTGATAAACAACTGATCAGTAATAAATAAAATTGTTTCAAAGGATCTTTCAGTCTGAAAGATCAGTCCGGTCAACTACAAGATAAAAGTGGTCTCTGCGGCAGATTCGCTTTGAGATCACTTTTATCGGTGGCGGGAGAGGGCCCCCCCTCCCGCCGTTAACCGGAGCCATCGGGAGCAGCGAAGGCAATTCGGTCCTCTCGGTGGCTGTGCATGGAGATGAGTGAGGGGAAGATATGGCCCCCACCTGTCTCCATGACATTGCAAGGCGGAAGTGACGTCAAAACATCACTTCTGCCCATAGCTCCTATAGAGCCATTTTTTTTAAATCATTTTTTAAATGACAATTTTTTTTATTGCATTTTAGTGTAAATATGAGATCTGAGGTCTTTTTGACCCCAGATCTCATATTTAAGAGGTCCCGTCATGCTTTTTTTCTATTACAAGGGATGTTTACATTCCTTGTAATAGGAATAAAAGTAACACATTTTTTTTAAAACAGCGTAAAAATAAAAAATAAAAGGTAAAATAAATGATAATAAAAAAAAATTTAAACGCGCCCCATCCCGCCGAGCTCGCGTGCAGAAGAGAACACATACGTG
This sequence comes from Lithobates clamitans, assembly GCA_037952925.1. NCBI lineage: Eukaryota > Metazoa > Chordata > Amphibia > Anura > Ranidae > Lithobates > Lithobates clamitans. The sequence continues at coordinate 9,766,434 of JBBGZY010000429.1, forward strand.
AGTAGCGACCGCATAGGAAAACGGTGTTCAAACCACACATGTGTGGTATCGCCACGATCGGTACAGCGAGAGCAATAATTCTAGCCCTAGACCTCCTCTGCAACCTGTAGAATTTTTTAAATGTCGCTTATGGAGTTTTTTAAGGGTAAAAGTTTATCGCTATTCCAAGAGCAGGCGCAATTTTGAAGTGTGACCTGTTGGGTATCAATTTACTCGGCGTAACATTATCTTTCACAATATAAAAAAAAATTGGGCTAACTTTACTGCTGTCTTATTTTTTAATTCAAATAAGTGTATTTTTTCCATAAAAAGTGCGCTTGTAAGACCGCCGAGCAAATACTGAGTGACAGAAAGTATTGCAACGACCACCATTTTATTCTCTAGGGTGTTAGAAAAAAAATGTATAATGTTTGGGGTTCTAAGGAATTTTCTAGCAAAAATAAATGTTTTTAACTTGTAAATAACACATCTAAAAAAGAGGCCCAGTCCTTAAGTGGTTAAATTGGTACACAGTGTGGGGGACAGAAGACTTTAAAGACCAAATCAGTTAAACATATTCATACATCAAATCCAAAGAAAATCAAAGTGTTTGTTTTGTTTTCTTTTCCTAGTAAACAGCAACAGGTAGAATACCAGTCTGCAGCAGCATGCTAAAGAGAGGAAATGTTGCTGATGCTCCTTGCATGAGCTAGAGTTTTCCACTCAGCAGAGATCATGATTTTTGTGAACTGGAGTGATCTATCAGGGGGTGTGTTGGACTATTGTGGAGAGACCACTGCTTAATTTAGCTCTGATGTACACTGAATGTATTTACTGAATATAAACTGACATAGTGAAGCTAGAACATGGAGAAATGTCTACCCATGTAATGGTACCGGTAGCCATTTAACCACTTAAGCCCCAAACTATTTGGCTGGCCAAAGACCAGAGCACTTTTTGCGATTCGGCACTGCGACGCTTTAACTGACAATTTTTTATTTTTTGTGCTATAAACAAAAAAAGAGCGACAAATTTGAAAAAACGCAATATTTTTTACTTTTTGCTATATAAAATATCCCCCAAAATATATAAAAAAACATTTTTTTCCCTCAGTTTAGGCTGATACATATGCTTCTACATATTTTTAATAAAATAAATCGCAATAAGCGTATCTTGATTGGTTTGTGCAAAAGTTATAGCATCTACAAAATAGGGGATAGTTTTATGGCTTTTTTGTTATTAATTTTTTTTTTACCAGTAATGGCGGCGATCTGCGATTTTTATCGGGACTGCGACATTATGGCAGACACGTCGGACAATTTTGACACATTTTTGGAACCATTGGCATTTTTACAGCGATCACTGCTATAAAGATGCATTGATTACTGTAAAAATGTCACTGGCAGTGAAGTGGTTAACCACTAGGGGGCAGTGAAGGGTTAAGTGTATCCTAGTATGTGTTCTAACTGAAGGGGGGAGGGGACTGTGCAGGGGAGATGACAGATCGTCTGTTCATACTCTGTATGAACAGACTATCTGTTCTCCCCTCAGAGAACCAGAAACTGTGTGTTTACACACACAGATCCTGGTTCTCGGTGTGCCCCGAGCGATCGCAGGAACCCGGCAGTAATCGCGACCGCCGGGCACTCACATCGGCTCCGTAGGTGAGCAGGGGGGCGTGCGCACGTGCCCCCTAGTGGCCGTCTATGGTACCGACATACCATTACGGCGATTCGCTCAGCCGAGCCATGTTGCCGCAGTACAACTGCGGCGGATGGTCGGCATGCAGTTAAATACACACAACTTGATGTTACTTCATCTGAAATTGGAAAATTAAGCTATAGGTGGATGCTGGTGAGCTAATTCACCTATTGTTTTGTCAAATATACATCAAGTCTGAGATTGCGTAGGCTATATCAGCTGGGCAAATCTAGTGACTCAAGTGAGGAGATCTTGCCAGTACAGTTCATAAGATTTTTAAACTTACCATCATCCACCTAAGACTGTAATATGACTTAATGACTCATTCTTTAATATTTGGAACAAGTGAAACCTCATCCACCATATTTATACTGTTGCATGGGGTTTACAAAATATAGATCTGATTTATTTCTCAAAGCATGTGACGTTTAGGTGAGTTAATCCTCTGTAATGCATGCATACAGTTGATAGCAAGTTATGCCTGTGACATTCTGACACTGGCGCTCAATAGAAAGAAAGTGAAGTGAAAGACTTAGATGACGTTCATTTAATTGGAAAGCCAACTGAGATCTAAGGCAGCTGAAGCAGAGGAAGCACCCTTTCTCTGCACAATGGCATTGGTTGAAGGTTGTATATAAGGTGGCCTTATTAAAGTGACAAGGCAATTTATTTCTATTGAACAGAATGATTCTACTTCATTGATTTACAATAGGAAGGATATAATTTTTCTAGTGTTGGCAAAAAGCTCAAATGTCAAGCTTTTCAAATTGCCACACTTGCCTTGTTTGGGATGAATAATGAATAAGTCACCTTTTGTCTACTGTTAAATATTCTTGAATAAATACAAAGAACATAGGAGGCAGAAATGATTGTCTGATTTATATTTAAAATTAAGATCAACATGGTGATAAATGCGCTCTGAAAAGTAAAATGACTCTGCAGGTAATTGAATCACTCCTTAATTAACAGCACACAATATTAAAATTCAGGAATATATAAAACCTACTTATTGTTCTTTCACAAAATAAAGGTAGTCTGAAATACATAACTTTTCAAGCATACATTCATGTATATGCATACATGTTTTTTTTTTTTAATATGTTTGTATCTTTAAGTTTATAGATGTTCATACACATTTGGGGAACTATGCAGACCTAATAACTGATAACTAATTGATTATCTAATACTTACAAAGACTCAATAATCTATTATACGTCAGCAAGGTAATCCTTTTGTAACTAATGAAAGATCCATTTTCATTTCGCTAACCACTGTAAACTGTTTATAATGGGTATCCGAACCACATATTTATATTTGTACCATATTATTGAATAACCCTTGTTATGAAACATATCAATACTAACTCATATCTTCAAGATTCCTACGTTATATGATATAAAAAAGTTATATATTTTAAAATAACTATCAGCTAAGAATTGAGATGATATAAAACTAACATGAGCTATACAATCATGATATCAATAAAATAAAGAGTTTTAATATTAACAGCAGCAGCTAATGTCTTCACACTTTTTCACTTACATGTCATCAGTAGCATCAGCAGACAGTAATGTCCAGAGTATTCCTTTTACAAAAACTTTAAAACTATACTGTGCACAAATTACTAAAAGTACTACATTTTTGAAAGAAAGCTACATTTTATGGTGACAGTTTGATACTTGTTATCAGGGTATTACTGGACAACACATTTTTTCAGACGTTTTAGCCCCCCGTTCACACCAGTGCGATTTGTCATGCGATTTGGCAGTTCTAAGTCGCACCCGATTGTCGACAATGGAACCATTGAAATTGCCGCGACTCATGTTGCAGCATCTTTGAAAAAGGTTCCAGCACTACTTTTTGCCGATTCCATTGCGACTTTCATATACTTCTCTTAAATTAAGTTGCAAACCACAATAAAATCAGAGCTTTGAAAAAGCGTGATTTCAAATCTGCACTAGGGTGAACCCGGGCTTACTCTATGAAAAACTTTTGGTGATCCCTTCAAACTGAAAACAAATATAATTTCAGAATGATTGTATCATGTAGGAATCATAAAAAATATATAATTAACTTAAAATGACTATAATGTTATTTAGCCTAGGTTCACACTGATGCGATGCGGGAAATGCAGCAAATTCTGTACGTTTCCCGCATTGAAATCGCACTCCGTTCATGCGATCTACTGTGGGTGTCAGTGCGATGCGGTGCGATTCCTGTGCGATGTCCCACACCGCACAAGTGTGAATCAGGGCTTAATCACATAATGTTTCTGACATGCTGCTTGAGTGCAACGGGGCTAAAAGTGTTTTGCTGCTGATTTTTATTTGTACTTGTGTCTGGTGCATCTTGTTGCAGTGTCCAACAATAGTCAGCCAGCACTGACAGATTCCAGTAGGTCTGATACTGTTTTTTCATATTGACAAGCTGGTATAATCTTTCACTGCAGTTGATAACTGAGTGCACCTACATTTTCAGGAAAGAAGTATAAGTCTGAATGCAGAAAATTAATCTTCAGTCACAAGTTGCACTTCATGGTCTTGTATGCTGTAAGAAGTTTGTCAAACAGCTAAATGTAGTTTGGTTCTCTGTAGTTGTCAAGAAAATTTTCAACGACATCCTTGAATGCTTTTCAGGTGATTTTCTCTGGCCCCACAAACTGATATTCAAACCACTTGTCACTGATGACATATTTGATCTGTGGACCAACAAAAATGCCTTCCATAATCTTGACATTAGTTATTTTTGGAAAGATCGGTTTCAAATAATGAAAACCTTCACAATCCTTGTTCAACGCTTTCACAAAATTTTTCATCAGTCCCTGTTTTATGTAAAGCATAGGCAAAAATATCTTTGTTGGTTCAATTAGTGGGTCATAGCCTTTCCACAAGGCATCCATTCACTCTAAGCATGCCCAGATGTACCAGTTTCACAAATGTTATGCCTGGACATGCATGAACTACACAGAGCATCTTATAATGCAAGCAAACTTTCTCTAAAATGGTATGTGATAGGTCAAATTACAGGTTATTTTCATGATTAGCAGCAAAAAAACTATAAAATATATACCAAAAAGTGTTTAGGAAGAGAGATATTTGTTGTCCAGGGTATTTAGAGCTATAACTATATTATAATGCAATCAAACCTGAAGGTCTCCACTACTACTACTTCAGCTGTCGCACTTGTACACCCCCTGTGGACCAGCACAATTTTTACATTTCTTCTTTGGGCCTGTTTATTTAGCGAGAATTTAGTCATTACTTAAGATAATGAAGATATATATATATATATATATATATATATATATATATATATATATATATATATATACAGTATCTCACATAAGTGAGTACACCCCTCATATTTTTAGAAATATTTTATTATAACTTTTCATGTGACAACACTGAAGAAATGACACTTTGCTACAATGTAAAGTAGTGAGTGTACAGCTTGTATAACAGTGTAAATTTGCTGTCCCCTCAAAATAACTCAACACACAACCATTAATGTCTAAACCACTGGCAACAAAGTGAGTACACCCCTAAGTGAAAATGTCCAAATTGGCCCCAAAGTGTCAAAATTGGGCATAGAGTTCACCAGCTTCACAGGTTGCCACTGGAGTCCTCTTCCACTCCTCAGTGATGACATCACGGAGCTACCTCTGCAGCAATGCTGACAGCAACATTTATCTATTTCTCAAAGATAACCTCTAGATATGATGCTGAGCATGTGCACTCAATTTTTTTGGTCGACCATGGCGAGGCCTGTTCTGAGAGGAACCTGTCCTGTTAAACTGCTGTATGGTCTTGGTCGCTGTGCTGCAGCTCAGTTTCAGAGTCTTGGCAATCTTCTCATTTCCTAGGCCATCTTTATGTAGAGCAACAATTCTTTTTTCAGATCCTCAGAGAGTTCTTTGCCATGAGGTGCCATGTTGAATTTCCAGTGACCGGTTTGAGAGAGTGAGAGCGATAACACCAAATTTAACACACCTGCTCCCCATTCACACCTGAGACTTTGTAACACTAATGAGTCACATGACACCGGGGAGGGAAAATGGTTAATTGGGCCCAATTTGGACATTTTCACTTAGGGGTGTACTCGCTTTTCTTGCCAGCGGTTTAGACATGGCTATGTGTTGAGTTATTTTGAGGGGACAGCAAATTTACACTGTTATACAAGCTGTACACTCACTACTTTACATTGTAGCAAAGTGTCATTTCTTCAGTGTTGTCACATGAAAAGATAAAATATTTACAAAAATGTGAGGGGTGTACTCACTTTTGTGAGATACTGTGTATGTATGTACAGTGGGGACGGAAAGTATTCGGACTCCTTCAATTTTTCACTCTTTGTTATATTGCAGCCATTTGCTAAAATCACTTAAGTTCATTTTTTTCCTCATTAATGTACACACAGCACTCCATATTAACAGAAAAACACAGAATTGTTGACGTTTTTGCAGATTTATTAAAAAAGAAAAACTGAAATATCACATGGTCCTAAGTATTTAGACCCTTTGCTCAGTATTTAGTAGAAGCACCCTTTTGAGTCTTTTTGGGAAAGATGCAACAAGTTTTTCACACCAGGATTTGGGGATCCTCAGCCATTCCTCCTTGCAGATCCTCTCTAGTCCTGTCAGGTTGGATGGTAAACGTTGGTGGACAGCCATGTTTATGTCCCTCCAGAGATGCTCAATTGGTTTTAAGTCAGGGCTCTGGCTGGGCCATTCAAGAACAGTCACAGAGTTGTTGTGAAGCCACTCCTTCCTTATTTTAGCTGTGTGCTTAGGGTCATTGTCTTGTTGGAAGGTAAACCTTCGGCCCAGTCTGAGGACCTGAGCACTCTAGAGAAGTTTTTCGTCCAGGATATCCCTGCACTTGGCCGCACTCATCTTTCCCTCGATTGCAACCAGTCGTCCTGTCCCTGCAGCTGAAAAACACCCACACAGCATGATGCTGCCACCACCATACTTCACTGTTGGGACTGTATTGAACAGGTGATGAGCAGTACCTGGTTTTCTCCACACATACCGCTTAGAATTAAGGACAAAAAGTTCTATCTTGGTCTCATCAGACCAAAGAATCTTATTTCTCACCATCTTGTAGCCCTTCAGGTGTTTTTTTAGCAAACTCCATAAGGCCTTCATGTGTCTTGCACTGAGGAGAGGCTTCCGTTGGGCCACTCTGCCATAAAGACCCGACTGGTGGAGGGCTGCAGTGATGGTTGACTTTCTACAACTTTCTCCCATCTCCCGACTGCATCTCTGGAGCTCAGCCACAGTGATCTATGAGTTCTTCTTTACCTCTCTCACCAAGGCTCTTCTCCCCTTATAGCTCAGTTTGGCCGGACGGCCAACTCTAGGAAGGGTTCTGGTCGTCCCAAACATCTTCCATTTATGAATTATGGAGGCCACTGTGCTCTTAGGAACCTTAAGTGCAGCAGAAATTTTTTTGTAACCTTGGCCAGATCTGTGCCTTGCCACAATTCTGTCTCTGAGCTCTTCAGGCAGTTCCTTTGACCTCATGATTTTCATTTGCTCTGACATGGACTGTAAGGTCTTATATAGACAGGTGTGTGGCTTTCCTAATCAAGTCCAATCAGTATAATCAAACACAGCTGGACTCAAATGAAGGTGTAGAACCATCTCAAGGATGATCAGAAGAAATGGATAGCACCTAAGTTAAATATATGAGTGTCACAGCAAAGGGTATGAATACTTAGGACCATGTAATATTTCAGTTTTTCTTTTTTAATTAATCTGAAAAAATGTCAACAATTCTGTGTTTTTCTGCCAATATGGGGTGCTGTGTGTACATTAATGAGGAAAAAAATGAACTTAAATGATTTTAGCAAATGGCTGCAATATAACAAAGAGTGAAAAATTGATATATTTATATGATATATATAATATATATATATATATATATATATATATATATATATATATATATATTGTCTTGCAAAAAATATTTTATTTTCAATGTAAATCAGAGACATAAACTAATAACAAAACGGGAAAAAAATACATTAAAATTATGATTTTAGTACAAAACATTGCAGAGCTAGTTACAAATGAACTAAAGGAAAAATAATGATATTGCTAAAAAAAAAAAAAAAAAAAAGTTCAAATATTAATAAGTAGAAAAATAGAAATAAAAAAAAAGCAATCAGCAGAAAAAAGAATAGCTATGGGGAGAAGGAGAAGCGTGAGTTAATTAGGGCAAAGTAGAGTAAACTAAGGGTTAACAAGTGATTAAAAAGGCAATCATTTTTAAAAGGCAAAAAAACCCCACAAACTTTTTTGTAGCTTGCCTACATGCTTTATTTGCCATCATATACAGATAAAGACGCATCTCTTTGATATACAAATGAATGGAACAGAGTAAATACATAGGTAAGACTGTTAGTTCGTAGCTCTCTATCTCACATGTAAACATCCCTTCCCTTTTTAAACAGCAGCTGGTGAATTTACGCAGCAACTCCCAACTGTCATTTTGACAGCCAAGAATTGCTGGCAAATGTGAGGGTAGGAGCAACAACGGGAAGAAGGGCAGATCATACTACACACGTTCTGTGTATTTCAATCATTTTTGGGATGGGACATGTATAGCACACCCAATGTCTACAAATGGTTAATGGTCAGTGGTGGCATTTGATGACAATTTACAATGTAATATAGTTACATAATTGGTAAGGTTTAATAAAGACACACGTTTACCCAGTTCAATTTATATACCGGTATGTGTGTGTTTGTGGTATGCATACATATTGCTACAGATTCCTATACCCTTGTACATTGTCTTCGCTGAGAAACTCATTTTTATGTGACGCTAACTATGCTCTCAGCTGGTACCACTTACTGGGAAAGGTAGTTCAACATTTTTACTGCTTTGACAGTAAAGAAGCCCTTTCTTCAGAGTCCTTAGAATAAACAGTTTTTTCCAAATATTGTAGCCATCATTGAAAAATCAATATATTGGATCACCTCTTTTCTATGGGGAATATGATATATTTCTTTAATCTCTCCTCATAAACCAGTAGTACGCTCCATTATCCACTTAAAGTGATTGTAAAGCCTAAACATTTTTTATCTTAATGCATTCCTTGTATTAAGGTAAAAAATGTTTAGGTGTTAGCATCACCCCCTTAGCCCCCTTTACTTACATGAGCCCTAATTTGATCCAGCGCTGTGCACGTCTGCAGGTCTTCTCTTCCCTCACTTCCGGGTCTCACTGGCTTTGCTGGAGCTATGGGAGCCATTGGCTCCCAGTCCTCTCAATCACAGCCAGTGACAAGGGACGAGTCCCGCTGTCTGTGTCAATGGACGCAGGATTGCCCCCATGGAAAGCAGCTTTCCATGGGGCACTGGACAGAAAGGTCGGGCCAGGAGCACCAGCGGGGGACCCGAATAGAGGAGGTTCACGGCCGCTCTGTGCAATGGTAAGTATAGACATGTTTGTTATTAAAAAATAAATAAAAATGACCTTTACAACCCCTTTAAGGATTCCTACAAAAAAAATTGTGATTCGCTTACTCAGAGTCTAAAGTATGTACCAGGTAAAGGATAAAATCCTCCACTCTATAGATTTAAAACCAGAACAATCCATAGGAACATGCTCTTACAATATTTTAATATACAGGGGATTGAGCTATTTATTCCGAAGATCCAATGTCTGCATTGGTAGAGGGGGCCTCATTCCAAATATCCCACACTTTGTGAAAATTTTTTAGGGCATCTCCTTGATAGGTATGTGGCTTTGTATAAGGGTAGCTGAGAGTTAATTAGACAGTCAACCTTTCTAAATCTACTACACTGCGTATTAACATACCCCTAGCCCATCGGGAACAACTCAGAACACCTTTTCTCTTTACATGGTCAGAAAAATCAATTTCTTACTTAGGAATAACTTTAACACCTTCTATCTACACTTCTATCCTATTCTATCTATCTATTTTTAGGTAGAGGGACAGCCATAAAAATGAATAAATTCCCAAAGTTATTATACCTGTTCAGAGCTTTACCTATTACAAATCACAATTACTTTTGGATGGCCTCCCAAGGGAACTCATTAATATATCTGGTTAGGTAAACAACCAAGATTCTCCAAACGTGCCCTCTATACTTCCCAATCTTTAGGAGGTTTAGGCCTTCCCCGGTGTTGGTTATACTATCTGGCCACCAGATTCACGCAGTTGGCTCAGTGGAACATAGTGAACGCTAAAGTTTCCTGCATTAATTTAGAATCTAGCTCCATTAGCTCTTATTACCTTCCAGGTTTGTTCTGATCATCCTGGGTCTCAAATGATTTTAGCTCCTTTTAACTCATTGGTGGCACAGTCCCTCCATACCTGGGGCCTCTATAAATATAAATACCACCTGGTCTCCTCAGTCTCCCCCTTTGACCTCTTTAGGGGATTCAAGATTCTATTCTGCCTTTCCCTCATCTGGCAGCTTCTTTTGGTGGAAGGCAAAACATTAATTACTCTTACTGCTCTTCTAAAGAACGCTTAATTTATTACGTATACCCACCTTCAAACCCTTACAGAGATTCCACATCAAGAAAGGCTCTGATATCTTTAAATCAGACCTTTTTTTGCAAGTCCTACTCTAGAGGAAAGGGTCTCATTTCTACTTTATATGGTCTTTTATTAGCTAATCCTCAGATTACTGCATATGTTAAAGTGGGAACAGGATAGGTGCAATATTCTTTGGAAGACTGGAATACTATGATTGTAAACTTTATAAGTTTACCCGATCTCTATCAGTAAGGTAAACAGCCCTTAAGGTGTTAACCAGGTGGTATTACGCACCAACAAAATGCTATTCTATGTTTCCAGAGGCTCCTGATTCTTGATTTTGTGGCTGTGCCTCTCTTGGTTCTTTCCTACATATATTCTGCATCTGGGAGAGACTAAAGCCTTCGTGGCATGACATTTCAGAGATTTCCTCTCAGATAATGAGATGCTCTATTACCCTTACTATGCCTGATGAAGGGGCCCTGCATGGCTCCCGAAACATTGCATTATGTTACCATTTGACCACAAAAATAAAGCTTTGAACCCACTTGAAATCCTTAATGTGCTAGTGTCATTTCTTCACTTACTATGCCTATGTATGTGTTTGCTCCAATACCTGACATACCTCCATACTATTTATGTAGTCACATTTTGGGCAATGGCCTTACTTTAGGCAATAGCCTTAAATTGGAAGGCCCCTACAATCCTTTTTGCACAAATTAGGGATAGAATATATAATAGCTATAATGCTGATGCAGAGAATCTTCCACAGCCTTTGTGATAAAATGCCTAGTTTCTCTGAAAAATGGGATATATGGTCTTCCATTAGAAGCCTATTTTTAGACATATTCTACGTATGATCTCTATTGAAATGTACTATTCTGACTATTTTTGGATACACTTTTGTTTTTATTCTAACTTTGGTTATTTATATTTCTTATTTTTTTTGATATCCTATGCATTCGACATATTTTTGTTACCATTTTGTAAGGTCTCTTTGGATATGCACTGAGTATACAATTGTATGCTGCTATTGAAAAAAACTATTTGTAAACAAAGAAAAACACCCCACTAGCATTTCTAGCCACAGCCATCACACGAGGCAGACTCCGCTTCCACGGAGTCCACCTCAGTCCGCCAGCTCAGCGGGAGATCTCTCCTTTGATCTCCGCTGAGTTGGCGGATGACAGGTCCCTCTCTGCTCACTGTCTGATAAGGTCTCCAAGTCTGATCTTGCCCCTAGGTATTCCTGCACCATGTAAATCAGATGCTGGTGATGGTTGCTGGAACTGATCAGACCTTGGGGCTGCGGACTAAAGAATTGTCTGGACGAATCGGTCAGACGGCCACCTTCTCACCGCTCCTTCTGTGACTGACCGAAGCCTCAGCAACACGTTGTCCAGGAGGACCAGAAAATTGTAACCTCCCAGGCTCTGAAAACGCATTGCACAAACCTTTCTGCATGGCCTCCCGAAGATGTTTCATCCTCTGCTCCCTCTGTGAAGGCTGGATAAGTTCCGCAACCTTACCCTTGTAGCGTTGATCAAGAAGGGTTGCCAGCCAGTAATGATCCCTCTCACTGATACCACGAATCCGAGGGTCCTTTCGCAGGCTTTGCAGGATCAGGGAGGCCATTCAGCGAAGGTTTTCTGAGGAATTCGATCGGAGTCCTCTGGGTCACTAAGGATAACATGATCCACAGCCACCTCCTCCCAGCCTCGTGTATTTAAAAACGTACACCAGGAATGGCCTGCAGTCAGATATAGGCTTGGCTAGACTAGAATGCAGTGGATATATATGTAGGAGACTGTATATATATTTTATACACTGCAGCTCAGTGAATCACCTGCCTGCCTGAAAGTATATTTGAAAACGTACACCAGGAATGGCCTGCAGTCAGATATAGGCTTGGCTAGACTGAAATGCAGTGGATATATATATGTAGGAGACTGTATATATATTTTATGCACTGCAGCTCACTGAATCACCTGCCTGCCTCACAGTATGTTAGAAAAAGTACAACAGGAACAGCCTGCAGTCAGATCTAGCTACACTGGATACAGTGTGTATATATATATATACATTACACAGAACACACTACACAGGGCCGACATGCAGGCGTCCTTATATAGTGTGGGGCGTGCATTTAACCCCCTGAGCCATAATTGGCCAAAGGCACCCTGCATTTGTTAAAATTTAGGCTACTTTCACACTCAGGTGCTTTGCAGGCGCTATAACGCTAAAAATGGCGCCTGCAAAGTGCCTTGAAAGAGCCCCTCCTCTCACACCAATGTGAAAGCCCAAGGGCGCTGGCAGGACGGTAAAAAAGGTCCTGCAAGCCGCATCTTTGCAGCTCTATTCCACTCCTAAAGCACCCTTGCCCATTGAAATCAATGGGCAGCACCGCCAAACTGCCCTTTAACCCGGTTTTAACCCTTTTTCGGCCGCTAGTGGCCAAAATCCTTCGCAAAAACGACGGTAAAGCGCTGCTAAAATTAGTGGTTCTCTACCGCCGACGCCCCCTAATGTCCCAGTGTGAAAGTAGCCTAAGTGTTCATTTCATAACATGAGACGTAACATGTCTCTCTTTACTGTAACTGCAAACTTAATTTCCACACCTGCAATCAGCTCCATGTTGTTTGAAATGAGTAAATCCAACAGATAATTTTTTCTAGTTGGGGATTCCACCATTTGATGTATGAAATTTTTCTTAAATAAGTTCAAAAGTGTTGAGCTTCAGTTGTACATTTTTTTGCGAGGTTGCGAGCACTGAACTTATTCTCTCTGGAGAAGAGGCGCTTGAGAGGGGATATGATTTCAATTTACAAATACCGGACTGGTGACCCCACAATAGGGATAAAACTTTTTCGCAGAAGAGAGTTTAACAAGACTCGTGGCCACTCATTAAAATTAGAAGAAAATAGGTTTAACCTTAAACTACGTAGAGGGTTCATTACTGTAAGAGCGGCAAGGATGTGGAATTCCCTTCCACAGGCGGTGGTCTCAGCGGGGAGCATTGATCTTCATTGAGCTTCAAGAAACTATTAGATAAGCACCTGAATGACCACAACATACAGGGATATACAATGCAATACTGACACATAATCACACACATATTTTGGACTTGATGGACTTGTGTCTTTTTTCAACCTCACCTACTATGTAACTATGTAATATGTAAAAATGCTCTGATTGCTGGCAGGAGCGTATCACCCAACTACTAAAGACTATACTTTTTATTCCCACCTGCACAACCTGTTCTCTTGCATCAACCTCATTTTCATGTCATACGCGATGCTTACCTTGGTGGTAGACGTGTCTTTTACCGGTTCCATAGACAGACCATTCAGTGGTGCATCTTACACTTCCCTCTCTGCTGTCTACAGGGACTGATCCCACATGGTCTCTAAACAAATCCCTACTCTCTTATAATCCTCAAACCTTTTTCTCATCTCACATCATGGATTATTTAACACATAATGGGACCCCTGATGTCTCAGTTCTCACCCTATGGAAAGTCCACAAGATCATTATATGCGGTCATTGCATACGGCTAGCATCCTTGCTTTAAAAGTAATTTAGATCCCAGCTCATCCACTTGGAATGTGATTACTGAACGAAGGCATGTACCTTTCAATTTGACGCTTCAAGGGCCCGGAAACTGGACGTATACTATGCAAAATGAGCACTCAACCTCCCTTTGAAAGATCAAGCAGTAAAAGCTATTTTTCGCACTAAGCAAACGTTTTATATTAAAGTTAACAAGCCAGACTTCTTACTGGTGTCATTTGGCCATGCCATACAAACCATGCAAACGTACAATGGCAATGCGGCTAAAATTACTACATTTTTCAGGCAACACCTGACTGAACTGTATAGCTTTACTATCACCTTTGAAACCGCAGGTAATCTTTTTACGTGACTGTCCCTGTCCACTATACCTAGGCCTTTTCATCAAACTCTGGATGTTCTGATCACCAATAAGGAGGTAATAGAGACTACCAAAAAACAAAAATTGCATAAAAGGCTGGGGCCAGAGGGGTTTTCGGCTTCCTATTATAAATGTTTTTTGGACATTCTCCCACATCTTTTTGAACAAGCATATAATTACCTCCAGGACAAATATCCCTTTGCCCTGAATCTCAGGTAGCAGCATTCTCAATGAAGCAGAACACAGGCGTGTGGTTGGTGAAGCTTCCGAAGTATTTGACACAGCAGTGGACGAAGGCAACAGGAATAGGTGAAGTGGGAAAGCTTAGGATTGCCAAAAACAAAGGAAAGACGGAGGTGACTTTTACTCTGAATGAAGAACTTGCCAGCATTCAGGATATAGGAGGCAAACCAGCCCCATCCTTTGTTACTGCACCAAGGGAGCATCCTTTTCAGTTACAGAGCATGTGAGGGCAGACACTAACAGTATTTACTAAGAGCTTAACAGGTCAATCTGAGGAAAAATCAGAAAATAGGACAACTGCTCTGGAGTTTGGTTGTCCTGCACTTGGTATTTTGAAATTGGGATTGCTTATCAAGAAATTCCCTGAAAAATCGCAGGGAATGCACTGAATGTGCATTCCCTTCAATTCCCTGCGATTTCGCACATTAGTTGTAAAGCACCTTTTTTTTTTTTTTTTTTTTTTTTTAATATATGGACTGTATTTAGTTGTGAAACACTTTTTTTATATGGACTATAAGTTTTTGTCACCTATTATGGGTCTCTGTTTGTGAGTGCTGTATTTATATATTTTGTCACTTTTTACCATATTGTAGCACCATTGAAGATATCACACATTGGTGGACATTTGACAAATGGACTTATTATTAGAGCTGCATTGTCTTTTTTATATTCTCAAAGCCGAACTGCGACGACACCAACTAGTTAAATCACAGACCAATATCTTTTAAACATTGACATTAAAGTCCTAGCCATGATTTTGGCTACCAGGCTGAATCAAGGCATTGGAGGCCTCATTCATCAAGACTAAGCGGGGTTTATGCCCATTAAGCAGGCTAGCGACAGCATCCGCAAGGTTGCTCTTCTAATTGAGGCATTAAAATGAAGGAAGATCCCACATGCTTTTTCATTTGGTATACAGAAGGCCTTTGACACTGTGTCTTGGCCCTATATGTTTTATATAGTAGAGAAATGGGGCTTGGAGCCAAGTTATGCAGTTACATTAAATACGCAGGGTTTAAATCTTCCACCTACCCTATTATGCAGGGTATTAGGTAGGGCTGTCCCCAGTTTTGTTTGCTTTGGCGAACCCCTGGAACACTTAATATGGAACTCCCCAGATGTCTCTGGCTTAACGTCAGGTACGCGCCAATTCCAGTTTAGTCTCTTTGCAAATTATGTGATCCTAATGACCAGTTTTTGCTTGATTAACATGCAATCCAGAAAGTAAATGAAAGTTGAAAACCCTGAACATTTCTCTACCCACTACACAAGTCCACACTCTTTTGTGTGGAACTGTGGATATCCACATACTGTACCTTCTACCAAACTTTGACCACAGATTAATGGACTTCTAATGTTTGCTGTACCACGCTCGGGCACATAAATGGCGCAGTTCACCCCTGGTTGGCTCTCTTCTTCCCTCACTTCAACTGCTCTCCTGTTTGACTGCTCTCTCTACCCCCCATTTTCACACCCCTTGCTGATCTTCTATCTTTACACTTTGAAACTCTCTTGCTCCAAATAAAAACATCAAAATTCTCAGTGCCTACCTACTCAGTGCCTATTTTGCCACCGTTGCTTTTACTTTTTAGGGGTGGTATGTTCACATTACCACACTATTAAGTACTACAATTTCATGTGTGTTGCTCTTTTGTCAATGTTCATCATTTATTAAAAATCAATAAAATATGTATTAAATGGAAAGCAGTCGAATCGCCTCCTCATTCCTTATGTTATTTTCCCTTTTGGTATGTTAGTCTAAAAGGGTATGTCAATTCATTTTTTGTTATCTTTGTCCCATTAGATAGACTTCCCTCCACTCCCTGTCCCTGAGGCACAACAGGAAGTGATTGTAAATTTCCACAAATTGAAGGGAATTACCCTCTTAGACGGTTGTCATCAGTTGTTTCCCTGGAAGATTTCTTCCCATCTTGTACTCTGGTTGCAATTGTAAAAATGTAAATTTCTTTTCTTTTTCAATAACAGTAGTCACCAGGACAAATGGTATATTATAGAGAGAGTAATCTACCTAGGGGACACAGACAGCTAAAATACCCCACAGGGTTTTAAATGTTGCCTACGCTATCCCAAAGTAAAAAAAAAGTTTTAGCTTTAGATATACTTCTACCTAACCCCACAAATGAATCCCTAATCTGTCCCATTGCAATTAACCTTATTCTAACCTTAAATTTACAACCTCAATGTTTAAAGCTGAACTTGAGACTAATAAAAAGATACAAATGAGTGTAGCTCTGTATCAATTAACACATTCTTAAATTCATTTTTTCATGCATGCAGTGTAGGTACCTGAACTTGACTTTGTATTAGCCTCTTGCAATCCCTGCATAACAGATCTTAAGCTGGGAGAGGGAGACACAGCACAAGGAGCCAAGCATTTGTGCTGCAGTGCAAAAAGCATACCATATAAAATCTCTGACCGATTGTAAGCCCTTCTTGCATTGCTGCGCATCAACTTCCTTTTTTGTTGAGCACGCTTCTGGCTTCATGTCACATCTCTTTTAGGACTACTTGTCTTGTCATGCATTGCGGTAGTGCGCATGCGCATCACCTCACTTTAATAAAAGCTGCCTCGAGGATGAGCAGCATCCTCATCAGCTACTGTAGAGTCCTTGGCAACAGCTCCTCCTACCAGGCACTCCCATACCCGCCTCCCCAGCACACATCATCTTCTTTCTAGGCACGTCCATGAGGCGATGCTGTTGTTCTGAGCTCCAGAGCCTATTTCTATCTAGAGGTAGTGGAAGTGGAGCTGCAGCAATTCTCTAATGCCTGGGCCCCTATGTGCATGGGTGCAGGCAGAGTTCCAACACAGAATAATGTAGTCCTCTGGCTGGAAGCACGCACACACAGGTGCCCCTATTGGATTAATGCTGCTGAGGGGGCACCCGACAGAGGTGACTACAGTAAGTGGCACAAATAAAGCCAGAAACGAAATATAAAGACACATCTTTGAAACAACAGGTTAGACTTTTGAATGCTATTGTTAATGAAAACACTGTATAAAAGATGAGAGTTGTTTAAAATTACTTTAAGTCCAAAGTTTCAATTAAACTATGCCTAAAAACAATAAGATCTACTTTGCTGCCTCTTTAGCTCATTCATAGTGCTGTGGAAATTCCTTATCGTGTATTAAATGTTTATATGTAAAGTAAAGATTATACGAGGTCTTTCTGGAAAATATCCAGCCTTTGTTAATATAATGAGAATGGTTTGCACAACATCAATGTAACCTGGCAGCCAAGGAGAGTGGACTAAAATGCGCATGCATGAACAACTTCACTGTTCTAGTCAGTGGGGGCGCTAGAAGCCATTAAATGAGCATGTGCATTGTATGGCCATCACATTCAAAATAAAATCAATGAATCTACATCAAATTTTGTATTAAGCTTGAACATTCCTACACGAAAACTATTTGCATAATTCTGAAGTCTTTCAGAGATGATGCAATGAGTGCAGCGCTGCTTCAAAGATGGTCGGGAATCTGTTGAAAGTGATCCATGTTCTGGAATGCCTGCAACAAAGTTGAACACGTACGGGTATGCACTCAATAAAGACTGGCGACTGACAGTATAAGAACTAGAAGCTGATCTGAGGATTCCAAAAATGACCGTGTCCGAGATTTTGATGCAGGGTCTTGGCACGAAATGTGTCATGGCAAATATTGTTCTGCAGCTTCTACTACCTATGTCCTATGTACAATGTTTCTTGTATCTTCTTCAATAAATGTCTCTATTTTTCATATTACATGGCTGGGTACTTTCTGGACATACCTTGTATACACTGTCGATATTTACATAAATATACAAAATAAGGAGCTTAAAAGTTTTAAACTAAAAAATTCAACTAAAATAAAATTGATTCAAAACTTTTACAGTTTTCCTATAACACTTAGAAGTCACTAATTAACCAATTGCTGCCTGGCCACAGTACATTTACTGCAACAGGGCAACATGGATAGGCTGTATCACGTATATATACAGCATCGAGCTGAGGGCGCATGCGGCAGCCGGGGTAATCATGTGATCACTATGCGATCACTTGATCACAATGTCAATAAAGCTGTTATGAAAACATTTCATTTATATCAGCCGTGATTCCTATAGTGATGCTGTGATTGGATAGTGATGCTGTGATTGGCCCACAGCTATGGTACTTACTGTAGGACAATCACAGCACACTGTACCATGTGATAGGTGTGGGCCAATCACAGCACAATAGTAATCACAGCTGTTATCAGTGTAACCCATTCATAACAGTTTAAAACTTCACTGTTACAGTGTTTATCACTGTAACAACAAAGTGTAAAAGAAGAAAAAACCTTCACCCTCCCCCACAGTGTCACTATTTACACTTATTGGATTTTTTTTTTTACCAAAGATATGTAGAAAAATAAATGTTGGCCTACATTTATGAAGACATTTGATTTTATTGGATATGTTTTATAACAGAAGGTAGAAAATATTGCTTTTTCTCAATTTAATTTTTTTCCGCTTATATAACAAAAAGTAAAAAACCCAGTGGTGATCAAATACCACCAAACGAAAGCTCTATTCGTGTACAATGTGGCATGGCCACGCAATTGTCAGTTAAACGTAGCACAGTGCTGAAAAGCAAAAAAAAAGCAAAAAATGACCTGGTCATGAATGGGGTAAAACCTTTCAGAAGCCAAGTGGTTAATATTGTGTCAGGGCTGGGCTTAGCCCTTCCTTCTCTGAGCTGGCCGCTCAGCTGTCGGCTAATTGCCAGCTCCCATCTCTCTCCACAGTTACCCAGCTGTTGTTGATTCTGCTCGTCAGTTCTGCCTACTTAAAGTCGTCCAGCTCACTTGATCTCTGCCTTTGCCAACATCACAGAGACTTTCTCCTGCGTTCCTGTTGAAGACTTGCTCGGCTGACGTTCCTTCTTGCTCCTGATCCTGCTTGCTGTACTACTACGTTTATCTCTGGCTCTCTGACATTTGCTTGGCTGACTACCCGATCCGGTTACTAAACTCTGGCTTGTTTTCACTACGCTTACTCTGTTTACCTTATTATTATTAATATTAAATAAGTGTGATTTAACTATACTTCTGTCTCGGTCTGATTCATGGTTACTGATAGTAGGCGAAGGCCATAAATTCAGAAGATACAGTCAATCCACTTGTTTGTAATATTTTTTCCAGATTGGATGAGCAAGATCACAGCATGGAGCATTTGGCCATAGTGTTACAAATGCTCCTGAGTCGCACGGCTCACCTGGAAACTCCCACTGTGGCTGCTCTGGTACAACCTGAGTTGCAGGCCGTCCCTGCTGCTGCCAGTCTCTGTGCAGGTACCTATAAGATGTCTGGTTCCACTCCACTTCTCCAGCGATTTGGGGGCGATCCAGTTCAATGCAGAGGGTTTCTTAACCAGGTTGAGATTCACTTTGAGATGCTGCCCCAGGCGTTTCCCACGGACAGAAACAAAGTAGGGTTCGTAATATCTTTGCTTTCTGAGAGAGCCTTGGCCTGGGCAAACCCTCTATGGGAGACGCAAAAAAACTTGTCTTGAGTTACCCTGAGTTTGTGGCCTCCTTTAAAAGGGTATTTGACATTCCCGCACAGTCCGCTTCTGCTGCCAAGTGCCTCATGTCCCTCATACAGAGTACGAATACTGTTGCCGACTAAGCCATTGAATTCCATACTCTGGCAGCAGAGGTTGCTTGGAACAATGAGGCCCTCGTGGCTGCTTTTTCTCATGGTCTCTCGGTTTCCATCAAGGATGAGATAGCAGCCCGAGATATATCCACTGAGCTGGAAAGGTTAATCACGTTTGCCATCCTCATTGACACCAGACTCAGAGAAAGACTCTCTTTTAAGGAGCGCTTGCGGAAGCCTCCTGTACGTTTGCCTCCAAGCTTTGCAGTCCCACCCGTGCCTCCCTCACCTCCCATGCCTCCTGGTACCGAGTCGGTCAGTGAAGATGAACCCATGCACTTCGGTCACCCTTTCTTGGGCTGAGTCGTCCATCGAGATACAGGCTCTAATCGACTCTGGGGCTGCAGGCCTGTTCATTAATGCTGCCTTTGTATCGCAGCACTCGATTCTGCTGCAGCTGCGTGACACTCCACTTGCCATTGAGGCTCTTGACGGGAGACCTCTACAGCCTGCCCTTGTGACTCATGAGACGGTTCCGTTGTCCATGGCCGTAGGGGCTCTTCACCATGAGATAATCCAATTCCAAGTGATTTCATCACCTAGGTTTTCGCTGGTTATTGGTTATCCTTGGTTACAGAGGCACAGCCCCTCTTTTGATTGGCTCAGTGCTGAGGTTCTCTCCTGGTCACCACAATGCAGTGAGACATGCTTCCAGAAGGTACCAAAGGTCCTGTGCACCTCTTCACTCTCCTCTCTGCCGAAGGAGTACCGCGATTTTAGCGATGTCTTTGACAAAGGTCAAGCCGGTAGTTTGCCTCCACACCAGTCTTATGATTGCGCAATTGACCTTCAACCTGGTGCCATATCCCCTCGTGGCCGGGTTTACTCTTTGTCAGTCTTGGAGTTATAAGGCCATGGAGGAGTATGTTGCAGACGCACTTTCTCGAGGTTTCATCTGCAAATCCTCGTCATCTGCTGGTGCTGGTTTCTTCTTTGTTAAGAAGAAGAGCGGTGAACTGAGACCTTGTATTTATTATAGGAGTCTCAATCGTTTCACGATTAAGAATGCCTACCCATGTCAGTTGATTACAGAGTTATTTGACCGCCTCATGGGAGCAACGGTTTTCATGAAGCTTGATTTGAGAAGGGCATACAGTCTCCTGCGGATCACGGAGGGCGACAAGTGGAAAACTGTGTTTAATTCAAGAACAGGCCATTATGAGTACCTCGCCTTTGTAACGCCCTGGCAGTTTTAGAGGAATTTATTACGATGTCCTTCGAGATTTGTTGCAGTTATGTGTGGTGGTTTATCTCGATGATATCCTCATATTTTCCAAGTCCCTGGAGAGCCACCACACAGATGTCTGTCGTGTGCTTCAGAAACTAAGAGAAAACAATCTCTATTGTAAACTGGAGAAGTGCGAGTTCCATCGTGAACAGGTTAAATTCCTGGGCCATGTCATTTCCACTGCTTGTTTTTCGATGGACCCAGAAAAACTTTCAGCAGTCCTACAGTGGCCCCGACCCGTGGGTTTACGTCCTCTGCAGCGTTTCCTGGGCTTTGCCAACTAATATCGGAAGTTTATTAGTAACTTCTCGTCTCTGGTCAAGCCCCTGACAGACATGACCAGAAAGGACGGTAACCCACAGAGTTGGTCTCCGGAGTCCATTAAGGTCTTTGAGAGTCTCAAGACTGCCTTTGTTTCTGTTCCTGTGTTGGCACATCCTGATCCTATGCGGCCTTTTATCATTGAATTTGATGCTTCTGAGACTGGAGTTGGCGCCCTTCTGTCTCAACGTTCTAACTCTGAGAGCACTATGCATCCGTGTGGCTACTTTTCCAAGACATTGTCACCTACAGAGTGCAATTATGAAATTGGTGATAGAGAGCTGTTGGCGATCATTTTAGCCCTGAAAGAATGGAGACAACTCCTTGAAGATACCACTGTGCCGGTTCTCATTCTTACTGACCATAAGAATCTCACATTCTTGTCTGAGGCTAAGCACCTCTCTCCCAGAAGGGTGCGATGGACTCTTTTCTTGTTGAGTTTTAATTACATTGTCTCATTCTTACCCGGTACTATGAATGTAAGGGCTGACGCCTTGTCACAACAATTTTCCTCTACTTCCAAGTTGGAGTCGGTTCTGGTTCCTGTGATTCCTCCTGATTGTATTCTGGCTACGGTTCACACCAGTCTGACTTCTCCTTTGGGTGACAGAATTCTTGCTGCTCAGGTCCATGCTCCTCCTGAGAAACCTTGTGACTGCTGCTTTGTCCCAGAGAGTCTCCGTACTGCCATGCTCCAGACTTACCATTCTCCAAAGGCAGCTGGCCACCCTGATAAGAATCAACTCGTTTGGGCCATTTCCCAACAATTCTGGTGGCCTAGTCTGCGTGCTGATGTAACTGCCTTTGTAGCTGCCTGTTCTGTGTGTGCTCAGAGTAAGACTCCACAACACCTTCCAGTGGGCCTCCTACAACCCATACCCAATGTAGAGAGGCCCTGGACTCTGTTATCCTTATGTTGGTTGACTGGTTCTCAAAGATGGGTCATTGTATTCCACTTAAGAAGTTGCCCACTTCTAAGGAACTGGCTTCCATTTTTGCTTGGGAGATATTTTGCTTACATGGGTTACCCAAGGCGATTGTCTCGGACAGGGGTAGTCAGTTTGTCTCCCTGTTCTGGCAAGCCTTTTATGCACAGTTGGGAATCCAGCTTGCTTTCTCCTCTTCGTATAACCCGCAGTCTAATGGGGCCGCAGAACGAGCCAATCAGTCCTTGGAGCAATTCTTACCTATTACCATGGGCAGAGTTTTCTCACGGCAGTGCCTTGAACTCTGCTTCCTGATTATCCCCGTTTATGGCGAATTATGGTTTCCAACCTTCCATGTTGCCTGACTCGTTTGTTCCACAGAGTATTTCTGCGTTAGAGAAGCATCTCCGTGGTCTTCGATCCACTTGGGCACAAGTTCAGGAGGCTTTGCAACATGCTAACGTTAGGTACAGACTCCATGCTGACCGCAGACGCCTGCCTGCACCTTCCTACCAGGTTGGGGACAGAGTCTGGCTGTCGTCTCGCAACCTCCGACTTCATGTTCCTTCTTTGAAGTTCGCACCTCGGTTTATTGGGCATTTCCGTATCCTTCATGTGCAAGTGTATCCTTCATGTGCAATGAACTGGAAACGGCAATAGAGAAAACCCCCCCAACCCGCAAACTGATATATGAATGAACAGAGAAACCAAATGTATCTCCAGCAAAAAAGCATATAAAACTATGGGAATATAAAAACATTAAAACTTAGGGAATATAAAATCATATAAAAATAGGTACATGGAAGGAGCCACAATGGTAGATATATATATTTATATCAAAGTCGTGTGTGTGCAGGAAGGGAGTCCAAAGGTCCAAAGAACCAAGACAATAAGTCCACATGTAGGGCTGTCTTCACCGGGAACTGAAACCAAATTCCAAATCCTGAGGAAAAACAAAAGAGAGAGGCGCCTCTGGGTGTAGACTTAAAACAATTTATTAATAAAAATTAGTATCAATCACACTCACATTTAGGATGTCATCAGAGGGCATGTGAATGTGAAATATCCGTTATAGGAAGTGTCATCCATCATGGGAAGTACCATCAGATCAGTCATAAAGCTCCTATCAGCTGGCTGGATGCTCTGCCTGCGTGTGGCGAGACACTGCTGTGATGTGATGCCGGCCGCAGTGGTGACAGGAACCAGAATGAGGCTCGGAGCGCAGGTGGATAGCCGGCCGAGGAGAGATGATGTCACGGGTCAAGGGACGCATTTACTGGGCGTACGGGCTGCGATGACGTGACAGCCGCGCCCCTTCAGGCTGTGGATGGATGGGACAGGAGGCCATAAGAATAAAATATAGGGGGAGGGGCTAGGACGAAAAATACTGTGGTTGGTCCAGACGAAAAAAAGGGGGGCATTGGTGACGAACAAACTAGGGGAGTGGCCACAGCAATAGTGTCAAAGGAAGTATTACCAGAAGTGTCAGCAATGGGGTATAGAATAATAAGCGATGGTCAGTAGCACAGGTGAAACGAATGTAAATATATAAAAATGTCGAATCATAAAGAGAGAAAATGGAAAATTAAATTATATATATTGGGATGAATACCTAAAATGTTATTTGTAGACAATAAATAATTCTAATGAGTGTAGGAGAGGGACAAAGGAGGTATTACATGTGTCTCTATCACATGTAAAACAGGCCCCATGCAAGCACATAGTGTGAAGAGCAGAAGATACTGGGATGGTGGCAACAGGAGGATTCTCTTTTGGGGTAACCATGAGTAGGCAGGAGGAGGAACAGGAGGAACCCCAAGTCAAGATCTGTTCAGCAGTCCAGTCAACATGTGGAGAATGGAGCCGTAACCAAGGAAGACCTAATATGATAGGAGACAAAGCCTTAGGTAAGACAAGGAAGGATATCCACTCCTGGTGGAGTGTCTCTACCGACATCCTAACAGGGAGGGTCTGGAAGCGGATAGGGCCCCCTGGGAGAACAGTGCCATCAATCGCCAAGACCACCAATGGCGTTGTAAGGGGCAAAAGGGTAAGTCTCATGGAAGACGCAGTTTCCGAGTCCATGAAATTGCCAGCGGCTCCGGAATCCAGGTGTGGCGAGACCGAACGAGAGGAAGCGCCGACATGAAGGAACACAGAAAGAAGAGGACGAGAAGGTGAAGATGATACTTCAGGGTCTAATACTCCACCTTCCAGATGTGTTGGCCCCAATCATTTTTCTGGACGAAGAGAACAAGTATCACGAAAATGACCTTTGACGCCACAGTAGAGGCACAGGCCCAGAGTTCTGTGCCTAGTGCGTTCTTCGGGAGATAACTTGGTCTGGCCCAGCTGCATAGGTTCCTCAGCAGGCATGAGGTGCTCCTCGGAATGAAGAGAAGGGACAGGGATCTCAGGCTGCTTAAAGAACGGGGAGTGCTGGCGTCTTTTTTCCAGGGCCCTCTCCTGAAAGCGAATATCGATCTGGTTACACAAGGTGATGACACCATCCAGATCAGCAGGGAGAGATCTTCCTGCCAATTCATCCTTCACTCTATCAGAGAGGCCATGTAAAAAGGTTGCAACTAGGGCCTCATTATTCCAACTCAGCTCAGCAGTCAAAGTACGAAAATGAAGAGCATACTGTCCCACAGAAGCGGACTATTGACGGAGAGGTAAAAGGGCGTTGGCCCCTGAGGAGACACGACCCAGTTCCTCTAAGATATTCTGAAAAAGTTTCAAGAAATCAGACAGGCTAGAAACCACTGGATCATTTAGATACCACAGAGGCGCAGCCCAGGCTAACGCCTCACCGGACAGGAGGGATATAATATAGGCTACCTTTGCCCGATCGGACAGGAAGTTTTGGGGCTGAAGCTCAAAATGAATTGTGCACTGACTAAGGAACCCCCTGCAGGCCTTGGAGTCCCCAGAGAAACGGGCCGGAGCTGGCAGATGTAATGAATGTGTGGCTGCAACTGGTGCGATAGGTGCAGCAGCAGATAGCGGTTGAGGTTGTTGAACCGGGGATCCTAATGAGGCCTAAACCTGTTCAAAACAGGATGCCAAATCCTGAAAGAATCGCATCACCTGGGTCTGATGCGATTCCTGGGTCTCAAGTCTGCGAACTAAGCCCTGCAACGGATCATCTGCGGGTAGTGGCACATCAGCCAGGTCCATGGCTTATCAAACTGTCAGGTCACCTGTATCCAGGTGACAGATGCACCCCGTTGGGGTCAGGAGTGCACCGCTATGATAGTGGACCCTAAGGCTGACTGCTGCAGATGGAACTCGGGGTGGTTCAGGAAGGCAGGTCCCCTGGAGCACCAACACGGATCCCTCAGTGAGTTAGAGCATAGATTCTCCAGGGCGCGGAGTCTAAGAGCCAGTTGGTGTTCACCAGAGCCTCTAGTGATGAGGATAGACTGGGCTGATACTAACTTACCTGCATATCTTTGCTTACTTTATTGGGCACCAAAAGGTTTGGGCTATTCTGCACCAAAATTGTGCCAATCGCTCCTTAATCTGTGCTCCGTGAGGAAGCTGAAAACCAGGAACAACTGATTTGCCATATATCTCAGTAAAAGGATGAGTTAAAATGTGTATAAGAGTTGTTTTTATTAAAACTGATTTTCTCAAGCCAAGTTCCTCATCTAAACATAACCAAAAAAAGAAGAGCCCACAGGCTCTGATACAAAAACTTTGTATTAAATGAAAAGAAATTGATAAAATCAATACACTCACAAGAATATGGCACCTAATCTCGCCTACGCTTGTGAGTGCATTCATTTTATCAATTTCTTTTCAGTTAATAAAAAGGTTTTGCACCAGAGCCTGTGCGCTCTTCTTTTTTGCTTATGTTTACAATCTTCAGTGCCCACTGACCTAGGGAGCTGCAAGGTGGTGAATTTTAATGAATTTGAACCCTTTCAAGGAAGGACAACAATTCAGGACTTCTTTGCACAGTACACTCTCGGCATGAGCGCAATTATTGATCATTGTGTGTACAAGTTCGTCATCTAGCAGAGATTAACCTTTCACATGAGACAATTCAACAAGTTGGGACATTTCTGATGACAATTGAGAAATGTTTGACTGACTCTGAATGCATTTGAGATCATAGAAAATTGTCCGTATGCTGGAAAATCAAAAGAAACAGTTCTTTTTCTGTATATGCACAGGGCGTAATGTTACAATGCTTCATAAGTGACTTTAAGAGAGGGCAGTATCTTGTATTTGATTAAAAGGTCTGCCCTCATTACCTTATCAAGCTGCGGCATAGTTTCTAATATGTAACAGAGTTAGAGAATAAAAATTTTAGCACTTAATAGTAGTTAACTAACTAACAGGGCACCTGCTGCGGCCCTGGCTCAGAGTGTTATTTTGGACGCAAGCCACTGTGATATTGAGTCTCATTTTTTATGATAATTCATAGTAAATTGTAGTGCAATAAACTCTTCAGGCCCGCTTTTCTTTTCAAAGCCATGAATCAATCAGCTGCAGACCCTTTTGGTTCCTTTCAATGTATAGTGATCATTTAGATTTGACATGTATTGTGAAAACTAAGCTTGGCTTCTATAACTAGCCTATCATTAATTTTAGCCTTTACTGTTCTGAAGTACATTGGAGGATGACTGAAAAATCATTGGCCCTCTTCAGCTCAGTTATGGTACAAAATAGCAGTGCCATATTTTTTGTCAGTTTTTTTTTTTCTTCCTTACTCCAAGTGCTTCCTGCGTCAGGTTTCAAAAGGAAGCAATAAAGCCCATTGAATAGTATGAATAAAAATCCTTTGAGGTTTTCTGCATAGACTTCTTTTCTTCAGCTAGTAATCAAATTGGAGCTGAAATGAAATTGAGTTTTCTTATGAAAATAGCCTTTGTTGCAGGGAAGGCTGGTAATTTATAAACAATAACCTACTCTTTTGTGTGGATAATAATATATTCATGTTCTTTCTAAGGGGGAAAAAAGCCAGTCCTAGAGCATTGTAGTACGGTGAAGAACTAGAGGAAGGAGCTCCGTTAGAACAATTCTACAAGGGCTTTCTGTTTCCTGATGAAATTGTACTTTTCTTTCATTTGAAGCCTGGGGTTTAGCTGTTGATGTATTGCTGGTATACAATATTTGGTTAATTAGTGAAGATCTCAAGCTGTGCTCATCACTGGATCTGGATAGACTACTGCCAGCTGCTGGAAATGGGATGATGCTACATGTTTTTATCATGCACCACAGCTCCAGCAGCTTCAGAGCACATCCCTGCTACATAACTGGACAAGGCAGCACTTGCAATCACAAGCTCCCTTTATCAGGATCTAACTGAAAGGCTTCCCTTACCTACCTGTCAATCCACTGCTTGGACACAGAACTGGGGACTGGAAACGACCATGTGAGTTCTTCTCAATATATTATAATTCCATTTTCAATCTACCTAATGTTTTGTATGCACTTTAGAACAGAACTTTAACA
The DNA here is from genome assembly GCA_037952925.1 of Lithobates clamitans. NCBI lineage: Eukaryota > Metazoa > Chordata > Amphibia > Anura > Ranidae > Lithobates > Lithobates clamitans. The sequence goes on from JBBGZY010000429.1 coordinate 9,794,444, forward strand.
AAATGTTGCTGGTTATACATTGGTTATCTTGCATTAAATTGTTTTATTAATAGTTTCATTTTTAGAATGCTGTTTAATGGTATTACAGTTATTATATGGTTTAATAGCATTTTTGAGGTATGCCTTATCTACATGTTACTTTGTTTTGGAATAGTTTTAGTGTTGTGTGCATATAGCCAAATAAACTGTAAGTAAAGAATGTGGCAGTACAATATTGCCCTATACACTCCTGTGTCTAGGTCAGTGGTTCTCAACCTTGCTAGTGCCGTGACCCCTTGATAAAATTTCCCAAGTTGTGGGGACCCCAACAGTAAAATTATTTCCGTAGCGTGGGTGGTCAGCACCCAAGGCAAGACAAGTAATTTGCGCCCCTAATGGACATTCAGCGCTCCCTGAGTTGCTTCCACTTGTACAGTATTGAAACCCCTTATGGTACATTTTAGGATGTGCCACTCTCTCTTTCTCTTTGTTTGCCTTTCTTTCTCCATCCTAATTTCTTATTTTTTTCCCCCCCATTCCTCTCTCTAGCCGTCTGTTCTCTTATTCTTTCTCTGTGTCGTGAACTGAATGGGCGGCTGCAAATAGGCTAAGTGGGCGGCCACAGGCTCCAGGGACAGCCCAACTGGGTAGCCGCAAAAAGGCTGGGAGAGCAGTGCGGGCTTCAGGAACAGCCCAGGATTCGGTGACCCCTTGCAAATTATCATTCGACCCCTGAGGGGGTCCCGACCCCCAGGTTGAGAACCACTGGTCTAGGTTGTATGGTTTTTCTACTGCAATTTGTTATATTTGCCTCTTTTGTGGCAATTTGGGGCTGCAACCCCTCATTGTCTTGCTACGCCATGATGTTTGTTGTTTTGCCTGAGTTTAAAACTATAAAAATTTTGGAATGAAAAATGTAAGTAAAGTAGTACAATGGTGTTTTTAGAGGTGGGAGTCTTCAGATTAGAAGCATCTCTTGTTTAGTTTAGCGCATGACATTGTTAATTTCTGGGGCTTTTGAGATTTTCTTTTAGATGATTACTTTTTAAACTTTTTTAGCAAATTGTGCTACAGCAATCTGCATTCTGTATTGTTGAAGAGGTTTAAAAACACTTTTATAAATGATGTAATGTGGAGGACTTCATTACATAACCTAAAATGGTTTAAAATGTAAAGATATAGTTATCAAATATTTTAGCTAAGAGGTTATTAGTTGTGTTTATGGTGTACAGAGGTGCAAGACTTTAATAGATTGAGATTGCAAAATATAAGGTTTATTGAATTTAAAAATGGTTTTCCTATTTATATAACATAATGTAAAGGCATGGTGCTGTGTAATAATACAACAATCTTGTACACTAGTGAACGATAGTGAATACTATTCTGCATGGCAGTTTGGAGAGCGATAATGATGTGACCATCAACAACCTATCAGAAATCTTTTTTTCATTGATCTGGCTAAAGTACTTTGGAATCTGCATACTACTATTTACTGCACCGTACACATAATTCCTACGCTGTTACCGCCGTATTGGATAGGCCTGTGTATGCTTATGATTTCTTCATATGATAGTTTTTGTGTTGAATTTCAATTGCATAAAAATGTGTGTTTTTCTATGCTTCACATTGTGGTTAGCTTTACTGTGTGAAACAATTGTAAAAAACATGCAAACATACCAATGGTGGTAAAATACATCTGTGCATTCCAAGTGAATAGTTTGCAACATTACTATATCTTATTTGTCTTAACGTTGCATATTTATGTTAACCTTACAATCTACTCTACTGGAAAGTGCTGCAATAATTGGAAACAATGTAAAGTAGTTGGGTTTGGAAGCTTGATTATCTAGTTGGCAAGTAAATACCTTACAAAGCACTGACTTTCTTCAGATAGACAGGAACTTATCCTCTGCCCCTATGCTTCTGTACATGCTCAGTCATGGCAGCAGGAAATGAGTGGCAACTTTGTCATTTCTAGGCAGTTTGAGACAAGGATCTGTCAGTTTGTGGTCATGCTGTGTTTTTTTTTTAGTTTTACCTCTGAAAATGTGTTGACTAAGAATGGTTCATTTGAGCATTTCTTTAGCTGTATGGCTATAAGGTCAACTTAAAGGTAAGCAAAGCACCACGAAATGTAAGAAACCACTGTGGACTATGAAATGTAAATCATGGAAGATGTTACAGCTTGAAGTGGAGTGTAATAATACATCAGTAGGTGAATCAGTAAATGGAAATAAACCAATTTCTTGCTGTCTTCCATGCTAATCCTGAAGTCATTTTGTTGGTTCTTATAAACATGTACATTCCATATGAGGAGGAGTAAGCTAAGTAAGCTATAAAAGTATTATAAATTAGTATTGTCATGGATGATCATAAACGGTCCAAAACAAACTTAAAACCAAAGTGTTTAATTTTCTTTTTTGGTCAATATGTAAAATTGAAAACGCGATCAAACAGAAATATATAAATATTTAATATAACTGGGTGTATATATATATATATATATATATATATATATATATATATATATATATATATATATATATATATATATCTATATCTATATCTATATCTATATCTATATATATAGATATAGATATAGATATATATATATATATACATATACATGCATTTGTAAATGTTTACTAAGTTGATTCAAAGTATCAACGGAGGTAGACTAAATACTTTTAAATGAAAGTTCTGTATAGTAAATTTAAGGACAGAGAACATGTGAAAATAATAGTTGACTATAGAATGTATAAATTTCAGGACAAGAGTGATAACTGGAGCAGGGAAATATAGTAAGCTTTAGAAAAATTTGAGGATTGTACCTAAAATGAAGCAAAATAAAAGCAGCAACTAGAGAAAAAAGAAGGTCTTTGAGGGTATTATAGCTCCCTTCTTCAGATAACTGATTAATGCATCCAATTAAAATTTCCTTGGAAGACTTTAAATTGTCTCACTAAAGACAATTTGTTTTGTCTATCGTAGCAAACATTGCAGTAATATAGTTATACTTTTGTGTACAGACAGTACAAGCTCCTTAGAAATATTGAATGTCTTGCTTAAACAAATACATCAAATTATTAAAGTCTTTTTGTCATGAATATAGAGCTCCTTTGCAGGATGCCTACTTCTCAGTAATATAATGATGCTGATTGTCATCAATTTGCAAACTATCTGCTTGACAGTTGAAGGCTGAATTCTTTAGGAGTCTGTTTTTTAATCCTTTCCAGTTTAATGAAAATCAAGAACACTAGTTTCCTTAAATTTGGTAATATTGCAGTTAAACAGCATAGATAAAGCGGTAGTAAACTGCGGCATTAAAAAAAAGAAAAAATTCACTGCAAGGCAATGGCATAATGTGCTAGCATGCATTGCATGCTATGAAATTATGAAATACTTACCTTAGAATGCGCTGTCACCGCTGACAGGTCTTCCATCTTCACCCCAGTCTTCCTCTCGGGTACGCGGGCTCCGGCAGGTTGAATAGCCAAGCCATGATGAGGTCCCTCCCCTGCATGCACATGGGAGTCACAGCCACGGCACAGCGCATGCACCTGTGACATCACTGATGCACATTTAGGAGGTATTCATTTTGACTACAGGTGAGCTTTATCTTAAACTCACCTGTAAAAACCACAAAGTGGACTTTACTACCGCTTAAAGTGGTTGTAAACCCTTACAGACCACTTTGTGCTACAGGTAAGCCTATAATAAGGCTTACCTGTAGATACCCAGCATATCTCCTAAACCTGCACTCTTTAGGAGATATCTCCTGTATTCACATGTGCCGACGTCATCTGCACATGTGCACTGACACAAACTGAAGCAATGGCACGTATATGCTGTTGCTTCAGTGAGTGTGCCATTACCGCGTGCATGCATGGGAGTGACGTCATTGCGGCTCTGGCCAATCACAGCGCAGGAGCATCGATACCCAGAAGTAACCCCCGGAAGTGATGTTGGCTGCCGGAGAGAGGGCTTCGATCTCAGGTGAGTATTACATAATGAGCTAGTATGCTATGCATACTAGCTCATTATGCCTTTGTCTTGCAGGTGTTAGTTTTTTTTTCTCAAAGTAGGTTTACAACCACTTTAAAACTGTTGTAAATGTTAAGCAAGGCAGAGCAGGAGAGCAGGTCAGACTCATCTCTGAATTACTTTAAACACTCCTGTCAGAAGTGTTGTAACCACTGTTGGGTTTAAAGTGATCTCTGTGTCCCTTACATTAGATAATATAAATAGTTGACACATTTCGATTGAAGAACACCAATCTTTGTCAAGGAAGCCTGTTGGCTGGTGCAAGTGATCCAAAAAAACCCTAAAATTCTTACTACTCCCACCTGAATTCTTCAACCATTTAAAAGCTCATAGTAACTTAAAAGGGATCTTATGCAGGTTACACAATGACAAAATTAAAAGGAATATTCATATAAAAAATGTAAAGTATATAACAAGTAACCTGTTCTCACTTTTCCTACTATGTATGTACACCTGGCAAATAAAAACCTTTAAAAAAAGTGTATAAAAATTGAAAAGGTATATAAGCAGTATTTTGTGTATACCTTTTCATTTTTTTATTAGTCATTCTGTGTAAGTTGTGTAAGGTTTTAAGACTTAATAGAAGGTGATACTTATTTTATAATCTATATATTGTATATTCTGAAAAAAAGTGCCTATTGAGTTACTATAGGCTTTAAATGGTTAAGGAATTTGGGCGGGAGTAGGAAACCTACTTTGGATCTCTTCACTTGCCCATAGCCTTCCTTGACAAAAATTGGTGTTCCCACATCAAAATGCATCTGAACTAGGCTTGGGTGACATCACCAGGTTAAGAGAGGCGCCCTCTCTCTTCAAGCAATGCACAGTTCGCTACCCACCGGAGCATCTGTGACCAGGGCTTGTGTTGGTTTATTAGAATATTGGAGCTTCTACTCCTTATGTCAACATTCCCCATTTGTAGCTCTAGAAGTGGTTTTTACCTTACAGACATCACGAACAGTGTGGGAATAGAAGACACAGCACACTTGATCATCCCCAGCTGGGTTTTTCTGGCTTGGGTTACACTACTGTGATGTGATTTTGACTAGATTCGCAGTGCAATTATGTAGTTGACTTTGGTTGCCTTTTTAGATGTGGTTTGCATATTCTATGGGGCCAAATTACACTGTAAATTGCACCAAAGTAGCAAAGGAACTTTTTCCAAAGTCACACCACACGGAGTCACATTGATGTGAACAGGCGCCATAGAAAATAATGTGATTTCTCTTCTCATGCAATTCTGAGCGACTCAAGCTTTATCTGAAATATCACTAGTGTAAACCAGGCTTAGGTGCTGTTTTATTTGAGGAGCTGTTTTGACACTTTGTTACAAGAATGCTATTTTACAACTATTGTGTTGTGGATTAGGTTACCTTGTCCTTATTGCAAGCACTACCTGAGTACACCTTTTCTACTTGTTTTCAGCACCCTCTGAAGGATGATTTTGGGTGAACTGCTGCATGCAATCGTGTTATCCTTATTTGTGTTAAAGGACTTCGGTATCTGATTCATATATATTTTAATGATTATGCAATCCATAACGACATAAACTATGATCTGGGGGTAGGGGGTGGTGATGTTGGGGGGGGTTAAGGATCAGAAAAGTATATGCCATATGGAGAGCAAGGTCCCATGGGGGAAATGGGTGCCATATTTTGGGGAGCAGGGCTCAAATTAGATGGCAAAGAAAATACATCACCAAGTCCAATTAAAAGAGTAGTAGAATCAAGGTAAAACTCAAAAATTAGTAATAATAGAGTATTAAATGGTATTAGAAAATAAAATATATGTTCAAGAATACAAGAAGCCTGACAAACAAAGTAGATGAACTGGAACGTCTGTTATTTGAGGATCACTTTGTGGGAATATCAGAAACCTGGTTGGACAACTCACACAACTGGTCTGCTAATATCGAATGGTACACTCAGTTTTGGAGGGACAGAATTTTGAAGACGAGTTGGAGGGATATGCATGTATGTGAAGAATGAGAGTAAAAAAGTGGATTTGAAAGTCATTTTTGAAAGATCTTAATGCGAATTGTGATGGTGCAGATTCATTATGGCTGGCTCCATAGGAGTGCAGCAAAGTGTAAATCACTTGTGCGAGTTTGTTATAGGCCCCCTAATATGAAGGATAAGAGGAGACACTGGTCTTTTAAAGATTGAAGCGGGGCAATGTTAATAATATAGACCATCTTAATTATTCTAATATTGATTGGGCAAGTTAGAGACAACTTGGGTAATAGTAATCACTGTTTAATCACATTTGTCAAGAGAGGCATGTTGATACGCCAAAAAATTAAAATATACAAAAAAAATCTGAATTTTGGTCTCAAATTACAGGGAAAAGGCAGATGTATTCATTTTCTCTTCAGTTTTTACAGATGAAAAAAATGGGTTTGATAGTCGTAACATTTAGGTGCATCGATTGGGGATAAGGGGATCCAAATCCCCCCCAGAGTATCTGTGGTGCAGCAGTTAGTACTGACAGCCACTGTGCACCCAAAGCACTGGAGCACCTGTCAGGTCTTAGACACAAGCAGCTGCAGTTCAGAGCAAGGGAGGCTCTCCTTATCTCCTCCTGGGGTCTGGTCACAGGACTTTCCCTTTCTTTGAAATGTTTGAACTGGTGAGTGTGTTTCTTGGAGGGGTACTTGAGGTGATTGTAGCCGTATTAGTGCAATTGTGACAGAGAAAATTGAGTACTGTCCGTGATACTTTTTTTATTTGCACTAACATATAATAACTAAAAAAAAAAAAAAATCTCTGAGGGAAGGGAGAAAGAAAAACAAACACATACAAATCAATGTGTATGGCAATGGTAATAAAGCTATCAGCAAGTGAGATAAGACAGAGGGAAATCTATAGACTGGAGGGGGGAGGATGATAGTCACAGAGGGGGTCATAAAACTGTAGTATAATGGGTGAGGAAACCAATATCTAAACTTAGGCCATTGTTTTTTGTGTCAAAAAGAAGTATCATTCTTAGCTCAAACGGTTTCCTTTCCTGGATAGTTCTGAAATTCCCTTGTAGAAATAGAACATTGAAGTCGTAGAGGGGTGAAATCTGAACTGGGGAGATGTGCACTAAGGGGAGAGCGATCTACACTAAACAAGCTGTACTAAGGGGGGGGGGGGGATTCTGTGCTTGGGGTAGCTGTACGGGGGGGGGGGGTGTAATGGAGGTGAGCTGTTCTGGGGAGTATATATACTGGTGGGGAGCTGTACTAGGGGTGAAATCTGTGCAGTGGGAGGGATATTTACTGAGGGGATATGTACTATTGGGGGGAGATCTGTATTGGTGGGAAGCTGTGCTGAGGGGAATCTGTACTTTTGGCTGTGCTAATGAGAGATTTGTACTGGGGGATCTGTTGTTATGGGGGATATGTACTGGTAGTGGCTCTACTGGTGGGGAGCTGTACTAAGTGTGGGGGGGATCTGTACTAGGGGAGAGCTGTACTAATGGGAGGGAAGCTATGTACAGGGGGGAGAAATCTGTACTGGCTTGGAGCTGTAGTAGGGGGGGGAGAGCTGCACTGTTATGCCCCGTACACACGGTCAGATTTTCCGATGGAAAATGTCCGATCGGAGCGTGTTGTCGGAAATTCCGACCGTGTGTGGGCTCCATCGGACATTTTCCATCGGATTTTCCGACACACAAAGTTGGAGAGCAGGAGATAAAATTTTCCGACAACAAAATCCGTTGTCGGAAATTGCGATCGTGTGTACACAAATCCGACGGACAAAGTGCTACGCATGCTCAGAATAAATAAAGAGATGAAAGCTATTGGCCACTGCCCCGTTTATAGTCCTGACGTACGTGTTTTACGTCACTGCGTTTAGAACGACCGGATTTTCCGACAACTTTGTGCGACCGTGTGTAGACAAAACAAGTTTGAGCCAACATCCGTCGGAAAAAATCCTAGGATTTTGTTGTCGGAATGTCCGAACAAAGTCCGACCGTGTGTACGCCCTATTAGGCTGTTCTAAAGGGGGGCATTTGTACTGAGGAAGCTGTGTTGGGAGGGGGGCTGTACCTGTGATGATCTGTACTGGGAGGCTGTACGAAGAGGGGATCTGTACTGGTCAGAGCTGTTTTAAGGGGAGATATGTACTGGGAGGAGCTTTATTGGGAGGGGCTCTACTGGTGGGGAGCTGTTCTAAGTGGGGGCTGTAGTAATGGGGAGGGAAGATTTGTACTACTGGGGGGAGCTGTACTGTTGGGGGGAGCTGTACTGTTGGGCTGTTCTAAAGGGGGACATATGTACTGTGGGAGCTGTATCTGTGGGCTGTACTGGTGGGCATCTGCACTGGAGAGAGCTCTACTGGGGGGGGGGGGGGGGGGGGGCGGGCACAGCCCTAATAACAGTGATAAAAATTAAGTTTTACTGAAGGTACCTAGATGGCTGACAGAGAAAAGCAGGTACAATAGAGGAAGGAGAAGCTTAATGTGAACAAATCGCCAGGTCCAGATGGCTTACACCTATGAGGCCTTAGGGAACTTATCTCAGTTATAGCCAAGCTGCTATATCTGAATTTTAAAGATACCTTTCTGATTGGCACCAACTGATTGGCACAATCACAATTTACAAAAAAGAATATAGAGATGTAAAGCAGGAAACTACATGTCAGTCTAACATCAATAGCATGTAAGGTATTTGAGGGAATGGTAAGGAACTTTATTCAGAAATGTGTCTGCAATGAAGGTATCATAATTAGCAACCAGAATGGATTCATGAAAGACCATTTTTTTTCACATCACCCTGTTACTCTTCTATAGTGGAAGTCAAGTGAACAAACAGTAGTTTATCTAGATGTTGCCAGCATTTGATACCTTACCTTGTAAATATTTAATCTACAAAATAAGGCCTACTGGAGTTGATGAAATTGTATGCACATGAATAGTAAACTGCCTAGATGACAGTAATTGTGTTTTGGGGCCATTGTTGTTCACTTGATGTTTGTTAATGATCTAGAGGTTGAAATTAAAATGGTATTAAACCCAAAAGCAAATACATTATCTTGCAGCCTACCGTTTCTTAGATGTGGTGGTTGGATTTGTTTTCTTTTTTAAGGTTTTCTTTCTTTTATTTTTATCTGGTGATCCTGCTAGTATGGTATGTTGTTTTGCAACACAACAAGATGTCCTGCTGCTATAGCAGTTAGAGGGTTGTGACAAATCATTTAACAATGACAGGGTTGTTTTCAATGGTGAGTTTGTATTTATTTATGTACAACTTTTATTCCAAAAGGAAAATAAAATGGAGTTTGGTTTCAATGTGTTAGTGTATTTAACTCTACCAGTGTATCTATCACTCCCCCCCCCCCCAGATTGACAATGTTTCTGCCCAAAGGTGTCTCTGTTGCTCCTTAATCCAGAGTGTGGGCACTCTAATACAGAATGTGGGCTATTGGCCAGATCACCAGGTGAAAACAGAGGGAAAAAAAACCTAAAAAAAGAAAACTAATGCAGCCATCACATATAATAGTTGGTAAGCTGCAATATATTGCATTTTTGGTTTGGGGTTTAAAATCTTTTTAAGTCCTTTATTTCAGTGTTTGCTGATGTGACCAAATTGTGCAGGCAAAAAACATTTAGCACAGAATGTAACATCACTACAGGAAGACCTTGATAAAATAGGAAATAGGGGCTGCACTGAAAGTTATGCACTTGGGTACCAAAAATACACACGCAAAATACATGATAGGAGGGATTCTCTTGGTGGAATTGGTGATGGAAAAGGATCCGGTGGTGCTTGTAGATTGTAAACTTAGCAATAACATGCAATGCAAAAGCAACAATTAACAATTTTCTCATGTATTAAAAAGGCCATACATTCAGGAGATAAATCAAGTATTCTACCCATTTACAAAACACTCTCTCTTGAATATGCAGTTCAGTTTTCATCACCAATCCTCAGGAAAGACGTTTTTGAATTGGAAAGAGTTCAGCAAAGGACAACAAAATTAAAAAGAGGAATGTAGGACCTCAACTATTAGGTTCCATCACATAGATTACAGTTATTCACTCTGGAGAAGAAGTGAGTAAGAGGGCATATACTTAGAATGTACAAATATACCAATGATGACTTCAGTAACTGTAATAACCTGTTTGCTCCAAGGGCCATAAAAAGGACACACACCCACAATTTGAGGTTACAAGAAATAAGGTTTAACTTTGGATTGCGGAAAGGGTTCCTTACTGTAGAAGTACTAAAAATCCCTCTAGGAAGTGGTACTAGTTGAGAGTGTCAATAAATTAAAAAAAAATCATTTGGACGTCTTTTACAGGAATCAGAGTTTTCGGGGCTATGGGAATTGTTAAAGAATAAAAATCACACACATACAGTATACATTCAAAGGTTAAACTGTATAAACCTGTCTTTTTTAATCTTATAAAATATTTAACCATGTAAATGTGCATGTACAGTGCCTTGAAAAAGTATTCATACCCCTTGAAATTTTCCACATTTGGTTATGTTACAACCAAAAACGTAAATGTATTTTATTGGGATTTTATCTGATAGACCAACACAAAGTGGCACATAATCGTGAAGTGGAAGCAAAATGATAAATGGTTTTCAATTTTTTTTTACAAATAAATATATCTGAAAAGTGTGGCATACATTTGCATTCAGCCCCCTTTACTCTGATACCCCTAACTTAAATCTAGTGGAACCAATTGCCTTTAGAAGTCACCTAATAAATAGAATCTACATGTGTGTAATTTAATCTCAGTATAAATACAGCTGTTCTGTGAAACCCTCAGAGATTTGTTAGAGAAGCTTAGGGAACAAACAGCATCATGAAGGCCAAGGAACACACCATACAGGTCTGGGATAAAGTTGTGGAGAAGTTTAAAGCAGGGTTATGTTATAAAAAAAATATCCCAAGCTTTGAACATCTCATGGAGCACTGTTTAATCCATCATCTGACAATGGAAAGTGTATGGCACAATTGCAATCCTATCAAAACATGGCCGTTCACCTAAACTGACAGGCCTGGCAAGGAGAGCGTTAATCAGTGAAGCAGCCAATAGGCCCATGGTAACTTTGGAGGAGCTGCAGAGATCAACAGCTCAGGTGGGAGAATCTGTCCACAGGACAACTATTAGTTGTGCACTCCACAAATCGGGCCTTTATGGAAGAGTGGCAAGAGGAAAGTCATTGCTGAAAGAAAGCCATAAGAAGTCTCGTTTACAGTTTGCGAGAATCCACGTGGGGCAAACATGTGGAAGAAGGTATAGATGTGGACAAAAAAAGTATTTCTCCTACACTCGAGCAGGCGGTATTGATGTAAAGTGTTAGTACTTTTGAATGGTGGATAATAGAGGATGATCATGTGTGTCCCGCTGCCTAAATTGACCAGGGGTGGTCCGAAGAAGGCCGAGTGAAAGAAAAGGGTGGAAGGCGCATGGTCTAAAGCTTGAATCAAAATAAAACAATTTATTCCTAAACAAAGTGGATGAGTACAAAAAACTACGTATTCATAAAAACTAGGTTACAAAATATAAATAAAGTACAAAAAACTACGTATTCATAAAAACTAGGTTACAAAATATAAATAAATTAAAAATGAATCATGCCCATTCAAGGGCAAATGCTCAATGGTAGGCTCAATGGTAGGCTAACGCATTTCGAGGGATTCCCTCTTCATTAGAGCCTTGGAAAACAAAAGAGTCTGTAAAATGTGGTAGACCAACATAGAGAGGAGTGGCTAATTGGGAGGTGTATCACATGGTGAGTGATGAATTCTCTTTTACTCTAGAAGTGTCCACATCACAGCGCTCTAGATAGAATAAATACCAAATGTATGTGTGTATACTAGGTTATAGTAGAACACACATATATAGAAAGTGTTGGAATTATACACTGCACAGTTATTACAGACAAGAGACATATAATTGAAGTATTAAAATGTTAGAACGTTATAACATTAAAATATAAAGTTATTGAAGTATTGAAACATTAGACATTAGGACCTTAAAAACCATTGCAAACCAATAAAAATTATTAAATTATTGTTTTTTAAATAATTTTTAAACAATAAAAGTATTAAAACCGTGAGCCATTAGCTCTACTTACTAAAATGGGTTCACTAAACACAGTTGTAGTTTGAACGCAAGTGCATATATATATATATATAAACACATACACAAATATATATAGAGAGCGCATATGTTCCAAAAAGATGAAAGTCACTAGTGTGTATTTAATGGTGACAGAATTGGAGAAGTTATTGTGTAAAAGCAGCTGTGTGTATCAAGACATATAAACGCATGCGTGCAGAGGTGTGCGTATGGATTAAACCTGCTCAAGTGTCTACTGCAAATGGAGTGAGATGACTTCCTTCTGTGATGTGGACACTTCTAAAGTAAAGGAGAATTCATCACTCACCATGTGATACACCTCCCAATCAGCCACTCCAATCAGCCACTCCTCCCTATGTTGGTCTACCACATCTTACAGACTTTCTTTTGTTTTCCAAGGCTCTGATAAGGAGAGAACCCCTCGAAACGTGTTGCATGGGCATGATTCATTTATAATGTATATTTTGTAACCTAGTTTTTATGACTATGTAGTAACTTTTTTGTACTCATCCACTTTGTTTAAGAATAAATTGTATTATTTTGATTCAGCCTTCCACCCTTTTCTTTCATGTGGAAGAAGGTGCTCTATTCAGATGAGACCAAAATGGAACTTTTTGGCCTAATAACAAAATGCTATGTGTGGTGGAAAACTAACACTGCACATCACCCTGAACACACCATGCCCACCGTGAAACATGGTGGTGGCAGCATCATGTTGTGGAGATGCTTTTTTCAGCAGGGACAGGGAAGCTGATCAGAGTTGGATGGAGCTAAATACAGGACACTCTTAGAAGAAAACCTGTTAGTCTGTAAAAGACTTGAGACTGGGGCAGAGGTTCACCTTCCAGCAGGACAACGACCACAAACATACAGCCAGAGCTACAATGGGATGGTTTAGATCAAAGCATATTCATGTGTTAGAATGGCCCAGTCAAAGTCCAGACCGAAATGCAATTGAGAATCTGTGGCAAGACTTGAAAATTGCTGTTCACAGACGCTCTCCATCCAATCTGACAGAGCTTGAGGTTGTTTGCAAAGAAGAATGGGCAAAAATTTCACTCTCTAGATGTACAAAGCTGATAGAGACATCCCCAAAAAGACTTGCAGCTGTAATTGCAGTGAAGTGTTCTACAAAGTGTTGACTCAGGAGGGCTGAATACAAATGCACGCCACACTTTTCCCATATTTATTTGTAAAAAAATTTGAAAACCATTTATCATTTTCCTTCCACATCACAATTATGTGCCACTTTGTGTTGGTCTATTGCATAAAATGCCAATAAAATACATTTACATTTTTGGTTGTAACATAACAAAAGGTTAAAAATTCCAAGGGGTATGAATACTTTTTCAAGGCACTGTAGATACTGTAGGTTAGTATTTAACTTATATGTAAAAGACAATTGTGCCAGGGATCACAGCACAAATCTCCCCACACATGGGGAGGAGAGGATAAACCTGGGGTGTGGAATGCACCAATCACAACAACCTGTGTCAGCTTAATGATTGTAAAGAAAATTTAATATCAGAAACAAATCTAATGCTCACAATGGCAACAAAATAGCCCTATGCAAATATTCTGTAATATACCATATTTACCTGTGGAATCAAACAATATCAGGTTCCTAAATTATGGGAATCCTATGGGGGGTGCTCTGTTTTAAAATACAAGCACAGGGAGATGATCCAGTGAATATAGGATTATTTGTAAATTGCAGATGCAAAAATGGCTTATTATTAAGATATGCACTGTACCGCATCCAAGGAAAAATCCATTCAATCTACCAAAGTTACTGCAAAGGCAAAAATGATGATATTGGGGTTATTTGCTAAAACTGGAGAGTACAAAATCTGGTGCAACTCTACATAGAAGCCAATCATCTTCCAGGTTTTATTGCCAAAGTTTAATTCAACAAGCTGAAGTTAGAAGCTGATTGGCTAACGTGCACAGCTGCAGTTTTAGTAACTCTCCCATTGTATTGTAATTGAACAGTACCTTTAGTGTTATACATGTAGCAAGCCTGCTATAGGTAGTATAAACACTGGTGGCTGAAACTACCCTCATCCTATAGAAGCATGATGATAATAAATTAGTAGTAAAACCATGTACTGTACATCATACACATCAGCCTTTTTTCAAGTAAATTACTGTTTTTCCCTTTTTTCAGCATTTGCTTCATACCAACACTATTAATCTCCTGCAACCACTTTGCAAATGCTTCCTGTCTATGTACGTTCACTTCAGCAATGGTTTCTTGGCATTTCCCAGGCTTTTCTGATTTTTTACAGTTTCCCAAAGGTTACAACATAGGGGTGGGCCTGTGCCCTATAACAAGAAGTGCTTGAAAAGGGACTTTCATGACAGGATCATCACATAGTCTTATTTTTAAGAAACTGCAATTAAAAACAATTGAAAATTCGTTTTGGAATTGCATTACCATTCTAAAGCATAAACTAGTATTTTAGTGATTGGATTTAAGCTTTTTTTTTTTTTTTTTTCTTCCACATACAGTATAATAACAGAAAATATCTGACCTACAAAGCTGGTTGCCATTCATGTACCTACCAAGCATACTTACATGTAACCTGTCTGCTTTTGTGTGTTAATGTGACATCTTACCAGAACCAGAAAATATTTGACATAATTCATACCATGTTCTTTTTTTTAAATACTCCACCTAGTGGGATAATTGTGCATATCAATTTCACTAATAACACAGCACACCTAGAATTATATGTGCCACTGATGCTGATGGGAACAAATTACAAAGTTATTACAAAGTTATTATTAAATTTAGTATTGCTATTGAGATAAGACTTTGGTACTTTAATACTTTTCAGCAACGTCTTGTGTAAACATGCTGTGTTAGAAACAATATTGTCATGGATAATGCTGGCAAACAGGAAGCTAAATTACAGATGCACAGTAAAAAAACCATACTGGTCGGGTGGTTGGATCTAAATCACATGCAGAATGTTGAAAGATAGTTATGGACTTTGAAAAAAATAAATGTTTATACTCACCTAGTTGGATACAGCATTGCCTACAGAACTACAGGAAAAGTATAGCCAAAAAAAAGCTTTAGCTATACTTCTCCTTTAAGCTATAACCAATATGAAGGACAGTAATAATCGCATAGGTGTGTGCACAGGGTGTGCCAGGTGTGGGTGGGCACACCTTAATCACCCTGTGTGGTGCAGTTTCCCCCTGTTTAAATCCCTGATATTTCACCAAAGCCCCCTAACGGGACTCCTAAAAAATTTGTAAAAAAATTATTGAAAAAATAAAAGTGTACAAAATAATAAATAAAAACTACACCAATCCCCAGCCCTACTGACACCAATCTCTGCCCTACTGACACCGTCAGTATATGTACACATGAACACACACATATGTGTTTGAGCTTTATGGCCTGTATACATGATCTGAAAATTGGATGAAAAATACAGCTTTCGATGCAATCGTACGATAATCGGGTCGTTAGTACATAGCTTTTGAGAGCCGATCATGACAGTTCATCCGCTATTATCTGATAGGACAAACAAGAAAAATGTTCTTGTACGATACCAGATCATATCGTGCGTACGGGAAATTAAGGTGCACACCCTAATGCAATAGGCTGAGCACACTAATGAATATTGGTATATAAAAATGACATGTGAAGTACTCATACAGACATAAAACAACTTCCACACTTTACAAAATATGCACCCTTAAATAGTAGAGATACTCGTGAATATGCTCCCGATACCGAAAGCGATACTTTGCAGTGTGATTTGAGGCAATACAAAATGAATGGGCTCAAATCGCACTGCAAATAATTGCATGCAATTTGAGCAGGAATGCGGTACAATTCCTGTCCGAATTGCATGCGATTTCCCCCAAAGCTCCTGTGTGTATGTGTGTATAGAAAGAGAAAAGCGCCATCTAGTGGGTAGTTTTTAAAAAATGTTAGTATTTTAGGCCACTTTCACACTGAGATGCTTTACAGGCACTATAGCGCTAAAAATAGCGCCTGCAAAGCGCCTGTAAAGCACCTCTCCTTTCACTCCAGTGTGAATGCCCGAGGATATTGATGGATTGTACATTTATGTTTCAGCACCACAGGCATCTACTACCAATTCAAGTATGTTTAGGCTGAATTCATTCTATGTGCGGTGATTGGCATTTTACTGCATTGTAAAACAATGATTACTGCAAGGACTAACAGAAAACAACTGTTTTCTATGTGTCCCATGCACACTACAACACAGCACAGAGCGAGAGGCAAGCTGCATTTTTTTTGCAGCATACCATACAGGATTGCATGTCACTGTACAGCAGCACATCACGCTTCTGTACAGTGACATGAATGAAGAATACTTAATTGAATAGCGCACCACACTGCACCCTGCCTTAGTCGGAACATATAGCTGCTGGAGAGAAAACAGTTGTGGTTTACTTTTCCATATATATACTGTGTGTGTATACTATATATGCTTTAGATTGAGTTGGGAAGGATTAAAATGCATGTAAGTGTGGCTGCTGTACTTAGAATGTAGGAAAAAGGTCACTGCACCTTTTCCAAAATTGCAACCACAGGGAAACTGCATATGTGGTTTCCAGCACAGGAAAACATGCTTCGGTTTCCAGTGCGTGGGGGTGCTATTAATTGGCAGTCCCCATGCTTCTGCTAACAGCAGCGTGTTGCGTTTACATGCAGTTTGGCATCCACATATAGTGTGAACATAGGTTTAGTTGGTTTAAACTAAGGTGTAACAATTAGAAGATTTCCCCCCACCTTTTGTTTTAGTGATAATCGTAACACTTTAGATACATGGCTTTCTGTTTTAGTGACAAATGGAGATGGTGATTCTCCTCAAGCCGGGGCTCAAGAAGCAATTAAAACCTGGCAGAGTCTAGCCGCTCACCATTCTATCAAAAAAAAAAAAAAAAGGTCTTGGCGATGTATTTTTTTATAGGTATTTACAGTATCTCACAAAAGTGAGTACACCCGTCACATTTTCGTAAAGATTTTATTATCTTTTCATGTGACAACACTGAAGAAATGACACTTTGCTACAATGTAAAGTAGTGAGTGTACAGCTTGTATAACAGTGTAAATTTGCTGTCCCCTCAAAATAACTCAACACACAGCCATTAATGTCTAAACTGATGGCAACAAAAGTGAGTACACCCCTAAGTGAAAATGTCCAAATTGGGCCCAATTAGCCATTTTCCCTCCTGATGTCATGTGATTTGTTAGTGTTACAAGGTCTCAGGTGTGAATGGGGAGCGGGTGTGTTTGCCACCTCATGGCAAAGAACTGTCTGAGGATCTGAAAAAAAGAATTGTTGCTCTACATAAAGATGGCCTATGCTATAAGAAGATTGCCAAGACCCTGAAACTTAGCTGCAGCACGATGGCCATGACCATACAGCGGTTTAACAGGACAGGTTCCACTCAGAACAGGCCTTGCCATGGTCGACCAAAGAAGTTGAGTGCATGTGCTCAGCGTCATATGCAGAGGTTGTCTTTGGGAAATAGACGTATGAGTGCTGCCAGTATTGCTGCAGAGGTTGAAGGGGTGGGGGGTCAGCCTGTAAGTGCTCAGACCATGCTCCGCACACTGCATCAAATTGGTCTGCATGGCTGTCATCCCAGAAGGAAGCCTCTTCTAAAGATGATGCACAAAGCCTGCAAACAGTTTTCTGAAGACAAGCAGACTAATGCCGCATACACACGATCACACATTCTGACAACAAAATCCATGTTTTTTTTCCGACGCATGTTGGCTCAAACTTGTCTTGCATACACACGGTCACACAAATCTTGTCGCAAATCCCGATCGTCAAGAACGCGGTGACGTACAACACATACAATGAGCCAAGAAAAATGAAGTTCAATAGCCAGTGTGGCTTTTCTGCTTGATTCCGAGCATGCGTGGAATTTTGTGCAACGGAATTGTGTACACACAATCGGAATTTCCAACAACGGATTTTGTTGTTGGAAAATTTGAGATCCAGATGTCAAATTTTTTTTGTTGGAAATTCCGATGAAAAATGTCCGATGGAGCCTACACACGGTCGGACTTTCCGACAACAAGCTCCCATCGGAAAATCCGACCATGTGTAGGCGGTATAAGGACATGGATTACTGGAACCTTACCTCCTGGAAACATGTCCTGTGGTCTGATGAGACCAAGATAAACTTATTTGGTTCAGAAGGTGTCAAGTGTGTGTGACGGCAACCAGGTGAGGAGTACAAAGACAAGTGTGTCTTGCCTACAGTCAAGCATGGTGGTGGAAGTGTCATGGTCTGGGACTGCATGAGTGCTGCCGGCACTGGGGAGCTACAGTTCATTGAGGGAATCATGAATGCCAACATGTACTATGACATACTGAAGCAGAGCATGATCCCCTCCCCTCTGTGACTGGACCGCAAGGCAGTATTCCAACATAACGACCCCAAACACACCTCAAAGACGACCACTGCTTTGCTAAAGAAGCTGAGGGTAAAGGTGATAGACTGGCCAAGCATGTCTCTAGACCTAAACCCTATTGAGCATCTGTGGGGCATCCTCAAACGGAAGGTGGAGGAGTGCAAGGTCTCTAACATCCACCAGCTCCGTGATATCGTCATGGAGGAGTGGAAGAGGACTCCAGTGGCAACTTGTGAAGCTCTGGTGAACTCCATGCCCAAGAGGGTTAAGGCAGTGCTGGAAAATAATGGTGGCCACACAAAATATTGACACTTTGGGCCCAATTTGGACATTTTTACTTAGGGGTATACTCACTTTTGTTGCCAGCGGTTCTTTTGAGGGGAAAGCAAATTTACACTTTTATACAAGCTGTACACTCACTACTTTACATTGTAGCAAAGTGTCATTTCTTCAGTGTTGTCACATGAAAAGAGATAATAAAATATTTACAAAAATGTGAGGGGTTTACTTACTTTTATGAGATACTGTACATAGTTACGTGGTAAAGATGGTTGAACTGTACTGCTTAAAATTATCCTCAACCCAGATATGCCTTAATAAATAGCAATGCTAACTATTTTTTTAAAGATGTGCTTATGTTTACCGATGTTGTCAAGACATAGAGATAGACAAACTCATCTTAATGAATCCAGATTTGTCCTGATTGCTTGTTTCTTAAACTGTAATGAGGATTTCGGGTAAAGTTGAATAACAAATATGCAATATAGGTTGGGCCAGTTTCTGCCTTTATTGTGCTTTTCTGAATTGAGAATTGTCCACTGCACAAACAAATATCTATCAATATATATCAGAGAAATACATTTAACTTATGTTCTCTTTGATGCCAGGTGCTATTGGATTAGCTAAATTGTAAGCAAAGGCTCAATGTGGTAAAAAAAAAACCCCATATCTGTCAGTTTACCCATGTCTTATCTATCTTTAAAAATGTAATACAATATCTGTTGATCCTGACAGAAATCCATTGGGTTTCTAACCCTTAGTGGAATAAGAATGCTAACTCT
The DNA here is from genome assembly GCA_037952925.1 of Lithobates clamitans. Taxonomy (NCBI): domain Eukaryota; kingdom Metazoa; phylum Chordata; class Amphibia; order Anura; family Ranidae; genus Lithobates; species Lithobates clamitans. The sequence continues at coordinate 9,814,037 of JBBGZY010000429.1, forward strand.
GCTTCACTGAAATCATAATCAGTGTTGTCAGTCCTGCCTAAGGTTCCTCTTTGAACTGCAGAGCACCACCTCATTATAAGATGTAGACAGGAGGAGATGGAGATGTTCTGTGGTTCAGTAGAGGAGAACTCAGGAAGAGCATAAGCAGTGTTGTCAGCTTCCTACAGGAAATTAGGATCACTGGATTTTTGGATTTGTGTGCAGCAATTATAAAGAGACAAAATATGGAAAAATGCACTTATATTGTAAAGATGTACTGAATATACTTTTTTTTTGTCCCTACATACACATTAAGAACTGATATCAGTAAGAAATATTATGTATCTCTTGATAGCGACAAAACAAAATAATTCATAACAACCTTAACCTTCTGGACAACAGTTAAATAATCTTATGATTGAGTTGTTCTGAGTGTGTGGGTGCTGTGGTTCCTCCCACTGATCCCTAGTGTGTCCTATAGTGACATAGGGGTTAGCGGAAGGAAGCACAATGCTCAGGGGAGACACGTTGACTGACACAGCCAGAAGTGTGGGATAACAACGACACCTGGAGCTCCTTAAGAGAGTAGAGTTTCAACACATCAGCATCTGGACAGGTATTTATATACTGTAGGTTCTTTTTTCACAAAATGCTTTTGGTTTTTTCAGTGCTGAGAGGGTCGCCTAAACCCTTCAAGTATATAGCTGTTGTAGAGCTTTTATAAGATTCTCTTTATAAGCAAATAATTCTGTGCGCTAATAAGCACAGTCATAGCTGAATACAAGTGTCTAGCTGATTCTAAAGCCACCACCTTCCTTTGTTATTCATGTTTCCAGTATAAATAAAGGCAACAGATCATGCTAGAGAGGATATTGCTAAGCTCAACGTGATACCAGCGTCTGTCTGTGTTACTTGGAGATATACAAGCTTGCTTTCCTGGCATTATACAAGAGAGCTATGACTGTACTTATTAGCGCACAGAATTATTTGCTTATAAATAGAAGCTTCTAAACGTTCAACAGATGGCGGGCCAGGAATTTCGGAGCCGACAGAACTTTCTTATCCAGCGGGCCTCGAGGGGGAATAAGGATGTAGAACCAGATCAGCAAAGGCCGGCCTATGGTAAGACAAACATACATCAAGTTTTTTGAACATTTTTGCTGTTCTGTGTTCAGGATCTTGATTTCTCTGTCCGCTGTATGGGGTAAGTACTGCTAAGGCAAAAGGGACCTTTTGTTTTTTTGTCTCTTTCTGTATATTGGTGGGACTTTAATTGTAGGTTATATTTATGTCAATGTAAGTAGGTCTATTAATTGGGCGAGAACCTATATTTAAATCCTGTATAGGTCTCATTTAATACAAACCTAAAGTGTATGCTGTGTATGACTGAGCAGGCTGATAAGTAACTGTATGTTGTGTAATAAGTTTGTGATGTATGTGAGAAATAGAAATGTTTGAATTCTGATTATTACCTATGTATGGGACCAACAAGTCAGTTGTGTATATTGTTTAACTGATACAAGACACATGTCCCCATACATTTGTAATAATATTTTTCACCTTCAAATGGTTTAGTGAACTTTGATGTTGTTTAGAAAAGGTTTGGTTTAAAGTTGTTTTGAAATGACTTTGTAGGAAGTTGTTTTTAAAAAAAAATGGCTGCCGCATATTCAAGTGGCCATGTGGCTGAGGGAGTAAGGGCGGTCATGGCTTGTTGGGACATGTTTTACAGGATTCTAGGCAATAGCATGGAGGACCTATTTTGTTTTGAGATGAAAAGATCACGCATGCAAGCAGCATTGTCTTGGTCCTGTGTATATGACCTTCCAACTTTCAGAGCGAAGTATTGTTTGTATTTGGGAACAGGAGAGTATGTTTAAAGCATGTTATTTTGTGTTTTATGTAACTTTGGCATTTTTAAATGTGTTGTTTGGTTGGATAGCCTGTGTTTTAGTCCTCCTATGGGCCCTAGTTTATGTAGCCTAAAGTGTTTGTCTACAGATAAGTGTTCATTTGGTATCTCAATTGTGTAGTCAGTTTTTGTGGGGAGAAATTTTTGGTTTGTGCTGGTTTTGGCGGGATCAGTGACTGAATTTCATGTGTTAATGCCACCATTTTCTCGTTGTCCGATTGTCGCCGGCCATTTTGTTGTAGTCCGGATGCCATCCACCATTTTGTTGTGGTCCGATTGTCATCGGCCATTTTGTTGTAGTCTGGATTTCATCCACCATGTTGTCGTGGTCCCATTGTCGTCAGCCATTTCGTTGTAGTCTGGATTACATCCAACATGTTGTCGTGGTCTGATTTTCGATTGTTGCAACTACCATTTAGTTTCTGCTGAGTTTTGGTTTTGGGTGGAATTGCTCTGCTTTTGGGCCAGGTTTCAGCGTTTAGTGAGGTTGAGTCATCTTTTTGCAGGAGTTTCAGTTTTTTGGCTTTGGTTGCATTGTTGTTGTGTGGTATTTTGATCTCAAAACTTTTAGTCTAACTGCCCAGGGAAAATTGGGAGGAAATCCCCCTCGACTCCCATTTGCAATATGGGGGGTTTATTTCACAATTTCCTGGACAAACATTTTTTTTTTTGTTTTTTTTTTAGAGATGTTGAAGTTTCCTATATGATGTTATAAAGTCCAGAGGGGGTAGCCATAGCTATTTTTTTGTGTAATAGCCATAATATGAAGTTCAGGGAAGCCAGACTTCTTCTCCCCCTTCCCCTTCCTGTCCATTGATATGTAAATAAACCAATTGGATAGGTTTTTAGAGCTGAGCAGAGAACAGGAAGTTCTTTGCAGAATGTGATGTATCAACAGGAAGTTGGTGGGAGGGGCTTGGGGTTTTTTGAAACAAGCATGTGGACAAAAGGACTTGTGTTTGGAAGGACGATGGACATCACGGGACGCAGGGACACATCTTAAGCGATTCGAATCATCATGGGTAATGTTGGCCGGCCATGCGTTGGAGGAAAAAAATGAGGCTCCACACCAGTCAAACAGCTTCACCGCAAATGAGGTCTGGGTTTGGGGCTCCGGACATGAGACCCCTTAAAGATTGGCATATATGGTCAGAGGGTACAGTAAGGTGTTGTCACGTACCTGGTAGGTTGTGAGCCTGAAGTGCAGGAAAAGACCTCCCTTACAGCTCCCACTCCCGTTCCCCTGGAATGGAGACAGAGGGCCAGGAGTGAAGAGTGGTATGGGTGCCTGGCAGGATCAACAGTTGCTGAAGTCCAGTTGTGGTGGCACCCTCTGGAGTCAGTAGTCTGAGGAGTAGACTGAGGACAGAGACTGGAATGCAGGACTGGAACCAGGAACAACAGCAGGTAATAGCAGACTGGAAGCTGGACTGGAACAACAGCAGAAGATAGCCTGGAACACTGGACTGGAACCAGGAACAACAGCAGGTAATAGACTGGAACGCTGGACTGGAACACAGCAGAAGATAGCCTGGAACGCTGGGCTGGAACACAGCAGAGGGTAGCCTGGAACGCTGGACTGGAACCAGGAACAACAGCAGGTAATAGACTGGAACGCTGGACTGGAACACAGCAGAAGGTAGCCTGGAACGCTGGGCTGGAACACAGCAGAAGGTAGCCTGGAACGCTGGGCTGGAACACAGCAGAAGGTAGCCTGGAACGCTGGACTGGAACCAGGAACAACAGCAGGTAATAGCAGACTGGAAGCTGGACTGGAACCAGGAACAACAGCAGGTAATAGCAGACTGGAAGCTGATGAACACAGCGGAGGGTCAACAAGCCAGTGGTCAGTAACGTTCGGACAGCAGAGGTACCAGGGGTAATGCAGAGGAATGGTCAGGCAAGCCAAGAGGGTCGGGTGCAGGCGGATAGCAGGATCGTCAAACAGGAAGCCGGGTCAGATAACAGGAAACACAGATCAGATCAGGTAACACTCACAGAACGCTGTAGAGCAGACAGCGGGGATGGAGTGTGACAGGCAGGTTTAAATAGCCCGCCGGACACCAGCGGGAGTGCGCGCGCGCGTGCCCGTGCGTGACCGCACCCGTGATTGCGCACCGGGTTCCCGTGCGCCTGGGATGCCGGTTACTGGCAGGATCTTCATGACAGGTGTATTCCTTTGGAAGGTAATTTTTGATGTCTGGAGGTACGAGACTCAAGAATAAAAATACCTTGGAAGTAGCTTGGCTGTGGCTTCAGAAATCTGTAATGAGTGGCTTGGATGTGTAGTACACGCTTGTGTGGTTAAAATTCTCATGCTTGTTTTTCAAATAGAATTCCATAAGTGACATGTGCAGACGGTCGTGTGTTGAGACACAGTGTCTCACAATTTGAACACTACTTACAGGGCTCTGAACACGATTGTGTGCACATTCCCACTGCTACCAATAATGCAAGCCGTACTCTATCATGGCTCAGTGGGCCATAATTTTTGTATGGTTATGCTATGGTTCCCATGTACGCAAATCTGTTTGCTAGGAGCGTTAATGCAATCACCATGACGTGGCCAGTCTCCTGGTGAGGCATAAATGAACATCCCTAAAAGAGCAAACAGATCTGCCGTGTCCACGGGAAGGTTTCCGCAGCCAATGGTCTTCCACCAACGTCTGTATGTGTGAATATGCTTACATGAGCGTATTGCAGCAAAAATGACTCTGGGGGGACATCTGACAACATACATTATTAAAAATTTCCACAACACTGTTGGTAATTAATACCTACATTTTTTTATTTTATTTTTTTAACGTTTGATCTGAAGTTATCTTCAGGACAGATATGGCTTTATTTAGAAACTTAATTTAATGTTTTTATTGTAAGTTATCATTCTGATCACACTTTCCAGAGAAGTAGATCCCAAAAAAAAGCAGTGAAGGCACATTTCTAACGGTTATGTTCTAGTAGAACATGAACGTTAGAAATGTGCCTTTGCTGCATCTTTTTGGGATCTACTTCTTGTCTAGAAAGTGTGATCTGAATGATAACTTACAATAAACACATTCAATTAGGTTTCAACATTAAATGTGTGAGTGTAATGTTCTTTTTAGTGCTATATACAAAATCACCTGCCTACCTACTATAAATAACTCTGTAAACTTCACTAGATCTCTAGGCTGCCATTGGCCTATAGCTTTCAAGTCTGGACTTGTGCAGTGTAACACAGGGCTGCATTAAACACAGTATTTTAAGGCGGTTTTGTATGAAAAGGGCAATAAAAATGTATTTTCTTTCCACTACCAATCAGATTCAATTTCAATTTCATGTTGCAGAAATAACATTTGTGATCTTTTCCGTTGCTATGGGCAAAAATAACTTTTCGTTTTTGACACACTTTCAATATAAAACCCCCCAAGGTATTAAAATACATTCACATACCCAGTAATTTTCACACATGAACTTGTTTATATATTGTATATCCCTTCTCATTTATAGGAAGTACAGTAATATGACTTATTTAAAGGAGAAGTACAGCCAAAGCTTTTTTGGCTGTACTTCTCCTGTGGATCACAGGAGTGTTCTGTGTTCCAGTGACCTGTTTTCAGCAGACACCGGGCTGAAGCCTCTGGTCTGCTGATGTCACAGAGCCAGTTCAGGCTGCAGCAAGATCAGTATGGTCAGGATCCACCCACATGCCTGGACCGGCACCCAAGAGCCTGCGCCAGCAGCTTCTGCCCCCTCCACAACCCAGTGTACCAGTGAGCGCACGGGGGGGGGGGGGGGGGGGGGGGCAAAGCAGAGAGCTGTTGACTGACAGTCACAAGCTCGCTGCTCAGGTAGCTGTGGGAATCTAGCAATCAGTGGTGTTTGGTCGCTCAGTTTTCAGTGTTGGAGCCGGCAGAGGACAGATGTTGCATCCACCTAGGTAAGTATGATTACAAAAAAAAAAAATGATTCCCATACTTCTTTTTTAATTAATATTTAATTTGAAAGGTTTTACAATTGTCATATATGCATGGCAATGTTCATTTGCAAAATATAATATATTTGATCTAATCACTCCAAACCAAAAACATCAAGAGATCTCCAGTTACTTCTGTACAGCCCTAAAGCTGACATCCCAAGCTTTTATTATGTAAAACAGTGTCTCCAACTTAATGTTTTCCTTCTACAGCAACCTAATTTCTAATAGTTACTAGAGAACTGTCTTTGAGGTGGATGATCAAAGAATTATGTTCAAATATCAGCAAGAGAACTTGAATCATTTGAAAAATGTTGCTATTATATAGGCCACTGTAATTCTGGATCTACTTGAAAAGGTGCTTAATGCACTTAAAGACTGCTTGGAGAAGGAAATGGTTATTTATGTTCATAGTAACTTCTAAGTTATCATTAGAGACAGTGCATTACAGAGCTGTCCTAAATCTAATGGATTAAACAAGGATAGATGCTAGAGAATGATTTATTACATTTTGTGCGTAAATCAAAAATGTGCGTGCATGTTTACAGTATGTCTATGAAGAAGGCAGTGTTGTTAGTAGTAAAAATTGTTATTAATGAATTCAAGACTTTTTAAAAAATGTACAGTATTTATTATTGTGACCCTACAAAAACAAACTGGACAGAAATATTGAAATTTTACATACAATGGTTGACAAAAAAGGGCAAGGAAGAAGTTAATACGAACCATTTAGGTTTAAATAAGAGCAGTTATTAAGAGGCTGAATATGAACACATCCAGCATTTTTGCTTGTACATGATTGGATGATAAAATCAGCAGAGCTTCCCCTCACTTCGATCTTCCCCTTTAGATCTAGAGCAACTGCACTTCCAAGCGCACTTGTAGTGCAAAGTGGATTTGCCTTTAGTAAATAAACCCCAGTATGTAGTTGCATCCAGTGACTAAAACCTTGGGAAGTGTTGTGACTCTGGTTGAAAACTACATTTATTGCTTTTATGCTTGAAATGCTCCAAAAGCATTGCACCAAAGTGTATAATAGTCCAGTTAATATACTGATCAAGAACATGGTATATTTCCTCTGGCACTGGACTACAATTTGAGAAAATGGGCCTGTCCATGAGCAGTGGCCACTTCCAGCATGATCTCCCCTTTAACAACAGTACACCTCACTTGCAGGCATTAGCCTACATTTAGCCTGTGCATTCCAGTGCTCTTCAAAGTGCTTTTTTTTCTTTTATGTGAAACATTGATATAATAAATGTACAACCCCAATTCCAAAAAAGTTGTGTGACAGAGCTTAACCTTGTATTTTTTTTTTTGGCATGGCGAACTATGTTCACTGACAGTGATTTCTGGAAGTATTCCTGAGCCCTGCAGTGATGTCCATCTCACAACCACAGGATCATACTGTTTTTTCATGCAATGCCGTCTGAGGTCCCGAAGATCATGGGCATTCAGTATTGAATTTCTGCCTTGTCTCTTGCGCACAGAGATTTCTCCAGATTCCCTGAATCTTTTGATGATATTATGAATTGTAGATGATGATATATTGAAAATCTGTGCAATTTTACATTGAGGAACATTATTCTGAATTTGTTTGACAATTTTATATGCATCTTTTCACAGATTGGTGAACCTCTGTCCATTTATACTTCTGAGACACTCTGAATCTCTAAATTGCTTTTTTTTAAAATACCCAATCATGTTGCTGACTTGTTGCCAAATAACCCAATTTGTTGCAAAATGTTCTTCCAGCTCTTCCTTTTTTAGTACCACTTACTTTGCCAGCTTTTTGTTACCCTGTCCTAACTTTTTTGAGATGTGCTGCAGCCATTAAATTCAAAATGACATTCCCCCCCTCCTAAAATAGTACAATTTCTCAGTGGATATGTTTTCTATTTTCTATTGTGAATAAAATATGGGTTTGTGAGATTTGCAAATCATTGCATTCTGGTTTTACAGATTTTACACAGCATCCCAACTTTTTTGGAATTGGGATTACACTGTTGATAGACTTTGGTACTCCAAAAACTAAGAAACAAAAATATTTCTCTTGCTTCGGGTACACTGTTGAGTATGCGGAATTACTATGCTAGGATTGTTTTTATATACAAGCACAGATTTCTAAACGTTTCCTCCAAATATAGGACAACAGCATCCTCTTGTGGCTAAAAACAAGAACTGCAGGCAGTAATTGCAAATGCAGTTAGTTTTCATAATCAACAATTTATATTTTTAATAACAAACCATTTACATAACATAATGACTAGTGCATATTGGGTTTGCTACCTGGCATAACATGTCTGATGAATGTTCGACCTTGTTCCTAGTGTATGTCTATCGTTTTCAAGCTTTACTATAAAAATCACATCATTATTGAGATGCAATCTATTTTATTTGTTCATCAGTTTATTATATATGAAATGCTTGGTTAAGGGTACTAGCCAAGCGGAAACAATCCCCAAGTATTGCTGATAGCTGTTTTAACAAAAAGATAATGTTAATCAGTTTTACAATACCACAGCTACCAAGTACTTTGGTGTTAAGTCTGTACCTTGATTAACATCTTACTCATCTTATGCCCCATACACACGGTCCTATTTTCCGACGGAAAATGTGTGATAGGACCTTGTTGTCGGAAATTCCGACCATGTGTGGGCTCCATCACACATTTTCCATCGGAATTTCCGACACACAATGTTTGAGAGTTTGCTATAAAATTTTCCGACAACAAAATCCGTTGTCGAAAAATCCGATCGTGTGTACACAAATCCGACGCAGAAAGTGCCACGCATGCTCAGAATAAATTAAGAGATGAAAGCTATTGGCTACTGCCCCGCTTATAGTCCCGACGTACGTGTTTTACGTCACCGCGTTCAGAACGATCGGATTTTCCGACAACTTTGTGTGACCGTGTGTATGCAAGACAAGTTTGAGCCAACATCCGTCGAAAAAAATCCATGGATTTTGTTGTTGGAATGTCTGAATAATGTCCAACCGTGTGTACAGGGCATTAGAGAATAAATATAGGAATAGCAGTTTTGCTGTGATGAGATTACATATTTCTCCCATTTTCTTTTTGAGGAGGTCACCAACTCAACCTGTGATTTTCACTGTAGTTAAAAAAAAAAAAAATCACATTTGTGATGTAGGCTACCCATAAAAGTAATACTTGGATTTCTGTTTGCTCTAAAGTGTGCTCTAAATTATTTTAAAATACTTATTGTTCCTGCCAGTAGAACATTTGGATAAACACTTCCATTGATTGACTACGCTTTTTCTTCTGCAGTGAAATCACTGTAGCATTGTCACCCTTGCTACTGCTGTAGCAGTCCTAGGTTAGCTGCATTTACCTTTAAAACAAGGTAAATCACATTCCTTTTAGGGCCAGCATTCTAACTAAAGGCTTTAGATGACTTTTCTGTCCTGAAATAAAAATAGGAACATAAAAACTGCAGCATGCTAATTTTTTCCAGAATTTTGCAAACTAGCGTTGCACCGATACCGACCTGATAGTAAAACCAATACCTTTAAGAGTCTGGTGCGATTTTGTTGAGCGGTTCAGGTGCAATTTCAAAAAGAGTCTCGTACGATTTTCTGCCCAGTTCAGGTGTGATTTCTAATGTCATATGCTTTAACAAGTTGCACCTGAACCACTGAACGAAGTCGCAATAGACGGGGCTTGAAATCATGCTGTAAACCAGCCCCACACTGTATGTAAACCCAGGCTAGATATCAGTAATTAGTATTGGTGATTACTTGAGAACTTGGTCTTAACCACTTGCCGACCTATAGCTGGCCGGCTATATGCAGCCACTTGTGCCCATCATATGCAGCCACTTATGCCCAATATATGCAGCCACTTGTGCCCATCATATGCAGCCACTGTGCCATCAATTGCCATTGTGCCCGTCAAATGCAGCCACTGTGCCCATCATATGCAGCCACTGTGCCCATCATATGCAGCCACTGTGCCCCATCAAATGCAGCTATCTGTGCCCATCATATGCAGCCACCTGTACCCCTCATATGCAGCCATCTGTGCCGTCATATGCAGCCATTTGTGCCCGTCAAATGCAACCACTTGTGCCCATCATATGCAGACACTTGTGCCCATCATATGCAGCCACTTGTTCCCATCATATGCAGCCACTGTGCCCATCAAATGAAGCCACTGTGCCCATCAAATGCAGCCACTTGTCCCCATCATATGCTGCCACTTGTGCCCCATCAAATGCAGCCACTGTGCACATCATATGCAGCGACTGTGCCCATCATATGCAGCCACTCATGCCCATCAAATGCAGCCACTTGTGCCTATCATATGAAGCCACTTGTGCTCATCATATGCAGCCACTTGTGCCCATCCAATGCAGCCACTGTGCCATCAATTGCCATTGTGCCTATCAAATGCAGCCACTGTGCCCATCATATGCAGCCACTGTGCCCATCATATGCAGCCACTGTGCCCCATCAAATGCAGCCATCTGTGCCCATCATATGCAGCCACCTGTGCCTGTCATATGCAGCCACCTGTGCCCGTCATATACAGCTTCTTGTGCCCATCATATGCAGTCAATTGTGCTCATCATATGCAGTCACTTGTGCCCATCATATGCAGCCACTGTGCCATCAATTGCCATTGTGCCTATCAAATGCAGCCACTGTGCCCATCATATGCAGCCACTGTGCCCATCATATGCAGCCACTGTGCCCCATCAAATGCAGCCATCTGTGCCCATTATATGCAGCCACCTGTGCCCGTCATATGCAGCCACCTGTTCCCATCATATACAGCCTCTTGTGCCCATCATATGCAGTCAATTGTGCTCATCATATGCAGTCACTTGTGCCCATCATATGCAGCCACTTGTGCCCCATCATATGCAGCCACTTGTGCCCCATCATATGCAGCCACTTGTGCCCCATTGAATGCAGCCACTTGTGCCCATCAAATGCAACCACTAGTGCCCCATCAAATGCAGCCACTTGTGCCCCATCATATGCAGCCATTTGTGCCCCATCATATGCAGCCACTTGTGCCCATTAAATGCAGCCACTTGCGCCCCATCAAATGCAGCCACTTGTGCCCCATGAAATGCTGCCAGGGTATGTAAACTTATGAGCACAACTGTATGTATAGTTAATATAAAAAATACCTCCAGAGGAAAGTTGCAGCAAAGTTTGGTTGCAGGGGCCCCTGAGGAAGATTGTGACGCAGCATCTGTCTTTGTGTCAGAAACTTGAAGACAAGATCAGAAGTGATGGGGAGATCCTTCAACCATTATCCAACCAGCCTCGAAGGCAGCTTCTCACCTGAAAAAACTGTGGTGTGCAACTGGACTTCAGAGTTAGCCTATCTGATCTGCTCTTTAGTCCCTAGTATCTTCTAATCTGGAACTGGATCTCTAACTGACAGAAGTTGCCATCAGATGCCTAACCTGGCTCTAGCCTATGCTGATTATCAAGCCCTAAACTAAAACTAGCTAAAGAATCCAGGACCAGAATGGACAGGGGTAACAAAATAGCAAGAGCTGTATATAAACTCTATTGCAATAAACAGGTTCACCTACTAATATACTGAAAGGTAAGCTTGACTTTCTCTCTCTCTCTGCTTCCTTCTTCTGGGGTTTTTAAAGCTAGTCTTCCACTGTTAAGAAAACATTGCTATCATAAATTGAATCTCACCATGGTTCTCTTGGTGGGATTACTGTTTGAGCCTCTGGCATTCTGCAGTATTGAAAATCTAATGTTGAAGTCTGTCTTTCTGGTTTTATATACCCCTGGAAAGAAGGTTTCAGAGGTTACTTCACTGGGGCATACTAAGCTTTGTCCAGTTTCTGCTTAGCTGAGTTGTTCTCATTCCAAGGCTAGACTTTTTACACAAAGTACATCTAGGTTCCATGCCAGTTCATCTAAAAGCTAGTTAAGAGAGTAAGAACAGCTGTTTGTGATTCCTAGAGTGAGAAGCAAAGGCAAAGAGAATTCCCTGAGAATGCTATTGGCATGGATTACAAAGGTCATTGGCCAGAATTACAAGGCAAACTTCTATAGGGGCAAGAAAGGGTGACTTCACACTCAACATGCAACAATTCACATCATAGGTGGTGTTACAGATGGTGTTCTTCAAGACAATCTGCAAGGCAGCAACATGGTCATCACCAAACACACCAAACACATTCCTGTCTCATCACTATATGCTATATATACACGCTGTACATTACATCGTCTTGACCTCTGCACTGTTTATTACCCCCCCCCCCCAACAAGGTTATGATAGTCTATTGAATAAGAATATAACACAAATACCAATGAAGGGAAATTTTGGGTTGGGTTCTGTATGTGATCCCATTGCCATTCACTCTCTCTTTCAGCATATCTGTAAAATTCCCACAAGTTTATGATAGTCTATTGAAGAAGAAAAAACAAATGAAGTGAAACAGCGAAGCAAGATGTTTTGGGTAAGGGGTACTATATTTGATTTTATTGCCAGTGCCACCCTCTCCTCAAATTCAAAAAATCTGTAAATAGAACACACTGAAAAATAGTTAGAAAATAGTTTTATCTTACATTTGGCTTCCATTCATAGTTCCCATGTGAGAGTGATGTCACAAACCTTCTGACAAGATTTTAGGAATGCATGACAATCCCAAATCTCAAGAAAAGACATTGTGCTGGGTTTGGGTTTTCAAGCTTTCACTGTGATGCTACCCTCTCCAGTGTGGAAACTGGGTGTAACGTAAGTAACTTTTATTGACAGGTGTTTACAGGTATAATGCGGGTATTTTAGAGTTGGAGAGGGGCAGAGGTGTAACGCTACTCCCAGAGGAGCTGCTGAATTGCTTTGTGATTTGTTTATCCCACTGGCCAGTGAATGATACAAAAGAGAAAAAACTTTGGCCGGCAAAGTTGGGACCCTTGAAGAAAGCACAACACATCCCGGCAGACAAGAGATTACCTTGTGCAATGTTGGTCTCTTGCCAGACCCAGGGCACCCTCTTCTGAGTCTTCAGACATGTGCTGTGATTTCTCTCTTTTAATCCTGCTGAGACAGTCCCTCTTTTCCTGATCCTTGAACTTTTGATGTCCTGTTTACTCTTCTGAGTGCAAGAAATTTTAATATGTCTCTGATTTCTCTGATGTCTTTCTTGTAGTAATGTCCAGTGTATTTGTTTGGTAGTATCTTGATATATGTATTTACTATTTTTTGTATTGTATTTACAGTTTTTGTATTCCCTCTTGCTTATATTCTTCTAAGTGCAAGGGAACATCTACTGTTTCTGAGATATTTCTTGAACTAACAATTCCAAAGTTTCACTTGCAGTGTCTTAAAGAAAATATTCAGTTGACATTTGCATTCTACTTCTGAGTGCAAGTGGGATTTTAATGCTCTCACAATGTCTTTCTTGAACAGTGGACTCTTTAGCATTATCTTGATAAAAGTATTCAATATTTTTTGTAATCTATATCATCATAGTCTTCTAAGTACAACACTAATTTTACAGTTTGCATTTCAAAACTGTTGACTTCAGTGTATCTTGTTAGAATTTCTGATTGGCTTTAGGATAGTTCATGCAGTGAAAGTTACAGGTAGTAAAGATCCAACAAGCGTCGTCCCACCCTAATTGTGTTCCAAGGCTCATAATGGAAGAGCCTCCAGAAAGCTGATATGACACAGCTCCTGGAAGTAAATTGATTTGCCTCCTGGCCGGATATGATGTCAGAACCAGGAAGTAAACATCAAAGATTGCCTCTAGGATGTACATAGACCATCTCGAATGCGATATCAGAGGCAAAAAGATTTCTAAAAAACAATGTTAAACATGTTTGATCAACTAAAAAAATATAGAAAATCAAAAAATACATTGAAATATATTACAACTAAATTGTGACTGGAATGATGTTACTGCAATGGGGACTCTAGCGCCATCTTGTGGTCAGAAACCATATTACTCCTGAAATGAAAACAAATACACACAATATACATATTAGGAAAAATGCACATTAAAACGTAATTAAAAAAATAAAAATAAACCAAAGTTCCACGCTGCTCACAGATCTCCTCACTGCAGGGTGCTCGCCCAGTCGCAGCTGAAGTAATAATGAAAGGAAAGCCCAGGTGGCTGCTCACCAAACTGAGATCCAAATGCATTTATTCATATAAAACCATGAAGTACATGAGGAGCACTACTTGTACAAGCAAGGGAGAAATGGCTTACATGTTTCACACATGATAAGAAGAAGGATACCACCGCTTCAAGCAGGTCGGCCAAAGCTGAAAAACCTCTCCTCCAGTTATCAGGAGCCCCAGGTGCTGGCAATGCATATAGCAGCAAGGAAGAGGAAAAAGTTCTGGACAGCCGCACTCTGAAAAGCCAATTTAGCCTTTTATTAAAAAATCAGGATCACAAAAATACAGACCACAGCAAAGCGATACAAAGAAGCTGACGTGTTTCACACTAAAGATAGTGCTTACTCAAAGCTAACAATCACAAAAATGAGTGTCAAATATATATTGTTTGTAATAGATCATGTGGCTGGATAATGATTCAGTTAATTGGTGAACCAATTAGATCTGATTAGCCCAATCACATAAGGTCTCAACACATGTCACAAGAACAATAAAATCTTAACTCACACATGTGATAGTGTGGTGTGCAATCAAATGAGTTTATGTGCAGAGATGTGTAAAACGAATTAAGTGGGTGGAGAAACAATAATAAATATAAATATGAATAGAAAGTGTCAATCCACCATGTGTGAATGTATAAAGAATACGTGAAAATAATAATGTAAAAATATTAGTAACAAGTAGATATGTCCATATTTATATAAAGAAATGTGGCTAAGTACATGAGTGAATAAATGTGTACATAAATACCCTCATAATGTGAATAGTGTTTGTCTATATAAAACTAAGATTTAATACATGTACACAAATAAGTGATATGAAAATATAATGAAACACTATGTTAATTGATATAGTGATAAACATGTGCAGAAGGAAAGGAAAGAAAAGAAAAAAAAAAGAAAAAGAAAAAAGAAAAAGAAAAAGGAAAAGAAGAAAGAAAAAAGGAGGAAAAAGTTCCTTCCCACATGTGTATAAATGTAAATATACTATATATATGTGTACATAGAATTGTGATAGTGGTGTATTATTTTGTTATTTTAAATATTTAAACATTAATAAATGGTCTAGATGAGCTGTGTTCAAACAAATAGTGAGAATAATGACAATAACACTAGTAATATAGATATGTAAACATACATATATATAAATGGGGCCACTCTCAATACTGATGAAAATCCATGTCTACTTATATATATATATATCTAGCATGACCTCAATTACAATATTATGTGTAAATACAAATATAGTTGGCATGGGTATATGTATCCGAAGGGGAACACTAATTAACCACACCTCTAAGTGTACATAGGCTTGAACACCTCCCAGAGACATTAGCCCACAGCCACATATTTTTGGAGATCATGCAATCTCATCTCTCCCCTATAATACCACGTGTATGGTGGGTATATAAACCGCTAAATGGAAATACACATATAGGGGGCAGACATAGGCGTGCGCAAGGGGTGTGCCAGGTGTGCCTGGGCACACCCTAATCCTGGAGTTGGCAACCCATCAATTGTGGGCAGGTGACAGATAAGCCATGATCCTTACTTGCTGACCCCCCAGAACCTGGACAGGATAGGCGGCTGGAGTGGAAATTAAGGGACCGATCTGTATTTTCTTCTGCAGCAGCTGAAAGTAGGCTTCTCCTCCTCTTCCTCTCACCAATATTCAGCTGCCACGGGAGGAAAATACAGGGGATTGGTACCAATGAATGCCACCCCTCTTGTCTCAGTTCCTTTTCTTTCTGCTGCCCAGGTCCCTCTGTGTGCTCACCTGCTGCCCCCCATTGTTTTAGGGTGACGAGTGGGGAAGAGTCCAGTTAACATGTCACAAAGGCATATGTGTTGGAGCTTTGAGGTGCACAGCCTAATACAATAGGCTGCGCACACCTATGGGGGCAGAAAGGGGAAAAAAGAGAATAAACAAAAAGACCTATTGAATGCAAGGGGAGAGAAAACCCCATAAATGGCAGATTGATAGCGGCATGTGTCAAGACCCAAATATATATAGATCAACATAATCCTGGTATTATCATTAACCATCACTAGACACAATATACAGGCCATTATCATATAAAATTTTTTATACAAAACAACATAACTCAACATATATAAAAACATATAGACATATAGAATCTGCACGAAAATTCATAATGTGCACTATTGAACAGAAGTACCCTCTTGTTCCCATAAACACAGGCCTAAATTTGAAATGATCAAATTTCATAATTTATCAAGATCTGTATGTGAAGGGTATGTATTAGATGTCTAAAATGTTCCTACTCAGAAAACGTTTATAAAAAGAGGGACAAATGTCCATAAAGGATTTAAATGAATATGATCGGTAGTGATCGAACCTAATTAAATCAAAGTGGAACCCTCACTGGTTCATTTTGGATGCTTGAAGCCGTCTGAAAAGACATTGCCATAATCATATTAAAAAATAAAAAAATTATATTTATATATATATATATATATATATATATAAATGGGTGAAGTGGCGGCTGGGCAGCAGTGAATGGCTATAATACCAATAGGCAAAGAAGCATAACCGTGCTAAAGCGTTTTTTAAAACGATGTAAAACCCTCATACATGCAGCAATTGTATAACAACCGACCCCATCCGTTCGCTGGAATCAATTAGGGAAAGATGTTAAGGAATGGTCATGATAGTGACAGACCGCTGCACGGAGGTATAAATAAACTGATTACTTAAATTTAGTCTAATACTTAGAAGTAATTACATTGATATACATCCCTGAAAGGATGTCAAACACAGGACACAGATGTGTGTATATCTATGTATATCGCCTGTGATAATGCTGTAATTATATCTTTGTAGTCAACCTATATATGGGTTGGTGGGAGAGGACCCACATCTTTAGAATCTCTGTCAATTTACTGCCTCTCTTCCATGCTGAAGTGATATAATGGTAAAGAGGGAGGCCACGTCAGCAGTGGCTAAGACATAACCCTCCCTCTAAACCACATCCCTCAGGACATTGATGACGTGTCCTTCAAATATGGAGGGGTTTGAGAGACCAGGAGCTGTAAAAAACTGTCTATATATCTACAGACTCTAGAGGTAACCAAGTCAATACAACTTATAATAGGTCTACCTAGTGGATTGATTGGGTTTTTATGTACCTTCGGTAAATAAAATATAACAGGTATCCTGGGAGCCCCCGGGATCAAAAATGATCTCTCCTTCTTATTGATGATACTTTTAGAAAACCTTCATCAACAATGGACCTTAATCCTATCTTATAACCTTGTGTCGGGTTAAAATTCAGAGGAAGATATGTTTCTCCATCTGATAAGATACGATTCATCTCCGTGATGTATGGCTCACGATCCAAGATAACAATCCCCCCAACTCTGTCGGTGGGGTGGACAATGATATCTACCCTGTTTTTGAGAGAATTCAAACCCTTTTTAAAAATAAAATTCATCCTATGTTTTTTGCTAATAGTTTGATCTAGATCCTTTAAGACCAGATCTCTAAAGCCTCCCAATGAAGGGTCCAGATTACCCGGAGGGTTAAACAAGGATGCATTAGTGTGGTATGTTTATACTCAAAGACAGAAGGAAAGCAGCGCCATCTAAGTGCAGCATTATTAAGACTTTTTTTTTATTCCACAAAAGGTTTTTTATTGCAAAAGAATACAGTGGCATGTACAATACATTTAACATATCATCTAAAGGAGCATCCATGACAGTAATTCACATTGGCAAAACAGATAATATTATTACAGCAAAGGTCATGGAGAAAGGAACCGCCGGGTTCTTTGGAACATAATAAGTCATGTAAGAATATAAACACTATAAGAATAACCAACATTTGTGGTGGTTTCCTGTCGACGCCCTTCCACACTTCTGGGATGTGAGAGAGAGTGAGTGAGTGAGAGGACGTGTGCTCCGCTCCAACCATTCATCCTGAAAATTTCTCTGGCACTGGCCGGGTGGACTCTCTGACTTCCAGTGACTCTCAGTGCCGATTCTCACCAGATCCGTTCGTATACAGGCACCCTGGGAAAGAAAAAGGCTTTCGGTGCACCGCGAGGTCCCACTATATCTCCGGGAAGGCTCCGGTCCTCCACAGTGCCTGCGGTCCCCACCACCACCTCTGCCGCCTCTGCTGCTGCTGCTCTTGGCTCTGCTAAGCCTGCTAAGCCTGCTGCTGTTGCTGCGCCTGCTGCCGCTGCTGCGATATTACCTCCGAGGCTTCCCATACCAAACATGTCAGTTAGCACGCAGACGCTCCCTGATCCGTCTCCACCTGTAGCCTCTCACGCGGCCTCCCATGCTGAGCTGCTGGCAGCAATTAAAGCTGGAAATGAAAAGGTGATGGTTAAAATAGACCATTTGGCTTCAGATATCAGCTTAATTCGGCATGATATGGACAAATTTAGATCCCGCTTCGTAGAGGCTGAGAGTCGGATCTCACAACTGGAGGACGTTACCAGTGCAGACTCCAGGAACCTTCGCGCTTTGCAGCTGCAGGTAAAAGCCCTACAAGATAAGTCGATAGACACAGAAAATCGCATGAGGAGAAACAATCTAAGGATCATAGGCCTACCGGAAAAAACAGAAGGTAATAAACCAGCTGAGTTTGTGGAATCCTTTCTTATATCATTGTTGGACTTACCTGCTATGCCCCCTACATTCGTGGTAGAGAGGGCGCATAGGATTCCACCAACCCCTCCAGCCCCTGGTAATCCCCCCAGGCCTCTTTTATTGAGACTTTTGAATTTCAGAGACAGAGATAAGATATTAGCTGCAGCTAGAGATAAACGAGAACTGCGGTTTAATAATGCAAAAATCATGTTGTTTCCTGATTACTCCCCTGAAGTCCAGCAGCGACGCCGGGCCTTTACAGAGGTCAGAAGACGCCTAAGGGATAAAGGTCTTAAATTTAGCTTATTATATCCCAGCAAGCTTCGAGTTGCAGACGGGGACCGAGCATTATTTTTTACCAATCCGGAGGCCGCTATATCCTGGTTAGATGGCCGTGGGTGACGCATGTGTTTTTTTTTTTTTTTTTTTTGTAACATCCTTACCACTATAGTCCATTATAGTGCACCCCTATAGTGTCTAAAATTTTCTTGCTATTCTGTGGTCTCCTAATGAATGCTTAGATAAATGTACTTTATTTGGAGTTGGATTGCTCAGCCCTTTGGACTTGGACTTGGACTTGGACTATATCTCTACACTAAGAGCCAAGAGTTAGATAATTAGAACCCAACCCCACCTCAATTACTTCTGTTGCTCCCTTTTTTTGTCCCCTTTTTTCTCTTCTTCTTTTTTTTTTTTTTTTTTTTCTCCCTCCCCCTCCTGCCCTTTTCTCCCCATCCCTTTTTTTTTTTTTCTCCCTCCCCCTCCTGCCCTTTTCTCCCCATCCCGTCCCCTTTTTTTTTTCCTCTCCCTCCCCCTCCTGCCCTTTTCTCCCCATCCCGTCCCCTTTTTTTTTTTTTTTTTTCTCCCTCCCCCTCCTGCCCTTTTCTCCCCATCCCTTTTTTTTTTTTTTTTTCTCCCTCCCCCTCCTGCCCTTTTCTCCCCATCCCGTCCCCTTTTTTTTTTTTTTTTTTTTTTTTGGATAGGTATTGGATAGGTTTTTCCTTTTTTTTTCCTTTTTATATATTTGTTCGGCTATGGGGTGCCTGAACAAATAGTAGTAGTAGCATGATATCCCCTTTTAGGGGTATATCTGCAATATAGTTGCAATACAGTTGCAGCTTGCGTGTGTGTTCTTTTTTTTTTTTTTTTGGGAGAAAACTAATCCCAACTCTCCTCCTCCTTTTTTTGTTTTTTGAGAGGAGATGGGACTTAGTCGGATAAGCACTTTGTGCTTGGGTATATATTCTTTTTTGTTGTTTTATGTTGGTCTTTGTCATGGTTTGTATAAGCTTGTTTCAAAAATTGCCTTAAAAATTAACATTGCTGGTACATGGTATATTGTAAAAATCTTGCTGCTTGTGAGTTATCCCAAATGGTGTTCCCCTAGTCATTTTACTTGGCCATGGCTTTTTAAACCTATATGGCCACTTCCTTAGCTGAAACCAAACCTATATGGCCACTTCCTTAGCTGAAACCTTTTCGGTCCTTTCATGGAATGTGAGAGGTCTTAATTCTAAATTTAAACGGGCACTGTTGATAAGATATCTAAAAACCCACTCTCCACATTTTATTCTCCTACAGGAAACCCACCTCACAGGCAGCAAGGTTTTAACTCTAAAAAAACCCTGGATTCAGAGGGCCATCCATGCGACTTACTCCTCTTATGCTAGAGGGGTCTCAATCCTAATACACAAGAAATTCCCCTGTGTTATTGAGGACGTGTGCACGGACCCCCAGGGCAAGTTTGCAATGGTGGTGTTTTCACACTGGTCTCAGCGATATATAATCATAAATGTTTATATTCCTCCACCTTTTACACATGATTTATTATATAAGGTTTTGGAAAAAGCAGCTCCTTTTTATCCAGCGAAATTGCTGGTGATGGGGGATTTCAACTCTACTATCTCCCCAGATTTGGACAGACCAGTCCCATCAAAAAACTATAGCTCTGAACTATCTATATGGGCACAGGCAATGGGGCTACAGGAGATATGGAGATGGAAACACCCGGCTATTAGGGCATACTCATGCTTTTCGGCCTCACATAGGACTGCCTCACGGATTGACCTAGCCTTCTCTAATTCAATCCTGTTGACGGATGTAATAGGGGCTAAATACCTACCCAGTGGGTTGTCCGATCATAGCCCACTGGTAATCGAGCTTCGCTCGTCTGCGCGCCGAGATGCGGCCCTGTGGAGGCTGGGGGCACAGTGGATTTCCCACCCTGAGGTGGCTGATACTATCCCACCCAGACTAGTTGAGTTTTGGGAACTTAATGAAGGCTCCTCGACCCCACAGATGGTCTGGGACACCTTTAAGGCCTATACAAGAGGGCAATATATCTCTATTATCGCTAGTGTCAAGAAACAGCAGGGCCGGGAAACTTACAGGTTACAACAGATGGTAGAGGATCAAACAGTAATCTATAGTACAGATCCTACAGCAGCTCATTTTGACGCATTAAATGCCGCCCGCAGTTCACTAAATTTACATTTAACGGAAGTTACAAGATTGGATATGCATAAAGGTAGACAGCGACTATTTGAACAGGGGGACAAGAATGGTCGTTTCCTGGCCATGTTGGCACAGCATGAATATCCATCCACAGTGGTTTCGGGCCTGCGGTCTTCAACTGGGGATAAGGTGACCTCTCAGGTAGAAATCTTACAAATGTTTAAAGCCTTTTACCAAACTCTTTATACCTCTGCTCTTCCCCCCGACTTCCAGCCAGAGATGTTGCAAAACCTTTTAGATCCACTAGCACTTGGCTGGCTGTCGAATGAGGAATGAGAATCGTTGGTACGCCCTATCTCGGTCTTAGAGGTTTTAAAAATTATACGGTCCTTCCCTTTGGGTAAGGCGCCAGGGCCGGATGGCCTTCCTATAGAATTTTATAGGGCACATGCAGCATTTTTGGCACCCATCCTGGCCCAATTATACACCCTCTGCCTATCCAAGGGTGATCTGCCCCTTTCAATGCACCAGGCCTACCTTACTTTGATCCATAAGGACCTTAAGGACCCAGAGCTATGTGCCTCATATAGGCCAATAGCCCTATTGAATAATGACCTAAAAATCTTAACCAAACTGCTGGCTACCCGCCTATATCCATTATTACCTTCGGTTATTGACTCTGATCAAACAGGATTTATGCCTAAAAGGTCAACCGACGTTAATCTTAGGAGACTCTTTACCAATATTCATGCCCAACACAACAACTCCGGTACCAGAGCTATTGCCCTACTAGATATAGAAAAGGCATTCGACACTGTAGAGTGGCCCTTTTTGTGGGAGACTCTACGTCGAATGGGCTTTCCACTACGGTTTATATCATGGCTGCAGGTGATCTATAGGTGTCCCATCTCATCGATTCGTTTGGGCTCCAGACTCTCAACCCCATTTCAACTGTTTCGGGGAACTAGACAGGGCTGCCCTCTTTCTCCGGCTCTATTTGCTCTAGCTATAGAGCCAGTTGCAGAGGCTCTCCGTACATCGCCTCATATTAAGGGGCTTAGGATAGGCATGCTGGAGGAGAGGGTAGCCCTGTATGCTGACGACATGGTTTTATTTTTGGGGGACGCGGGTCCATCACTTCAGGGTGCTCTGTCACTCCTCAACACTTTCTCCATGGTAACGGGCCTCCGGGTAAACTGGCCAAAATCTACTCTATTTCCAATAGATCAAGCAGCCAAATTGACATCCTCTCCAGATAGCCCACTAAAGTGGGTTGACTCCTTTAAATATCTTGGGGTTTGTGTCTCTGCACAAGCCTCAGATTTTCTTAAATTAAACTTGGATCCGGTAGTAGGGGATATGAAAGCTAAACTCAAGGCATGGAATAATCTCCCCCTATCGATATGGGGCAGGGTCAACTTGCTTAAAATGAAGGTCATCCCCAAATTCATATATTTATTCCGCCATTCCCCGCAGTGGATTCCTAAATCCTTCTTTATTAAACTAAACCAACGCTTTTCAGAGTTTCTCTGGGGCTCCTCACCACCGAGATATAAGTTAACTACATTAATGAGGCCACTATCGCAGGGTGGCATGGCCTTTCCGGATTGCTATAAGTACTTTTTGGCGACACAGCTGGTGACAGTGGTCTGGTGGCTAAATCCTGATAAAACCAATGTGGCCTCCGCTTTGGAGGCCACCGTGGCAGGCTCCTGGGAATCTCTTCAATACCTAATTTACAGAGGCCCATGTGCCCCACACTTATTAACTCCGTCTATGCTTACTACTTTACGGGCCTGGAAAATGGGCTTGGCTATTGAAAAACACAGCCAGATGGGAATTTCCCCTAATACACCCCTATGGCTAAACCCCAATTTACCACACTTTTACAAATCTATTGACCCCCAGATATGGACTAGATATGGTATAAAATTAATCTCACAAGTGGTGTCTTGCACCTCACTGCTTTCTTTTTGTCAGCTTTCCTCCCAGTATAATCTTCCACAGCATTATCAGTTCCGTTATCTTCAACTTTTGCATGCTTTCAAAGCCCAATTCCCACGTTCGTCCTGTATATTAATACAGTCTAAACTGGAGACTACTCTTAGATCCGGTTGTACAAAAAAACCTACATCTCACATATATCAGCATTTAATCTATGAGTCTTTGCATCCGTTGGACGGCCTTTTGTCCCGTTGGCAGCGTGACATTCCAGATTTGAGTGGCGAAGATTGGGATGGTGTTTGGGACTTCCCTTTTAGTTCGCTAGTCTCTATACGTGACAAGTTAGTCCAATTTAAAATAGTCCACCGGGCGTATTTCACTCCCCACAGACTTCATTTGATAAATCCTGCCCACTCCCCTAAGTGTTGGAGATGTAGCTACACCCCCGGAGATTTTTCCCATATCTTTTGGCATTGTCCAAAGATACAACAATTCTGGGGGGAGGTACTAGGCCTAATCAATAAAATTGCATCTACTAATCTACCACTGTCTATGGAGATTTGTATGTTGGGCCTTATAAAAAAATCAGTTCCTGCTGTAGCTAAACGCACGATGATTGGTTTGCTTCTATTTTACGCTAGGAAAACTATAACATTTCAATGGAAGAAGCCCTATCCCCCCACAAATGTCCAGTGGAAACGTTTGGTTAACGATAATCTTCCACTATATAAAGATACCTATCTTAATAGAGGCTGCCAATTGAAATTTAATAAGGTTTGGAGTGGGTGGCTGGAGGAAATGAACATTGCTTACTAATGTTGGACTAGCTTCAGTTACGATACCAAGAATCGACGATTAAATGTAATTCCTAGTTAATAGGTATAGGCCTTTATGGGCAGTGGGGGGGCGGCCCAAAAATTCCAAAAATCCCCCTTTCACTTACATGCTAAAACTGTATTGCATGGATGTATTTCTCTATCTCTCTTTTTTTTCTTTCCATTTCATTTTTTTTTTCTTTTACCTGATGTACTTGCGATATTACATGTACAAGCTAGACAACCAATTTGTATATGTCTTTATGTCTTTGTGTCTTATAAAGAAAATTTGAATAAAAATAAATTAAAAAAAAAAAAAAGAATAACCAACATTTGTACATCTTAAGATGAGACACCACAACTGAAACAACTGATGTTGTAACTGGTTGTAATCCATGGAGATCAATATCAACAGGTCCATCCATGGTATTGAGAAGAACATTAAACTTGTTTGTGTGGTAGGGCAAGGTTCATGTGTCTCTGGTTGGGGAACAAATCACTATCTGCCGGTCATTTTGATATGGTGGCATAGAGGTAGTGTAGGGGAATAAGAATAAGTCAAAAGAAAACTTGGTAGAAGGGGAGGAAGTAGGAGACAGAAAGGGGGAAGGGGAAAAGTTGGAGGGAGAGGAGAACGGGGGGAGAAAAAGAAAAAAAAAAGGGGGGGGGGAGGGTAGTGGAGGCTGCTCCTCATCCCTGACCTCCCGGCCCCAGTCAGGGCTCAAAGGAATCGCTTCTATATAGGTTGGGTAGTAAAATGTCACACAGGAAAGTAGGACTTATAGCATTCTGTAGTCTTGAACTGCATCCAACACGCCCAGATATTGGTGAATTTCTGTATCCGGTCTTGAGAGGTGTAAATCAGTTCCTCCATCTCCTCTATCTTAGCAATCCTGGTTAGCCATTCCTAATGGTTGGGGTATTGTTTGACTGCCAGTGAACAGGAATGCAGAGTCTGGCCGCATTAACCATGTGCATGGCTAGCGGTTTATTTAGGCAGGGTTGTATGATGGAGGAGATATTGAACAGGGTTATAGTCCAGGGTGTAGTTGGTGACACGTGTTATTATGGAGTGTAACTCCCTCCAGAATGGTTGGAGAGCAATGCACTCCCACCAAATGTGGATCATGGAGCCTTCTTCTCTTTTGCATCTCCAACAGATGTTTGGGATTGAGGGTGAAAATTTGTGTAGGCGGCTGGGGTTCTGTACCATTTTGTGACTATTTTGTAGCCATTTTCCTGGATTGCTACGTTCATTGATCCCTTGTGGGCGAGTGTACATAAGGCTTCCCATTCATCGTCAGTGAATGTTAGTTGTAGGTCATTTCCCCAAGATAGACGTGAGGATTTTTTCTGTGAGGGGTGGGGGTCATTTTGGAGTAGGGTGTAAATGTATTGCGATGAGTAAAGTAATTCAAATGGTGTAAGTTGCCTTGACCAGGTGTCAATTGAATCTTTAGAGGTGAGATGAACCAACTGTCTGTAAGACCAGAAGGGAAACTCTTTTGTGCATGAAACTGACATCAAGTTTTCATAGGATCGTAGGCGACCCTTGTGAAAGAAATGATGTGCTTGAACCTCATCATGTGGCCATTCTCGTGCTAGGAATGTGGTCGACTCTCCTGGGAGGAAGTCCGGATTTCCCCCTAGAGAGATCAATGAGCCTGGTTGTGAGGTTATGTGAAAGAGAGATACTGCTTTACTAAAAGCCAGTAGCGAGGGGTAGATGAGTGGATGTGGCTTGATAGACTGGGGCCAATGTCAGAATGGGAGCCAGGGAAGAATGTGTATTGGGTTACGCATGAGGGGGTTTTCCAGGGTAACCCAAGCCTTCCCTAATTCGTGGACTTTCCAATCCACTAATCTAGACAGGTGGCATGCCAAGTAATATCTGTGGAGGTCTGGTAAGCCAATTCCACCTTTAGTTTTGACACAGGTCAGGCGCGTGTATTTAATGCATGAAGTGTTGTTTTTCCAAATAAAGGTTGAAGAGGCTTTTTCATATGACGAGAAAAAGGAGGGTAGGTGAATTGGGATCGTCTGCATGAGATATAGGAGGCGAGGAAGAACGATCATTTTTATTAGGGCCGAAAACCCAAACAATGATATGTTGAGATTGACCCACTCCTTCAGATCTGTCTGGATTCTTGACAGGGTCTTTATGAAGTTTTAGTTGTAAAGGTCTATTATTCGTCTAGTAATTTGTATGCCGAGATAAGTAATGGCTTCCTTTTTCCAATGAAAGGGGAAGGATTTCTGACAATGGAGTACTTCCAGTGGGGGTAGGGAGATGTTTAGGGCATGGGATTTGGAGTAATTTATTTTGAGGTTTGATAGACCCCCAAAATATTTTGTATCTTTCAGGAGATTGGGTAAAGATAACCGGGGTGTTTGCAGTGAGAGTAGAATATCATCAGCACAAGCGGCTACTTTAAATTCTTTATGGTCAATGAAAATTCCCTTAATATCCGTATTGTCACGCAGGATGTTTAAGAGGGGTTCTAACGTCAGAACAAAGATCAAGGGGGATAGAGGGCATCCCTGGCGGGTACCATTGCTTATGGGAAAGGCGTTCGACAGGAGGCTATTTGCTTTCACCCTTGCTGTGGGATTAGTATATAGGGCGTTGATGTGTGCAAACATGCGAGGTAAGAGGCCAATGCCTCTCAGCACTTCCTGCATGTAATCCCAGGCCACTCGAACTGTTGAACTCCTTCTCAGCATCGAGGGATAGAAGGAATCCCTTAGTTTCCGACGAGGTGAGCCACTGGTGTATGTTTAAAGTGCGTATGGTGTTGTCCCTGGCTTCTCTGCCCGGGATGAAGCCTACTTGATTGGATGAGATAAGGCCAGGAATGAGGGGCAGTAACCACATTAAGTAATGAGATGGGTCTGTAAATAGATAGCTGTGTGGGGTCTTTGCCTTCTTTGGGGATAACTGCTATGTGGGCTTCCAACATGTTGCCTAAAGAGGTAAGTGGATTCGATAAAGAGTTAAATGCCTCCAACATTTTGGGTGATGGGGGCAGTGCAGCACTTCCCACATCATAGATTCTGCGCCGAAGCCTCAGAAAGGCTAGAGCATCCACTCACCCTCTGCTTCCCACTGCCCATTACCCGGGGCTTTTAGGGAGAAACTAAGGGGGCCCCGTTCTACAGAGAGCAACCACAGCAGCATGCTAGGAGCTGATGAGAGGGCTATCCGTTCATTATCGACAGTGCTAACAGGGACTGAGCCACTGAGGGCAGGACACCAAGTGTAACCAATCCATACTGCACCCATACTGCACTCTTAAAGGGTCTCAGCAATAGCTGGCAGAAGAATATCTCAAAGGACTTCCCCTCCCATAATAAATATTCTAGCCCCCTTGTTCCCCTGCCCCCTCTACCATCTTCCTTTTCTTTTGGACAGTGCATACCTAGTCTGTCTAGTACTAGCATTGCTACCATAAATGACTATGGCAGTATAGTTACGGCGCTCGGTAGATTAAATTTTACTACTACTCACTGCTGCACTTGACGTGGCCTTGCTAGTTTTTATGCTGATCCGAACGCCGGATGTCACCTTATGCCAAGTCCATACTGCTAATCACTTTGTATGCTAAATTATGTTATTACTATTAGTAATCCACTTTATGATTGCCTAGTTACCAACCAAATTGGGTGACAATATTAAGTTTGCCTTTACCTACCTGATTTGGTGTCTATCTTCTTTGATATAGCACTGCTATTGGGTACTAAGTGTTACTTTGAGTGGTTTGCTGAGATATTGTATATTTGTACACTCAACTTATTGTGTCAGAGGGGCTTGGTTCTTGGGAAGGTCGAGACAACAGAGGACCATCATATCCTACAGGGGTAGTGATACATGTGTTTAAACACCTTGTCCTGCATGAGTAAGGTGACAGCGCCCCCTTAATGCCGCGTACACACTCTCCTTTAGAGAGGAGTGTACCTTGGTTATCTCGAATATGGTGGATTATAGACAAAGTTTAGCTGCCTGTATCGTGCGGGTCAACAGTCTCCCACTTTTATTGCCATGCTCGTAGAACACTTTCTGTTTAAGAATGTATCGTCTTCTAGTGCGTTTCCCTAATTCATCAATCAAAGAGGAGCGGGCGTGTAAAAGGTCCTGCAGTGTAGTTTGTGAGGTTGATTGCAGGCCGCTTTGAGTCGGTTGATTGTTTTGATAAGAGAGTTGATCTGGTCCTGATGTCACTTTTTAGCGATCATTGCTAGGGTTATGAGTTCCCCTCTTATAATACACTTGTGTGCCTCCCAGAGTGTGATAGGTGTAATGTCTGGGGTGGAATTTTCTTTAAAGTATAAGTGGATTCGGGATCGTATTTGTTGTTGTGTTTCTGGGTCTTTTAGTAGGGATGGATTAAGCCTCCAGGTTTTAGATATTTTTTTAAAGTCCAGGAACGTAATGCCCCGTACACACGGTCGGATTTTCCGACGGAAAATGTGTGATAGGACCTTGTTGTCGGAAATTCCGACCGTGTGTAGGCTCCATCACACATTTTCCATCGGATTTTCCGACACACAAAGTTTGAGAGCAGGCTATAAAATTTTCCGACAACAAAATCCGTTGTCGGAATTTCCGATCGTGTGTACACAAATCTGACGCACAAAGTGCCACGCATGCTCAGAATAAATAAAGAGATGAAAGCTATTGGCTACTGCCCCGTTTATAGTCTCGATGTACGTGTTTCACGTCACCGCGTTCAGAATGATCGGATTTTCCGACAACTTTGTGTGATCGTGTGTATGCAAGACAAGTTTGAGCCAACATCCGTCGGGAAAAATCCTAGGATTTTGTTGTCGGAATGTCCGATCAATGTCCGACCGTGTGTACGGGGCATCAGAGTTATCGTGATGGGATGGTGATCTCTTTTCTGGAAGGTTTAAGCCTTTCACATTGAGCAAAAGACATTTTAGTGAGAGTTGTTGTTTGGTAGTTGGTTCTTTCTGCATGTTACGTGTTTTGGGGATGATTGATGGTACTATTGTGGATTCAGTGGATGCAACTCAGAAGCCTCTATAGTACTCAGGGATTGATCTAATATACCAAACGAGAAGGGGGAGGGAGGAGCGGTCCCCACTTGTGAGAAAAATAGAAGATAGAGACGTAGTAAGGAGAGAGAAGGAAGTGTTTGGGGGTAGGTGTAGGAAGAAAAAGGTTCCGGAGAAGAAGGGGGTGGGCAAAGGTAGTATATGGAATATGCCCACAGTGGTAAAACTGGGTGACTTATATGAACGATTACCAGAGGTGGACGTAGGCATGCCTATCCACCTAGTGGGGGGGAATCCAGAGTGTCAGCTATGGTCCATTTGGACAGCTGTGTGGGGACAGTGAACTGGGAAAGGATCCAATGGTGTTGCACTGAGGAGGACGAGAGTGATATACAGATATGTCAAAGTATGTTGAGTAGTATGTAAAGGTGTAGGGTTTAGGGTTTGAAGTGTAGAGTGTGAAGTGTATGGTTTAGGGTACCTTAACATTGAGAGGTGTTGGCTTAGATGTACAAAGTAACCTTCAGAAACATAGAAAGTAGTTGCTTAAAAAACAAAAGAAAAAATGTATATTGAACGTCATCAACTCACAGTAAGGTAATGGGATAAACATCATAAAGAGTAACAGTATTCAAAAGCTTAAGTAATATCCTATTTCAGCTAAGAAATATTGGAGATCGTAGGAATCTTATATCGCCACCCCCCTTCAATCTCAGTCTCTGACCTCCCCCTCCCTTGGGTTTCTCTCAGTTAGCAGATGTATCTGAGAGTTCTGCTTGGGTTTGAAGTGAGTGTTCCATTACAGCCCAGAGAGGAGTCTGTCTATATGCCCCTATATTGAGTGGTGGAGCTTGTGTCCTTAATCAGTGGCAATAGGATCACATAGGTGAATTGCAATACTCCACAGACTCTGCTAGCACTGTGGAGGAGAGGGATATTATGGGGTGTTCATATCTAGGCTAGATGATTGGGGGAGAGGTGTGTATTATCTCTTAGGAAAAAAGGTTTATATAGGAGGCTTGCTATGTTTCCAGGTAAAAATTTCTAAATGTTTAGAATCGGCTTCATTCCTCTTATATGAGGGGAGAGTACAGTGTTGTGGGCTTATTGCAGTGGTCTCAAAGTATATGTGGGTTATTAGCCTGGGTCTATGCTATAGGGATTACCAATAGCATCACGTGATACCTATGTTGATGGTCTAAAAAAGGGGGTTCAGATTAAAAGTAAAATTTAGTGCCTGAGTGGCATTCACTGGTTAGCCGATGTTCAGGCCCTACCCCACTTACCAATGGCAGAACTTATATCTAATGCGGTGCTTTTGCAGCTTTTGCAGTTTTTGGAAGAAATAGAAGGTAAGTAAGTTCGTTGAGGAGTTTCTGGTGGGGCAAGAGAGGCAGTGATAGTGAACCGCCATGAGAGAATTTCCCAGCTGGGTAACGGTTCTTTGCTGATTTACAATCGTGTGGGTGATTACAGTACCTGAGCAACAGACGATTG
Organism: Lithobates clamitans; assembly: GCA_037952925.1. Taxonomy (NCBI): domain Eukaryota; kingdom Metazoa; phylum Chordata; class Amphibia; order Anura; family Ranidae; genus Lithobates; species Lithobates clamitans. The sequence goes on from JBBGZY010000429.1 coordinate 9,844,359, forward strand.
AAAGTCAAGACCGCAGATCCAGGAGCAGTTCTTTGAGTTCGGGTTCTTTGTGGGGTGCTGAGAGTCCTTGGGAGTCTGGTGCTTAAGCAGAGATAGGGAGATAAGCAAACAAACAGTTCAGGCAAAAATATGAACTAGAACAGTCAGGAGATATCCCAACCTACTGCGTCAGACATGAGAGCTAGGGTGAGTTAGTCTTATACATCATGGTGTCCCCGATGTTGGGTGGCAGCAAGCCCTGGGTTGTGTAGGGGAAGGTCTCTTCTTGATGGACGGTCACCAGGCGATGAGGGGTCCAGTCTGCGTCGTCTGGATCATTGACGCTGGGCTTTGGGTGATGAGTTGTGCGAGACTGTTTTCCATGGCTCGGTGGGAAAGTTAAAGGAGTGCCATTCTGGTATATCAACCTGTGGGATGTCAAGGTGTTCACAAAATTCGGGTAAATCTTCCGGGGTCCAGAGGAGTGCTGTGCAGCCTCTGGAGGATGCAAAAAGCCAAAATGGAAATTTGCATCTGTACTGGATATTATGGGCGTACAGTGCTTCCAGTAGAGGGAGCAAGGTACGCCTGTTTTGTAAAGTTATCTGCGATAGGTCTTGGAAAAGTTTAATGTCTGCGCCATTGAATAAAATACATTCTCTCGCTTTTCTGAGTATTTCCTCCTTGAGGGGAAAATTGATCATACAACATATAATGTCCCTGGGGGATTCGGAATCAAGGGGAGGGGGTCTTAGAGCGATGTGTATACGCTCCATCTCAATAGGGGAGGCTGCGGGATGGTCAAGCAGGTTGTTAAATATGGAGCATATCGTCTGTGGCAATGCAGTCGGTTCCACTCCCTTTAGGGACCCCTTCACCCTAATATTATGCCGGCGGCCTCTATTATCTGTGTCTTCCACTTGTCTATGGAGCTCAAATAAATGCGGTAGTTGTAAATCATAGGTTTTTTGCACTTGCCTGATGGCTGCAACCTGCAGTTGGGAAGTCTCTTCCACTTCTGTGAGGCGGTGATTCATCGTTTGGATGTCTGTCTTTAGATCTGATATAGCCGCCGTTAGGGCGTGTTTAATGTCTAAGGCGACATTCTGCAGATCCCTTTGTAGATCAAGGAGACTCAGGTTGGGAGCCACGGCGCTGCCTGTCATTGATTCCGCGGCACTTCTAGGCGAGCCTGGGGATGAGGCCTGCGAGGCCTGCGTCTCCACATGCTGGCCTGCCGGCCGGGTACGGGACATCTCCGGGATGTTGTTACTGAGTTGCATCCCGGTTTCTTTCATGGTGTGGGGTGTTGAGGTACTCCTATTAGACCTGCCCATGATTAGGATTCATCATTATTGTTTTCATCCGTATATTTAGTTTATTTTTATCTCCACCTTTATATACATATATATTGCCCATAATCATTTGCCTCGATACTCACTGATTGGTTCATTGTTTCTAATCATAATTGTAAAACTTTGTTTCATTCGCAACCATACAGTACACAATCATTTTTATCAGAATTGCTATTAGATTACCTTGATGGTATCTAACTAGTTAATGTTACACTCCAGTGCCTCGTGATCCACTAATTACCACCTTGAAAGGTTGCCAAGGTAATGCCTGATTAGTCCTGGCCACAACAGACTATATATACCTCCTCCAAAATGGCCACAGTCATAGCCTGATGACGCATGCTCCGAATGCACGCTCCTCCCCGCTCTCTCTCCAACCGGAAGTGACGTACACCGCTGTCGGTGAGCTGTCCTGAGTATCTGTAAGCTCTGGGAACCACCAGCATCAGTGGACCCATCAGCTGCCTCTTCACCAGTGATAAGATCGTCTTCCCCATAAGCAGATGAACCACATTATTAATCCCACATACGCTGACATCTCATACATCTTGTGAGTTACCAATTTTATGGAATAAAATGTCTTCTAGATTGTAAGCTCTAACGAGCAGGGCCCTCTGATTCCTTCTGTATTGATTTGTATTGTAAGTGTACTGTCTTCCCTCATGTTGTATACCCCTGCGTAAACTGTTGGCGCTATATAAATGAAATCCTGTTTAATAATAATAATAATAATAATAATGCTACACTTAGATGGCGCTGCTCCCCTTCTGTCTTTGCTTTCCACAGAGTTACTTCTAGCCTGTCACAAGCTGGCAGCCATCCACAGTCAGCTTATCTAAGAACACTTCAACTGTCCTTGTGCCACAAAGGTACCCCTCCACATGAACTCGATGTGAAAGAGAGTTCTAATTACCCACTCTCTATTCAGCTGATCGAGCGCACATGATCGAATGTACTTTTGTATGTTTATACTCACAGGGGGCAATATCTTTCTGATGAGTAGGGTTGGAAATAATATATCTCTGATTGTTCAACTTACAAACATATTTGTGAACGTCCATAAAAGTTTTGAATTTGTTAAGGGAACATGGAGGGGCAAACTTTAATCCATGGTTAAGGACATATTTTTCCTCATGTGAGAGTGTTGCTGAACTCAAATTGAAAAGACCTGCATCTACTATACCCGCTTTCTTTTTAAATCTGATCCTCCTTTCCCCTCTGGTCCCTCGCTTGCCTCTATTCTTCTTTATAGACTTACTTCTGAGGGAAAAAAACTACCATGTTTTGAATGATTAACATGTCTCGGAGGGGATAATTGGCCTCACCTTGACTTTCCCAATAGGGAGTGTCCAGTGCAAACTCATCTTGGTAACCCAAGTGGTTATATCCATAATTTTGGGAAGATCTCTCTTGGGGAAGTTGAGTGATATGCCTATATTCCACCTCATAGTAATCGTTCTCAATTCTAGAGAGAGGTTCAAATCTATTCTTGGCATAAAGTGGATTGTTGTGGAAGGGACGTTCACCCCCCCCTTCTAATATGTTTAGAGCCTCCCCTTTTAGGGGGATGATTGGCTCTATGAGGTGATTCATATTTGAATCTAGGGTTGTGTACATTACCACCTTGGGGAGGTGGAAATGGCCTAGGATTTTGTGGGAGAGGTGGAGGTGGTCTGTCCCCTCCATTGTGTGATTGCGAACTTACACCTGTCCTGTCTGTTTTATTGGGTTGATCCTTAGATTGCCATTTGAATACTCTGTTATTTCCAACAAGCAGCAGTACTAGTCACATCCTGTGCAAAATGGTTGTAGTTTGTGTAACAAGATTTATATGCTGACAACTGTTATGTCCAGGGATAACTTGGACATTATTGCAATTACAGAGACATGCCTCCATAGATTTAAATGAACTTAATCAGGGTACACGCCACGCGTACATGGCCGCGCCTCCTGCTCTTCTGTGATAGGCTGAACAGCTGTCAGTGTACAGCCTATCCCGGACATTCTCCCATCCTCGTCCGTGGTATGAGAATGAGAGAATGTCCATGATAGGCAGTCAGCGGTCAGCCTATCACAGACGAGGAGGAGGCGCGGCTTTTGAACTGTGGAATGGCCGCCGAACAGTATCATCACACGCCGGCCGCCGTCTGAGGATGGAGATCGCCACAGGGAGGAAGGAGATCGCCACAGGGAGGAAGGAGATCGCCACAGGGAGGATGGAGATCGCCACAGGGAGGATGGAGATCGCCACAGGGAGGATGGAGATCGCCACAGGGAGGATGGAGATCGCCACAGGGAGGCTACACAGGACACAGGTAGGCTGCACATGCACACAGGACACATGCACACAGGACACAGGGACACAGGAACACAGGACACACATGTACAGGACACACATGTACAGGACACACATGTACAGGACACACATGTACAGGGTACAGGTAGACTGCACAGGACACAGGGAGGCATGCAGCTGCAGATGGGCATTATTGACCCTCTGCATTTCTCACCCTCGTCTTATACTCGGGTCAATAAGTTTTTCCCAGTTTTTTGTGGTAAATTAGGGGCCTCGACTTATACTCGGAACGACTTATACTCGAGTATATACGGTAAGCAGAACAGCGTACATGGGAACCATAGCATAACCATACAAAATTATGGCCCACTGAGCCATGATAGAGTATGGCTTGCATCATTGGAAGCAGTGGGAGTGTGCACACAATCGCGTTCAGAGCCATGTGCTTGCCACATGGTTTTGCACACGACCATCTGCACACGTCACTACTGCATTTCTATTTGAATATATACATGTGTGTGATTGATTCTTTTGAATGAATACAAGTGTCTGATTGGCTGATTCTGAAGCCACCACCTTCTTTTGTTATCCATGTAGTATAAATAAAAGGAGCCTGGCTATTCTCTTGAGGATTCAGCTGAGCTCAAGGTGGTGCCAGCGTCTGTCTGTGTTATTGAGGGACATACAAAGCGCGCTTTCCCGGCATTATATGAGAGAGCTGTATTTGTGCCTTTAAGCGCAAAGAAATTATATGCTATATGGAGAAGCTTACATTTTCCCAGACAATACACTAACAAATTGAAGCCAAACTCCAGCTCACACTGCAGTTGCATGAGCAGTTACAGCAACAATTGTTCTCCTTTTGGGATTTTACATAAATAAATGAAAGCTGATGATTATAAGCACCCCTCTCAGTGGTAAACGGTTTGTCTCAATACTCCAAGACCTCATGCACACAGGACGCATTTTTACTCCCCTTGATGCCTTTGCCCTTGGTGGAAAAAAATCAACTTACGAAACTCACCTAATGCATGTGTTTTTTATGCCGAAATGCTGTGGTGATTTTTGTTCAGCCTGTATACACGCCTCTTCTAATATGCCTGTAGACATCTACCTTTGCATGGACACATAGGCTAAGGTAGAGGTGCTTTTACAGGCTGAAATAAAGTCAAATGCCTGTAAAAGAGGCATTTTTTAAACCCAGTGTGAATGAGGCCTAATTGCGATATCTGCAGGAGAGCTTGTTCTGTTGAACAACAGACTTACTGGCTAGATCACCAGATGAAAATAAAGGAATGAAAGCAAAGAACCTAAGAACTGGTAAGCTGAAATATACTAGATGTTTGCTGTTGAGTTTAATACCACTTTAACTACTTACGGACCACCCGCTGTCGTTATACGTCGGTACTTTGAAGTGGAATATCGTTGTTATGGCAGCAGCTAGCTGCCATAACCCCTGTATCCACTTCTTCAGTGGGCGGTCCACTTTAAGATAAAAGTGGTCTCAGCGGCGGACTCGCCGCAAGATCACTTTTATCGGTGGCTTGGCATGGAGCTGAGTGAGGGGAAGATGGCCCCCACCCAGCTCCATATCATTGCAGGGTGGAAGCAACGTCAAAACTTCACTTTCGCCCATAGCTCTTAAAGGGACATTTTTTTTTTTCAAACTACTTTTTTTTATTGTATTTTAGTGTAAATATGAGATCCGAGGTCTTTTTGACCCCCGATATCATATTTAAGGGGTCCTGTCATGCTTTTTACATATATATTTTTTCTAACTAATTTTCTAGCAAAAAAAAAATGCTTTTAACTTGTAAACAACAAGTTTAAAAAATAGGCCTGGTCCTTAAGTGGTTAATTCAGAAAACATACTCTGTGGACCACTTGAAACCTTCTAGGTTTGCCTACAAACCAGAGAGGAAGCCTTTCCTTAGAATTGGTGTAGTATACAAGCTACCAAGACAGACTGAAGGTTATGATAGCCTATTGATTAAGCAAATAACACAAATGCCAATGAATGAAGGGATAATTTAATTATGGGTAATTTCAGCATGCCTGATATTAAAGTGTTTGTAAACTCTAACAATAAATTTCTCTTTTTGCTACCTTATTGTCTGTTGAATCTACGATTGAAAGCCTTGTCTTATATCTGTGCAAAAAAAGAATGTAATAGTTATTCAACTCATCCAGCCAGAAATCTTGTGAGCTAATAACTTCCTGTGATCTCTTCTATTGCAGATAGTTAGGCTCCTTTCACATGGATCAGATCTGTTTTTGCTCAGCAGGGGATCTGTCCACTGATCCCCTGCTAAGCTGGGCGGAGTGGCAGGATGACAGGTCCATACCCGCTCCGCTTATGCAGAGCAGACATGGACACAGCCCACTCTGGTCTGGCAGTCCATTTATACCCAGCTGCCCTCCGATCCTATCTGGCCAGCTGGAGAGGAACAAATCCATCTGTTTTTTGCCAGCTACCCTCCGATCAGACCTGGAGGTAGCCGGCTGTAAACGGATACAAGAGAAGAATGAGGGGTCCGATCGGGTCTGGCTGAAAAAATGGACAGGGCGGACTCTATCGGATCTTGTGTGAAAGGGGCCTTATCAGTTAGCATTGTTCCCTGCTATCTCAATTGACTACAAAACACATCCCCATATGTATTTTTTTAGCTATTATTGGGATTTTATGTAATGTCCAACACAAAGTGGCACATAATTGTGAAGTGGAAGGAAAATGATAAATGGTTTTCAAAATTTTTTACAAATAAATATGTGAAAAGTGTGGCATGCATTTGTATTGAGCCCCCTTTACTCCGATACCCCTAACTGGAATCTAGTGGAACAAATTGCCTTCAGAAGTCACCTAATTAGTAAATAGAGTCCACCTGTGTGTAATTTAATCTCAATATAAATAAAACTGTCCTGTGAAGCCCTCTGAGGTTTGTTAGAGAACCTTAGTGAACAAACAGCATCATGAAGGCCAAGGAACATGTCAGACATGTCAGGGATAAAGTTGTGGAGAAGTTTAAAGTATGGTTAGGTTATAAAAAAATATCCCAAGCTTTAAACATCTCATGGAGCACTGTTCAATCCATCATCCAAGAATGGAAATAGTATGGCACAACTGAAAACCTACCAAGATGTGGCCGTCCATCTAAACTAACAGGCTGGGCAAGGAGAGCATTAATCAAAGAAGCCCAGGGCATACATGCCAAGGTGCGCCCCCCCCCACCCTATTTTATGCATAACCAATCATCTTACCCACACCTGATCATTATACCTATGTATAGCATGCAGAGGTCAAGATTAGATAAATTACAAAGTGCAAAGGTCAGGAGCATAACAATGTACAGCGTGCAGAAGTCAGGAGCAGATAAAAGTACAGAGTGTAGGGGTATGGTTTATGTAATATACAATGAGCAGGAGGCAAGAGTGAGTAAACTACTTAGTGCAGAGATAATGACTATATAACCCTAGTGCACTGCAGTGTCCCCTATGAGGCATTTCATGTATACAGTAGGGACGAGCGATCACCCCCCGGTTCACTAGAACATGCTGACGCGCAAAAAATTTGTGCGAACATGCGAACACCGTTAAAGTCTATGGGAGACAAACATGAAAAATCAAAAGTGATAATTTTAAAGGCTTATATGCAAGTTATTACCATAAAAAGTGTATCGGGACCCTGGTACTGTCCTAGGGGACATGTATCAATGTAAAAAAAAGTTTTAAAGTTTTTTCAGGAGCAGTGATTTTAATAATGCTTAAAGTGAAACAATAAAAATGAAATATTCCTTTAAATATCGTGCTTGGGGGGGTCCTCTTAGTCTGCCTGTAAAGTAATGCATATTTCTGATGTTTATTACAGTACCGCAACAAAATTAAATTTTTAAAGGAAAAAATGTAATTTAAAATTGCTTGCGGCTATAATGTATTGACGGCTTCAAGCAATATAGATAAAAAACATTGAAAACGGCGTGCAGTCCCCCCCAGTCCATACCAGGCCCCCTCATGTCTGGTATGCATATTTTTTTAAAGTCCAAGCCAAAATTTAAAAAAAAATTGGCATAGGTATCCCCCCAAAATCCATACCAGGCCCTTCAGGTCTGGTATGGATTTTAAGGCGAACCCCATGCCAAAATTTAAAAAATTATGGCGTAGGGGCCTCCCCCAAAATTCATACCAGACCCTTATCCAAGCATACAACCTGGCAGGTCAAGATAGGTGGGGACGAGTGAGTGCCCCCCTCCTGAACCATACCAGGCCACATGCCCATAACATGGGGAGGGTGCTTTGGGGTCCCCCCAAAGCACTTTGTCCCCATGTTGATGGGGACAAGGGCCTCGTCCCCACAACCCTTGCCCGGTGGTTGTGGGGTTCTGTGGGCGGGGGGCTTATCGGAATCTGGAAGCCCCCTTTAACAAGGCGGCCCCCAGATCCTGCCCCCCCATGTAAATGGGTATCGGATACATTGTACCCCTACCCATTCACCAAAAGAGTGTCAAAAAAGTAAAAACGACAGGAGACTGTTTTGGACAATTCCTTTATTAACCACTTAAGCCCCGGACCATTTGGCTGCCGAAAGACCAGAGCACTTTTTGCGATTCGGCACTGCGTCGCTTTAACTGACAATTGCGCGGTCGTGCGATGTGGCTCCAAAACAAAATTGACGTCCTTTTTTCCCCACAAATAGAGCTTTCATTTGGTGGTATTTGATCACCTTTGTGGTTTTTATTTTTTGCGCTATAAACAAAAAATAGCGACAATTTTGAAAGAACGCATTATTTTTTACTATAATAAATATCCCCAAAAAATATATAAAAAAAACAATTTTTTCCTCAGTTTAGGTCGATACGTATTCTTCTGCATATTTTTGGTAAAAAAAAAATCACAATAAGCGTTTATTGATTGGTTTGCGCAAAAGTTATAGCGTCTAAATAATAGAGGATAGTTTTATGGCATTTTTGTTACTAATTACTAGTAATGGCGGTGATCATTGATTTTTATCATGACTGCGACATTATGGCGGACAGATCGGACACTTTTGGCGCGATTTTGGGACCATTCACATTTATACAGTGATCAGTGCAGTTAAAAACGCATTGATTACTGTGTAAATGTGACTGGCAGTGAAGGGGTTAACCACTAGGGGACAGTGAAGGGGTTAAGTGTGTCCTAGGGAGTGATTCTAACTGTGGGGGCGTGGCTATGTGTGACATGACACTGCTCACCGCTCCCGATTACAGGAGCCGTGATCAGAGTCCTGTCACTTGGCAGAACGGGGAAATGCTTGTTTACAATAGCATTTCCCCGTTCTTCCTCTCCGTGAGACGATCGCGGGTATCGAGTCCACAGGACCCGTGATCACACTCACGGAGGTTGCGGCGGGCGCTCGCCGCAAACCGTTTCTTAAAGGGCAACGTACAGGTACGTTAATCTGCCTGTACGTGCCCTTCTGCCAATGTATATCGGTGTGAGCCGGTCGGCAAACGGTTAAAAAAAAAAAAAAAGTGTCCCGCAATGTTCATCCATCTTTAATCATGCCTCTTGGCTGTGACAGCTGTTATATAGGCAAGGGCGGGGCCACCTGATGACATAAATGGGTGACCCCATCTCCCTCTGATGTCGCCCGGTTACGTCACCACCAAGAGACAGCAGTTGGTGGGAAGCCTCCCATCGAGGCAGAGCTTTTTTTTTTCTATTTTTCAGGTCTGTTGGCACCGTGATTGAAGATGGATGGAGATCACAGGACACTTTTTTAAAAAATTTTTAATAAGGGAATTGTCCAAAACTGTCTCCTGTCGTTTTTACTTTTTTGACACTTTTTTGGTGAATGGGTAGGGGTACAATGTACCCGATAGCCATTCACATGGTGGGGCGGGATCTGGGGGCCCCCTTGTTAAAGGGAGCTTCCAGGCTTCGATAAGCCCCCCACCCGCAGGCCCCCCGCAACCACCGGGCAAGGATTATGGGGATGAGGCCCTTTTCCCCATCAACATGGGGACAAGGTGCTTTGGAGGGGACCCTCGCCATGTTGAGGGCATGAGGCCAGGTATTGTTCAGCAGGGGGGGGGGGGGCTTGCCCCTCTACCCTGACCTGCCAGGCTGCTTGCTTGGATAAGGGTGTAGTATATGCAGAGTATTTATATATATATATAAATAAATAAATAAATATATATATGGTCCCCCTGAGCCATGATTGGCCAAAGGCACCCTGCCTTTGGCCAATTATGGCTCTTTCAGCAGAGCGCGCTGTGGTTGGCCAAAGCATGCAGGTCAGGTGCATGCTTTGGCCAATCATCAGACGTCAATGCACTGCGATCTCGCAGTGCATTATGGGGCGTTCCACCGCGTTCAAATTTGCCGCGAACGCCCAATATGTTCGGTTCCTTTGCGAGCAAATGAACATCGGACTTATTCCTAGAGTATACACAAACACTCACATTTATAAATAAAACCACCCATTTATGCTCCTGCCTGACCCAAGTATCTTCTCTGACATTATCATACACAATAAAGGTTTAAAACCCTGGATAATAAAAAAAATCCACCCTTTTAGTAGGGCCCCTATACTGCATGGATTAAATGCTCATATGGGCAGAGGATTAAGGTATAAATACCTAAAGGCTAGGTTTACCTTTAATTAAAAAGTAATATATGCACATATTTTTGCCAGTAAAAAAATTAGCATTTATTATTTTTTAAAACAGTAGCCTACAAAGTATTGCACCTATGATCAGCAGACCGCTTGTGCAATGTCAGGCTCCTGCACACACTGCCTAAAGCTCTGTGCCCATAAGTCTGTACAGGCAGTCATTGCAGAGCTATAGGCAGTGTGAATGAAGTATGGGTGTGCTGATCGGTGTGCTTGCAGTTCATTTAAACTACAAGTCTGTCTGACACAGTGGAGGACAGGACTTGTAGTTTCTACATTCAAAGATTCCTGCGAATTAATGATGTGGCTGTGTGGGTGGAGCCTTGCACAGCCTTGTTGTTTTCAAAATGTGACAACAGGTGAGGGGAGAAGAACCTCTGTCGGCTGTCATACTGAGGGGGGCGCTGAAGAAGAGAGGTGGACAACTAGAACCTGTTACATGTTACACCCTGAATACTGGTGTAACATGTACTAAAATGTGAATTTATCATTTAAGCTGGTACTCATGCACAGTTTTTTTTGCTCAAATTGCTAGCTGATTCTTGCATCTACACAATTGTAGCAAAGTCCCAGGCCCCTTTAGGCCTAATGGTGACCTCCAGAGTCAGGGACAGCTGACAACCTTCAGTGTAGAGTGGGTTACAAGGCATGGTGGGTGTAATGCAAGATGAGACAATGGGCGCCAGACACTTTTAGAATGCAAACAGAGATTTATTGTCTCTTAAACAGAACTGTGGGAGAGAGGGTTAGGGCCAGGGCACCCTTAGGTGGATGCAATGTTAATTGACAGACTCCAATAACTCTATAGGCAGACAGCTATACAGGTGAAGGCCTCCAGCCGGACACCACTTTTGTATAGGTAGGATGCTGTCCTATGGTAACAGTCTTGTAGAAGTTACTAACTGTATTTGTATAGAACTATTTGCAACACGAACAGTTCTCAGCTTACTCCACAATCACTCACTGTGGGTCTTCACTCAATGAGCTCCCAGTCTCTCTCACTAGTCTTCAGATCCAATAGCCACTGGATCCCCTGAGCTCTTACTCTGTTAGCGCTTGGTATCTTCCTCAAGCGTCACCCCCACTTCCCTGCTGGGTCCCTGGCTTCACACTCACAGATACTCTTCAAGCGTCACCCCTGCTGACACGCTAGGTCCCTGGCTTGGCACTCAATGATGCTCCACAAACATCACCTCTGCTGTCCAGCTGGGTCCCTGACTTGGCACTTGCTGAAGTGTTTCCACTTCTTCTTTACCATCCCCGGCTGGTGAGAAGTCTGCTCTGGTACTGGCCTCAGCTTACTCACAGTGGTCTCTGGTAACAAGGTGGATGGTCTCTTAGTGGCGACAGCTTCCCCTCTACCTCAGACCACGACTGGTTCCCAGGCTGACGGAATCATTACTTCTGGTTGGACTACAAGCCAGCAGTCACAACCCTACGCTGCTCTCCTGCTTCTGGATAGGCCCTCAGAAAGCCTAGCAGCCAGATGTCCCCAGAATAGGCCTAAGGCTTATGGCCTAGCAGGCCGGGGCAACATGTCCTCCGGGACAGCTGTCCAGGTGGCACAGAACCCCGATCACCTGACTCTACCCAAATAAATAGGCTCTCTCAGCAGGCCAAGGGACCCAAGAAAATCCCTGCCCATTGGCTGAGACACCCCATTCATTCGTAATCTGTCCTTGCTATGCCCTTGTCTTATCCAATGTCACCAGATACCCGGCCACCTAGTGACAGAAGAGAGAAGTGCAGCAATTCCAGAATTAGGGGGAAATCAATTGATCTCCTAACAATTGGCCAAGGCAACTATCGCCTGTCAACTAAATTTAATAGCAGCCCTGCCTAAACATCATGGTGCTAAACAAGTGATATGTATACAGGAATATGCAGAGACATTGTATTCTGACAGTGGGGACCCCCACCCCACTGTCAGAATACACTGATTAGGGCTGCAAGTTGCTGATTGAACAAGGTTTTCAAGTAGTCCTGTTCAACAGAAGCTGATATAATGATTGGCTTCTAATGGGGGGAGCTACACTCAGATTGAAATTCAGCTGTTCCTTGCTAAACTGGACAAATCTCAATCTTTGTGTAGCCAGCTTTATCTTATTCCTTGCTCCAGCAGGCTTCCTCTGCTGCTGTGACTTGTCCCCTTCAGCTTCTGTGTAAGTTACTGGCTGTGGTCACACTCCAGCCTCCCCATCATACCATACAGGGTTAATGTCCCTCTATGGTATGTGATGATGTCAAGGCTTTGTGTGGAGGAAGAGAGCACTGGAGCTGGCTGGAACATAGAATAAGGTAAGTGAAAAAAGGCTATTTCTCCCCCTCCCCCCAAACACATACACTGCAAGGGTCAATGACCCCTAAACATACAGCCAGAGCTTCAATGGAATGGTTTAGATCAAAGCATATTCATGTGTTAAAATGGCCCAGTCAAAGTCCAGTGCTAAATACAATTGAGAATCTGTGGCAAGACATGAAAATTGCTATGCACAGACCCTCTCCATCCAATCTGACAGAGCTTGAGCTATTTTGCAAAGAAGAATGGGCAACACTGTCACTCTCTAGATGTGCAAAGCTGGTAAAGACATACCCAAAAAAACTTGCAGCTGTAATTGCAGCGAAAGATGGTTCTGCAAAGCACTGAACACAGATGCAAGCCACGCTTTTCACATATTTGTAAAAAATGTTGAAAACCATTTATCATTTTCCTTCCACTTCAGAATTATGTGCCACATTGTGTTGGTCTATCACATAAAATTCCAATAAAATACATTTACGTTTTTGGTTGTAACATGACAAAATGTGGAAAATTTCAAAAGAGTTTATTATTCTAAACCTGGTATTTGATGGTGAGATGTTGGATCTTAGTCAGGGATGGATCTAGCTTGTCTGATCTGGCTGGGGTGCAGTACAAACAAGTCAGGGGGGCATACTGTGTGTTATTCCCTTACAGTCTCACAGTGTGATAGAAATGTAGGGAACCAGTATTCCCTGTTCACACTTTGGCACGCTTTCGTACCATGGGTCACAACCCGTGAATAAGGTCTGACATGACTTTAGGGATAGTATAGAGGCATTTAAAGAGTGAACAGGGAATGCTAGTTCACTGCATCTCTACATGGCTGCCACAAAAAAATGCATGTATTAGGCCCTTTTTACACATGTCCCTATCAGAGTTCACCCTAATATCAGTAGTCCCTATTAAAGCCCCTCTTACATCAGTAGTCACTCCTTACATCAGGTGCCCCCCATCAGGTGCCCCCATAGCAGTGCCCCCTTACATCATATGTCCCTATCAGAATGCCCTCATTCATCAGTTGTCCCCACAAGAGTTTCTTATTACACCAGTTGTCCCCATCAGAGTTCCTACTTACAAAAAAATGTTCCAAACAAAGTGCACCCCTACATCAACTGTTGCTATCAGAGTGCCTTTTACATCAATTGTACCAATCAGCGTGCCCCCTTACATTAATTCTTTCCATCAAATTGCCCTCTTACATCAACTGTCGCCATCAGAGTGCCCTTTCACATAAATTGTCCCTTTCAGAGTGCCCCCTCACATCAGTCGTCCCCTTTCCAGTGCTCCCTTATATTACTTATCCCCATCAAAGTGCCCCCTTGAATCAACTGTCCAATTAGAGTGCCTCATATCATCAGTTGTCCACATAGGAGTGCCCCCTTACACCATATGGCTTCAATAGAGTGCCCCCTACATCAATAGTCCCCATCAGAAGGCCACTTTATAACAACTGTCTGTCAGGAGCATGTAGTGTTCCTGCTCTTTAAAAGATGCTGGTCTCAGTCCAGCATCCTGGTTTTGGCTGTGATGCATTCTCCATGTCTGTCTGGCCACCTTCAATGTGATTGATGTAGCCAGTCTATGGGTGGAGACCAAACCTGATTTGGGCCAGCCAAGTCTGCAGTCTCATGCTTGTGATAGTGTTCATAACTCGTGCTCCAAGCTCCCTGTTTGTCTGCCCCGCCTGCTGGTTTGGATTGCCTTGTTGATGACCTTGGATCAGATATCAAATACTCTCAGAACTCAGCCTGCCCTGATCCCATACTGTGACTAACCAATCTGCCAACCGCAAATGTCTGTTTGCTGTGCTCAGTTCAGGCCTACCCCATAGTGGTAGCCTGGCACTGTAGTATTGTGTAAAGGACCTAGTAGTCCTGCCTGCCTTTTGGGAAAGAGAGCTGCTATAGGTGAAGAAACCAGAAGCTAACTATAGTGCCCGATGACCTGCACTAGGGGTAAGAGTGACACTGTCCCCATCAGAGAGCTTTGAAACAAAACCATAATACATCATACCTTTTAGATTGCAAGGGATTCATTTTGAAATGGGGTAATTCCTTAAAAATGTAACTGAAAGAGCTAAATATCATGAGTCAATTCTCAGTGGGAAAACTTACGTTTACCATCCTGAAAGCAGACAGATTATATGTAAGGTAATTTAGAAAAGGCAGAGACAACCATAATGGTAAGTAGAATGGTAAATAAGAACATAACATTATAGGAATAAAGGAAACTAAAAATGTAGCTCATAAATGTATCAAAACAGACAGAAGAGAGCGAAACAAATCAGTGTCGCTTGAGCAAAGAAAGAGGAAATGGCTAACTCCAGTAAAAAAAAGGAGAGAAAGGCTTTTTATTTTTCAATTATTTTTATTAGATACACAATAGTACAAAAAGTGTAACATCAGCAAATTACAAAGGTATATCAATGTTCCATAGATATAAAATTCCACAGAATTAAAGCGAGACACACAGACATAACGGCTGATCAAGCCTGCAGGCTTTTGTTATAATACACAATCAATGAGAAAGCTCCGAAAATGGAACTGGGTTACAGTCCGCACACTTCCTCATTTTAAACGTGAAAACATACCATAGTGTACCGTTATTTCAGATAAAGAGGTATGAGCATGTCGCCAGTATTGGTAGAACAATAAAAGTAAAAACATCTCAACCAATTAAGAAGTAAGAAAAAACAAAGAAATATAGTTTTAGCTTTGGTAGTACATTACATATCTAAGTATTAAAGCACTTACACAGGAACTCTTAATGAAAGCAGGAAGATGAGTCCCATGATACCACAGTTGTTAAAAGGCTTTCTAAACTATCACCACCTCAGATATAGGAGCAACATTAGAATAGTTCAACCATACTTCCCAACACTTTAAGCAGTGTCATTTCCTGCACACTCAGTCACCGAATTAAATTCAAGATACTAACTATAACTTACAAAGCCATTCACAACCTGGCCCCCAGCTACATCTCTAACCTAGTCTCAAAATAACAACCGGATCGTTCTCTTCACTCCTCCCAAGACCTCCTGCTCTCAAACTTCCTTGTCACCTCATCCCATGCTCGCCTTCAGGACTTATCCAGAGCCTCTCCTATCCTCTGGAATGCACTACCCCAATCTGTCCGATTTTCTCCTACTTTATCCACTTTCAGACGATCCCTGAAAACTATCTGGCCCCCACCTAACAACTGTACATTTATGTTCTCAATCAGCACAGTTATTACCTCTTGTATCTCTTGACCTTCCCTCTTAGATTGTAAGCTCTAAGGAGCAGGGCCCTCTGGGGGCGTGTCCAAGATGGCGCTGGGAGCAAATGCTTAATCGCTGAGCTCCTGATCCGGATTCTTAAATCCTCAGTGTATCCTGCTGTGGACCCTACATAAACCCACCTGCCCACAGGTCATTCCCCTGTAGCCCAAGGAATGAGAAGAAACAAAAACAGGGCACAGAAGAGACGCACCTCCGAAGTTGCTCGTACGCTGCCAAAACCCGGGCCTTCTCTCCCCTCGGCCTGTCACATGGAGACCCAGACCACAGCCACACCTGATGGTGTGATCCAGGCCGGATCCGCGGCTTTCGATGCCCTAATGCAGGCGATCTCAACATGTCAATCGACCCTTACGACAAAGATTGATCATGTCCAGGCAGAGACAGCCCTTATCCGCCGTGACATGGACAGTTTCAGAGAACGGGTGGCGGAAGTGGAGCGGCGGGTGTCCGGCATGGAGGACGCCCAAAGAAAACAACAAGCGGACATCCAGACCTTAAAAGCCAAAGTGAGAGTTCTGAAGGCGAGAGCCGAGGACGCCGTGAACTGAAACCGCCGGAACAATCTACGTGTCCTAGGCCTCCCAGAGGGCGCCGAGGGATCGGATCCGGGCGCCTTTATGGAGCAACTTTTACCCTCCCTCCTCCCTCGGGAGCGGTTCTCCCCGCATTTCTCCATTGAACGCGCCCATCGTATGCCAGCTACCAGAGGCCCGCAGGGGGCCCCGCCGCGCATGTTAATTTTTAAACTCCTTCACTATAGAGATCGTGACACAGTCCTCTGGTCGGCTCGTTTGCAGGGGGACTTGAAATTTGAAAACACAAAGCTGCTCATCTTCCCCGATTACTCTGTGGAAACACAGAGGCAGCGCAAGTCTTTTGACCGGGTCCGAGCCATGCTGCGAGAGAGGGGAGTGAAGTACAGCATGCTCTTTCCCGCCAAGCTGAGAGTACAAGATGGGGAGAGGGTGCAGTTTTTCACTTCTCCCAATGATGTGGCAGCATGGGCTGAAACCCTACCACGATGAACCTGCACACAATGCTTCTTCTGTCTGGATTTGTGAGTATGATGTTGGGGTCCTCAAACTGTTTAACATCACCATGTGCATGCTCTGGGGGATGGTTTGTCCCCCCTGTGTTGGTCTACACGATTCATCAGTAGGCGTTGGCTGCTGACACTCTCCCACGTTCCCATAGCAGGTGAACTTGAGACCCCCCTTTTTTTTTTTTTTGACAACCATCTCTACCCCTTCTTAAAGATGTTGTAACAGCTACCCATCAGGAGGTTATTCCCTCCCCTTAATCAGCAATGCACGCTCACTTTTCTTCCCTACTCCCCCATTTAATTTGATGAAGATGCGAAGGGGGAGGCCCGTTTACAGCCGAGACCCTCTGTCACCCCTGTGGGGCGTTGCTCGCAGATCCTTGGAGACTCATGCTGGACATAGCCCCTTTCTCCCTCTTCCCCCCAGCCTCCCTCTCCTGTGTTGGCACAATCCAGCATGGGGAAAGTTAATGATTCTTTTCATCTAAGAAATGTGCCCCCAGGGCTCCGGGTGTTCCACAATGACAATCCTCTACCGTATTTCCCAGGTACTCTTGACTGTTTTGCACACAGAGAGTACTTGCCTCTTGCTCACTGCCTTCATGATCAGTCATAGAGCTGACATTTGTTTCGGGATGAAAACCCTCCTTCACGGTTGGGGGGGGTTGGGGTGGGGGGGAGTTCGGGTAAGTTGAGCCTCGTTACTGGCTCCCAATTTGTTGTTTTGTATTGCATGACAGTAATGTTGCTGATTAATCTACTTGCATTATTGTTGGGGCCTGATCCTCCCACCGGCTTGGTTTTCTGCGCCTGGGGTGCATCAGGTCTCATTACTATAGATGATCCTTATTTTATTCTATTGATCCGCCTACATGGCTACACTTAATATCCTCTCCTGGAACACACGTGGTTTGAATACTCCGGTCAAACGCTCCCTCGTTTTTCAATTTATTTAAAGGAGCAACCCCATATATGTGTGTTACAGGAGACACATCTAGTAGGAAGTAAAACTCTCAGCCTTAAAAAACCATGGGTAGGCCATCATTATCATTCCACCTATTCAAATTTTGCTAGAGGGGTCAGTATCCTTGTCCTCAAAACCCTCCCCTTTAAACTCCTTGATTTGTTACTAGACCCTGATCGAAGATTTGTCCTGCTACACGCTTTGATACACAATTTGCCGTGGGTCCTGGTGGGTCTTTACCTACCTCCCCCGGCTTCCCTTAAGTTTCTTAATCTGCTTTTAACCAAACTGGCCCAGTTCCCTTCAGACAATATAGTATTGATGGGCGACTTTAATCTTGTCCCGGATTCTGGAATGGACAGGTGTGCTACAGTTGGCACGACCCGTTAGGGATTGGCGGCGTGGGCTGATACATATGGCCTCACGGATGTGTGGCGTTGGAGGAATCCTCAAAAGAAATCCTTCACATGTCATTTGGCCACCCATAGGTCCTTTTTACGTATTGACCTGGCCTATGTGGCTGCGCCTGTCCTCCCCAGAGTCCGGGACATTACTATCCTGCCTAGAGGCATTTCAGACCACGCCCCTCTACTCCTAACTCTGGAGGTGGGGATGGTTCCTTCCGATAGACTCTGGAGAGTGTCCAAATTCTGGATATCGGACGCAGAGGTGGAACCCCGATTTCACGAGACACTCTTACAATACTGGAGGGAGAATCCGGGGTCAGCTATAGAGAACTCTGTGTGGGAGGCCTTTAAGGCCTCATCAAGAGGGCATTACCAATCAATTATTGCAGCGGTGAGAAAGGGGCGTAGGGCTGAACTCGCGGGAGTGGAGGCTGAGGCGTCTAGACAAGAGGCCCTTTATGTTAGGTCCCGGGACCCCCAACAATATGCCCGACTCCAATCTCTGACTCAACAGGCCAACCTTCTGCGCACCTCCCTGACGCAAAAGAAACTCCTTCACCAAACCCAGCGCATTTTTGAGCAGGGGGAGAAGACGGGCCGCCTTCTGGCCTGGCTCTCCAGAAAACAGTCAGGGGGGGCGACTATTACACAGATCCAAGACCTAGATGGGAATCTCCTCTCCTCCCCACAGGACATTAACCACTGCTTTGCTACATATTATCAACAGCTTTATATTCCCCGGGTGACCTACGAGCAAACTGACCTAATTGAGTATTTAGAGGAGATGGACGTCCCGGTCCTCACCTTTACCTCCGCGAATAAATTAGACGCCCCCATTGCAGTAGAAGAAATACAAAAAGCTCTAAAAATGATGCAGGCAGGCAAGACACCGGGCCCGGATGGGTTTTATAAGGCCTACGCAGAGGAATTGTCCCCTAAATTGCAGTTAGCGCTGTCTCATGCGGGACCTCCCGGATTCGATGTCCAATGTAGTGATAGTGGTAATTCCCAAACCGGGCAAAGACCCTACCTTATGTTCCTCCTACCACCCCATTTCTCTCCTGAATGTTGACACTAAGGTGTTCGCCAAAGTCCTTGCAAACCGCCTGAACACTGTTATCACAGCCCTGGTTCACCCAGACCAGACAGGCTTCATGCCGGGTCGAGGCACGGACATAAACATTCGTCGCCTGCATACCCACATAGAGGCCGCGGACCCAGAAAATCCCCGGGTGGTGGCCTCACTCGACGCGAGAAGGCCTTGGACTCGGTCGAGTGGGGCTACCTTTGACCGGTTCTTTCTAGATTTGACTTTGGTCCTCAATTCCTATCATGGCTACAAATGCTATACGCACATCCTAGGGCCCAGATACGCACCAATGGGACCTTGTCGGCTCCCTTCTCCCTGGGGAGGGGGACCCGGCAGGGATGTCCGTTGTCCCCGACACTATTTGCCCTGGCGCTGGAGCCGCTGGCTGCCCACATTAGGAAAGACCCTGAAATCAAAGGTATAAAGATTGGCCCACTGGAAGAAAAATTATCTTTATATGCGGATGACTCACTATTATACTTAGCAGATGCCTCCTCCTCCCTAAGGGCTGCCTTGACCCAGTTTGAGACCTTCAGCCGTTATTCAGGAGTCCGAATCAACTGGGACAAATTGGTTCTCTTCCCGCTCCATCCATCATTGCCTCGTGCAGATTCCCACACTCCGCTACATTGGGTAGAAGAATTTAAATACCTAGGAGTAAAAATTGGTCACACAGTGGAAGGTTACATGGTCAGGAATGTCCTCCCGGTGTTGGAACATCTGTCCAATGGATGCACAACTTGGCACAATCTCCCCTTCACTCCGGTGGGTAGGGGAAATTTAATTAAAATGATATATCTGCCCAAACTATTATATTTCTTCCGGCAAACCCCCATCCCTATCCCTCGTTCCTTTTTTCGGAAATTGGACAGTATTGTAACCAATTTTGTATGGGCGGGTCTTCCCCCCCGGGTGGCGAGGCATACCCTATATCTCCCCCTATCCAGTGGAGGCTTGGCCCTTCCAAATTTACTCATGTACTACTGGGTGGCGGTTTTGGTGATGGTCAAATGGTGGTTTTCCCAGCCTAGACAGAACCCGGCAGTCATCCTTGAGGCTGCAATCCTTGGCTCATATGCGGCCCTATCCAACCTTGTCTACAGGGGCTGCAAACCTCATCCTCGTGTAACAGGGCCTATGAAGACTACTATAAGGGTATGGCAGAGCTCCAGGGCAACTGGGATCAAGCCAGCAGCTGTCTCCCCCCATACCCCTCTGTGGGGCAATCCTTTCCTTTCCCACTTAAATACAGTACCTGCACCAGCTACGTGGGCTAAACGGGGTATTTTGACACTGAAGCATGTGATGCCGAACGGCAAAATCATGTCATTCCAGGACTTGAGACGGACATACGACCTTCCCCCCTCCTTTCACTTTAGATACTGCCAGCTCCGACATGCCCTTACCTCACAATTTCCTAATCCTGTTACGCTAGAACCGGACTCGATTGAGAGGCTCCTCACTTCAGCAGTGATGGGAAAGCCTCTTTCCTGCCTCTATTTATACCTCACTGTAGTTCACGATACTGACATTTCGGCCACTCTGACCAGATGGAAGGAAGATATCCCTAATCTTGATGAGGACACCTCGGAGGACATTGTCTCGGGTTATATCCCCTCCATGATCACCTATAGGGACCGTTTTATACAACTAAAGTTTTTACATAGAGCGTACTACACCCCACAGAGACTTTCCAATATATATCCTTCCCTCAGCCCTATGTGTACTAGATGCTCCAGTGATTCCAGTGTTCCTTCTTTCACATGGTTTGGGCCTGCCCCAAAATTCGCCCCTACTGGCGGGAGGTAGAGGATGCTCTCACGGAGATCTGTGGAGCAGAGGTGCCACTGGACCCTCTCCTCTTCCTGCTTAGCTACTTGTCAGATATTGAAGGGGATAGATATACCAAATTGTGCATGACCTTCACCCTGTTCTACGCTAGGAGAGAAATCCTACTGAGATGGAGGGGAAACGAACTTCCTATGAGAGCCTCATGGTGTAGCACGATATGCAGGGTTCTACCACTTTATAAAATTACATACGAAAGCAGAAATTGTCCAGCTAAATATGACAAAATCTGGTCAAACTGGGTACACGCTTGTGGATGAGATCTGTTGAACCACATGGCAGGAGCGTTATATGCCAACTGTTAAAAGGGAGAGAAGAAAAAAAAAGAAAAGAGAAAAGATAGTAGATTCTGGGCTCTCTTCCCTCTCCTCCTCCCTCTGCCTGTTTCCTGCCCCCCCTCCCCCCGCCCCGCCTTTCCCATTCCAGTTTGTCCCCCCCCCCTTTTTTTTTTTCCTTTCCCCTTCCCCCATGGTCTGAGAGATGGAGCCTTTGCAGAAGAGCCGACTAATTGCATTGCTAATGGTGTCCTCCTTTTACTGGCACATGATCCTAACTGATTTATACTTACCTATAAAAGTTTCCCCTTCTTTTTTTGTATTACCATGTATATTATCACATCAGTAATAACCACGTGACATGTAACAATTACAAGAACTATATATAAGAATCTGTCATTGCTTTGTTTGTACCTTCTATAATTTTTGAATAAAATAAAAACCTTAACTGTAAAAAAAAAAAAGTAGCAGGGCCCTCTGTATTAAAGTGTATTGTATTTGTACTATCTACCCTCAAGTTGTAAAGCACTTCGTAAACTGTTGGCACTATATAAACCCTGTATAATATAATAATAATAATTTTCATTATAGTAGAAGAATCCTTTCTTAGAAAAGGCTTCTACAAAACACTCTACCTTAACCACTTACCAAAAATTCACAAGGACCAGACTAACCCTCCAGGACATCCCATTGTAGCTGCCATGGAAAGTGTCACCAGCCATTTCTCCATAAATATTGATCATTTTCTTCAACCTGTGGTCCTGGGCCTTCCATCTTACATCCATTTATTAGATATGCCTGAAAATTACACATGGGAGCCCACATACTTGTGGTTATCACTCAATGTGAACTCCCTCTACACATCAATACCCCATGAAGTTGGTCTTGGATCTGTACAGCATTTTCTATTTGAAGACTAGGGATGAGCGTTCAAATCGAACATCGGGTGTTCGCCCGTTCGCTGAATTTAGAACATTATGGGGCGTTCGCGGGAAATTTGAGCGCCCACGGAACGTCCCTTATTACACTGCGAGATCGCAGTGCATTGATGGCTGCTGATTGGCCAAAGCATGAACCTGCCATGCATGCTTTGGCCAATCACAGCCCGCTCTGCTGTGAGAGCCATGGTTGGGCAAAGACAGGGAGCCTTTGGCCAATCACGGCTCAGAGGGCTAAGTCCACGCCCCCGTGGGAGTACATAGTGTAATAATGAGAGCAGCAAAATGACATTTCTTGAAAGTTATGTAAAAAAGCCCCCTTGTGTTTTGTATTCTAAGGCTCAACTGTTCCTTTTGTTAAGGTCAAACATTAGGTTCATTCTTTAAAAAGAAAGACACCAATGATCCAGTAGCATTCTTTGTAAGTACTAGTTTACTTAAGAATAATACATACGGATACAGTGTGCACTGGTCCACAGCTCAATGGGGTGTGGCCCCGATAGAAATATCACTTCAACTTTTATAAAGAGATCACAAAATGATTGGCTATGCATGGCATGGTCCCAAAGCACAAGTCATCCTTTCACTAATTATTTCTACATTACATATGGTCATCTTGACCTCTGGGTTATGAGTAATTTTACTTGCCATACTATATCAATCTTATGATTACACAAGAGGGGTTCATCCAAAAGGGACTTCTTGTGATAATAGCTCTTTCCCAGAAAAGGAACGATGTACAGCCAACTAGTACACACATCACTTGGCAGCACATTGCAATTCCTTCAACAGATTTACCTAATACCTAAGAGTTGGAACATATTATTAAACTATACTTTTTTTTAGAAGCACACAGTTCAATATAAGGGGGAACTCTGCAGGAGTCTTCCAGAAGCTTCATAATTCCAGACTCCAGATATTCTGTATCTTAACAGCCCCTCCTGTTGTCTGAATTCTTCGGTATTAGACTTCCTCTGTGTCTTTTAGACTTCCTCTGTATCTTTAGGTCGTCCTTCAGGTATACGGGCCACCATCTCATAGGCATCTTGCGAGACCTTGAGGGCCCAGAAGAATGAGTATTAGTACAAGCATTTGTGATTTTTTTCAAACAACATTTGCACATTATTGGTGCACATTTGATTATAAGGTTTATTATAATGACTATAAGTACAATAAATCCAACTATATATAATATGCCGTGTAATATGCCAGAAAGCCAACCTCCAAGTCCAGAAAACCAGTCGAGGGGATTGAGCCATAAGAGCCAGCTCTCCCAGCTTCCTTCAACCCAAGCGTATGCTCTTTCCGAAAACCTAGTTTTAACTGTTGCACTTTTTCTACATGGGAAATGATGGCATCTTCAGCCTTTGTATCATTTCCGATTGAAGGTTGTTTATGTGCACAAAGTAATTCCCCACTAGCTAGATTAAGTGTCTTTCTATGGGCTTTCTTGAGACAAGTACTGGAATGTCCCTTTTCCAGAAGTCTGACCCTCAGAGTGTCAGCCTCATTTTTGAAACTGACATCATCTGAGCAGTTATGGCGAGCCCTCAAGTATTGACTGTAAGGGATCGATGCAAGTAAAGGTTTCAGGTGAAAGCTTGATGCGTGTAATAGCAGGTTCCCTGCTGTGGGTTTATGATAAAGCTCGTTGGAGAGGCCACCATCTGTCTGCTTTCTAATGAGAACATCTAAGAAGGAAATCTCAGTTGTACTGTGTGACATAGTAAAACTTAAGTTGAATTTGTTGATATTAATGCAAGCCATGAATTTGTGTAAAAGATCATCTGATCCATCCTAGATGAGAAACACGTCATCTTTGTAACAGTGCCATGCGAGTATATGGCCCATATACATAGATAGCAAGTTATTGGTAAGCAGTGAATGTTCCCACTCCCCCAGGTACAGGCTGGCGTACGATGGGGCACAGCATGTCCCCATCACCACCCCCTGCACCTGGAGGTAATGGGAATCATCAAAGCAAAAGGCATTGTGATAAAGTATAAATTCAAGAGATGTTAGAATAAAGTCAGTATAGTGTAATTCATACTGGCTGGACTGTGACAGCACATGACGTACCACTGCGAGGCCCTTGCCAAGAGGGATGGTACTATACAAGGCCTCAATGTCTATGGCTACCAACTGGATGTTATCGGCAATGTGCTTGTCTTGAATGATTTTCAAAAAGTGAATAGTACACAGGATGGCATTACAAAGGGTTTAAGATGGTTATCAACGACACGGCTGAGATTTTCAGTTTCACCCAGATATGATGGGTCTACCTGTGGGAATGCTTATGCAGCTTAGGCAAAGCTTAAAAAGGTGGTCTCTCTTTTGGGGAAGCCTACTCTAGGGTGGCAATGTAATTTTTCAAAATGTTTTTTTATCATTGTAGTGGTACCCCAGTGAAGGCTGCTGATTGACTCTATACTCCACTGACTACCCCGACTCTGCAGATCCTCTCTTACCTCTGACACCTTGGGTTCCATTCTGTAATGGGATGTTATCAATAAGAAACTCACACAATGTCACTGAACAACTCAGAAAGTTTACTAGAGTGAATATCAAACACAATGAACAATGTAATTAAACACGAACAATAAATGACAGTTGATAACAATCAGTATAGATATGAAAACTGTGGATTCAATAATCACTGTAGGGAGTATATGTAGACAGGTGTACAATGGGACAAGTGTTCAATATTCTCCAAAACCTATATTAAACACCTTCCCACTGAGGCCTCAATACACACACCAAGTTGCAATATAATGTTTCTCACATTCAATAATACAATGTAATATTTAACCTGTACTCAAAGTCTCCTCCTAGGTTGTAATTCAAAGTTCAAGCTACAAATAGAACTGTAATGCTTTGCAGAAGATAATAAAAGTTCCTTGACTCCAAATATCTTCAGCTAGCCTGTAGTTTAAACTGCAGTATTTGTAATCCAACAGGGCAAAAGAGAGAAAGCAAACTGTAGAATAAATGGTATGTTGATAACTGTTTAAATGAAGAATATGGCACTTGTAACTTCCTCTTTATGTGCGAGTAATACAGTACTGACCTTACAGCACAGGGAATGACAAACCCCCGAGTTCAGCTGTATGTTGCCTGTGAATAAGTAGAATCACTTCTGTGGAACTACAAGTCTCACCAGCAGTCTGTAAATAACTCACTCAGCAAACAGTGCACTTTACTGAAATGGGCAGGTGCCCTCTCACCACAGTAGACTCAGAGGCTGTGGGGCTCCGTCCGCTCTTCCCTCTTGATGTCTCAGTCTGATGAAAAGATGGCGTCGCCGCGCTGTACCGCTCTTCCGGATCGCTGAGATGCCAGAAAACTTCCAGATGTCCTGACACTGCACACTGATCCACTTGCTAAGCTGGCAGGGCTGTACTCTGAAGTCCCTCAGAGGATGGCTATCCTGCTCTGCACTGTATAGGCCGCAGTCTCCCGGTCACACACACAGACCTCCGGCTGGCAGACATTGAATGGCATCCAGAGAAGCTGAAAGATGGCCACGCTGTTCCTTTTATTACTGCTCCCAGCATGCAGTGCTGCGCGCTTTGCATTGTCTGTATTGCAGTTCAGGGCTGATCCAGCTAACAGAGTCACTTCCTCCTCCAAACTACATCTCCCACAATGCTTTGCAGCGCTGCTTCTCAGGAATCAAAAGAAAGTCCTAACAGCATTAAAAGGACATTAGAGGGAGCCAAACTCATTTGCAACCATAACAACTGTAATGCCTTATATTAGCAAACCCTTGGCTAAACACTCCTCCCACTTAAACTCTTTGGTCCCCAAAGACATGGAGATCACTACTTCAACTTGCTGAAAAGAAAGAGTAAATTATTAATGATATCTTTCTAATCACACTCCAACAAATACTGACACACTTCTGGGTTTCTTTGAAACCATTTGTACACACTATCAGTAAGTTCATAATCGGTCTTTGAACAGGTCAGGGCAATTGCCGTGTCCCACCCATTGGTGCCAGAGGTTGGAGCAGAGTCGCCCCCTACCCAATTAACAGTGGGAGGTGTAGCTTCAGGAGCTGGCCTGCGAATGGTATGAATCAGCTCTTCAGAACTCTTTCCCAATGTGTCATACGTGAGTCTCTTGGGAGGGTGCACATCCCACCTCAACAGCATGGGTGAATATATCCCAGCAGGCTGTGTTGAGTCTTTGGCTGTTTCCTTGACGTCGGTCCGAACACTCAATTTGATGGAGGGGTCTTTAGTTGCAGTTTCAGGAACTTGTGATGGCTCCTCGACATCAGGAATTGGCAACACTTCACTAGAGAAGTCTATCAAATCTCTAGTCTTTTGCTCAGGACAGTGACATTGTTTGAAACCCTGGCCCAAGGGACCTTCGGACCGTTTTATGTGCTTCCATTGGCCGTTGCGGTACCACATTGCCTGTTTATTTTTTTATTTTTTTTGGGAAAATAATCTTTATTGAAATTAGGCAGAAATTTATACAGCACATTTGAGGTCTATGCATAGAAACATAAAATATAGTCACATGTGGTACGTTTACATACATTAGCGCCTTGCGAGGCTGGCATTGCATAACAAAGGTATACCAATTGTTAGTGATTCGGTGAGGTTCTGACAGACTGAATTGGGTTACTTATTATATGGTTGTATGTTTTAGTTGCTAGGTATTGATAATCTTGCTTTCACGCATTACTATACACATGTCTCCCCGTCTCCCAGCCATCCGTCCCAAATCCTTGAGTATTTGTGGCTGTTTCCCTTGTGTTTGTAAATCAACTGCTTGTATGGGAGGGAATTGTTAACATCTCTCTTCCAGCTTGTTATGGTGGGGGTTACGTTCTGCATCCAAGTCTTGGCAATTACTTTTCTGGCCAAAAACAGGACTTCAGATATAAATATGGCTTGGTATTTATCAATGTCCACGTCTGGAAGAAGACCCAGTATACAAAGTTTTGGATCTAATACTACAGGGGAACCCATTTGGTCGTGTAAGAACTTAATTACTTGACTCCAGTATGTTTGAAGGATAGTGCATTCCCAGATTAAGTGAAAGAAGCTACCCATCTCTGCCTGACAGTGAGGACACAATATAATTCGTGTAGGTTGAAACTTCCTTATTATGTTAGGTGTCAGGTACGCTTGATGAATGATGTATATCTGTGTTAACCTATCAGACAGTTTTGGAGATGCTACCTTTACATTTTCTAGAATTTCCTCCCAGTCTGAGTCACTAACGGCTCCTATATCTCTTTCCCATCTTGTTTTGGCTTTTTGTATCACTTCTCTGATTCTGGGTAACCTTATGAAGTAAAAAAGATTAGATATCAATTTTTGCGATTCGGCTCCCATTATTATGTCCAGGATTTGGGGATATTCCAGGGTGCAACTTTCGTTTCTGAATTGAGAACGCAAGGCATGTCGGAGTTGTAAGTATTTGAACAATAATTGTTGCGGAATAGAGTATTCTTCCTTAAGAGTTTGAAATGCTTTAGGCCTAGCACTTGCCATTACCTGGTGCAGGTATATAATTCCATATCTGGCCCATAGAGTAGGGTCTGGTATTTTTTTAAGCTCCGCTAGCTGGTTGTTAGCCCATAAAGGAGTGTGAGAGTGAATGTACCCTATTTTAAGTTTTTTCTGGGCTAATCCCCATATTCGTTGGTGATGATTGAGTATCCCGTCATTGAATTGTGGACCTTTCCTATTAACCTGACCCCCTCGTAGTATAATTTGAAGTGGGGTAGATAAGGGACTGTCTGGGCTACTAGATACTAGTGTACTATATCGCTGTCTTTCATTATTATGGTAGTGATGCATGTGTGACAGCTGTGCCGCTATGTAGTATTCCTGCAGATCTGGCAGAGATGTTCCCCCCATATCTGTAGGGTTTTTAAGGACATGCCAAGCTACCTTATGTCTTTGATGTCCCCACACAAAGGTGTTCAAAATAGATTCCATTTTTTTGAAAATCCCGATAGGTATATATAGTGGGGCGTGCCATACCATGTATAGGATCTTGGGTAAGATAATCATTTTTATGATATTTATCCTCCCCATTACTCCCAGTGGTAGCTTGGACCAGGCTTGCGTTTTGGTTTTTATCATGGCAAACAATGGTTCTATGTTGTTGGTTGTATATTCGCGTAGGTCTCTTGTAACCAGTACCCCTAAATATTTAATAGTGTTTACCCTGACTAATGGTAGTTCTGGATGTATATTGGTTGGGGGAAACTGGTCTATGGGGAGTATCTGTGATTTTTCCCAATTTATCCGTAGGCCTGAGAATTTCCCCATTTTATCTATAGTGTCCAAAGCTGCTTGTAATGATGGGCCCTGATCGGCTAGATAGAGTATCGTGTCGTCTGCGTATAGTCCGATCTTCTCTATGTAGTCGCCTATTCTAAGACCCACTAAGTCCATGTCAGCTCTTATAGCTATGGCCAATGGCTCGGCTGCCAGGGCATATAGCAGTGGGGAGAGGGGACATCCCTGGCGTGTGCCTCATTCTAGAGGAAATTGCCCCGACATGCAACCATTAACGAAGACCCGTGCTTTTGGTGACTGATAGAGTATTTGTACCCACTGTATGAAATTGGGACCAAATCCATATTCTCGTAGACACTCCCATAGAAAAGACCATTCCACTGAATCAAAAGCCTTTGCTGTGTCCAGGGCCACCACTACTCTGGTACCCCGATTGTCGTGCTGTGCTTGAATATTTAAAAAAAGTCTTCTTATATTCATGGCCGTATTTTTTCCGGGCATAAAGCCAGTCTGGTCTGAGTGAATTAATGAAAGAATGACTTTATTTAGGCGGGATGCTAGGATTTTGGCCAGTATCTTAATATCAACTTGAAGTAGTGAGATGGGGCGGTAGGACTCGGGGTATCTAGGGTCTTTTCCTGGTTTAGGTAAAACTATTATCTGTGCTTCCTGCATTGATGGAGGGAGTGTTTTATGTTTAAATATTTGTTGATATAATTTTTGCAATTTCGGGACTAGTATATCAGGGAATGCAGTGTAGAATTCTAGTGGCAGGCCGTCTAGTCCGGGGGCCTTAGATTTAGCTAGCTGGGACAGTGCTTCAGATATATCCTCTTGGCTAATGGGGGCGTCCAATAGCTTAACCTGTTCTAATGTGAGTCTAGGGAACTGAATTCTGTGTAAGTGATTTTTAATTTCTTGTGTGGAGTATGTTGTCTGAGTTTTATATAAATTCCTATAGAAGTTTAGGAAAATGTCTGCAACTTGGTGTGGGTCGGTCACCTCGTCTCCCTGTGGGGTAGCTAGGGTCACCACTACTGGAGGTTTTTCATTTAAATGAGCTAAATATGCCAGTAATTTACCTGCTCGCTCCCCGTGTTCAAAGATTCTTTGTTTTTTTAAAAAAAACCTGTTGTTTGGCTTTGTCTATATGCATTTGGGTTATTGCTCTGGATTGCATTTGTACTTTATGGAGATTGTCAGTACTGGGTTCTTGTGCGTATACCTGTTCCAATTCCTGTAGTTTGTCAGTGGTCATCTGTAATAGCAGTTTAGAGGAATTTTCAAATCTGTTTATTCTTAATGAAAGTAGTCTACTAGCTTGATTTTTAAAGGTGTCCCATACTGCAGTATCTGAATCTGTAATTCTTAAGTTGTTTAGGATATATTGTAGTTCTTGCCCTATGTTCTCGAGATCGGGCAGGACCGACAACCAGAATTGATTCAGCCTCCAATTAGAAGTGGGCATTGCTTTTAATAGAGATGCTGTTATCCAACAGGGTGAGTGGTCCGATAGAGCTCGTGGAGCCATACCCGACCCTGTAATTTTGGGCAGCAATGCATTTGAGACCAGTATAAAATCAATCCTGGACATCGTGTCACAGCCTACCGAGTGACATGTGTATGCTTTTTTAGTCGGGTTTTGCCATCTCCATACGTCTGTTAGCGCAAATTCTGTGAATAGTCTGCAGAGTCTGGTTTGGTGAGGCACAGTCCTGGATGCATCTCCCAGGCCTGGTCTGTCCAAATTTGGATTCATGGTTTGGTTAAAGTCACCCATCCAAATAGCTGGAACTGATGGGTTCTGTGCCATGAATGCCAATCCCTTCAATACTACCTCAATCGAAACAGGGGGGGGATATAACACGCCAGAATCAATAGGGAGTTGCCTCCTATGGTGGCATGCAGGAAGATATATCTTCCTAATCTATCTGATTCTAGTGCGATTAGTTCAAAGGGCACTCTTTTGGCTACTAATATCGATACCCCCCTTGATTGATTGGTATGTGTACTGTGGTATAACCATCCTATCCATGGTTTTTTTAAGGCTACCTGCATCTGGCCTGTGATATGTGTTTCTGTTAAAGCTATGATATCTGCTTTTTGTGATTTTAGAAATGTTAGTGCTGCGGTTCGCTTTACCTTATTCCGCATACCGCGTACGTTCCATGTCAAAAACTTTACACTGGCCATGTTAGTCTCTGAATGTAATTAGTGTAGCTGCCATCTAGTAAGATCACATGATAGTGAAACCCCCTCAGTCTGCCTTTTCCACAGTGCCAGTCTGCTAATACATATCTTATTGTTGACTGCATATTGCCTATCTAGCCATATTAAGGTCACATCAATACTTATATTCCCAAAATAAAACATAAAACTTATCCTTTTAACTGTTCCCATCCCTCCCAGCTGCACATCTCCCCAACCTGATGTGAGCATATATACCCAAACTGTCAGCATATAACATATCATCCAGCGGTTACAGTCCACTGGAGGCACATTTCTTAATAGCAATAGATGTGTTTTTCTTTTATGCTGAACCAACTTTGCTAAGGGGGCGACTGTTCCCCTGTCGATCGTGGAGCAATTATAATCAGGACCACCACACATTGCAGTCAATGAGTTCCTTTTGCCCTTTTCCTCCTTGCATCTGGTTAAATTATGTCCCTTATTCCAGGATATTGTGGTACAGTTCATCCCTGTCATTTAGGAGTCTTGCAAAGCAGATCACTGTAGACTGTCCCCACTCTTCTCAAACTGTAAAGGCGCAACCGGTAACCTGCGCAACTTTATTTTATGATCCCGCAAGTTCCATATCAACGTTATACATGAGCCAGCTTTCTTATCCCCATCCACCTCACTTGTACACAAGCTGTGTATGCCCCCATTCTTCATATCCCTTAACTGGATTCTGGTTCCCCACTGAGAAGTCTCTGTGACATTTGTATTGAAGAATTTTGTTCAAAGTCAGAAAGTACTCACTGTGGTTGTGTGAACATAGACAGATTAAGCAGGTCTATCTCTGCGATCCAGCCATGCTGTCGCTGCCGCCGGGTCATCAAAGAACTGTACTCTTCCGTCTTCTTCCACCCGCAGCCTGGCGGGAAATAACATCGCATACTTGAGGTGGAGGGTCCTCAGTCGGCGCTTCACTTCCTGATATTGTGCTCTTCTCCTTTGCACCTCGCTGGAAAAATCCGGGAGTACTGCAATCTGGCTGTTCCCGATCTGTATATTTCCTCTCTCCCGGGTGAGTTTAAGGATTTTGTCTCTGTCCCGAAAATTTAGAAATTTGGCAATGAATGTGCGGGGAGGCGATCCGGGTGGTGGTGGCCGCGCAGGGATGTGGTGCGCTCTCTTCACCGCAAACATTACTGAAAAGGCTTCCCGGCCGTATGTTTTGAGCAGGAGCGTTTCTAGGTAGGTTGCTGGGTCTGCGCCTTCCTCTTTCTCTGGCAGTCCTATGAAGCGAAGGTTACAGCGTCTGAGGCGGTTCTCCATGTCATCTTGATGGGCATGGGGTTGCTGTATCTGTCTCTGCATCTCCTCTGTAGTATGTCTCATGGGGTGCAGGGCATCCTCCGCGTTGCTGATTCTGGTTTCTGCCTCTGTGACCCTGTCTTTCAGTTTTGAGAAGTCCTGTCTTATTAGGGATATATCGATTTTCACTTCGTCTATCTTTGCAGTCAGAGTACCTTGTAGGGCGGCTATAGCGTCCAGTACTTTGGTGGTGTCTGACGTCTGAGGAGCGGGGCCCGTACACACGTTGGCGCCATCTTCCTGTTGCATGTCTTCCTCCTGGCGGCGATATTGAGTGAGCTTGTCTGCCGTCCCAGCGTTCCGTTTTGGCGGGGACATAGTCCGCTACGATCCCGGGATAAAAGGGAAGCCCGTGGGATGAATTACACCGGTGTAACGTTCCGCAGGATCTCTTTCAGGAGTTTGTGTGCAGGGAGCTCTCTCTTTCTAGGTCTCACTCCATCACCTGCCAGGCCACCCCCCAGGCGCTGCACTTTTAGAGGAGATCCTGGAGCCCAGGCATGTGAAGAGAAGACTTTTGGGGGAGCCAGGCAGGCCAGGAGGACTAACAGGGACGTTGCTGGGTGTAGCAAGATGGCCGCCGCTCTGAGGACCAGGCCGGAGCCGCGGGCCGTCCTACAAGCTGGTGCAGGGTGCAGAGGCTCAGCGCTGGGGGCCACAGGCAATCCGATGCAGGCAAAGATCAGACTTGGGGGAGCTTGGTGTGTCCGGGAGATGGATAGGAGCCGCCGCCGGGTGGAGCAAAATGGCCGCCGCTCCAGGCACTAGGCCGAAGCCGGGGACTATCCTACAGGCAAGCCCCAGGGCGGAACGATCCGGTCTTTGCGGCCTCGGGCAGCGTTCCAGGCGGTCAAGCAGCACCAAGGGCCATGCAGGCGACGGGGTAAACCTGTTGGGGTGTAGTTTTCTGGCAGGATTGGTAGGATTAGGGCAGGATGGCTATTACAGGAGTTTGGGCAAGCGGAGCTCCCACTACAAGCGTCCTACTCCATAGCTCCTCCTTGCCTGTTTATTTTGATTGTTGAGGTACCACTCTGACTGCTTCTTTTGGTTGTTGGGGTACCACTCTGACTGTTTCTTTTGGCTGTGGTGGCAATGCTCTAATAGTTTCCATATCTTTGTTTCTCTCTCGTATTCTCTTCAAAGGACTGGCTATTGAACTTTCTTCCACAGGCCAAAACCAGGCAGGCACAGTCACCATATCATTCTTCTCAATCCTCCTTCTTCTTGATGAGGATGAGGACACCGGACTAGGAACTCGAGAATACACATAATCTTCCCCAAACTCCTCATCTTCTTCATCAACCTCTTTTTCCTCTGGTGAGGACACTGGACTAGAGATTCTTCTCCATAACCATAATCATCTTCTTCATCCATTACATCAGCTACAGTTGGCATTTCCTTCTGTGAGCGTGTGCAAGGTGGAGTTGGCTTTGGAGGAGGTAATAGAGGTGCTTGAGACACCCTCACTGCATCTGATAGTGGTAGCAAGTGATTCCTGTGCCACATCTTCATTGGTCCCTTCTCTCCATCAGGTCTGATCTGATACACCGGTAAACCAGGAAGTTGTTTACACACAATATAAGGCTGTGGCCTCCACCAATCTGCCAGCTTGTGTTTTCCAGGTACTCCTAGATTTTTCAGTAGCACTCGATCACCTGATTGCAAGTCCTGAATCTTTACTCTTGAATCAAAGTTCTGTTTATTTTGAGATTCTCTAGTAGCAGCATGTTCAATGGCTTTCTTATAGGCTTGTCACAGGTTCTTCCGCAGTCTATTCACGTATCCCTTGTGTGATGTTAAAGGAGTATCATCAAGGGAGGTGCCAAAAACCAGGTCAGCAGGAAGTCGAGCTTCTCTCCCAAACATAAGACGGTAAGGAGAGTAACCAGTGGCATCACTCTCTGTGCAATTATAAGCATGCACTAGTGCTGCTATGTGGTTCCCCCAATGCTGTTTCTTTTCTGGGGTTCCCAACATGTTTAATAGAGTCCGATTAAATCGTTCAGGTTGAGGGTCACCTTAAGGGTGATATGGCGTAGTACGAGACCTCTTGATACCCAATAAGGCACACAACAGACTCAGCTCCATACAAATAGTCCCTTAACTTATCCACAACGGTCCACTTAAGTGCCAAAAATTCCAGTTTGTGTACAGGGTAGTTCTTCTCTGATGGGGTGAGGCTTCTACTCACAAAGGCCACTGGTCTCAATTCTGTTCCTGATACAGCACTCCTCCGAGACCTTCTCTACTAGCGTCTACATGTAGCTCATAAGGCAGGGTAGGATCAGCGTAGGCCAAAACTGGAGCCTCTGTGAGACTTTTCTTCAATTGCCAAAATGCTTTTTCACATAGAGGAGTCCATTGACTCTGGACAGACGCTCCTCTTGGGTTTCACTCCTTCTTCCTCTCCCGTGACCGCTTGCAATAACTCATTAGGAGGCCTGGCAATCTTAGCGAAGTTGGCCACAAATCTTCGGTTGTAGGAGCAGAAATATAGAAAAGATCTCAACTCGGTTACAGTTCTTGGTCTAGGCCAGGTAGTGACAGCCTCCAATTTCTGAGGATCTGTGGCGACTCCTCCTGCAGAAACCACATGACCCAAGTAGGTGACGGAAGTTCTGTAAAACTGGCATTTCTCTAGTGACAGCTTCCGTCCTTCCTCAAGAAGATGAGAGAATACCTTTTCCAATCGAGCCTCATGCTCTTCTAGGGTATTCCCGAACACAATGATGTCATCCAAGTACACCAGGACTTCTACAAGATTCATGTCTCCTACCGTTCTTTCCATCAGGTGTTAAAAGGTAGCAGGACCCCCGAACAGGCCCTGAGGCATCCGATTAAACTCGTAGACTCCCAATGGACATATGAATGCCGTCTTCTCCTGGTCTTCTGGGTGCACGGGAATCTGGTAATACCCGCTCTTCAAATCAAGCACACTAAACCACTTCGTTCCAGTAAGACACGGCAGAGCATCTTCAATGCGAGGTGTGGTGTACTGGTCTGGGATGGTGCACCGATTCAGGGTTCGATAGTCGATACACATGCACAACGACCCATTCTTCTTCCTTACTACCACGATGGGAGATGCATAAGGACTCCGAGATTCATGAATAACCCCTGACCTTTTCAACGCTGCCAGCTGCTCTCTTAAGTCTTCCAGGTCACTGAGAGGTATTCTCCTGGCCTGTTCTCAGAAGGCGAATTTTGTGTTTGGCACTTTTTGCACATCCTACAACGAAATCGTCTTTGGAAAACAGCTTCTCACACCTCATCAGCTGGGTCTTCATCCTGTTCTGCCAAACAGGAGACAGAACTTCCGCACATCGCTGGAACTCTGCCTGTAACTGTCGGCCACTCTTCAAGTCCTTAACTTCTTCAGGGAGAACAGGGGTGGCAGCACTCACCTGCCCCACCAACATGCGGGCTCCTAACGTGATAGGCTGTTCAGTCAAATTTTTCAACTGTATGGGCACTTTCATTCCTGTTCTGGGC
The DNA here is from genome assembly GCA_037952925.1 of Lithobates clamitans. Classification (NCBI taxonomy): domain Eukaryota; kingdom Metazoa; phylum Chordata; class Amphibia; order Anura; family Ranidae; genus Lithobates; species Lithobates clamitans. The sequence continues at coordinate 9,880,088 of JBBGZY010000429.1, forward strand.
AGATCTCAAGTAGGGACCAGCTTAGAGACCATTTCTAGTCCAGCTGCTCTGGCCTGCTCATTTGTCTCCAACACCACAAATGGGCCTGGTTGATCCCAAGTCATCTTGATGGTGACCTTCACATGGGCAACCTCTCCCGGCTGTAGCACCCTCTCTTTAGTCTCCAACTTCCACAACTGCCCCACTCCTCCTTTTGGGCCCTTTTTCTATCTTGCCACTCGCCGACAAGCTTTCAGTAACTGCGGCTGAATCTTATTGTTGGTGGACCCATCTTCGTTCATTACTGAGGACAGCAGTCTTCTCACTAGGTCAGTGTTAGATCCCACCAGTATGGAATTTCGCCCAGCCTATGGTGGTCTGGGGCACACGACAGCCAAAGTGTCGAAAGCTTCTTCTTTTCCCACAGCTGCTGGCCAAAAGGATATCTGGATAGGGATGTAGTCATCATATGGGTATCTAGTGATTCCAATTCCTCAGATCTCAAGCTCTTGCAGCTTGCGGAGGGGAATGTGACTCAGGTGTTTGTCATAGAAGTCCCGGTATAATAGTGTGACCTGTGCCTCTGTGTCCAGTAGAGCTTTGGTATAAACTCCCTCTATCTGTACTGGTACAATCGGGGATGGCCCCACTAGCATTTGCGGGAAACTGGCAGTGGTACCCCGGGTGCGGTTAGGGGTGCTGTTCTCCTACTTCTTGATGTTCTGTGAAGACCTAACAGTGGCCCTAGATGGTGTTGCCAGACCACGTTCAATAGGACCAGACCGGCAACCTCTCATAGGGGTGTTCTGGTCGGACCTGACTGTGGCCCTGAGTGGTGTTGCCAGACCGCTTTGAATTGAGCGAGTCTGACAAACTTTCTTAGGGGTGTTCTGGTAGGACCTAACTGTGGTCCTAGAGGACGGTAAAGCATTGACTCTCTGCGCCTGGCTCCCTGACCCCGGTACCGGGTTACTTGACTGTCGGTATGGTGCAGGTGATTGGACCATCCTTCCTTTCTGTGGCCTCATTCTGGCCCCTCTTTTCCTTTGCTTCCTGGAGCTCTGTTTCTCATCAGGGTTCTCAGTTGGCTCCCTCACTGAGAGCCCCTGGAGTTTTCCACCGGTTGATCTTCCAGTAATGTCCTTAATATCTTCATTAACTCCTCCAATAGCTCAGCATTCACTTCTTTTTCAGTGAAATTTACTGAGGTTCAGATGCTGCTTTGAACCCTATTGCAATCACTGGGAGCTGAATAATGTCAGTCAGTAATGCCCACTTTCTAGGCTAAAAGGCAAGGATTGCAAAACAAAGGACATGGGGGGAGCTGGACAGTGCATGTACCAAAACAAGAAAAAAATGTTTAAATTCTATCTTGATCAGTGGTTTTGATAATGCTTAGGCCCCTTTCACAGGGGTGTTCCGTTTGCTTCATCTGTTCAGTCGCATTTATTTATTTTTAAATCGGATGAAAAACAGATTCGGACTTCAGTTTTTACATCCGTTTGTGTATATCTGTTTTTACATCTACATTACATGGGAATTCTGCACTTAGAATGTAAACAACAGAGGGGGGGCAGTGTGTACAGTAGGAGAGGGGGCAGTGGTTACAGAGCGTGGGGAGTGTATAAACAGAGGCTCTGTCACTTGCCGACAGGGGGGAGTAAGTAGACAGAGGATCTGTCACTTTACGGCAGCAAATTATGTAATTTCTCCCTACCACTAAAGTAAAGGGGCGGGGTCATCCCGTGACATCACCTGGATCTGTCAATTGTCAAATCAGCAACAGGAGAAGCTGAGCTGTCATTCTGCACTGCCACTAAAGTAAACAAAGGGGCGGGGTCATTGAGTGGCGTCACCGGGTGACCCTGCTCCCTTTTCTACCCACCAAACAGAAAACCTGGGAACACGCTTAAAATGGATGTAAACCCGATTCATGAAATTTGAGCTGGGCATATATATCTGCAGTGATTTGTTATCTCTCTTAAAAGCACTATGTCCCGTAGCTGGCTCCTGCTCCATTCTTGTTATCAGCATGATAACTCCTGGCAAGTTCTCCATCACATATGATAAAAGCAGCCTGAATTTTGTGTTGGGGAGGATGCTATAAATAGATTAGCACAGAGCTGAATGATTCAAGGACAGAGCTGAAAGTCTCTACCTATGAGGGGAGGGGGTGTATGCCTTTCCTCCAATCAGCTGTCTTGGCTGTATGTCCAGGCTTCACTGCAGTGCTGAACAGAAAGGGAAAATCTCCTAACACGATGTGCACTTTCTAAACAGTATATAAAGATGAACACAGCAGATATACATGTAAAACTTATGTAGAGAGCTTTGTTTCCTCCCTGTGTATCATCTGAGGCTATTCACTTCACTGGGTATATGTGAGGGTTTACATCCACTTTAAATCTTTTTTTCTTAACTGAGCAGTGTAAACAGGCAGCCAGAACTTCAACCTGCCTATATGTGGTATAGATTTTAAGGTAAAAATGGACACAAAAACAAAAAATGTGTGGTGTTTCCCCCAAATACCAGAATCTTATCCACGTATGTAGCCGGGCAGGCCAGAAGGGAGGGGGCTCATGCTTGATTGAGGGTCTGCAGGGGGTAGCTGATCGGAGACAAAAAAACATTCTTAAAAACTAAGGGCACCCCAGATATCTGCTTCTTCACCCACGTGAATAAGTCTAACTTAGCTGACTACTGGACCACACCAGACTTTCCCCTCTTGACTAAAAACAGAGACTTCATGTTATATGATAAAAAAATCTTTACTTTAAAACATGTGTTAGAACAATACAAAATGAGAGCTGTTCTAAACTCTTTACAGTATTATATGTGATTATTAAAATGAGTACATTTGTACTATAAATAAAGAGCCTTGCCAACTTAGTTGGCTTTGCGGTTTAGGAAATTTACCAATAAAAAAGTACACTCACCTTCAGACACTTTAAAGTGCTTCCAAGGGCCAGTTCACACTGGTCCGACATGCGCTCCAACTTTGTCATCACAAGTCACATGACATGTCAAAATCAATGGTTCCTTATGAGAGCCTTTTCAACTGGTCTGTCTTGTGTTAGTCCGACTTTGAAAATGCTTCCTGCTCTACTGGTCTGACTTGGGCACGATTTCAGCCCATTGATTTGAATGGAAGGCAGGATCATTATCTTAACTGATCCGAATAGTGGTATGTGACTTGTGTTCTGAGGATCTTGAGGGGAAAAAATGGCGTGGGGTCCCCCCAATAGCATACTAGACCCTTCTGTCTGGTATGGATTTTAAGGGGAAACCCCACATCAAAAACAAAAACAGCGTGGAGTCCCACCAAAATCCTACCAGACCCTTATCCGAGCATGCAGCCTGACAGGTCAGGAAAGGGGGGGGCAAATGAGCACCCCCCCTAGACCATACCAGACCACATGCCCTCATGGGGCAGGGGGGCTCTGAGAGAAGACTGGAGGAAGAAGACAGGGAGCCACGATGGGGGACAGTCTTCATTTTTAATAAAGGACTTTTTGAAAACCGTCTCTTGTTTTTTGTAACACTACATGTCTTTCTTTTTGGTGAATAAGTAGGGTTACACTGTACCCCTTACTCATTCAGATGGGGGGGGGGGCAGGATCTGGGGGTCCCCTTGTTAAAGGGGGCTTCCAGATTCCGATAAGCCCCCTGCCCATAGACCCCCACAACCACCACCCAGGGTTGTCAGGAAGAGGCCCTTGTCCTTATCAACAAGGGGACAAGGTGCTTTGGGGTGGGGAGCGCAGAGCTCCCCTGACACAAAGAACTCACCCTCCTATTTTGAGGGCATGTGACCTGGTATGGTCCAGGAGTGGGGAGCGCTCGTTTGTCCCCCCCTTTCCTGACCTACCAGGCTGCATGCTCAGATAAGGGTCTGGTATGGATCTTGGGGGGACCCACGTCTTTTTTGTTTTGGTATGGAGTTTCGCCTCAAAATCCATACCAGATTGAGGGGTCTGCTGGTATTGTGTGGTCTTGTTGGGGGGGCCTCATGCATATTTTTTTTTTTTTTTGACGTGGGGTTCCCCCCTCAAGATTCATACTAGACTAGGCCTGCTATGGTCAGATCAAAGTCTGATCCCGTTCACTGAAGTCGCATGGAAGTCGGACATGAAGTCACAGGGTAAAGTCGAATCAGAAGTTGTATGACTGTCGTGTCAGATCAGTGTGAACATAGCCTAAAGGGTGAAGTTTTTTTTTTACCCTAATGCAGTCTCCTTGTTAAAGGAGAAGTATGGTCAAAGCTTTTTTGGCCATACTTCTCCTATGGATCACAGGAGTACAGTTTGTTCTGCACTTCTGTGTCACATGTTTTCAGCTTAACCCACTGTTGGTTGGCGCCAGGCTCAGCCTCTCAGCGATCCTCAGAGAGCCAGAGCCAGCCCCTCCCGTCCCCTCCACAGCCCAGCACTCCACTGGAGCACTGGAGGGGAGAGCAGAGAGACGCCCACTGACAGTCACCACTCTCTGCTCAGAGTGGAGAGGGAGAACTGAGTGATCAGTGGTGTTTGGTTGTTCAGTTCTCACTGCAGAGCCGGTGGGAGACAGCTGCAGCACTGGATCGATGCTGAATCCACCTAGGTGAGTATAATTGTTTGTTTTTTTTAAATCTTGAACTGTCTTTTTTTTAAGGTAAAAAAAACTTCAGTAGACAGCAGACCCCCCCCCCCCCCCCCCCACTGGGAAACACTTTTTGAAAGTTAAATACTGCATTTTATATACAACTATGCAGATCAGACCAAAATGAGGGACAAATGAGGGGGGAAGAGGGACTTTGTTCCAAATCAGGGACAGTTTGGAGCTATGGGTAAAAGACTGTAGAAGTAAAAGGTCACAGTGCATCATGGGGAAGACTGCTATATTTTCCTTTAGTTCAAGTCTGGTGTTTGGTCTCGCACCCTAATTGGGGAAATAGCCCTACCACAGGATGGGACAATATATCATAATTCCTGGCAGTGGTCCTGTACTCAACACAGCAGGAAGCACTCAATAACTCCTGTAATTTCTGGTCGCTATTTGTACTGCAATATCCCCTTGCGCGTTGGTGCCACAGAGTATATTGTGTTTTTGGGTATCCTGTTCCTTCACTTTCTCCCCCTTGAGCACTCAGCAACAAATCTTCACAAACCCTACTTATGTAACTGGTGCCCATTTCTTTAAATCCTCTACTGGCCAAGGATACAGCCTTGAGAGAAGAATGGGCTTGGGAGCTTAAAGTGGATGTAAACCCGATTCATGAAATTTGAGCTGTGCACATGTATCTGCAGTGTTTTCGTATCTCTCTTCAAAGCCCTAAGTCCCGTAGCTGTGTCCTGCTCTGTTTTTCTGTTATCAGCCTTATAATGTCTGACAAGTTCTCCGTCAACTGAGATAAAAGCAGCCTGAGTTTTATGTGGGGGAGGATGCTATAAATAGATTAGCAGAGCCCTGAACTATTCAACGATCAGCTCTGAAAGTCTCTACCTATGAGGAGAGAGGGTGTGTGCCTTTCCTCCAATTAGCTGTCTTGGCTGTATGCCCAGGCTTCACTGCAGTGCTGAACAGGAAGAGAAAATCTCCTAACACAATTTGAACTTTCTAAAGAATATAGCAAGATGAAGACAGCAAATATACATGTAAAACTTATGTAGGGAGATTTGTTTCCTCCCTGTGTCATCCGAGGCTGTTCACTTTGCTGGGTATATGTGAGGGTTTACATCCACTTTAATTCAAGTAAATCAACTGATACATTTGGAGTGTATATGTTATAGGCCCCTTTAGGGTCATTTCACGTGACCCTGGGGTAGTAGAGTTACATTAGGGAATCATAAGTTGTAGCCTGCATCCCTATAAAACCCTTAAAACATCTAAATAACTTATTTTCAAAGGCACAATTATTGCCATAGCAAATAAATAAAATAACTGTAAATTATGGAAAATCTGGGAAATTATTCATTTCACTGTAGGCTAAAAAACGTAACACATTTAACGGTTCTTTCTTTTCAGCAAAAGCACTTTTGTTTTCCACCAGGAAAAAATCAGACATTGCCTGGCAATGTGTTTCTAAACCTTTAAAGCTTGGATATTGAAAGTGGATATGTGCCCCCATTTCTAATTCTCTACACTTCTATTGATAAGCCACACAGGTAACAGTGCCATTCTTATGCATTATACATTATTACTCTAATTTAATTTTCTACTGCCCATTGCTCATTTTGTCTGCCCACTTTCCACTTTCAGAGATTTAAATTTTTTTCTGGAAGTACAAGAAGCACTGTTGCCTAATGCCTTTCATACTGCGTTAAGCACTTAATCATTTCTATATGCATTCATTAGCAGGCTGTATAAAATGCTGAACATGCACCAGGCTGCATTTAAGCAGGTTATTGTTTCACCTACTACCATGTGTTTTACTTTAGTTAAAGGTATTATGATTTGTTAATCTTATATTTTGCGGCCTTTCTTCTTATAATTTATATGTTCTTTTTAATGGGCCCTGTTTTAAGCTGTGTCCTGGCAGAAACTGAATGTAGTCTTGCTGGAGGCATGGCTACACATGGACACAACTGTTATTCTATAGAGATCACTTCTCTCTACTTCTATCATCTAAGTCCGAGTTAGTGTATGACTCACTGGCACATTGGCACATTAAGGATCCCCACTAGTTTCAGCTCTGCAGGTATGAATTGTTTGCTTTAAATAGGATCCTTAGGCTAGCCCAATAAGATGGGTACAGTTAGATATCCTTTCATAACTGTATTTATCTCACCAAGAGGCTTTAAAGAGGCTTTAGGAAGGCATTCTTATGATGTTGCTCAGAGGGTGTCACACTGTTTTTTCGTTTGGTAGTTACTTGACTACACCAGATAGCCAAAGTAGATGCAGTTTTTTCAAAATGACACTAGGTGGCAGTACAATCCTTAGCAAATTTTTAATACACAAGAAAGGAGCCATAAAAGATAAATCTTCTGTAACAGATAGTTTTTTATGCTTTTAAATTAGCCAGATACCTCTGTTAAACTTTCTGGTCACTTTTTTCCAGCAAGGCCTCCTAAGCGTGAGTGTATGATGAAATAAAATGTCTGGTAATCACAAACTATTGCCTGTTTAAATAACATTTGTGAGCACAAACAATTATTTGTTGCATGGCCTTAAAATATTTTTTTTTGTGAATTTGGTGAAATAGAGTTTCAATTCAGATCAGTATCTGTTATTGCACATGGTCCAAATGCAATTCTACATTTTTTATTTAAATTACATTTTTGGGGAGCTTGTGAAGAAACAAACAAAGCATAACATAATATATTTAAGTAACAAAGCAAGCGCGTGGGCATGGAAATTAAGACTGACACATGAATGTACTGTATATGTTGTTGTCTTTATACTAAAGTGTAAAGTGATGTAGGAATAAGTTTCTTAAGTGACCATATAGCATTTTATATAGAAGATATCTTTATTATTGTGTAAACGGACAGTTAGGTACATACATGTCCAATCTTCTTGTACAATTTTCCTTTAGATTTACCAAAAAACATATAATATGAGGTCAAAACTGAACAACTTTCAGTTGTATACAATTAGGCAGGCCCTTGCACTAAATAGTTTAAGGTAAATCTGAAGAAAAATTGTACAAGAAAATTGAGCATGTATGACCAGCCTAAGGCTCTTTTTCACATGCAATTTAACTATATATATATATATATATATAAAAAAAAAACAGAGCGCAATAGCTCAAATTCAAATTTACACAAAACAAGCTACACAATTTACACAAAACAAGCCAGACGTGTGACTCATATATCTTCCCCTTACTCCTTGCCTACTTAGTTTTAACAGGGGTCTTTGGAGATATAATAAAGATAGATACTTTCTTTTTACTTTACTCTTTTTAGAAAGCACAATGCTTATGGTGCACTCTGTGTGAAATTAAGTCTGACTCCATTTTTTAGTGGAAGTTCAGCCTAAATCTAAAATCTCTAATGCCCTGTACACACGGTCAGATTTTCCGACGGAAAATGTGTGTTAGGTCCTTGTTGTCGGAAATTCCGACCGTGTGTGGGCTCCATCACACATTTTCCATCGGAATTTCCGACACACAAAGTTTGAGAGCTTGCTATAAAATTTTCCGACAACAAAATCCGTTGTCTGAAATTCCGATCGTGTGTACACAAATCCGACGGACAAAGTGCCACGCGTGCTCAGAATAAATTAAGAGATGAAAGCTATTGGCTACTGCCCCGTTTATAGTCCCAACGTACGTGTTTTACATCACCGCGTTCAGAATGATCGGATTTTCCGATAACTTTGTGTGACCGTGTGTATGCAAAACAAGTTTGAGCCAATATCCGTCGGAAAAAATCCATGGACTTTGTTGTCGGAATGTCCGATCAATGTCCGACCGTGTGTACGGGGCATAAATCTACCTGCAGTCACAATCTAAGACTAACCTAACTAGCTCTGTAAAAAAAAAATCACTATACTTACCTTTTCTGACGTCGATCCAGTCCGGTCTCCAGCAGCGGAAGCTCCGTGCAGGATACAGCCGACAACAGCTGGGAAATGCCTGGGAAGTGATGTCACCCGTAGATTTACTATGGGGCTTCTCTTGTCGGCTGCCCCTTCTGCACCTGCCTACAAAAAGCCGCCGTTGACAGCTCAGCGTGGGACCGGACTGGCTTCAGAAAGGGTATGTATAGCAATTTCTGCTTTACAGAGCTAGACAGGTTAGTATTAGATCGTGACTGCAAGCAAATTTAGAGATTTTAGTTTTAGGCTGAACTTAAATAAAAACAAGCACTCCCTGCAAAGAAAAGTGTACATATTTACCCTTCCTGTTGCAGAGATATGATTGCTGCAGAATCTTCTCCATTTGACACTTCCTGGTGTGTCAGTTGTCTGCTGCCCCACTTTATTGGGGCAGCAGACATGCACAGAGAGGAAATGCACATATTACAACAAGTTTGGATACATATGTCAAATATGGTAATTAGAAACACATTCGTCATGGTCCCATTGATCCAATCATTTCAGATAGGGAAAACAACATATTTCTATGGCAACAATATATTTTCTGTTCCTGAGAACCAGAACACAACCCACCATAAAGATGGGGGAGTGAAGCTGTTGCCTAACGGAACTTCCCGGGGGTATGATATAGTCAGCATATAGGCATGTTTCAGTTAAGTACAGGTCTCGCCATCTCCCAAAAACCTATCCCACACTCTGGAGTATTTAAGTGGACACTCTCTATGGGTATAGATCAGTTTATTAAATGGAAGAGTATCATTGACATCCTTTTTCCCATTCTGAATTGTGGGGGGTAATGCCTGCATCCAAAACCCGGCCACAACCTTCCGTGGCAAAAAGAGTCTCATATATAAATGTGGCCAGAAATTTGTCTATCTCTGCATCTGGCAATAAGCCTAGAAGACATAGTTTTGGGCCCAGAACTACAGGAGACCCCATTTTATCATGTAGGAAGTGGACAACTTTAAGCCAGTATGCTTGCATATTGGGACAGTTTCATATCAGATGATAGAATGTAGTGTTGAGGCACACAGGGGGCATGATGGATTGCGTGTAGGTTGAAAACGAGCTAACCTTTGTGGTGTCAAGTAAGCTCTGTGTACAATATATAGTTGTGTTAACCTATCCAATAGTTTAGGAGATGCTGTTTTAACACCCTCAAGAATTTCTCAAGATTCGTAAACTGGTTCCGCATGGCGAAGCTGTAAGTATCTAAACAGTAGATGGTTTGGAAGGGAAAATTCATCTTTAAGTGACTGGAACGTTTTAGGCCCAGACACAGTCATGACTTGCTGTAGGTAGATCACACCATATGAGGCCCATATGATAGGGTCTGGAATGGTGCACAATTCTGGCATGTGGCCGTTGAGCCATAATGAGGTGTGGGAGTGGAAGTGACCGATGTTTTGTCTCTTTAAGGTGATTCCCCATACCCTTTGATGATGCAGAAGCATCCCGTTATTATACCAGGGGGATCTTCATTGTGTTTGTCCCCCTCGTAGTATGGCTTGAATAGGAGTATACGCTGGGTGACCGGAACCGTCGCAAACCAGAGATCTATATCGCTGTAGCTCAGTCGTATTAAAATAATACAAATGGGAGAGTTGAGAGGCTAGATAGTAATCCTTCAAATCTGGAAGGGAGGTTCCTCCCATGGATGTGGGGTTTTTAAGGATATGCCAGGCTAGCTTGTGTCTACTCTGTCCCCAGACAAAAGAGTTTAAAATAGATTCCATCTTCTTAAAGAGTTTCAGGGGGATATATAAGGGGGCATACCACACCATATATAGAATCTTAGGTAGGAGAATCATCTTAATTATATTTATACGCCCCATTATGCCCAATGGTAGTCTAGCCCATGCTTGTGTTTTAGCTTTAACCAAGGTAAATAAAGGTTCTATGTTAAGAAGGATATAATCCCTTAGACTCCTTGTAACTGCCACTCCCAAATATTTAATTGTTGATACTCTAGCTAGAGGTAATGGAGGATATATGGATATATGGGGGGGTGGAGGGAATTGATCCAGGGGAGAATTTGGGATTTATCCCAATTAATGCATGATCCAGAGAACTTTCCCAGACTCTCAATAATCTCTAGTGCAGCTTGTAAAGATGGTCCCTGGTCGGCTAAATACAGTATGGTGTTGTCTGCGTATAGGCCTATTTTTTCCAGTGTGGTACCCATGCGTAGGCCAGATATGTTATGCTCTGCTCTAATGGCCATGGCCAGTGGTTTGGCCGCCAGGGCATACAGCAGAGGGGAAAAGGGGCAGCCCTGATGTGTGCCCCTTTCAAGGGGAAATTGGTCGGATAGCTATCCGTTAACAAATACCCAGGCTTTAGGTGACTGGTATAGGAGCTGTACCCATTTAATGAAGTTAGACGCGAATCCATAGCTTTGGACGCATTCCCAGAGGTACTGCCATTCGACTGAGTCAAAGGCCTTGGCGGTATCTAAGGCCATCACCACTCTAGCTCCAGAGTTGTCATGAGAGGCCTGAATATTCATGAACATTCATCTGATGTTCATAGCGGTATTCTTCCTCAGCATAAATCCGGTTTGGTCTGGGTGGACTAATGAAAGTATGACTTTATTTAATTGGGAAGCTAGAATTTTGGCCAATATTTGTATGTCAACTTGTAACGGCGAGATGGGGCGGTATGATTCAGGGTAGTGGGGATCTTTACCTGGTTTGGGGAGAACTATAATTTGAGATTCTTGCATTGAGGGTGAAAGTATCCCCTGGTCAAATATAGATTGGTACGGGGCCTTTAGTTTGGGCATGAGTATTTCAGAAAAGGTGGTATAAAATTCTAGGGGTAAGCCATCAAGACCTGGTGCTTTAGAATTGGTTAGCTGGGACAATGCCTCAGTGATGTCACTGATAGTTATGGGTGCTTCCATCATTGTGAGTTGTTCAGGATTAAGATGGGGGAACTGTAGAGTGTGCAGATATTCTTTGATGTCCTTTTGGGCATGGGTGTACTGTGATTTGTATAGGTTGCTATAAAAGCTTTTAAACTTGGCCGCGACTTAGGGGGGATCAGTGAGGGTATTGCCATCTGGATCGGCTAGGGAAACAACTACTGACAGTTTATCATCCAAATGGGTCAAGTATTCCAGTTTCCCCGACCTTTTCCCATGCTCAAATACCCATTGTTTACAAAAGAACAGTCGCTGCCTAGCCTTCTCTGTATACAACTGTGTGACCATATGGGCCTGCTTGCACCCCAGGAGATATACCAACAGGGACCCCAGGTGCAGACACCGACAACACACTCACAGGGACAGACAATGGTAAAGATAAGGACTCACCAGGCTGCCCAGGGGAATCCGACCGACCAGCCGCACCTCTGGATCCCTGAAGAGGTCTCAGCTGGACTGCAGCCACCATGGGCCCCTCCAAATCTGTGTCCAACACTTCACCTTCTGATTGTTGGTCCCCCTGCATGGCAGTGGACGTTGATGAGGTATAGGAAACACCCGGCGGATCACGCAGCTCCCTATGTCCTGACTCCCTCACTGAGCCCTCTGCCGGCCTGCAGATGCTGCTCCAGGATTGGAGGATCTGCGTCACCCGAGTTACCTCTGCTTCTCCTATCAGTGGCCGAGGCCATTCTGGGGGAGGGGCCCGCTCCAGCACCCGCAGATCGTCTGCACGGGGCCGCAGGCAGGGGAAGGCCCCACATGGCCTGCCACCGAATCCTGAGCCAGTGCCGACGAAGACCTGGAGGGGGATGAAGAGGGGACCCTCCTGGCTGGGTCTTGCCAATGCTGGGGATTCCTCCCAGCCCCCGCAGATGGAGGAGGTGGTTGGAGGGTCCGAAATCGGGCTCCCTGTGCAGCGGTTCACCCTGGGGGGGTCACATCGGGGCTAAAGCGTGCAGGATGTCCAGACCTCCTCGCACGTGGTGAAGCAGGGGCAGGAGTAGCAGGTCCCTGCCCCAACCCCTGTAGCACAGCAGCCAGCTGTGAATTCAGCCACTGAGGGACATTAGCCAGGGCAGCCGAGCGCATCTGCCCCAGTAGTCTGTCCAGATTTTCCATAATGTGTGCAGCACAGAAAGAAAAACTTCCTGTGCTGTTACCTCTCTCCTGCTGCCCCCAACTGATGGCTACTGCCCCCGCCCCCGGGGACAACCCAGTACCCAGGCCGCACCTCCCTATCGTTCTATTTCTCCAATGTAAGCCAACCCCCCCACCAGTACACTAACAGGAACTGACCAGTGCAGCCTACCCAGTGACCCCCAGTCATGTGGGCCCTGCATCTAGGTTCCCTTTGCTCCAGGCCTGTTCTTTCTTGCTGGTATTCCCATTCTCTCTTGCACTTTAAACATAAAACCATGCAATACTCAACTGCCAATACCGCCACTGCTTGCTTCCTCTCATTGCAATACACTCAACACATTTCTCAACACAGACAAACTTTCTGCAAACGTCCTTCCAGGCACAGCACATATTTGTTCTTTCCCAGCCATCCACCATCCCATGCAAACGATCTGCAATCAGCTTATAATCCACATTTGACAGCAATATTGGCCTCCAATTCATTGAATCCTTTTTATCTCCCTTTTTATACAGCAGCACAATAAACCCGTCAGACATACTTTTAGACAATGTTCCCTCTTGCAAAACCTTCACACATACTTAAAATACACTTTCACCTATCACTTGCCAAAAACATTATAAAACTCTATTGGTAATCCATCCATACCAGGCATCTTCCCTCTTTTCATACTCTTCAGACTCAGATCAAACTCACACTTTCTTACATCCATCTCTAATCCAACTCTACCCTCAACCCCCAACCCCCCCTCCAGTATACCAATTTGCTTTAACACCTCCCTCTCCGCCCCACAACCCTCCTCCTTTCAGAAAACAGTTTTGAATAAAATCTCCACACTTCCTTCTTCACCCTCCTACTCCTTTCACCTCCTATCCATTTTGGTCCAATACACTCACCAATTCACCCTTCCCTCCAAGCACTTTCTTAACCAGTTCCATACCGGGTCATTGTAAAATGACACCGGCAGGAACACTCTGTCCCTCTGGGTGGACGTCATATGACGTCTGCCCGGCCTCACCGCTCCTGCGTGCCCCTAGGGTAAAAAGACAATAAAATGTCTCTTTACCATGTGACTGGCTGTGTTCAATCACAGCTGGTCACATGAGCTGTGCTCGATCTTGCTGCTTGTGCGCGCCTCGGGGGCGTGCAGCGGGGCAATTGAGGATGAGGCATGTCCCTCAGACACAGCCCCTCCTTGATCAGGGTAAAAAGCAAATGAAATTGGCTTTTTACCAGGTGACCGGCTGTGTCCAATCAGAGCAGGTCACAAATGACAACAAACGGCTGTAGTGCCATTTCCGGGGTTCTCCTCATCAGTGTATGAGGAGGTGACCTGGCTAAAAAAAACACAGTACAGTGTCCGATTGCCCCCCAAATAAAGAGGACCTGTCACAGCCCATCAGAGTACCTGTCACCAGCATCAGAGTACCTGTCAGCAGCCCATCTGAGTACCCGAGTACCTATCTCCAGCTCACCTGAGTACCCAAGTACCTGTCACCAGTCCATCAGAGTTCTCAAGTACCTGCCACCAGCCCATCAGAGTACCCGAGTACCTATCACCATCCCATCATAGTTCTCAAGTACCTGTCACCAGCCCACTAGAGTACTCGAGTACCTGTTGCCAGCCCGTCAGAGTACCCGAGTACCTATCTGCAGCCCATCAGAGTACCTGAGTACCTATCTGCAGCCCATACCTCATAGAATGTATGTCTGGGTGTTTGATTCAAAATGGGGTCATTTCGTGGGTAATTCCACTGTCCTGGTGCTCCAGTGCCTTCAATGGTGTGATAGATCATCAGAAAATGAGATGTGATATTTATGCTCCTAGAATGCCTGATGGTGCTCCCTGCATGTTGGGCCTCTGTATGTGGCCAGGCAGTGTAAAAGTCTCACACATGTGGTATCGACATACTTGGAATGAGTAGCAGAATATATTTTGGGGTGTAATTTTGTAATCTATGTACATGCTATGTGTTAGAAATATCTTATGAATTGACAAATTTGTGTAAAAAAAAAAAAAAAAAAAAAGTTTTCATTTTATATACACATTTTCCAAAAACTTCTGGAAAAAAATGGCATGTTCAAAAGACTCATAATGCCTCAAAGAATATATGTTGGGGTGTTTGCTTTCCAAAATGGAGTCATTTTGTGGGTAATTCCACTGTCCTGGTGCTCCAGGACCTTCAAAAATGTGATAGGTCATCAGGAAATTAGATGGGTAATTTCTACTCCTAGAATACCTGATGGTGCTCCCTGCATGTTGGGAATGTTGGAAAAAGTCTCACACATGTGGTATTGCCATACTTAGGAGGAGTAGCAGAATGTATTTTGGGGTGTAATTGGAAGTATGCACATACTGTGTTTGATAAATAACTTGTTATTAGGGCAATTTTGTGTAAATAAATAAATAATAGTAATAATTTCTTAATTTTCCCAAGAATTGTGGGAAAAGATTACAACTTCAAAAAACTCACCATGCCTCTTACTAAACACCTTGGACAGTCTACTTTCCAAAATAGGGTCATTTGGGGGGTATTTGTACTGTCCTTACATTTCAGGGCCTCAAGAAATGAGAAATGCTGCCAGTACATCAGGTGTGATCCATTTTCTATGATTTGCACCATAGCTTGTAGACTCTGTAACTTTTACGCAGACTAAATAATATCCACTAATTTGGGTTAGTTATACCAAAGATATGTAGCAGTATAACATTTGGCCCAAATTTATGAACAAAAATTACTTATTTGCAAAATTTTATATAGAAACTCAAAAAAAAGCAACTGACCACACCGCTGGGGTGGTATAAGTATCTTAATATTGCCTTCCTGCCCACAGATCTTATAATCCTTACATTGAGCAAGGAGACATCAAATCTCATGAATAAATGGGGAAGAGAAACACAGTGCATCAGTTTTTAACCCCCCCCCCCTTGCATTTGCCTTCCTTTGCCTTCTGTTTCTTCGGGGGGTCTCCACTCGGACACTCTGGACCCCTTGAACAAGTTAGTGATGTCCTCACAGGGTGGTACTGTGGACATCAAAAAGGGTACACTATGCCACATCCTAACAGTTATTATGGAAAGTCAAGATTGAAGAAAGATAGGACTTTTAAGGCATAATTAAAAGCATTTTACATAAATTTTATTATTGTAGCAAAAAGACATATATTTTAACATGGACTAATAAAAACACATTTTCCATAAATTGTGAGCTAAAAGAACTTCACTGGCCACCTAAAAGAACTCCACTAAGACCTGAACAGCTCCTTGATATCCCTGTACCTGTCTGGTTGCTCTGTTTTTATTGGCACAAAAGGTTTACTACCACAATCTCTATACGAGAAGCGCATGGGTGTGCAAAACTAATCAAGCTTAGACTGAACAAATATTTAACAAAATTGGCATACCCTGAGTTGGCTACAATGACCCTCTTAAAAATTCTCGCCAGGTCTGGGTTACTTACCAGTCTCAGGGGTGTTATGATCCTATCTAGTTGAACTTTATACCTGTTAAGGACTAACGGGACCACTAGGTGGCCAGTGGAGTTCTTTTTGCTTACAATTTATGGTATATGTGTTTTATTTATTGTTAAAATATGTCATTTTCCTACAATAATACATTTTATGCTTTTAATTATGCCTTAAAAGTCCATTCTCTTTCTTCTTTTTTTTTTATTTTTAAATCAGATTAAAAAAAAAAAAAATCACCCCCCCACCCCCACTCCCTCCTTGTTGGGCTTAAACGTGACCCAAAACTTCCTCTGGCCATTAAAAGTCCTGAAAACATTTGTCACCTTGGTCCCTGCCAAGACAGAGTCACAATACCTCTGTAGGAATGCCCTTATCTCCTCTTTAGCAAATGGGTTAAACATGAACAATTACTGGAAGGCGCAGATTTGTCTCGCTACTGAGAAAAGTAATCCCTTCCATGTTCTTGTCCCCAGGCTTCTCATTTTTCCATGCCAAACATGTTTTCAGGTCTTCTCGCTTTCAGAATGTAACATCATACAGACCGGAGCTTGGGAAGCACTGCCCGCAAAAAATGCTATCTCGCGGCATACTGAAAAGTTCTTCAATCATCGTCTTTTGCACAAAATAATGACCCACAGATTTGTTTCTCAGCTCTGCAATTACCAACAGCACAGTATTTGGGGTATTGGGCACTGTTGAAGCCATCCTTTCACACTAAAAATCCCACCACCAATCCAGGAGGAAAGGCTGGGTAGGGTGATGGCAACTTGTTGCCTATGGACCAGGCCTCAGGCCAATAACAGCAAGGGGGCCCGTCCAAAGAGGGATGCTCCCCCCCAAGGCTGACCCTCAGGTACCCCAGGCACCTTCTGATCAGAATTAGGTCAGCTAAACAGTTCATGAATTGACAAGAATCATGCTGATAGGAAGAAAAAGCAGAGTGACAAAGAAATGAGATCTTTACTGTGTTGCTTCTTTTTTCACTGTCCAATAACAGGTTTAGGGCAACCTGTTGTGACAGTGAGAGGCCCTGCCACTGTGAAAATAAGATATGACACAGGGTTCAAACATATGCAGAGTGCAGGGTTCTGCAATATTGATTCTGAACAGAGAAAGATGGTTTTTCAACTTTCTCTGGGTTTTGGTATTTCTGGATTAGGTTCCAGAGTTCACAGATTTTGAAGAGTTTTGATAGGGAAGAAATCTCCAACCCATTATCAAAATTCTTGCAGAAGCAGAGCCGGCTATGTGTGCAGCTGTGCACAACCATTATAATGAGGGACTTGGGCATAGTTTAGAGCTCCTGTTAGAAGATAGGTGTATTCTACTTGACAGACAGTACTTCATGCTGGAGAGGAGAGATTTTGTGTCCATAGAGCTGAGAGAGTCGAGACAACTTAGCAAGTCTGAAGGACTGAGAGAGCCAAGATGACTAAGGAAGTTCAGGGCGACTGAGGGAATCTGGGGGTCTCAGAAGAGTGAGAAAGCCTGGGGTGTCATGAGATCCCCTGTTGAGAGGCCAGGGAGTGGGCCTGTGCAGCAGGGTGCTGCAACTGACAAGGCTGAGAGGGCCAGGAGAGCTAGGAGAGCAGAAACTTCCAGAAGAGAGGGGAAAGCTGGGAGGGGGCAACCAAAAGCCAAAGTTTAAGGCCTAAGCAGCGGGGCTGCTGAAGAAAGAGCCAGGTAGCTTGGCATTGTTTTGTTACCTGTTCTGGTGGGGAAAACCCCCTGCATGAGCAATTGGTTCTGTTGACTGTCATGGACTCACTAAAATGCTTTTACTACTTTAACGCACAGACCAGATTGGTATGGCGGTTTGGTCACAGATTCTATTCCCTGTTTAGCACAGCAGCCAGGCACACAACATTTTCACATTCTGATATAGTAAACAGGCCGTGCAGCTTTTTTTGTTGTTTTATTTTATTTTAGGGGTAGAACCTGGATGGGGTAGTGGTGAGCCTGGGGATACTCCAGAAAACTATCGTACAACAATGAGGAATCTGAACCAGAACTTCAGGGTTAAGGCAGCCTCTTTGACGTTGTAAGACTGAGCAGCTGGCAAACGGGCATCCCAATAGAGATGCAGTTCTGCAAGCAGAAAATTTAAACACTGAGCAGTAGAGTTGGGGCCAGAACTCTTGAGCATGGAAAAACTTTAAACACAAACTGGGAACCCTGTTAAAGTCTATGGGACCCAAACTTGAAAAATCAAAAGTTCCCAATTTGAAGGCTTATATGCAATTTATTGGTCGTAAAAAGGGTCTGTAGGTAAATAGGAATTCCAATAGAGATGCAATCCTGAATGTAGAGAGTTGTAGCTAAAGATTTTCCAGCAGAGTTTAGCAAAGTCTCTAGATCACAGAGACTGGTACTCACTGTTTTTGATTTCCAGGCAGCCATGTACATGTGTGTCAGCAAACTTCGGTATTCCAGCAGTCTGTATCCTGGATCTATAGTGGACTTTCAGAGTATATTCCAGGACTGATAGGGCAGTGGTACCCCAGCCATACCTTAGCTGGGATCCCACAAAAGTACTGCAGTCCATGGTGCAACTCCCAGGGATGCCACAACCATGAGGCTGGTTCTTACTTCCCCAGGACCAAGAGATCTCTGCTGTAAGCCCAAGCCCATTTATACCTCCCTCAGGCCCTTGCTGGTCACCTCCATATCGACCAGGGATTGGCTGAGGGGAGACAAACATGCAGGCTGGGATCTGAACTCTCCCACCCACCATGTCCCAGGATCCCTGGGAAACAGGAGGTAGCAATGCAGACCAATTAAATAGAGCCCAGAGCAGGGCTGTTAATCAGTAGCTGCTCTCCCTGATTACAGGGAAACTAAAAACTAAATTTAGCACAAAACACTAAACACAGTATCTCTGTGGGCGCTACAATATTAAACAGACTACCCAAAATATCACACTGGGTACAGAGGTAGTGAGTTGAATATGTGAACACATCTAGTGGCATAAAAAAGTAAATTGGTGGAAATCTCTGGATTTATGGTGAATATTGTAGCAAAAGTGGGTTTTAATATTTTATCATTTAATTGGCTATTCATTTTTATCATTGTTTATACAATGTGTTGTATGAGTTCTGCTGTAATGCTTTTCTTAGCAGGGAATACTTCTTTTTTAAAAAATGTTAAATGGCAATAAAGTGGCTTTAAATGTTTTCTGAAAAATAAAATATTATATATGGTAAATAATAAAACAATATAAAATATCAATTTAACCCTTGTCAATGGCAATGTCAATATGACTATTTACTTTCTGATGGAAGTGATATAGGTTGCTGTAAGGCTACTCCAGATCCCACCCTGTATCCTGGGCTCAGTTGTCCCACTTGCAGGCCCAGAACAGGTATGAGGGGTGTCAATGGATAGGCTGATCCTCCCTCCAGTGAATGAATCTGGAAGTTGTCATTTGCCAGGTTTTGTGGCCGGAGAAGCAGCCTATTAAAAGAGAAGTATGTTTTATTTTTGGTTTTTTTAATCATTCTTACCTAGGTGGATGCAGTATTGGTCCAATGCTACATCTGTCCCCCGCCAGCTCTAACACTGAGAACCGAGTGATCAAACACTGTCGATCGCTCCGAGCAGAGAGCCAGTGACTGTCACTGGAGTGCTGAGATGTGGAGGGGGAGGGAGCGGGCAGCTTAAGCTGTCAGCGGCTCACTGAAAGGCTGAGCCGGGTGTTGATTCATGGCATGTGGGCGGATCCCAACCATATGGTCACGATCCTTCCCAAGCCTGGACCAGCTCTGTGCTACCAGCAGACAGCGGGCTCACATATGAATGTAAAGACAAATGTTGTGTACACCTACATATGAAAATTCCGATTGTGCTATACACACTATACATGCCAAAATGAAAGCAATAATTCCAGGGCCACCACTCACGTATTAACTCCAAACTGATGACTTTTTGGGTACTGAAGTTTGTTGCTATTTGGTGGGCATGCACAGTCTAAAGCAGGGGTCTCAAACTGGCGGCCCTCCAGCTGTTGCAAAACTACAAGTCCCATGAGGCATTGCAAGGCTGACAGTTACAAGCATGACTCCCACAGGCAGAGGCATGGTGGGACTTGTAGTTTTGTAACAGCTGGAGGGCCGCCAGTTTGAGACTTCTGGTCTAAAGCTTAATGTGTTTGGTGCCTATTAATTTGACAACCTCATAATATTTTAGCAAAAAATTAAATGGGTAATATATAGTGTTTTTGTGCATTCGAATAACTTTAGTGTATTTTTCTGTTTCAATGATTTTTATTTCAAGTTTTCACAATTTCCATAGTAAATAAAAATACAATGTAAATGAAAATATCATGGTGATATTTGCAGTATCACACATTATAATATATATAAACTTTTCTATAAGATGGTACTAACATTTGCCACCTGAGATACAACTTGTTTTATTATTTCTAGGTTAGTTCTTTTTGTGTGGGGTCTATGCCTACTGCCTAGACAAGTTTAACGGTTTTATATCTCTGCAATATGACCATCATTAATTTGTTAGAGTTTAGTTAGATTTGAAGAGAAAAGATAGTTAAACATAAAGAATGATAGGTTGAGAGAGAAGTAAAGGAGTAAAGAGTTAGAAAATTAAGAAAGTGACCTCGCATCCCGATCCCCGCCCCCCACTGGACCTTCTACGCAGATATGGCTCTGGGATCCCCTGTTAAGTACTGGACCCAAGGGCTCCAAATCTTTTCGAACTGTTGCATTTTATCGGCTAAGATTGCAGTCATTCCTTCATTAAGCATAATCCAGGAGAGTTTATATTCCAGCTGATCGAACGGCACCAGCACCGATTTCCATGATTTCGCTATTATAATTTTTTGCTGCTGTAAATACATATGCTATGTGTCGTCTCTGGGATCTCGAGGCTGGTTCTATCTCGGCACCCAACAGTGCTTGTCTAAGAGACTTAACAAGGTTTACCTGGGTGAGGGTGTAGATAAAATTATACACCCTAATCCAGTAACGCCTCACCTTGGGGCACTGCCACCACATATGGTACATCGTGCCCAATTGTCCACAACCACGGAAACACAGTGGGGACGCCTCAGAGATAAAGGTTGCCAGTCTTGCCGGAACCATGTACCATCTCATTATAACTTTATAATTAGCTTCTATAAGTGATGTATTTATGATGGATTTTGTGGCCCCCTGTGCTATCTTGTACCACTTGTCCAGCTCGAAACTCTCCTGGAAATCTGCTTCCCATCATATAATTTAGTTTTTCAGAAAAATTTGTTAGGACTGTATACAATTCAGAGATATGCCCTTTGATCTTATCATATTTTATGCACAAATGTTCCATAGAGGTCATCGTAGCTATGTCTGAGTTCCTTGATATAGTGGTCAAGAAATGTACAATCTGTGTATAACGAAAAAGTTCTGAGGTCGGTAACTGATGTTTGTCCTCTAGCGCCTTTCTCGTTAAGATAAACAAAGATTTGAGGGGCACACCCTACGCTATCCATAGAATGGTAGATCCTGCTTCTCTGAACCACGGGAGCATACACTCCTCTAAATGGGAGAATTAAAAGGACTCCTCCTATAACACAGGTGGACACAAATAAGAGGCAATGATGGGGGGGTGGGGTGCTCCAGCCCAAAGGGATTTGGTCAGAATCCATACACTAGACAAACAAAGATTTGGGGAGCACACCCTAAAAAATGCATAAAAGGTGGTGCTGCCATAAGACCATACAGACAGAAAAAAAGATTACAGCGCACACATACAAAAATGACATTTAACTCCTGCAGGGCTATTTAAAAACACCTGAGCATATTCAGAAAATACGGGGGTTTGGTCACACTATATGGTCATATAGTGCTAAGCCCACCTACTGCGACAAAATACCCCAAATTAGTGGGTCCTACGCTATCCATAGAATGGAAGATCCTGGTTCTCTGAACCATGGGAGCATACACTCCTCTTTCTCGTTAAGATGCCCCTATGGTCGCATAGGTCTGCAATTCTCAATAGCCTTTTGTTCGTCCACCATTCAAATGTTCTAGGGGTGAGGCCTGGGGTGAAGTTCAGGTTTCCCAATATTGAGGCTAGTGGGGTATACAGGAATTTGAATTTGTGAGATTTTAGTGGTCTGTCCCATATGCTTAAAGAGATAGAAAGTGTCGGACATAGAATTGAGGGTAGTTGTTTCAGAGATAACCAAAGGATGGAGGAGATTGAGTTTTTCTTACAGGCTCCGGCCTCTATCTGCATCCACCCATGAGGTTGTGAGCTAGGAAATATAGTAATGTGGGCCAGCTGTGCTGCGTAGTAGTACTTACTAATGGAGGGGTGGTGCTAGGTTGGTCTAGAGAGTAGGATTAGGATTAACCCACATCCCCAATAGTCTATACATAGGAAAGTTTGTTCCTCTTATGGAACTTTAAAGGGAAAAAGCTACTCTGTAGTGATCACGAGTATATGTGTGTTCTATATGCAACGGAGTCAATGAGTGTAACCTCATATACTGTATTGCATGCTCATTGTGTCACGCATCCTGTATTCACTTTTGTATCTTCTATTTTACATTGTAGATCTGTGTATATCTACACCCTTTGCTAATAAAACCTTATACTCATGATCACTACAAAGTAGCTTTTTCCCTTTAAAGTCCCATAAGGGGAACAAATTTCCCTATGCGTAGTAGTACTTCAACAAGTCTGGGAAAACTAGTCCACCTTTTCTCTTGGGAGTATATAGCATGCGTTTGTTCACCCTAGGCCTCTTACGACCACAGGTAAATGATAAAAGTTTTGTTTGAAACGATTTCAAGTCTGATTTGGCTAGTGCCACTGGTAGCGTTCTGAAGAGATAGAGTATTCTCGGTAGTACATTCATTTTAACTGAGTGTAGTCTGCCAAACAACGACGGCGGGTAGAGCGACCATCTTGTCATATCAGCCCCTATGCTTTTAAACAGGGCAGGGTAGTTTTGTGAGTAAAGTGTATTCCAGGATGGGGTAAGGTTTATCCCTAGATATGGGAGGGCATCAGTCTTCCATATAAATGTATAAAATTGTTTTAGGGTGGAGATTGTGTTTTCCTCTAATGAAATGTTCATGGCCTGTGATTTGTCGTGGTTGATTTTGAGGCCTGAGATTATGGAGAATGGTTTGAGTATGACATATAGGTTGGGGAGGGTGGTGATGGGGGATGAGACCAGCATCAACATGTCATCTGCAAAGAGGATGCATTTATATTCGCTATCCCCAGACGTTATTACCTTGACATCTATTGAGGCTTGTATTTTTATTGCGAGTGGTTATAATGCCAACACAAAAAGTAGCGGAGACAGAGGGCAGCCTTGATGTGTCCCTCTTTGGATGTCAATTGGGCCTGAGAAATAACCTTTAACCGTTAATGCCGCTGTCAGTGAACTGTAAAGAGTTTAAAGTGTGGATAGGAAGTGATTTCCGAATCCCAGTCGGGCCAGGACAAAAAAGAGGTAGTCCCAAGATGGAATCGAAGGCCTTATGAATATCTAAAAATAGCAGCATTCCCCGTCTTGGGCCCTTCCCGTCCCAGAGGATCGCAGAAATAATATCTATAACCCTTCTTGTTTGATCTGTTGTTTGACGCCCCGGTACAAAGCCTACCTGATCTGGGTGTATATATTTTGTTAAAAATGAGTTCAGTCTGACCGCTAGGATCTTTGTCATAATTTTTAAGTCTGTGTCAACGAGATGGGGCGGTAATTTGCGCAACACTAGTGATCTTTTCCCGGTTTCGGGAGAACATGTATAAATGGCATGTTTTCTTGGGCTGGAAGTGCCGTGCCCTGCCTTATTGCATTAAAAAAGGTACAAAGATGTGGGGTCAGAATTTTCTATAATATTGTCCTGAGAACCCATCTGGACCTGGGGCCTTGGAGGGGTTAAGACTCTTAATAGCCTGTATTACTTCTGCTTCTGAGAATTCCTGGTCCATTAAATCTGAGTGTTCCCTTGTCAATTTGGGAAGAGGAATGTATCTAAAAAATTCCAATATTTTGTTAGGTCCTATTTTCGCTGAAGCGCTGTATAACTTGGAGTAGAATTTTGTGAATTTAGTGACTATTCTTTCTGGGTTCTGACTTAACTGCCCATTATGTAGTTTCAGTTTTGGTAGTGCTGATGTGTAGGGGCGGGGAACTAATTTTCTTGCTAGTAGTGTGGTGGGTTTGTCTACCATCATATAGTACCTAACCCGTGACCACAGTATTCGCTTTTTTGCCTGGGTGGTAAGCCTCAGGTTTAGCGCTAATCTAGCCTCATTTATTCTATGTCTAATGTCAACGCGTGGTGGTGATTTTTGTTCTAATAGGAGGTTGTGTAATACCTTTTCCTGTTGTTTCACAGTGCTATCCCGGGATCGTTTGTGTTTAGCGGCCAGTTGAAGTAGTTTGCCTCTAATGGTGGCCTTGTGAGCTGCCCAGTTTATTATGGGGGAAGTGGTTGTGGGTAGATTTTCCTGAAAGAATAGGCGTATCTTCTTCTCTATTTCTGCTATCGTTCCCAGGTCATTTAACAATGTTGCGTTTAGTCTCCATGGGGATGGGTAGGGTTTTTACCATAGATTAGATAGGGATAGCCTGACCGCCGAGTGATCTGACCATAGTGTGGCTAGGTCTGTGAACAGTTTAATTGGGTTCCGAGTAACTTCAAATCTTGGTTGTACCTGGAGGCCACCATGAGTTCTTCTTTAATCTTGTAGTAGTGCAGTTTCACTATTACATCTCGCGGTAGTCCGTCTGACTTTGGGGCTGTCAAGGCTCTGTGGATTAGATCGACTTCAAGGTGATGTGGTAATATGTAAGGTATTAATTTCTTCATGAGGGTGTGCATGGCTCCCTCCAGATCTGTGTGGGTTTCTGGCAGTCCCCGTATGCGTATATTGTAACCGGGGGACCTATTTGTAATGATGGAGCATGCCTTAGATAGTTCCTGCTGTAACATAGCTGAAAATCTCGCTAGCAGTACTGCGTCTCCTGCATATGGAGCCTGTGGAAGTGAGGGGTCTGCTGGGGCTGGGCTGGATTGGCTAAATATGGAGTCTGCCAGATCAGCCATATTCCTGTCCATGGATGAGCCTGGGGAGCCTGCCTGTGCTTGATGTCCCAGGGATGGTCTAAGGGACAGGGACAGGAAAGGAGATTCTGTTCCTTGTACCTCCTCATCAAAGCCTCTGGAGGATTGGGAGGAAAAAGGGTCCCGTGGTTCTGCAAGAAGAGAGGGGTCAGAGCGCTGTGGGGAGTCAGGCTGCTCAGGGCTTTGGCCGCCTTGTGTGTCCTACTTACCCAGCACCATCTTGGGAGAGGGAGTCTGAGCAGAGGGAGGAAGTCTCGGCTGATTTCTCCCGTTTGTCTTCCTAATTTGATGCTTCTGGCATCTCATCTCAGTCCCTGTGGGTTCCGGAATGCCTGTGGCTCGTTTTTGGGTTGGTGTTTTGGATTCTGTGCTGATTATTGTTGTGTTTTCGCCGGCGGTGTGCGGAGCTCGATCACAACATGTCCGTTCCGGCTGCCATGCGCATGCACACCTTAACTTTCGTGTATTTTAAACCTTAAATATGCATTCAATGACTCTGCACCTGGATCTGACTGGAGCTGTGTGCAAGCAGCCTATAGAAGTGGATGAAAGTGCAACTGTCAAGTTATTAAGTGGCTAGTTCCTTAACTGATCACATTTGCTGTGCAATGGCAACTGCAAATTAATAGAGACTAAGATGACAGCTTCTTTGGCTGTAAAGGATAGGAGAGTTTAGTTCCACTTTCACTCCACACAGAGAGATGTACTGTATCTAGACCTGGCATTCCTTCAAAGGGGGAATGCAATCAGCCTTACCCCCTCTACATAGCTCCCAACTGTCCTGATTTCAAGGGACTGTCTCTGATTTGGAGCAATGTCCCTCTGTCCCTCATTCCTCCTCATTTGTCCCTCATTTTGGTCTGATCTATATAGATGTTTTTAAAATGCACTTTTTATCTATAAAAAAGTGTTTTCCAGCACTAAACCTTTCATCTGATTTCTAAATTGCTGCATTTGTAAATTCCAAAAGCCAATACAAAGGAATAGTATTTGTAAAAAAGCAATTGTGGGTTTAACCAATCTTGTTTTTTTTGTACAATTCTCCTCTAAGGGGGCGTGGCAGGGTGTGTGTCCTATGCCTGCATGCTTTTGTTGCTAGGGGTCCCTCATTCCCATCTCAAAAAGTTGGGAGGTATGCCTCTATGGGGGTAAGCGCACATACACATACATCCCCTTTCTCTCCAAAGGGGAAGCACACATATTGTTTACTGGCTTCCTGGCCACATCTATCCTAGCAGGAAGGTGTGGCCTATACTATTAGATCTACCTTTATTATCCAGCAACATTCAAGCCAAATTCAGCCAATTCATTCTTTTTTATTATTATAATACTATACAATTAATAAAATAGTAAAACTGTATATTTAACTAACCGGTTTACCATTTGCACTTACAAGATCAGCAAAGGTTTTAAAGTATAAATATCAATAGAAAAAGTTTAGAGCTATAAAAAGAATTTCTTTCAACTCGTGTTTATAAAACATGAATAAAACATCAATGATTTATTTTTGGTTTATTGATTTGGAAACTACAGACAGTGCACTGAGTCAGGTAGATGAAGACAGCCACTAGGTCTGAACTGCTGATATTGCTTTACACTATTTTGTCTGGTCCAAGTTAGCCAAGTGAACAGGTACTAATCGAATACATGGCACTTGGTGTATGCTGGAAAGAAAAAAAGTTTTAAAAGGTAAAAGCTACACTTATACTGTATAGCATCTATAGACATTACAGGGTTATTCATAAGACTGGAGAGTGCAAAATGCGGTGCAGCTCTGCACAGAAACCAATCAGCTTCCAGGTTTGTTGCCAAAGCTTAACTGAACAAGCTGAGGTTAGAAGCTGATTGAATACAATGTGCACTTGCACCAGATTCTGAGTGTACCAGTTTTAGTACATCGCACCCAGTATGTCCATTATCTGAAAGCTGTAATTTCGAGAGAATTGGTGCTGGCATAAAAATAAAAATAAAAAAATGCATCGCATACTAGCACATTATGAGAGACTTACCTTAGAAGAAAGCATTCCAGCGCCGCAATGTCAGTGCTGAGACGGCTGACATCCTCACCTAGTTTTCCTACGGGTTCGTGGCCTCTGGCTACATGAGTGTCCGGGGGCACGATGACGTCATTGCCGCACATGTGCGTGGGATCCACAATTTCCAGCATGGGCTCTGAAGAGCGCATGCGCCGATGATGTCATGGGCTGCATGCACCTTAAATGTCTTCTAAACTGTACAAGTTTAAGAGATATTCACAGTACCTACAGGTAAGCCTTATTATAGGCTTGCCTGTAGGTACAAGTGGTGTTACCGAGTTTACATCCACTTTAAAAGATGTTGGTGCTTGTTATGGTACAAATCACTTCTCAGCAGTTACTTTGTCCACTACTAGGTTAACTGAATATGTAATCGGTCTAATGTTTAAACATGGGGGAAAATATAACTGCCGTTTGCGAAATAGTGTAAAGTTAGAAGCAATAATGTACAGCAGGTTTGGGATGGCAAAGAGCATGCATACACTGCAGAATAAAATAAAAACACATTATTAAAGATGCGCAAACACTCTTCATAGCAATGTCTCTGTAGTTCTGTCAGGGTTACATGTGGCTAAATAACATAGTTTCTATAGGACTCTATAACAGAGAATCACTACTTCAGTAAAACTGTTCAGACCACAGCTACTTGCTCTTGTCCTCATAAACAGAAGCTGGGTCTTACAGAGAAAATGTGTGCTAAGTCAGGATCACAGCAAGAGCGCATCAATATATGATTTTTAAAAGGTAATAAGCTGTATTTTATATAGCTTAAAGTTATACTAAACCCTGAAATATTAAAAGCCCATGGTGCTGCAGACCTCAGTACTTACCATCTGTGTTTTCACTCTTTAGAGTGGATCTGTGCGTGCATCCACGCATTCAATTACATGAAAAGCCAGCAACGGCAAGCTCCTCTCTCCCTCCTAAAGGATAGGAGAATTTAGTTCCACTTCCACTCCACACAGAGGGATGTACTGTATCTAGACCAGGCATTCCTTCAAAGGGGGAATGCAATCAGCCTTACCCCCTTTACACAGCTCCCAACTGTCGCTGATTTCGAGGGACTGTCCCTGATTTTGAACAAGGTCCCTCTGTCCCTCTTCCCTCCTCATTTGTCCCTCATTTTGGTCTGATCTATATAGTTGTATATAAAATGCACTTTTTATCTTTCAAAAACTGTTTCCCAGTGCTAAACATTTCATCCGTTTTCTAAATTGCTACATTTATAAAATTCAAAAGCCAATATAAAGCAATAGTAGTGGTAAAAAAAAGCACTTGTGCGTTTAACCAATCTTGTTTTTTTCTACAATTCTCCTTTAAGGGGGCGTGGCAAGAGGTGTGCCCTATGCTTGCATACTTTTGCTACTAGGTGTCCCTCATTCCCATCTCAAAAAGTTGGGAGGTATGGTTTAACCAATCGTTTTTTTAAAATGACTCTACTTTAAGGGGGTGTGACAGGGGATGTGGCCTATGCCTAAATACTTTTGCTAATAGGTGTCCTTCATTCCCATCTCAAAAAGTTGGTAGGTATGCATGCTCAGTGCTCACACAGGTAGATCCAGGTAGCGTCTTTTTTTTTTTTTTTAATTGTTTTTATTTATTTTGATAGAAAATAGTGTACAGGTTCATACATTACAGAGGTATCCATAAACAAATCTCTTACAACTGATATAGTTGTATATCTTACTTCAAGATTCCTCAACAGAGGAATAAACTTTTGCCATTAGGTATAAGAGGTTAATAAATGTGGGCCCCATAGGGCCCACCTGCCGTAGATCTTAGTGCAATAAACAGTGGAGATACTTCTGTTCACACAACATTCACGCCGCACACACACACATCAACCATTTCACACAAAGAAACAAACTTAGTCCAGCCTCACCTCCCTTGCCCCTTCAATTGTGGTAACTAGGGATGAGCCGAACACCCCCCTGTTCGGTTCGCACCAGAACATTCGAACAGGAAAAAAATTCGTTCGAACACGCGAACACCGTTAAAGTCTATAGGACACGAACATGAATAATCAAAAGTGCTAATTTTAAAGGCTAATATGCAAGTTATTGTCAATAAAAGTGTTTGGGGACCTGGGTCCTGCCCCAGGGGACATGGATCAATGCAAAAAAAAGTTTTAAAAACGGCCGTTTTTTCAGGAGCAGTGATTTTAATAATGCTTAAAGTCAAACAATAAAAGTGTAATATCCCTTTAAATTTCATACCTGGGGGGTGACTATAGTATGCCTGTAAAGGGGCGCATGTTTCCCGTGTTTAGAACAGTCTGACAGCAAAATGACATTTTGAAGGAAAAAACTCATTTAAAACTACCGCGGCTATTGCATTGCCGACAATACACATAGAAGTTCATTGATAAAAACGGCATGGGAATTCCCCACAGGGCAACCCCGAACCAAAATTAAAAAAAAAAAATGATGTGGGAGTCCCCCTAAATTCCATACAAGGCCCTTCAGGTCTGGTATGAATATTAAGGGGAACCCCAGCCAAAATAAAAAAAAAAAATTGACGTGGGGTTCCCCCTAAATTCCATACCAGACCTGAAGGGTCTATCTGTCAGAGGGGGGCGGGGTCACCGGATGGCCCCGCCCCCCGTTATTTAAGAACCGTCAGACGAAGAGACGCCGTCACACAGCGGGAGCCTCCCACCATGCCAGCATGGCTGCGGAGCGGCCCGGAGAAGAAATGAAGAAGGAAGAAGAGATGAAGAAGAGAAGAAGAAGAAGATGAAGAAGAAGATGAAGATGAAGAAGAAGATGAAGAGAAGAGCGGGAGCCTCCCCCCTCATGCCATGGGTGCGGAGCGGCCCGAGGAGAAGAAGATAGAAGACGCCGCGGAGGAGATGCTGGACGAGAACGCCGGAGGAAGAACCAGAAGAGCCAGAAGAACCAGAAGAAGAAGAAGATGAAGGAAGAAAGAAGAAGCAATTAAATAAAGGAATTGTCAAAAACTGTCTCTTGTCATTTTTAACATTTTTGACAGTTTTTTAGTGAAATGGTAGGGGTAAGTACCCCCTTACCATTTCACACAGGGGGGGGGGCCGGGATCTGGGGGTCCCCTTGTTAAAGGGGGCTTCCAGATTCCGATAAGCCCCCCGCCCGCAGACCCCCACAACCACCGGCCAGGGTTGTGGGGATGAGGCCCTTGTCTTCATCAACATGGGGACAAGGTGTTTTGGGGGGCTACCCCAAAGCACCCTCCCAATGTTGAGGGCATGTGGCCTGGTACGGTTCAGGAGGGGGGGGGGGCCGCACTCTCGTCCCCCCCTCTTTTCCTGCGGCCTGCCAGGTTGCGTGCTCGGATAAGGGTCTGGTATGGATTTTTGGGGGGACCCCACGCCGTTTTTTTTTTTTTTTTTGGCGCGGGGTTCCCCTTAAAACCCATACCAGACCTGAAGGGTCTGGTATGGAATTTAGGGGGAACCCCACGTCAATTTTTTAAAAAAATTTTGGCTGGGGTTCCCCTTAATATCCATACCAGACCTGAAGGGCCTTGTATGGAATTTAGGGGGACCCCCACATCATTTTTTTTTTTTTATTTTGGTTCGGGGTTGCCCTGTGGGGAATTCCCATGCCGTTTTTATCAATGAACTTCTATGTGTATTGTCGGCAATGCAATAGCCGCGGGTAGTTTTAAATGAGTTTTTTCCTTCCAAATGTCATTTTGCTGTCAGACTGTTCTAAACACAGGAAACATGCACCCCTTTACAGGCATACTATAGACAACCCCCAGGTACGAAATTTAGGGATATTACACTTTTATTGTTTGACTTTAAGCATTAATAAAATCACTGCTCCTGAAAAAACGGCCGTTTTTAAAACTTTTTTTTGCATTGATCCATGTCCCCTGGGGCAGGACCCGGGTCCCCAAACACTTTTTATGACAATAACTTGCATATAAGCCTTTAAAATTAGCACTTTTGATTTCTCCCATAGACTTTTAAAGGGTGTTCCGCGGCATTCGAATTTGCCGCGAACACCCTAAATTGTTCGCTGTTCGGCGAACTTGCGAACAGCCAATGTTCGAGTAGAACATGAGTTCGACTCGAACTCGAAGCTCATCCCTAGTGGTAACCAAAAGGCCAGCCAACCCTGAGGCAACATCCTGTCATAGACACCAAAACTTGTCCAGGGGAGACCATGGTCGGTTATGGTTGTGAGAGTGGAGTGTCCTTCCCAAAGGAGTCCGCTATATCAAGCCAGGGCTGCCAAATCTTTGTGAATTTTTTGGGCAGGACCTGCCCTTATAGACCAATTTAAAAATTGGTAAAACTTTATTCAACATACGGTACAATATTTGAACATCTGGAGCAGTTGCAGTCTTCCATTACATCAAAATTAACTTTCTAGCATAAAACAATATTATACGGACAAGAATACGAGTATGAGTCCTATGTATATAGTCATTCAACACACCCAATAGTCCCACCTCCGGGGTGTAAGGCACCTGTATTTGTAGTGTGTTTTCAAAAAAAGAAAATAAGTCCCTCCAAAAGGCGGACAGGACAGGGCAGGACCAAAAGATATGCATATATCCAGCTTCAGAGAACCCACATCTAATGCAGGAAGCAGCGGATTCATATCCCATATGCGCCAGCCTGGCAGGAGTATAATGCAACTGATGTATGAATTTGAATTGTACATATTGGTCATTTGATCCAATAAGGTCAAGGAAGCACACTTCTGAGGCCTCCTCCCAACCCTCCTCTGACAACCCAGGCAATTCCCTTTCCCATTTCCGCTGAGCAATCTGAAAGGGTTCGACCCCCACAGCCTGCAGGCGGGAATATACAGTCGTGACCAGTTTTCTAATGTCCGGATAAGACATTAGCGCCTCCAGAGGTGATTCAGTGAGCTCCAGGGACAGACCAGAAAACTGTGCCTTGACGGCATGGCATAATAAGAGGTACCTGAAATAAAATTTGTTTGTTACACCACACCTAGCCTTCAGATCTTCAAATGAGATAAATACATAATTTAAATAAATAAAGATATGGGTAATACCAAGTCCTATCCACCACTGAGAATCTGGGTGACCCATAAGCTCTAGGAAATTAGGATTATGCCATAAAGGAGCCTTGGGGGACACCCCTCCTGGTTTTGTGATTACTTTATTACCCTCGTGCCAGGCTAACCAACTTACTTCAATCGGTGAGCCCCTAGAGCAGCGTTTAGGCACTGACCTATGTAATGTATCAACAAGTGAGGCCCTGGGGCCATTAATTGCAGTCAACAGAGTGGTGGAGCAGGAAGAGGAGGCCTCAAGAAACCAGTCATAAACATAAGCAAGCTGTGATGCTATAAAATAGTGATGTAAATTACGGCAAGCTAACCCACCATCCTGCTTTGCAGCCTGAAGTGAGGCCCTTGCAATTCTCGGGCTCGAACCCTGCCAAAGGAAGGAGGACACAAGTGAATTAATTTTAGTAAAAAGTTTTTTAAATAAAAAGATCGAGGAAGCCTGGAAAATGTAAAGAAATTTGGGTAAGTATATAATCTTAAAAATGTTTACGCGTCCAATTAAATTTAGTGGTAGTGAGGCCCAGGAGCATAGCCTGGTCTCCATATGTGTTATACGGGGTAATATTGAGGGTCTGGAAACTTGATAGGTTATTGTTAACATATATTCCTAGATATTTAAATGTATGACATATGGTCAACTTAGATCGGGCTAGGTAAGCAAACTCCTCCACAACCTCCATCAAAGAGATAAAGGACTGCTCTGAGCCATCCAAATAAATCAAAGCTTCATCCGCATATAGAGAGATCCTCTCTGACAGCTCACCATAGCAGATGCCCCCCACCGTCACCGTCTGCCACACTGCCAGAGCGTGTGGCTCAATGGCTAGTGTGATCAGAAGTGGCGAAAGTGGGCAGCCCTGCCTGCTACCCCTCTGCAAATTAAACATGTCCGACACATCTTTATTGGTACTTATCCTTGCCTTGGGCTTGGTATAAAGCAACCTGACCCATGTAATGAATTGGATGCTAAAACCTATACGATGCATAGTTTCCCAAAGAAATGACCAGCTAACCATATCAAATGCTTTCATCACATCTAGTGATAGTACCAGACCGCTCCGTTTGTCAGTGGCAGCCCTGCGAACATGTAAATAAAGGCGACGAATGTTGTCATATGTACTCTTCCCAGGCATGAACCCTGTCTGGTCCCTATGGACAAGATGGACAATGACCCTTTGTAATCTTAGAGCTAAAACCTTCGCTAGTATTTTAACATCACTGTTTAGTAACGAGATCGGACGGTATGACCCGCACAACAGTTTGTCTTTGTCAGGCTTGGTAGCACCACGATAAGGGCTTCTGTCATGGAGGGAGGAAGTTCGCCCTCTTCCATTGCCTGATTGAAAAGGGGCAGTAGTTTCTGCGCCAATTCGTCAGCATATATTGTACCATTCTGCGGGCAAACCGTCCAACCCAGGAGTTTTATTGGGGGGTAGAGAGCAAATAGCGTCAGTAATCTCATCAATTGTCTGAGGGGTGTCTAGGATGGAAACGTAGGAGTCCTCCAGTACAGGTAACTGAAGGGAGTCAAAGAACCCCAGTGTTTCCACTTCTACTTGGGAAGGGGGGGCTGCATATGAGTTTTGGTAGAAGGACTTGAACGTCTGATTTATGATCAATGGGTCCGAGGTAACAGTGCCATCAGGCAATTGAATCTGTTGTATAGTCCTATCTATATAGTCAGTGCGAGAGAGAAAAGCTAACATTTTACTATTTTTCCCACTATACTCATGTAGCCTGGCAGACAAGTATAACTGCTGAGTCCGCGTTGCATCCACCCTATGGAGATCCATGGTCCTGTGCGTCCCCACCAGAACTCCATGAGAGTCCGGGGTGGGGAGCGCAGAGTATTGGGCCCTAGCAGCCTCCAGAGAGGACTCCAAGGCCAGAAGAGTAGCTCTGGAGGACCTCCTATGTTTAGCAATGTTAGAGATGTATGAGCCCCGTACGGACGCCTTGAAGGCATCCCACGTGGGGCCAAAAGAAGCCGATCCGGCGTTGTCCCCCCAATATAGGGACATGTCATGCTGGACCGGCTTCTCAAATTCGGTAGTAGATATCCAAAGGGGACTGAGCCTCCACAACTGAAATGAGGGTCTGTGGCCAAGCAGTAATTCAACACATAGGGTGGAGTGGTCAGAAATCATCTGAGATATGTAGTACACCGCCTGGATATATGAAGTCAGGTCAGAAGTCCCGAGGGCGTAGTCCAGCCTGGAAAGAGTACGGTAAGATCTGGACTGACAAGAGTATTCCCTGGCCAAAGAGTTTTGTTGTCGCCATAGGTCAATGTATCCAAAGGAGGTAAACCACTGACAAAACAGCCTAGATTCGTACTGGACGGGTTTCAGTCTATCCAATATAGGGTCAATTACAGAGTTAAAATCCCCCACAATAAGGGTGGCTAATGTGGGCAAATCAGATAATTTTGTACACAGATCTGTAAAGAGTGCAGCCGTGACAGGGGGGGAGCATACATTACCACCAAAAGTAATGGGGTGGCATGTATTTTGCATTGAAGAAAAATGTACCGCCCATTAGGGTCTAAAATCACTCTGTCAAATGAGAAGGGGAGGCCCTTCCTTATGAGGATGGACACCCCCCTGGCATAATTTGAAAATGTGGAATGATATCCATGCATAACCCAGTATTTTTTTAAGGCAAGCACTTTTGACCCCATAAGGTGTGTCTCCTGCAGGCACAGTATATAAGGCTTATGTATCTTGAGGAATTCAAACATGGAAGCCCTTTTAAATTTTGAATTTAGACCCTGGACATTCCAGGAGACACACTTGACCAAAGACATATTAAATTATTGAAAGTCAACAAATCAAAGGTGTTGTCACGGCTGCAATCCCAGAGGGAGGACAAGGCAGGACAAAAACCAAACACACACTTACACACCTCAATCATCCATGCACACAACATACCTATGTTTAGCAAATACACAGTGAGAACTGGCAGTAGCATATATTTAACCCCTGCCTTACCCCGAAAACCAGGAGCAGGCTTAGACCCCAAACTGCTAGTAAATACTAGAAACATGGCCAATACAGGCAAATCAGTGAACAAAACTTAAAGAAAGTCAGGTGCCAACCAAATAGGCATACAAGTAGCAGCATAGATCCCATATTGAGATCATGTCCTCTTGTGAAAACAGGTAACTAGAATCACCTGCCACAGGTAAAGGCCCACCGGCCAGGAAGAAAGAAAAAAAAAAAAGGGCAAAAGGAACTTATTTCCAGGAGAATAGCCAGCTCAGGTGTGCGGGGTCCGGTCAGACATTCGACCCAGATGATGCAGAGACTCAAATCAAGAAAGAGCATTTACTGGGGTTTGAAAAAAGTGCACCTGGCCTTGGTGCACAACTCTCAACGTGGCAGGAAACAGCATAGAGTATTGGAAGGTCTTCTCCCTCAAATTCTGCTTAATGTGTTGGTACTTGGCTCTCCGGCGGTCTGGAGAGTAATCAGGAAACAGAGACACAGATGCGTTGTTGATCTTTAGGCTCCCTTTTATGCGGGCAGAACGCAGAATAGAGTCCCTGTCACGGTAATTGAGAAGACGGATTACCATAGTGCGGGGGGGTTGCCTGCAGGAAGTGGCCTGCCAGGCACTCTATGTGCACACTCCAGAACAAAACAGGGGGATAGGCAGTCTTTACCGAATTCCTGGGTAAACCAGCTTACCAGGAAAGACCCGCTCGGCAAGGCCCACCAGACGCAGGTTATTTCTGCGCAGACGGTTCTCCAAATCGTCTACCTTGTCCTCCAGGGAAAGGATTTTAGTGCCATGCATTTTTGGGTAGCTTGGATCGGGCCGACAGCATCTTCCAAGTTGCTAATACGGCGTTCAGTCACAGAGACCCGGTCCCTCTTTTTTTGCATGTCCTGGTGCATAATTGTTATGTCCAGTTTAAGTTCCTCCACTTTCCACATAATATCTGAATGGTTAACCTTAATTAGTGTAAAGATATCCAGCAGGGTAGGTTCCGGTTCCGGACCGTCCTCTAGGCCATCATCGCTGTGGGGAGGGATGACCGATAGCGCCGGGGGTGCCGAGGTCCCAGGAGAAGGTGGTAGTGAGGGATTAGGCTCCTCATCAAAAAGATCCGGCGTGGATGCCAGGAACGAGTGTGGGATGGTGGAGCAGCATCCATCTTGACCGGAGCGTGTGGTAATACTCATCCTAGCCGGGGGCTGTTTCTATCATTTTCCCTTCCACCAGAATCCCTCAGAAATGTTGCAGAGTCTTCCCCAAGCATACAGGAGAGATTTCAGCCAAATTCGTGTGGCAGGTGAAGAGGATTACACAGGATTGTGCAGACGGATCACAGAGCTGCTAAGAAAGACGTTCGCTCACATGCTGCGTTAGGCCACGCCCTCAGATCCAGGTATCTTCAACATACAGGTTGTATTGAAGACCACATTACAATATTTTGTTGATGGTTTAAAAAGTAACAATTACTGTGGAAATAACTGAACCCTAAGGTAGTCTAACAAAGGGCTGTGGAAAAAAGGTATCTCTGAAAATTATCTTGGATTACTGGTCAGATACATATACAGTAGGGAAGACAATGAGGGAGCAGTGTCACATAAGACAAAAGGTGGAAAGTCTGCACTAACAAAAAAAAAAGGCCCACAGCATGAAATGTAGTGGAGAGATCAAGAAAGATAAACAAGGAAACATTACCTTTTGAGCTGACTGTATGGATATCATTAATCACTAGTAATGAACTGAGCAATGTTCAGTTTGCTGGTCATTCGCTGAAAACACTTTACAAATTTGCAAACCCTGAACATAGCACAAGAACTCAATTGGAGTCTATG
The DNA here is from genome assembly GCA_037952925.1 of Lithobates clamitans. Classification (NCBI taxonomy): domain Eukaryota; kingdom Metazoa; phylum Chordata; class Amphibia; order Anura; family Ranidae; genus Lithobates; species Lithobates clamitans. The sequence goes on from JBBGZY010000429.1 coordinate 9,917,105, forward strand.
TTAGCCAATTTTTTTCCAAGATCAATTTTGCAAGCCTTTGCCAAAAAAGTGGCATTGGTAACTGGACACTGCCATGGGGGGACATGTACCAATGTAAAAAAATATACTGTTCAGCAGGAATCAAATCTTTTAATAAGGCTTAAAGGATAACATTACAAATACACAAATTCATTTGAATCATATGCATTGGGGATGCCTTAAACCTGTATGTGATGTGACACACCTTTAGGATGCACTGCAGCAAAATTGACATAAAAACTGTTAAATGTTAAACTGTTAAAACTGATAAATGACAGTACAGATTTTCAGCCTGCTTCTGTGTGTAACTGGGCTGGGAAATCCTGGATAATATAATTGACCATGTCCTATTTTACCTTCTCCAAATGTATTTAATGTGCTCTGGTTATATTCCAGGCCATTGATAAAGAAGCTTAACTGATAAAAATATTTTTTATGAATACTTTCCTATCAATGAGCTGTAATATAAGCAAAACTCCTCAAAAACACAAGAGATGGTAAAATGAGGACATGGTGATATCTTTTCATGTGGCCCTTTTGTGGGACAGGATGTGGGGATGATGGGGATGAGGCCTTTGTCACCATCAACATGGAACTTTGGCTGCAACAGCCCACGGTTAAGGTCTGCAGGTAAACTGGCCAAATCTAGCAATTTTATTCTTTGGTTCAGCAAACTGACTTGAACCAAAGCTTATCCCTACTGACCACTTTTATGAGCTTTCTGATGAGCATGCAGGGCAAAACCTAGACTGAAGTTCATCAAGTAGCAGGTTAGATGTGAGTAATAAATTTAGTATGTTATGGACAATGCAATCAAGCTGTTTGGATGTGTTGAAGAAGAGTTTAACAGCTCAGTCAAGAAGGAGCTAGACCGTAGAAGTGTATTTGGAATAGATATGAGGGAACAGATTGTTGGGGAAGCTTGTAGGAAGAATGAGGTAACTTAAAGTGATACTAAAGGATTTTTTTTTTTAATAACAAACATGTTATACTTACCTAGCCTCTGCAATGGTTTTGCACAGAGCAGCCCTTCTCTTCTCTGGTCCCCCACCAGGGTACTGGGCTCCTCCCCCTGCTGAGTGCCCCCATAGCAAGCGGCTTGCTATGGGGGCGATCATGTGTGATTGCTCCCGAGCTTTGCTCTGTGTGTCCAATGGCTCCTGCTGCTGTGTCTAAACCAATGAGGAGGGAGAGAGCCAGGAGGGCAGCTTCTCTGGTGCACATTGCTGGGTCGAGATCAGGCTCAGGTAAGTATTAGGGGGGCCAAACTGCACACAGAAGGTTTTTTACCTTCATGCATGGCATGAAGGTAAAAAAACATTCAGCCTATAAACCCACTTTAATCCATCGTTTAAGGACTGAATGAGCTAAGAGTTAAGTTTCAGGCATATTAAGTGAACAGTTGGATGGTAATTTGGTGCACTTTCAGAGGTATCCCTACTGACAGTAAGCATTGGAGAGTGAAGGCAGTTAGTCCAGTGAAATTCAGGCTGAGGTAAAAAACGAGTTGGTGTGTAGATACTTAGTTTTACTTAGCTATAGAGAGAAGGTAAAAGTAATAGAAAACAAATTTTAGAACACATTGATCCCAATAAACAATTGTTTTTTTACACACATGTGATGTGCATTTGGCATATGCCAATATAAACAACATAGTGCACGCAGGTTGAAGAGGATTTGCAACAAGATATGAAATGAAAAATTGTAAATTGTGATTTGTTGCAGTTTTTTGCATCCTATAAACTGATATCTGCACTACAGTATGGTGCCATTATTGGCAGCACTTCTCCATCTGGTCTGACCAGGCGCAGATATTCACATTGGGCTGACTCCCACTGATAAGCATCTGTACAGAGGCTTACAAGAGCAACACTAAGCCAAGAGGTGCTGCTTCCTCCCCCTATCCCTATCAGTTTGTGGGACCTTTGTTTATTAGGGGCATTATGTACACATTTTTTCACACATTAGTTTATCGGGCCCATTGTCTTTTTCGTAGCCAAGCAACATTACACATATTCACATGTTTCAGCTTAAACCTAAATATCAATCCAGGAGTAAAATAGCTATACAATTGCTTTAAACTTACTATGATTGCTTTGTAATTTTGGCCCCTAATAAGTACAGATTAACTGGCCCACTTAAATGTTGATTGCTCATCCATTAGTAACATTAGAGGCATAATCAGAATAAACGCTTAAGTCACTGTAGAATTTGTTAATAAACTGTGACTGAGATAATGTATGGGCCATACTTAGGGAATGATTGAATACAATGCTTAATAGACCATGTGGGCTTCCTTTTGTTTTTCAGTAGACAAGACTAGGTTAACATAAAATGTCACGTATGCTCAGACAGCTCAACTTTGTGAGATAAATGCACAGCAAAATTAGTGAAGCATTTCAAATGAGCTTCAGGATGTTTCTTATTTAATATTCAAATTATGCATTGCAGTTTCACATTAGAAAGTAAAACAAACTTGGAATGCTTTTTAGTCACATCGAAGGTCTGGCAGCAGAATTGTGCAATTATGCAGGTTTCAAATAATACAACTCAACAATACTTTTTTTCCTTTTCTGCAAAAACTTGCTTTTTCAATCCACTGTGATCAAGTTACATTTTACAAATCAATGGTTATTGTTTGGAATTTGTCATATCTAGGTAGTTTGTAGCGTCTTTAACAAACTAGTGATAAGGATAGCACAATAACTATGACATATTAACCTATCTTTAAATTCAAATTGCTTTGTATCTTAACATTTAATTTCTTAGAATTATATCTTAATTTTTTGCTACTCTTGATGTCTTTTTGACCAACTACCTAAAGGTTTAGAACTCCTCCAATTTCAGTGTGATGCATCAGACAGATCTACTAACGTGCTTACTATTGCAGAAAGAAAAGAACGAGGTGTGTTCACCCATAGCATTCATCCACCTCTAATCTGACTCAAGTAAGGTCATTGGTTGCTATAGGTCATTGCATTTTGCTAGCCAGAGACAACAGTTATAGTGCCCCCAACAGGGGGATTTGCACACTGGCAAACTAAGAAAAACTAGTATAACCCCTCCCACTTCCAGCATGCCTTAGTAAGATAACAATCAGTGTAAAAAGTAAGGCCATAAAACACAGAGGGGTGGGTCCTGTGTCCCTCAATAAGCTCCAGGAAAAGGATTTAATGGTGAGAAAATGTCCTCTCTCATTCATTGAGGGACACATTGGGATATCCAAAAGTAGTCCAACTTAGGGATAAGCAACACAGCAAACAAAATGGCAACAAGCCCAAATATAAATAACAGATGAAACTGAGGACTGCCGATCGCTCGAAGAGCCTCTTGAAGGACCTTATACCTGAAGTTGGCATCAGATGAAGCCTGAACATCCACCTGGTAAAACTTGTGAACGGAAGACCAGGTGGCAGCCTTGCAGATGTGGGAAACATTTGCCTAATGCCAAAAAGCCCAAGAAGCACTCACAGATATAGTAGAGTTTGCCTTGACAGAAAAGGTTGGAACATGAACCTTAAGACCATAGGCTTAAATGATGGTCTGGACCTTCAAGATATTATAGAATAAGAAATTAGTTTCTGTTTATGGGGGCCATAAGGAATGATAGACTCAATAAGTGAGTGTGTGCACAGCATGAGAGCTCATTCCAAGTCTCACCATCAGTCATTGTGTGGAAGATTGTATCCACTATTTATAATATGAATTATATTTTATTTAACATTTTATTATATGTACAGTACTCAGTCTTTAATTAACTGCTTCCCTGTCTACTACTGAACATGTACAGCCAGGCAGTATAGGTGTTGTTCTGGGAGGACGTACCCCGGGGCATGCAGTGATGCAATCTGTGACACAGCATATTACTGATCGGTGTACCGGGCTGCTGTGGTTTGCCCTGGTACCATGTGAATGCTTCATTCATGACGCCATTGTTTACTACTGCGATCTCTGTGATTGGTCACAGCGATCACATGGTACAGGGCCAATCATGGCGGCCCTGTATCATGTGATAGCTGTGGCCAATCACAGCTATCACAATAGTTCTCAATGGCTACATGACTGCAGCTGATCACTGTCAAAAAGATTGATTACACAGTCATGATGGCTATATATGCAACCATAGTGTAAAAATAAAAAAAATCCCAATCACCTCCCCAGAGGAGTACAGTGTCACTATGGTAACAGTGCACTGCTCTGGTGAAAGTATGTAAAGAAAAAAGATAGAAAAAGTAAAAATAATATATTTTTTTTCACATGCAGTCACTAGAGGAAGTGCAGTGTCACTATGGTGACCTCGGACTGCTGTGACAGTGATCATGAATAATATATGGCTGCTTTAATAACATTGTATGTCACTGCCACCAGCCATTATCTCTGATCACTGCCACAGCAGTACAATGTCACCAGATCAGTACTACCAGTCATTATTCCTAATCACTGCTGAACCAGTCAATGTCCCTTATCACCACCACACCATTTACAGTGTCACAGATCACCGCTACACCAGTCATATCTTCCTAATCCCGCCACACCAGTCATATCGTTCCTAATTATCCACACCAGTTGCAGTGCCCCTGATTACTGCCACACCAGTCATATTGTCCCCAATCTCTGCCACATCAGTTACAGCATCCCTAATCACCACCACACCAGTCATATTGTCCCTGATCCCCACCTCACCAGTTAGTGTCCCTGATCATTGCCACACCAGTTAAAGTGTCCCTGATCACTGCCACATCAGTCGCATTTAAGGGACCGATGTGACCAGAAATATGTGGACTGTCAGAGAAAATGCCAAGCACAGGTTCAGTATAAATAATGTAATTTATTAAAAGGTAAGTGAATACACAAATGTAAACACACCTCCAATATGGCAAACAATGTAACAAACCAGCAACGAAAACCACAATGACACACAACAAATGACTACCTAAACCAAATGTATATATACAGTGCCTTGCAAAAGTATTCGCCCCCTTGGCTTTTTACCTATTTTGTTACATTACAGCCTTTAGTTCAATGTTTTTTTTAATTTGAATTATATACTATAACACAATAGTCTAAGTTGGTGAAGTAAAATTAGAAAAATATATGCATAAAACTATTTTTCAGAAATAAAAAAATGATAATTGGCATGTGCGTATATATTCACTCCCTTTGTTATGAAGCCCATAAAAAGCTCTGGTGCAACCAATTACTTTCAGAAGTCACATAATTAGTGAAATGATGTCCTCCTGTGTGCAATCTAAGTGTTACATTATCTGTCATTACATATACACACCTTTTTGAAAGGCCCCAGAGGCTGCAACACCTAAGCAAGAGGCACCACTAACCAAACACTGCCATGAAGACCAAGGAACTCTCCAAACAAGTAAGGGACAATGTTGTTGAGAAGTACAGTCGGGGTTTGGTTATAAAAAAAAAATATCCAAATTTTTGATGATCCCTAGGAGCACCATCAAATCTATCCTAACCAAATGGAAAGAACATGGCACAACAGCAAACCTACCAAGAGACGGCCGCACACCAAAACTAAAGGACCGGGCAAGGAGGACATTAATCAGAAAGGCAGCACAGAGACCTAAGGTAACCCTGGAGGAGCTGCAGAGTTCCACAGCAAAGACTGGAGTATCTGTACATAGGACGACAATAAGCCATACGCTCCATAGAGTTGGGCTTTATGGCGGAGTGGCCCGAAGAAAGCCATTACTTTCAGCAAAAAACCAAATGGCACATTTTGAGTTTGTGAAAAGGCATGTGGGAGACTCCCAAAATGTATGGAGGAAGGTGCCCTGGTCTGATGAGACTAAAATTAAACTAAAATTGAACTTTTTGGCCATCAAAGAAAACGCTGTCTGGCGCAAACCCAACACATCACCCAAAGTACACCATCCTCACAGTGAAACATGGTGGTGGCAGCATCATGCTGTGGGGATGGTTTTTAGCAGTCGGGACTGGGAAACTGGTCAGAGTTGAGGGAAAGATGGATGGTGCTAAATACAGGGATATTCTTGAGCAAAACCTGTACCACTCTGTGTGTGATTTGAGGCTAGGATGGAGGTTCACCTTTCAGCAGGACAATGACCCCAAACACACTGCTAAAGCAACACTTGAGTGGTTTAAGGGGAAACATGTAAATGTGTTAGAATGGTCTAGTCAAAATCCAGACCTCAATCCAATAGAAAATCTGTGGTCAGACTTAAAGATTGCTGTTCACAAGCGCAAAACATCCAACTTAAAGGAGCTGGAGCAGTTTTGCTAGAAAGAATGGCCAAAAATCCCAGTGGTAAGATGTGGCAAGCTCATATAGACTTATCCAAAGTGACTTGGAGATGTGATAGCCGCAAAAGGTGGCTCTACAAAGTATTGACTTTAGGGGGGTAAATAGTTATGCACATTGAATGTTTCTGTTATTTTGTCCTATTTGTTGTTTGCTTCACAATAAAAAAAAAACATATTTAAAGTTGTGGGCATGTTCTGTAAATGAATGAAAGATAATAGTGAAGCGCGCAAAAAATACATGTAACTTGCAGCGTGAAAAAAATCATATGCAATGTTTAGACAATTATTAAAATGCATAATTAATTAATACATTTAAAAGTCCATGACATGATACTGCGGTCAAAAATCCAACACCGTGCTTCTAAAGTGCAATGTGCTTCAAATTGTCATATACAATGGTGCTTCACCCGAAGTGATAAATTAAATGCGCTCACCAGTTGACCTCGGCCACAAAGTGACCCTTAGGCATGTAGTATATAAAACTCCTTGTTTCAATGGTATATCTCTCCAGGGATCTCATCCCAATTCCTCATCCGTATAAAAGAGAACCAAATCCCATTCCAGTATGCAAATATATATAAATGTGTTTGTCTTCAAACTTATGCATTCACTATTGCATATATCCAACTTTCATCATACAATTCTGCAAAAATGGCTCTGTCGTAAAAGAGCCACAGAGAAAGCAAGATAGTGTAATATTGCTTTTAATCCTTTAAAAATAGCACTTACATAGTCCAGTGCGTAATACAGAAGGCTTTAAGGTATAGCTCAGGGCAAATCAGAAGCTGATCCGTCATCGCTGTGTGACTCGCGGCGTGGGTCTCAGCTGCCAGAACGGAAGTAGAGGAATCTGTGGGTATGTGTGTCAGGCCTCATTTCAATGCATTTCACGCTCAAGCGTGTGTCATCAGGAAGTGCTTGAGCGTGAAATGCATTGAAGCATGTACTTTCAATGCACTCTGAATGTGCTGATTAGTGCACTCATAGTCATTCACACACCATCCAGCTTTCAAACTGAATGCCCGTGCAGGGGTACAGGCAGAAATCTAGAGGGATAGTGTGAAGAAGCCTGACATTGCAACCATGATTCACGGATAGCAGGTGCAATACTTTGTAGGTTCTTGTAAAAAAAATAATAAATGCACAGTTTTTACCTGCAAAAATAGGTGCATTTATTATTGTTTCCCTAAAAGTAAGGTTAGCCTGTAATACATTGCATACTATTATATTTTTTTTATTTTTCAATTTAAATATATACTATGAAAGCTTAAAGCCTAAGGTAAAGAAAAAAATAAGCACAAGGGATATTACTTACCATAAATGTGTTGCTGTCTCCTGGGTTAGGTGATATCTTCCTCCTCCGATGCCCCTTCCTTTATTTTTAGAAGTGGATGATTAAAACGTCTGTTTCCTTCATACATAGATCGTTTTTGATTCATGGAAGCTGCAGTATGGCTTCTATAAGTAAAGAAGGGACGTGGAAATGGGGGGCATAGTTGGACACTCTTGATGAATGTCACAGCTACTTCACTTCTATTAACCCATGCTGCAACAGAAGATTACACAGGTGGGGTTAGGATTGGAATGGAAAAGGAAGATTTCACCTAAACCACAAGACAGCATCACAAGAGACACATCACACTGAAAGTAAGTAATATTTCCTTTGCCTATTTTTCAGTTTTCTAAACTTAGACTTTAGGTCAAGATACTGTTTCTATCACTTAAATTTCGGTTGCTGAATAATGTAACAAATTCTTTAAGTAGATGAACAGATGCCTACCCATTCCTCATTGTCCTTAGACGCCAATGTGCCTCTGTATTATGTTTTGGAGTACCATTAAGCCAATAACATAAGTAGTTTAGGGTAGATTCAATTGAAAGGCCCCATTCAGATGACGCAGAGTCCATCAAGCATATTGGCCTGCTCAGGAGGCAATCTCTCCGCTGATCCCCACTGAGCAGGCAGATGACAGGTTTGTGACACAGCCTGCTGATCTCTATGGGGCAGTCGGATGGAAATGGACTGCCTGGCTGTTTCCATCTGACTGTCATCTGATCAGATCTGCAGGAGGGATGGGAAACGGATCCCCATCCATCTGTTTTTAGTGGACCAGATCGGATCGTGTGTCGGTAGCTGTCAGCAGACACATGTTTGCTGACATCTTCCGCTCCATTAGCAATGGATATTCCAATTGGGTCAGCCTGAAAAACTGACAGGAGGACCTGATCTGTCTATCAGTGTGAAAGGGGCCTCAGTGTTGAACATGAATGTCAACCTGTTCATAAGATTTTTGACCTACAGTAAGTGTCTTTAGGGTGAATTCACACTTGCGAATGCACCCTGCTGCCTGTTCCACAGGCAGTCTGTGTCTAGGGCTGATCATTTGCATGTGATTGCTGCATGAGTGATTACATGCGAGTAGGCATGATTATCTGCTTTTAATGGGCTGCCTCTAACAGCTAAACAGGGAAACCCCCACTGAAGTTCTTTCATATAATCACAGGTAGGGATGAGCTTCGAGTTTGAGTCATGTTTGACTAGAACATCGGCTGTTCGCCAGTTCGCCGAACAGCGAACAACTTGGAGTGTTCGCAGCAAATTCGAAAGCCGCGGAACACCCTTTAAAAGTCTATGGGAGAAATCAAAAGTGCTAATTTTAAAGGCCTATATGCATGGTATTGTCATAAAAAGTGTTTGGGGACCTGAGTCCTGCACCAGGGGACATGTATCAATGCAAACAAAAAGTTTTAAAAACGGACGTTTTTTCGGGAGCAGTGATTTTAATAATGCTTAAAGAGAAACAATAAAAGTGTAATATTCCTTTAAATTTTGTACCTGGGGGGTGTCTATGGTATGCCTGTAAAGGGGCGCATGTTTCAAAGGAAAAAAGTCATTTAAAACTACTCGCGGCTATAATGGATTGTCGGTCCGACAATACACATATGAGTTCATTGATAAAAACGGCATGGGATATCTCCACAAGGGAACCAAAATAAAAAAAAATGCGTGGGGGTCCCCCTAAATTCCAAACCAGGCCCTTCAGGTCTGGTATGGATATTAAGGGGAACCCCACGCCAAAATTAAAAAAAAATGGTGTGGGGGTCCCCCTCAAAATCCATACCAGACCCTTCAGGTCTGGTATGGATTTTAAGGGGAACCCCGTGCCAAAATTTAGCAAAAAATGGCATGGGGTCCCCCATGCCCCTACCATTTCACAAACAAAGTGTCAAAAAGGTTAAAAAACACAAGAGACGCTTTTTGACAAGTCCTTTATTAAACTCTTCTTCTTTTCGGCTTCTTCCATCTTCTTTCTTCTGGTGTTCCTTCAGTGTTCTTCTTCTTCCTCCATCTTCTTCTTCATCTTCGTCTTCTCCATCTCCGTTATATAAGAAACGTCAGAAGAAGCGAAGCGCCACACGGCTTAGGACTCCCACTGAGCACTGAGGCGGATCGTGCGGATGGAGCGGAGAAGAAGACTAGAGGAAGATGCGGGATGAGAAGAGCGGAGGAAGAAGAAGATGGAGAAGAAGAAGATGAAGAAGAAGATGGAGGAAGAAGAACACTGAAAGAACACCAGAAGAAAGAAGATGGAAGAAGAAGCCGAAAGAAGAAGAAATTAATAAAGGACTTCTCAAAAACCGTCTCTTGTGTTTTTTTAACCTTTTTGACACTTTTTTTGTGAAATGGTAGGGATACATTTGTACCCCATTACCAATTCACACGGGGGGCGGGATCTGGGGGTCCCCTTGTTAAAGGGGGCTTCTAGATTCCGATAAGCCCCCCGCCCGCAGACCCCCACAACCACTGAGCAAGGGTTGTGGGGATGAGGCCCTTCTCCCCATCAACATAGGGACAAGGTGCTTTGAGGGGCTACCTCAAAGCACCCTCCCAATGTTGAGGGCATGTGGCCTGGTACGGTTCAGGAGGGGGGGCGCTCTCTCATCCCCCCTCTTTTCCTGCGGCCTGCCAGGTTGTGTGCTCGGATAAGGGTCTGGTATGGATTTTTGGGGGACCCCCCGCCATTTATTTTTAAATTTTGGCACGGGGTTCTCCTTAAAATCCATACGAGACCTGAAGGGCCTGGTATGGAATTTAGGGGGACCCCCACGCCATTTTATTTTTTTAATTTTGGTGCGCGGTTCCCCTTAATGTCCATACCAGACCTAAAGGGCCTGGTTTGGAATTTAGGGGAAACCCCACGCATTTTTTTTAAATTTTGATTCGGGGTTCCCCTGTGGGGAAATCCCATGCTGTTTTTATCAATGAACTTTTATGTGTATTATCGGATCGACAATTCATTATAGCCGCGAGTAGTTTTAAATGACTTTTTTCCTTTGAACTGTCATTTTGCTGTCAGACTGTTCTAAACACGGGAAACATGCGCCTTTACAGGCATACTATAGACACCCCCCAGGTATAAAATTTAAAGGAATATTACACTTTTATTGTTTCACTTTAAGCATTATTAAAATCACTGCTCCCGAAAAAACGTCAGTTTTTAAAACTTCTTTTTGCATTGATACATGTCTCCTGGGGCAGGACCCAGGTCCCCAAACACTTTTTTATGACAATAACTTGCATGTAGGCCTTTAAAATGAGCACTCTTGATTATTCATATTCGTGTCCCATAGACTAACGGTGTTTGCGTGTTCGAACACATTTTTTGCCTGTTTGCATGTTCTGATGCGAACCGCGAGTGTTCGGCTCATCCCTAATCACAGGCAATGTGCATTCACAAGTGTGAATGCACCCTTATGCCCTGTACATTAGTGCTTCCTGAATGAAGAAATGCTCATAAATGACAAGCATATTTTGATTTATGTGATCTATTATACACTTTATTACCAAAAGTATTGGGACACCTGCCTTTACACGCACGTGAACTTTAATGGCATACCAGTCTTAGTCTGTAGGGTTCAATATTGAGTTGTCCCACCATTTGCAGCTATAACAACTTTAACTCTTCTGGGAAGGCTGTCCACAAGGTTTAGGAGTGTGTCTATGGGAATGTTTGACCATTCTTCCAGAAGTGCATTTGTGGGGTCAGGCACTGTTGTGGATGAGAAGGCCTGGCTCGCAGTCTCGACTCTAATTCATCCCAAAGGTTGAAGTGAGGACTTGACTGTGCGGCCAGTCAAGTTCCCCCACCCCAAACTAGCTCATCCATGTCTTTATGGACCTTGCTTTGTGCACTGGTGCACAGTCATGTTGGAACAGGAAGGTGCCATCCCCAAACTGTTCCCACAAAGTTATGAGCATGAAAATTTCCAAAATGTCTTGGTATGCTGACACCTTAAGATTTACTTTCACTGGAACTAAGGGGCCAAGCCCAACCCTAGAAAAACAACCCCACACCATAATCCCCCCCCCCCCCACCAAATGATTTGGACCAGTACACAAAGAAAGGTTAATAAAGACATGGATAAGTGAGTTTGGGGTGGAGGAACTTGACTGACCTGCACAGAGTCCTGACCTCAACCTGATAGAAAACCTTTGGGATGAATTAGAATGGAGACTGCGAGCCAGGCCTTCTCGTCCACATCAGTGCCTGACCTCACAAATGCGCTTCTGGAAGAATGGTCAAACATTCCCATAGACACACTCCTAAACCTTGTGGGCAGCCTTCCCAGAGGAGTTAAAGCTGTTATAGCTGCAAGGGGTGAACCAACTCAATATTGAACCCTACGGACTAAGATTGGGATGCCATTAAAGTTCAAAGGCAGGCATCTCACTACTATATAAGGGGTCTGTCTCATACAAAGTAAAGGGAGGCAGGGAAAATGGGATTATTACGGTGCCAAAGACAGGTTAGAACACATTTATTATAAAAATATATTTTTATTGATATACAAATCTAAAAAGTATACATAGTTGATACATATACATTGTAACCAATTGAATTAAACAAAAAATGAGCTTAAGCAATACGGATATTAATCGACACCAAGGATGTTGAAAGGTGATCGATAGTGTTGTTGATCCCTACTAGTTTCGCCAAATCATTGGCTTCATCAGGGAAATAAGCAAATAATACAAAAAAGGTAAAAACACTGAAAGGAGGAAAAGAGAAAATACATTAGTTGTCAAACCTAAATCTCCTAAATTAATTCAAGTAAGCAGTCATGTTGCAGAAAAATCACAGTAATGTCCAACCTAAACCCCCCCAGGCTCACCCAGCAAAAACCACCCTCACAGCTCCCCTATCACAGACATACCGTGCCAAACTACCGGAGCATAGAGCGAGCACCACCAAGCAGCGGGGGATAGTAGTCGATCCCAACCCTGTAATTGGCTACAGAGGGCTCAAAAAGGGTGCCTATAAAAAACTGAAAATTGACATATAAATTTCTAGGCTTAGCTAGAAATGATTATTCATTGATCCAAGTGGGCTACTAAGCCTCAATTACATACCATAGTTAGACATATAAAAAGAAAGCGCTAGGAGATGCGCTGAGTTGATTGAAATAAATGCTTGATTGTATGTTGAGACCAAATGCTCTATATTGTAGCCAAGAGAACTGAAACAGACATTAAATACACAGAGATAGCATTACTAAGGAGATAATGGAGCTTAAAATAGGGGCATCATTTTATATAACATTCACAGATATGGAATAAGTGTGAAGAAATAAATAAAGGCGCTTACCATGAACAATGCAAACGCCAAAATTCACAATAAGATGCACATACTCTAGGGTCCCGCCGTTAAAGGAACTGAACACGGGATCCCCAGATGAAGGAGAGACCTCCCAATGAATCCAATGGGCAAGATTGTCTAAATATAAATTCAGTGTGTGTAGTCAGCATAAAGGCCACCCAGCGGTATATAACTAAATGAAAAGGAAAGAGATAAGCAGTCCTTGGTATTACCTTAGTCAGACACAACCGAGCCACAGCACATTCCCAGCAGCAAGTGAGTGTGAGAAGTTTTTGGCAGCCTTAAGAGTCCCCCACCCGACCAGCCGTCATCAATTAGCCAATCGGGAGCGGACACAAGGTGGCCCGGGCGCATGCGCAGTAGCCTGGTGTCAAGCGCCTACAATACCCAGAATGCCGTGCACCGTCCGTGTCACATGGTGCTGCCAGTGAGGATGGTCAATGGGACGCGATGCAGGTGTAGGGCCTAACAGTGAATAGAGGGAGGAATAAATACACTCCGCCTAGTCAAAGAGGAAGGAAAAAGAGGCTGAAATGTAGTACGACAGCGGCTAAACTGTGAAGGCCCTGGCCAAAGGGGTGGGCTGACTAAATGCAAATCAGCCCTTGGGTGTCCATGCAGCCAAAGGCTGTGGGAGGACTAAATCCCCAAGAAACCCGGAAGCACAGCCCTGACTGTACCAGGGTCAGCAGGGCAGACCGGAGGCGAGAACTGGGAGTGAAGGGGAGCAGCGGAGGGAATAGGAAGGACAAACAATAAGGCGGCCGTATAAAAATACGAACCACTAGATGGCGATCTTTCGAACATGATGCTCACAATAAATCAGGAGGGGGAGAAGGAAGAATGAAGTATAATAGAAAAAACAAAGTTGAAAAATACATCATGGGTATATTATGTTCAAGTTATATAGGTTGCATGAACAAAAAAAACATATTTCAACAGGGTATTTTGACAATCGGTAATGATACATACATTATGTTAGTGACTAGAGTTGCAAATAATACAGTCCATCATAAAATTTAAACATTACGTCTCTAGTTAAAGGGACAAAACGGCAGTGGGTACTGAGTGGGGAGAGAGATGAGGACAAGATGGAAACAGAATACTGAGAGCCCAATGGTCAAGACGCAGTCAAGCAATAAGGAGGCATAGAGTAGATATGATAGTCAGACATGGGTGAGTAAAAATCTAATTTATAGCTAATTTATAGAAAGGATTTAAAGCTAATATACTCATTTAACCCAGGGAATTTAACCACATCCAACAGGTGTATCCATCTAGTCTCCATTTGGAGCAAAGTAGTGTCAATATTGCCGCCTCAGGCATGTGATGGTACATGCTCAAGAGCAGCAAAACGAACGACATCAGGATCAAAATGATGTTCTCTAGCAATATGTCTATTTAAGGCAGTTGTGGTTAAATGTTTGTATAGGGGTGCGATATGATCCTTAATACGTTTAAAGAATGGACACTTCGTTTTCCCCACATAGAAACAACCACATGAGCAAAGGGCCAAGTTAACTACTCCAATTGTCTTGCAAGTAACTCTATATCTAGCCTCATGAATCCTGCCACTGGGGAGGACAACATCTCTAGAATTAGAAATGAAGGGACAAATGTCACATGCCCCACATGGAAAGGTGCCTGCACAGGAAGAATCCATAGGGCCACGAACCATGTGGTGGCTGTGAACTAATCGGTCCCTCATGGACGGAGCGCGTCTGTATGTGATTTCTGGATACGGTTTCAGAAATGTTTTAATAGTGTTGTCTGCCGTCAAAAGTGGCCAATATATTTGTAAAATCCCTCTCATCTGGCTATGCTGTTTAGAAAACCGGGTGATGATTCTAATCAAAGGATTTGGCTTAACGGGCTTGCTTGAATGGATAAGATCATGTCTATTTAGTTTAATAACTCTATTGAAGGACCTCTTCAGCAAGGAACGACTGTATCCCCTCCAGCGGATTCTTCCTGTGCGGGAACCTTTCCATGTGGGGCATGTGACATTTGAACGATGCACATAGAAAACAGTTTGTTTTACAGTTATTTTACAGTTATTTTTCCTTAGTGTGTAAATGTGGATAACCCAACATGCAGTATGCTGTAATGATAAGCTAATTCTAGAGATGTTTAAATTTAGATGAGCATTGCCCTAAGTATCTGGAAACACGAGAAGCTTATGTGGGCAAAAGCTCACTGTAAATAGAAATAAATGCTTTGCAGCTGAGTAAATATTCATCAAATTATGCAGGCAATAGACAGCCCTGAAGAACAACAATTATGTAGGGATGCTTGGTTTAAAAAAGCATACTCTAATGTAATTCAAAACATTAATCACAACAAACCATGAATACCACCTTTAAATGAAAAGTCTAACTAAGATCACAATATAATGCTGATCTTTTGTTCTTAGATAAAACTAAGAGAAAGTTATTTAATCTAGGAAATGACTGCAAGAATGTTCCAAGAAACAGTCCTTTCCTATTGTTCTGAAGTTTTCCTTGCGTGAATTGTGCAAACCAACAGACAATTTTATGCATCCAGGTTAACATTTTTCTACTGAATATTGGAATTACTTTTTTGATTCATTGTGGAATTCATAAGTTGTGAATGACATAGAAGGCATTAATAGTGTAGGAGTTCTGAGCATGATTAGTGCATTGTTGGATTACATTCAAAAGCAACATATTAAAGCAGAAAACACAGTAGTATTAAACAACTCAGCTGCTTAGCCTGATGTTCCTATGCTGGAGATGTAATGAGGCCTAAAGATCCCCTTTAACTTGTGGTACAGATTTGCAGACTCAGACAGCTAAGTGCATCTTTAATTTTCTAAACTCTTGTCCCCACTTCTTCAGTGATCCCAGTAGCACATTGATTGAAAAACAGGATATGAGGTGAAAGCTGTGCTGGAAGTGGGAGTGGAGAGCAGATGGGTTGTGCTACCATTTATAGGTAAAGTGGTGGGAAAGACTAACAAACTTCAAGTGAAAAAGGCAGCATTCGTTAGGCCTCAGGCCTTAGGATGTACAGATCATAGCCTGCTCAGATGATCAGAGTAGAGTGAATGCTCCTGAGGATACAGGATAGGTAAGTGTCCCTTGGTGTTCAAAATCAATGAGATGCAGAGATTTTGAATATGTGCTAACTTCAGCCCTGGATTAATCATGAAGTAAAATAAGCGCATGCTCAGTGCACCAAGGGAAGGAGGCACAACCAAATTTTTCCTTAGCTATGAGACCCTTAACCACTTCCACACCAGGCACTTTCCCCCCTTCCTGCCCAGGACAATTTTTAGCTTTCAGCACTGTCGCATTTTGAATGACAATTGCGTGGTCATGCAACACTATCCAAACTAAATTTTTTATCATTTTCTTCCCACAAATAGAGCTTTCTTTTGGTGGTACTTGATCACCTCTGTGGTTTTTATTTTTTGCGCTATAAACAAAAAAAGACAATTAAAAAAAAAAAAATAATGGGCACTGATAGGTGGTACTAATAGGCAGCACTGATAAGCGGCACTGATGGGCACTGGATAGTTAGCACTGATGAGGAGCTACTGACAGGCACTACTGAGTGGCACTGATTGGCACTTTGATGGGGCACTGACAGACATTACTGATGGGGCACTGATTGGCACTTTTTTGGAAACTGATTGGCACTGTTGTGGGCACTGATCTGCACTTTTGTGTGCACTGACAGGCTTTATAGAGGGGGAAAGGCTGGCAGGTGATGGGCACTGATGGACACCTTTTGATGGGGGCTGTGCTGATAATCAATGTACTGATTATCAGCCCAGGCCCCCCCTCTGACAGGGAGAGCTGCCGATCGGCTTTCCCTGTCAGCGTGAACAGAGGAAAGCAGTTTACCGGCACTTCCTGGTTCACGTGATGATCAGTGTGATTGGTCACAGCTGATCACGTGGTAAGAAGCCTCTGTCAGAGGCTTCATACCACGATCAGAGGTGCGGTGTGTCAGACTGATCCAATCCGATCGCCGGCTGTGTTATCCTGATCACATCATATGACATCCGGTCAGGATATCACATCCACTTTGCCGCCGTCATTCTGCTATATGGCAGGCAGCAAGTGGTTAAATCTTTCAATTATCTTTAGTCAAATTTTTGTAACTTTTCTTATCTGCTGTGTTCTCAGGAATACTACCGGTATATGAGCCACACCAGAAAGGCAGAGGGAGATTAGGGAAGTAAGCAAGTGGCTGAAGAGCTGATGTTGTAAGGAGGGGTTTGGGTTCCTGGAGGACTGGGCCGACTTCTCAGTCGATAACCAGTACTATAGAAGGGATTGACTGCACCTAAATGAGGAGGGTGCAGACCAGCTGGGAATGAAGATGGCCAAAAAGTTAGAGGGGTTTTTAAACTAGGCAATGGGGGGGGAGGGTCCAGAGGTAAAGCTAATCAGTGTGGAACATATTCCAAAGGGTAGTATTGGGGGCATTAGTGGTAGGTTGACCAAAGCACATAAAGCCAAGGTAAGTATAGTAGCAAGTCCTAGTTGCAATCTCGGAACATTCAATAAGAGGATAATATGCGACCGGTCTAAACTAGGTGACATGTTCACCAATGCCAGGAGCCTGGCGGACAAGATGGGTGAACTGGAGATACTGTTGTACGAAGAGAATTTGGATTTTGTGGGAATTTAAGAGACCTGGTTCAACAGCTCTCATGATTGACTGGCAACCATTCAAGGGTATACCCTTTATCGCAAGGATAGAGAGGGTAAAAGGGGGAGGGGTATGCCTATATATCAAGAATAATGTACAAGTGAATGTGAGAGATGACATCACTAAGGGAGCTAGGGAGGAGGTGGAATCCTTATGGGTAGAGCGCCAAAGGGATGAAGCTAAAGGGAAAATAATACTGGGAGTATGCTATAGGCCACCTAACCATGGGGGGGAGGGGAGAAAGATCTCCTCTCACAATGTGGATTAGCAGCAAGGATGGGAAGTGTTATCATAATGGGGGATTTTTATTATCCAGACATAGTCTGGGCGGAGAGAAACCACGCATTCATCTAAGGCTCGTCAGTTCCTAAATGTCTTGCAGGACAATTTTATGGGTAATATGGTAGACGCACCAACTAGAAATAAAGCGTTACTGGATCTACTGATTACCAACAATACAGACCTGATCACGGATGTGGAAATACGGGGCAATTTAGGTAACAGCGATCACAGGTCAATTGGCTTCAGTATAAATCACACAAATAGGAAACATAAGGGAATAAAAAGACACTGAATTTCAAAAGAGCCAACTTCCCTAAACTACAAACCTTGCTAGAAGACATAAATTGGGATAAAATCTTAGGACCAAAGAACACAGAGGAGAGATGGGTTTGCTTTAAGTGCATATTAAATAAGGGCATTAGCCAATGCATCCCAATTGGGTAATACATTTAAAAGAGCGAACAAAAGTCCTGGATGGCTTAACTCCAATGTAAAAATGCATATAAAAGCAAAGGAGAAGGCCTTCAAAAAATACAGGGTTGAGGGATCATCATCAGCATTCAGACATTATAAAGAAGGCAACAAGAAATATAAGGGTGCAATAAGCACAGCTAAGATAGAACATGAAAGACACATAGCAGAGGATAGCAAAAAAAATCCCAAGAAATTCTTTAAGTATGTAAACAGTAAAAAAGGGAGACCATATTGGCCCCATAAAGAATGAGGAAGGACATCTGGTTACAAAGGATGGGGAGATGGCGAAGGTATTGAATTTATTCTTCTACTCAGTCTTCACGAGGGAATCGGGGGGCTTCAGTAACCTAAACTGCAGTGTTTATCTTCAAGACACATCACAGGAAGCACCTCCATGGTTAACAGAGGACAGAATTAAATTTAGACTTGGGAAACTTAACATTAATAAATAACAGGGACCAGATGGCTTGCACACGAGGGTACCTAGGGAGCTCAGTCAAGTAATTGCCAGACCATTGTTCCTAATTTTTACTGACAGTCCACTGACTGGCATGGTACCAGCTGATTGGAAAAAAGCTAATGTAGCACCAATATTTAAAAAGGGCCCAAAATATATCCCTGGGAATTACAGACCAGTTAGCCTAACATCAATAGTATGTAAACTCTTGGAGGGGATGATAAGGGACTATATACAAGATTTTAATAATGAGAACGGTATCATTAGCAGTAATCAGCATGGATTCATGAAAAATCGCTTTTGCCAAACCAATCTTTTAACCTTCTATGAGGAGGTGAGTTGCCAGCTAGATAAAGGAAGGCCCATAGACGTGGTGTATCTGGATTTTGCAAAAGCATTTGACACAGTTCCCCATAGACGTTTACTGCACAAAATAAGGTCCGCTGGCATGGACCATAGGGTGAGTATATGGATTTAAAACTGGCTACAAAGGCGAGTTCAGAGGATGGTGATAAATGAGGAATACTCGGAATGGTCAGGGGTGGGTAGTGGGGTCCCCCAGGGTTCTATGTTGGGACCAATCCTGTTTAATTTGTTCATAAACGACCTGGAGGATGAGGTAAACAGTTAAATCTCTGTATTTGCCGAAGATACTAAGCTAAGCAGGGCAATAACTTCTCCGCAGAATGTGGAAACCTTGAAAAAAGATCTGAACAAATAATGGGGTGGGCAACTACATGGCAAATGAGGTTCAATGTAGAAAAATGTAAAATAATGCATTTGAGTGGCAAAAATATGAATGCAATATATACACTGGGGGGAGAACCGTTGGGGGATTCTAAGATGGAAAAGGACCTGGGGGCCCTAGTAGATGATAGGCTCACAATGGCATGCAATGCCAAGCTGCTGCTAACAAAGCAAACAGAATATTGGCATGCGTTAAAAAGGGGATTAATTCCAGAGATAAAACGATAATTCTCCCGCTCTACAAGATTCTGGTCCGGCCGCACCTAGAGTATGCTGTCCAGTTCTGGGCACCAGTCCCCCTGTACTGGAAATGGAGCGAGTACAAAGAAGGGCAACAAAGCTAATAAAGGGTCTGGAGGATATTAGTTATGAAGAAAGGTTGTGAGCACTGAACTTATTCTCTTTGGAGAAGAGACGCTTGAGAGGGGATATGATTTCAATATACAAATACCATACTGGTGACCCCACAATAGGGATAAAACTTTTTCGCGAAAGGAAGTTTAACAAGACTCATTAAAATGAGAAGAAAAGAGGTATAACCTTAAACTACGTAGAGGGTTCCTTACTGTAAGAGCGACAAGGATGTGGAATTCCCTTCCACAGACGGTCGTCTCAGCGGGGGGCATCGATAATTTCAAGAAACTATTAGATAAGCACCTGAACAACCGCAACACACAGGGATATACAATGTAATACTGACATATAATCCCACACTTAGGTTGGACTGGATGGACTTGTGTCTTTTTTTCGACCTCACCTACTATGTAACTATGTTAAAAATATTCTCTGTAGATTTTCCTGCGGAAAGCAGTACAGGCATACCCCGCTTTAAGTACACTCTCTTAAGTACACCGCGAGTGTATGTAAAGTGCCTCGCAAGTACTGTACAGACATTTTCCAGCTGCAGTAGAAGGAGCTGAAGCTCCGAGAGCGTAGCCCACCCTGTTCCAGTGTGTCCCTGACACCCCCACTATATATTTATGTATACAGTGGGGACGGAAAGTATTCACTCTTTATTATATTGCAGCCATTTGCTAAAATCATTTAAGTAATTTTTTTTCCTCATTAATGTACACGCAGCACCCCATATTGACAGAAAAACACTGAGTTGTTGACATTTTTGCAGATTTATTAAAAAAGAAAAACTGAAATATTACATGGTCCTAAGTATTCAGACCCTTTGCTGTGACACTCATATATTTAACTCAGGTGCTGTCCATTTCTTCTGATCATCCTTGAGATGGTTCTACACCTTCATTTGAGTCCAGCTGTGTTTGATTATACTGATTAGACTTGATTAGGAAAGCCACACACCTGTCTATATAAGACCTTACAGCTCACAGTGCATGTCAGAGCAAATGAGAATCATGAGGTCAAAGGAACTGCCTGAAGAGCTCAGAGACAGAGTTGTGGCAAGGCACAGATCTGGCCAAGGTTGCAAAAAAAATTTCTGCTGCACTTAAGGTTCCTAAGAGCACAGTGGCCTCCATAATCCTTAAATGGAAGACGTTTGGGACGACCAGAACCCTTCCTAGAGCTGGCTGTCCGGCCAGACTGAGCTATCGGGGGAGAAGAGCCTTGGTGAGAGAGGTAAAGAAGAACCCAAAGATCACTGTGGCTGAGCTCCAGAGATGCAGTCGGGAGATGGGAGAAAGTTGTAGAAAGTCAACCATCACTGCATCCCTTCACCAGTCGCGGCTTTATGACAGAGTGGCCCGACGGAAGCCTCTCCTCAGTGCAAAACACATGAAAGCCCGCATGGAGTTTGCTAAAAAACACCTGAAGGACTCCAAGATGGTGAGAAATAAGATTCTTTGGTCTGATGAGACCAAGATAGAACTTTTTGACCTTAATTCTAAGCGGTATGTGTGGAGAAAACCAGGCACTGCTCATCACCTGTCCAATACAGTCCCAACAGTGAAGCATGGTGGTGGCAGCATCATGCTGGGGGGGTGTTTTTCAGCTGCAGGGACAGAGCGAGTGGTTGCAATCGAGGGAAAGATGAATGCGGCCAAGTACAGGGATATCCTGGATGAAAACCTTCTCCAGAGTGCTCAGGAGCTCAGACTGGGCCGAAGGTTTACCTTCCAACAAGACAATGACCCTAAGCACACAGCTAACATAACGAAGGAGTGGCTTCACAACAACTCCGTGACTGTTCTTGAGCCCTGACTTAAACCCAATTGAGCATCTCTGGAGAGACCTAAAAATGGCTGTCCACCAACGTTTACCATCCAACCTGACAAAACCGGAGAGGATCTACAAGGAGGAATGGCAGAGGATCCCCAAATCCAGGTGCGAAAAACTTGTTGCATCTTTCCTAAAAAGACTCATGGCTGTATTAGATCAAAAGGATGCTTCTACAATTCTCTGTTTTTCTGTCAATATGGGGTGCTGTGTGTACATTAATGAGGAAAAAAAAATGAACTTAAATGATTTTTGCAAATGGCTGCAATATAACAAAGAGTTAAAAATTTAAGGGGGTCTGAATACTTTCCGTCCCTACTATATATATATATATATATATATATATATATATATATATATATATTCTGCATTCAGTTTAGTGTATATATATATATATACAGTTAATTCGGTGGTGTAGGATATAAATTACACTTTAGGCGGTTTATTTATACATATAATTTTATATATATATATATAAATAAATAAATAAATATATATAAATATATATATATACACTCTGCATTTAGTGTAGCCTATATATACAGTGCAATCAGTGGTGTACTGTTTCTAATGCACTTCAGGCGGTGTACACAGTATATAATACAGTGTGTACAGTTTCTAATAAACTTCAGATGGTGTACACAGTATATAATACCGTGCAGCCTGTGTACCATTTCTAATACAGTGCAGGCGGTGTACACAGTATATAATACAGTGTAGTGCGCTATGAAAAGAAAAAATCACCATCATGGCCGGAAGGCCACCAAGGAGAGGCAGATGCTCACAGGCCACTAAAAGAGGGCAAGCAGCCTCTGTATCTACAGTCAACAGTAGTGGTGGTGGACATGGTGCATCTTCTGCAGGTGGCCATGGAGCACGCTTGTCTTTTTTTTTCTGCTGCTGGTCATGTTATTGAGCCACAACATGCAGAAGAGTTGGCAGAGTGGATAACTAAGCCGTCCTCATCCTCCTCATCCTCTGTCACCCAGGCTCATAGTAGTTTGCCTTCTAACGCAGCTGCCAAAGCGGCCTATTCCACCAGCTCCTTGTCCACAGTTACTCCTTCCATAGCCCCACCATCATGCACAGAGGAGTCCCCAGAATTATGCGACCACAGTGTCTGTTACATGCTGCTGGAGGATGCGCAGCAATTTGAAGACTCCGATGTTGGTTTCCAGGTGAAGGAAGGGAGTAACGTGAGCCTAGAGAGAGGGGGTGCCACAGAAGGACAAGAAACTGTCAGTCATGTTCTCCAAGCTGCAGCATACTGCCAAGTTTGCTCCAGTGACCAGGAGGGAGGGGATGATGAGGTCACTGATGGTACTTGGGTGCCTGAGAGAAGAGAGCAGGAAAGTGAGGAGGAGGCACAACTCCAACGAGGCAGGATGTCCTCCAGGGGTCAGCTTAAGGGCAGCCACCATATTGCATCACAACGCAGAGCTCTGCAGGTGCAGGGCGCTGCTGACTCCCCGCTGACTTTTAAGTTCCTTGGTGTGGGCCTTTTTCGACACATGTGCAGCAGATCACACTGTTGCTGTTTGAAACCTATGTCTGAAGCGGATTAAGCATGGTCAGAACAGCAGCCACATGGGCACCACATGCTTGACCAGACATATGACGACCTGCCATGTAGCCCGTTGGCAGCAGCACCTGAAAGACCCACATCATAGAAAAAGGCAAACTTCTCCATGCTCCTCATCTGGGATCTCAAACCCTACTATACCTCCAGTCCTCTCAAAAACCTGCATCGAGAGGAATGAAGGTATAGCAATAGGTGTCACAAGTACTTGCAGCTAATCTGCTAGCAGTACACCACCAGTTGATTTCAGCAGGCAAATTTCCCTACCCCCTATCTAAATGCTAGCTTGGCCAAATTGCTAACACTACAACTGCTGCCTTTTCAGCTGGTAGACTCAGTCCCCTTTTGTGAATTTGTGGAATGTGCTGTACCACAGTGGCAGGCTCCAAAACGCCATTTCTTATCACGGAAGGCCATTCCGGCTCTCTAATGTCATGTGGAAGGCAATGTTTTGGCCTCGTTGGACAGGGCGGTCAGCAGTAAGGTCCATATTACCACTGACTCATGGTCCAGCAGGCATGGCCAGGGATGTTACATTTCCTTCACGGAGCACTGAGTAACTCTGCTGGCAGCTGGGAAGGATGCAGGACAGGGTTCAGTGTTTTAGCTTGTTCCACCACCAAGCCTCCAAAAAGCTAGTGGTGATTCTGCCACAACATCTGTATGCTCCCCTCCCTCCTCTTCTTCGTCTATGGCCTCTTCTGCAAAATTATCCTCTGAACCAGCAGTGCTGCCTAAACGCTCAAGGGGCTACGCAAGCAGTCAGGCAAAAAGATGTCATGTGGTGCTTGAGCTGGTCTGCCTAGGGGACAGGAGCCTCACTGGGGCAGAGATTCTGTCAGCTCTGTAGGGGCAGGCTCAGAGGTGGTTGACGCCACGCCAGCTTCATTCAGGAATGGTTGCATGCGACAATCACACCAACCTTCTCTCTGCCCTCCGATAGGGACACTTGACCCATGTTCCATGTTTGACACACGTCCTGAATTTGGTGGTGCAGCGTTTCTTGACCAGGTACCCAGGCTTACAAGATCTCCTGAGGCAGGCCAGAAAAGTCTGTGGTCATTTCTGCTGGTCATACAATGCCAGTGCTCTGCTGGCTGACATTCAAAGGGATTGCAACCTGCCTATCAACTACCTCATTTTTGACATGCCCACCAGGTGGAACTCAACATTGGCAATACTGCAGCGGCTGCACACACAGCAGAGGGCCATCAATGAGTGTCTGTGCGAGTATGGCACCAGGACAGGGTTAGGGGAGCTGGGCTTCTTTTTGCCATGCCAGTGGCTACTGATTAAGGATGCATGCACTGTCCTGTCACCATTTGAGGAGGCCACAAGGATGGTGAGCAGCGACAAAGCATGCATCAGTGACACTGTCTCTCTAGTCTTCCTGCTGCAGCATACGCATGGACAGGGCACTTGAGGAAGAACAGCGGGAGCAAGATGAGGACTTCTTTTCCTCTCAAGGCCCCCTTTATCCAGATAGCATTCATGCGGATCCGCCAAACACACAGGAAGAAGAAGAGGAGGAGGATTGTGTCAGCATGGAAGTCGAGGATAACACGCAGCAGTCTTTAAGGGATGGTTTTCAGTCCCCAGAAACACAAGGAATTGTACGTATGGGCTGGGAGGAGGTAGTTACAGATAATGTGATCCTTAGTGACCCAGAGGACTCAGATTTGAATGCCTCTGCAAACTTACACTGCATGGCCTCCCTGATTCTGCAAAGCCTGCGAAAGGACCCTAGGATTCGTGGTATTAAGGAGAGGGTTACAAGGGTAAGGTTGCAGAACTCATCCTGCCTTTGCAGAGGAAGCAGAGGATGAACCATCTTCAGGAGGCCTTGAAGAAAAGTGTATGTTCTCAGCGCCAAGGTTCCAGCAACCATCGCCACCGTCTGCATTATATGGTGCAGGAATATCTAGGGGCAAGAGCAGACTTGGAGACCTTTCCAACAGAGCATCCACTGGGTTACTGGGCCTTGAGGTTAGACCACTGACCAGAACTTGCTCAATATGCAATTGAGCTACTGGCCCCACTGTAAATATAAATAAGTGTCTCTTTTGAATAGATTCAAAGTCTTATGATGAAAAGCATACACATCCAGTAGATTCTCAACTTCCCCAAATGGATCTTTTTACATGTATTGTACGTTAGTAAGCTTCAATAGATGTATTTTAATAATAAAAAATGCATATGCAAACAATTAAAAGGTGTCAGATTGTATTACAGAACAGTGGGGCCGTGGGTCTCGCATCACTTCCGGTTTCGCCACTCAGTCACCCAGTTCCACCAAACACATGTCGTCATGGTCACGGTTTATTGAAGCTTACTGCACTCTTGGGATCCCTTCTGTTATGTAAGACTATTGCAGAACGTACAGTGCCTTGCAAAAGTATTCACCCCCTTGGTATTTTTCGTGTTTTGTTGCCTCACAACCTGGAATTAACATGGATTGTTTGAGGATGTGCATCATGTAATTTACAGAACATGCCCACAACTTTGCAGATTTTTTTTATTGTGAAGCACACAACAAATAGGAAAAAATAACAGAAAAAGCCAATGTGCATAACTATTCACCCCCCCCAAAGCCAATACTTTGTAGAGCCACCTTTTACGGTTATAACAGCTGCAAGTCACTTTGGATAAGTCTCTATGAGCTTGCCACATCTTACCACTGGGATTTTTGCCTATTCCTCTTTGCAAAACTGCTCCAGCTCCTTCAAGTTGGATGGTTTGTGCTTGTGAACAGCAATCTTTAAGTCTGACCACAGATTTTCTATTGGATTAAAGTCTGGGCTTTGACTAGACCATTCCAACACATTTACATGTTTCCCCTTAAACCACTCAAGTGTTGCTTTAGCAGTGTGTTTGGGGTCATTGTCCTGCTGGAAGGTGAACCTCCATCCTAGCCTCAATCCACACACAGAGTGGTACAGGTTTTGCTCAAGAATGTCACTGTATTTAGCACCATCCATCTTTCCCTCAACTCTGACTAGTTTCCCAGTCCTGACTGCTGAAAAACATCCCCACAGCATGATGCTGCCACCACCATGTTTCACTGTGGGGATGGCGTTCTTTGGGTGATATGATGTGTTGGGTTTGCGCCAGACATACCATTTTCTTTGATGGCCAAAATGTTCAACTTTAGACCTCATCAGACACATGCCTTTTTGCAAACTCAGAACGTGCCATGTTTTTTTGCTGACAGTAATGGCTTTCTTCTGGCCACTCTGCTATAAAGCCCAACTCTATGGAGTGTACGGCTTATTGTCGTCCTATGTACAGATACTCCAGTCTCTGCTGTGGAACTCTGCAGCTCCTCCAGGGTTACCTTAGGTCTCTGTGCTGCCTCTCTGTTTAATGCCCTCCTTGCCCGGTCCATGAGTTTTGGTGTGCGGCCGTCTCTTGGCAGGTTTGCTGTTATTTGTGCCATGTTCTTTCCATTTGGTTTTGATAGATTTGATGGTGCTCCTAGGGATATTTTTTTATAACCTAACCCTGACTTGTACTTCCCAACAACATTGTCCCTTACTTGTATGGAGAGTTCCTTGGTCTTCATGGCAGTGTTTGGTTAGTGGTGCCTCTTGCTTAGGTGTTGCAGCCTCTGGGGCCTTTCAAAAAGGTGTGGATATGTAATGACAGATCATGCGACACTTATGCCCTGTACACACGGTTGGACATTGATCAGACATTCCGAAAAAAAAATCCATGGATTTTTTCCGACGGATGTTGGCTCAAACTTGTCTTGCATACACACGGTCACACAAAGTTGTCGGAAAATCCAATAGTTCTAAACGCGGTGACGTAAAACATGTACGTGGGGACTATAAACAGGGCAGTAGCCAATAGCTTTCATCTCTTAATTTATTCTGAGCATGCGTGGCACTTTGTGCGTCGGATTTGTGTACACACGATCGGAATTTCCGACATCAGATTTTGTTGTCTGAAAATTTTATAGCAAGCTCTCAAACTTTGTGTGTCGGAAATTCTGATGGAAAATGTGTGATGGAGCCCACACACGGTCGGAATTTTCGACAACAAGGTCCTATCACACATCTTCCAGAAAATCAGACCGTGTGTACGGGGCATTAGATTGCACACAGGTGGACATCATTTCACTAATTATGTGACTTCTGAATGTAATTGGTTGCACCAGAGCTTTTTAGGGGCTTCATAACAAAGGGGGTGAATACATACGCACATACCAATTATCAGTCTTTTATTTCTGCAAAATAGTTTTATGCATATATTTTTCTAATTTTACTTCATCAACTTAGACTATTGTGTTCTGATCCAGCACGTATAATTCAGATTAAAAAACATTGAACTAAAGGCTGTAATGTAACAAAATAGGTAAAAAGCCAAGGTGGGTGAATACTTTTGCAAGGTACTGTATGAGGGCCATACACCCATTATATGTAATCTTCTTAAAGTGGCTATTATTGTACCTTGTAAGTCTATTTTTTTACACGTAATTTATTTGTCATGACGATATTGTGAAGTTTATAACATATTTTTATGGTGTTTTTACTTATGGTTATGTAGCACACTCCTAGGTAGGCGCTAGAGTGAGTGTATATAGTTTTTGGTTTCTCTGCTTAAAGAGGAACTGCAGTCTGATCATCTGATAATTTGTAATAAAAACATCTTTGACATTCTGAAGCTTCCCTCCAACCACTTTGCATATTATTTTATATATATACTGTGATTCTGTACTTGGCAAATCTGCTGCAGAAATCTTCCTCCACTAAGTCTGGCTGCAGCCATATTAACTGTGGGCAGATGAAGCTGCTGCCTGTTCACTTCCTAGATTTAAATAGACACAAAGAGGCACACCTCCAGCTCTGCAGCCTTGCAACTCTCATTGGCCCTCTTATGGCTCATCCCCCCTCCCTTCCTGGCAAACTCTCACAAGAGTGAGAGAGAGAGAACTGTGTATGATGTCATAAGCCTAGGCTTTTTACCAGACAAGAAACAGGAAGTGGGCTGTATAAGGTATTTATTGGCAGAAAAAAATGTTTTACTATCCAAAGGTAAAACAACAAGGGCATTAGATTTAATAGATGGAAAGTTGAAAGAATGACTGAAGTTCTGCTTTAACAGGGAGACAGCTAAGTAAATGTATGTGCTGTCTGCTTAACAGAGGCTGTGATTATTTAATAAGGTCTGCTCAGTGTGCTCTGGTGCTGTTTATACTGTCTTGAGCAGTTTCACACTGGTCTAGTAGCTATGGAATGTACTGGGCAGTGGGTGAAAACCAGGCAGATGAGAGCATGAATGTCCACACAACCCTGGATAATTAGAAGAGGATGTGCCCCAAAGCATGCTGGGTGACTGTATTTATATTTGCTAAGCACATGGGCTTTAGGTCTTTCTCTACAGAGAGAGGTCCAGGTGGGAAGGGGGCCTGACCCCGCCTCAGCGCAGGCTGCCATGCAGCCTTGGGTGGGCAACCTGAGGCCTGAAACATTGAAGCTGCAACCCTTGGTGAGAGCTGACTGAGGGAGGATGTCCACGGATCCTGCCTTGTACTACTGAATAAGGCTGCCGCTGGTGCTTTAGCAGCCTTGTGAGTACAGACCCCCACAGGGAATCCCTGGTACTTCCACTGCTAGATCCCCCTCTGGGTGCTAGAAGTCAGCTGCTGGGTGTGAGCTAAAGCAGACACTGGCTAGTGTCTTGAAGAGTAGGGATGGACTGAACAGACCCCTGTTCGGTTCGCACCAGAACTTTCAAACACCGCGAAAGTTCGGACCCGAATAACGAACCCCCTTGAAGTCAATGGGACCTAATGCCGCGTACACACGGTCGGACTTTTCATCTACAAAAGTCCGACAGCCTGTCCGACAGACTTTCGGCGGACTTTCGGCGGACTTGCGGCAGACTTTCTAATAAACAGACTTGCCTACACACGACCACACAAAAGTCCGACGGATTCGTACGTGATGACGTACACCGGACTAAAATAAGGAAGTTGATAGCCAGTAGCCAATAGCTGCCCTAGCATGGGTTTTTGTCCGTAGGACTAGCATACAGACGAGCGGACTTCGGGGTCCGTCGTAGTTACGACGTAAAGATTTGAAGCATGTTTCAAATCTAAAGTATGTCGGATTTGAGGCTAAAAAAGTACGTTGAAAGTCCGGAGAAGCCCACACACGATCGGATTACCAGCCAGCTTTAGTCCGTCAGCGTCCGTTGGACTTTTGTAGCTGAAAAGTCCGACCGTGTGTACGCGGCTTTAATGTTAAAAATCAAAAGTGTCTATTTTGAAGGCTTATTTGCAAGTAATTGGGCACACAATGGTTATAGGGGTCTGGGTCCTGCCCTGGGGGACATGTATCAATAAAAAAAAAGTTTGTGAAAAACATAATTTTTAAATGAGCAGTGTTTTTTTTGATTTTTAAAATGAAAGCATAAAAATGAAAAATGCCTTCCAATATAGTGCCTGGGGGGTCCCCTTAGTGTACCTGTAATGTGGCAGATCTGTACCATGTCTAGAATCTGCTGCAGCAATAATTGCATTTATGAAACCAAAAAAAAATGACATTTTCTCTGCAAGCTGCCTTTATTTTGCTCAACAACAGCTGGGGAGCCAGTGTGTATGATGAGGCCACAATGTAGTGCACTGGGAACAAGATTAGAGATTTTTTGGATACATTCTGGTGTCACTTTAACTTTGGATGATAGAAGTAACGGGTGCGTAAAAATTGGTCTTTGGGTGTTGGTGGCGCCTTCCCACCGTAACCATGTTAATTGTGCCCATCAAACCTATACCAAAAACATTCTTCCAGATGAAATAATTGAACACCCTCAAATCCTCTTTAACGTGTCCTCAAGAGATTTTATCTTCTGCACTCTCTGTGGGGAAGGGATGAGTTCTGAGACCTTCCCCTTATAACGGTGGTCAAGGAGGGTTGCTAACCAGTAATCATCCTTCTCCTTCAGGTCTGGTATGGATATTAACCGGAACCCCACGCCAAAAATAAAAACAAAATGGCATGGGGTCCCCCTCAAAATCCATACCAGACCCTTATCCGAGCACGCAACCTGGCAGACCGCAGGAAAAGAGGGGGGGTGAAAGAGCGACCCCCCCTCCTGAACCGTACCAGGCCACATGCCCTCAACATGGGGAGGTTGATGGGGACAGGGGCCTCATTCCCACAACCCTTGCCCGGTGGTTGTGGGGGTCTGCTTATCGAAATCTGGAAGCCCCCTTTAAAAAGGGGACCCCCAGATCCCGGCCTCCCCCCTGTGTGAAATGGTAACGGGGTACAAATGTGCCCCTACCATTTCACAAAAAAATTGTGTGAAAATGGTAAAAATGACATGACACGGCTTGGAACAAGTCCTTTATTAAAAAATAAAAAAATAAAAATGTCCCACGAAGTCTTCTTCTCTTGCTCTGCCGACGGACCGAAAAAGAAAAAAAAAACCCGCACTCCGCCACCGATCCACCTCCATGGGAGGCACCTGCCGTAATGACCATCCTCTCAGGGGACAGTTCTTTAATAACTGAGGGCAGGGCCACACAGTGACGTCGCCAGGGGACCCCGCCCCCTCTGACACACGGGGATATCGCCACTAAGGCCAAGGTGGATGGTACCCGGGTCTTGCATAAAGATGAACAAGGTTTTGCCTTGTTCATCTTTTAGGGCTGGACCCCAGGACCCAGGACTTTTTTGGTCATGCTACATTACCTAAAGCTTTCCTGAGGGGTGCTATACAGGTCCAAGGCAGTGGACCCCCTATAATAGGGACCCGGTCCTTGAAGGTTTGTTAACGCAGACCACCGTGATGGGTGAAGTTTGGATCTGTCTGTTACAGCAGTCTTCTGCAGCGAGGAAAAGGTAAGGGAAGAAGCCTAGGAACTGTAAAAAGTCCACCTATGTTTTTTTCCTACATAAGTAAAATGTTGTCATGCCTAAAGTCTCCACTAGAGGGAGTAAATGCATACCTTAGTACGTTGCTTCTCAGTCAGCTCAGAAGTCCCAGCTAAACAACACGTGTGTGGTCTCAAAAGCCAGGGGGATCCTCATCCTGAACATTTCCCCCTGGGGGTGGGAGGTACAACTGAAGCTTGTATTCTCCCCTCTTCTTCCCCCCTCAGGGGGTGCAGCAGCGGCAGCGGAAGCAGATCTTTTAATTTAGAATTTATTTCTATTCCCCCCAGAAGGTTTTTTAAAAAAATTTTTTTAAACTTTCCGCCTCCCAGCCCTCCCTTGCCTCCCCTCTCGCTCAAGGAGCGTGTCAGCCATCTGCGCGTGCACTGACAAGGCTATTTAAAAAACAGAGGGGGGACATTGATTGATGGAGGGGACGTGGCTTACGGGTATGGCTAATGTGCGGCGCTGTGTGCAAGACGTAAGTACACAAGGAGCACGCGGCGCAGGCACTGGGGACAGAGACAGACGCTCACATCTCACAGCTGCAGCGGACACACAACACACAAGAGCGCTCTGGACACATAAGGGATGCAGGCATTTCCAGTACAGGAAATAACATGATGACAACTAAAGCTAAACTTTATTAGCATTGTCTTTGGCTAAACTATTTTGCTCAGCGAGTTGTGCATTTACTTAGTACCTCTGTTTTTTGTGCTCTTCACTATGGCTCCCAAAAAAGACACCCCAAAGGTACCAAAAATTCCACCACCAGGTGGGGGTGGAGTTGCCCTTCGGGCTAGCCACAGCACCCCGGGTGTTCACAAAAGTACTGGCCCCACCTCTAGCCAGGTTAAGGGCACAGGGCATAACAGTTTTGGCATACCTAGATGATCTATTACTAATAGACCAATCGGTGGCTCGTTTGGAGCAAAGTGTACGCCTTACAACCAATTACCTGAAAAATCTGGGTTGGATTCTCAACCTAGAGAAGTCTTCCTTAAAACCGCTAAAAAAGCTAGAGTATTTGGGTCTGATCATAGATAGAGCCCAGAAAAAGGTGTTCTTGCCTCAGGCAAAAATCAACTCCATAAGAGAGTTGATGTGGATGGTCAGGTCAAAAGGAGATCCCTCCATTCGCCTTTGCATGAGGTTGTTAGGAAAGATGGTGGCTTCATTCAAAGCAGTTCCCTATGCCCAGTTCCATTAGAGACTGTTGAAAACATTAAAACTCGCATAAAGAAAAAAGTTTATTATTAGGCTACAAGGTGGTCTCTTACATTTAAAAACATTAAAACTCGCATATACAAAAGGATCGGCGTTTGGAGCGCCTCCTTACGTGACTTCCGGTTATCGTCTGCTCTCCGCCACGCCCTACGCGTTTCGTCACCAATCTTGACTTCATCTGGGGAACCGGATTGGTCAGAGAGGGAAGTCGAGCGGTGACATAACGCGTAGGGCGTGGTGGAGAGCAGACGATAACCGGAAGTCACGTAAGGAGGCGCTCCAAACGCCGATCCTTTTGTATATGCGAGTTTTAATGTTTTTAAATGTAAGAGACCACCTTGTAGCCTAATAATAAACTTTTTTACTTAACACAATACTACACCATTGGAGGCTTTCTTTTTCTCCCTTTCTTTTCCACCGGGCAGATTGAGCCTTGGTGGAATTTGCTCTAATAGGTACGTTTATCATATGAGGAGCGGAAAGGCAAAGAAATAAGCCACCATGTCCACTGATTTAGAGCATTGAGCTAGATTTTAGCTCAATGCTCTAAATCAGTGGTTCTCAACCCTGTCCTCAAGTACCCCCAACAGGTCATGTTTGCAGGTTTTCCTTAATCTTGCACAGGTGCTTTAAATCACAGTCAATGGCTTGGTATTTTGGACAGCTATTTTAGCTAAGATAAATTCCCCAAACATGTCCTGTCGGGGGTACTTGAGGACTGAGGCTGAGAGTCACTGCTCTAAAATGTAAAATTGATTACTTACCTCACTGTAATTTTCCTTTTCTGGTGCCTATCCATGGTAGCATGGTAGCATGGTAGCATACACACAATCCATGCATATGCTACCATGAAGGCACCAGGAAAGTAGCTTTAATGCCGCACACACACGGTCGGACTTTTTGATCGGACTTGTCCGACGGACGCCGACGGACCAAATCCGGCGGACAATCCGATCGTGTGTGGGCTTCACCGGAAGTTCAGCAGACTTTTCCAGTTGCAAATCTGACGGACTTTAAATTTGGAACATGCTTCAAATCTTTACGCCGTAACTCCGCCGGACCCAGAAATCCGCTCGTCTGTATGCTAGTCCGACGGACAAAAACCCACGCTAGGGCAGCTATTGGCTACTGGCTATCAACTTCCTTATTTTAGTCCGGTGTACGTCATCACGTATGAATCCGTCGGACTTTGGTGTGATCGTGTGTAGGCAAGTCCGGTCGTTAGAAAGTCTGTTGAAAGTCCGCCAAAAGTCCGTCGAAAGTCTGTCGGACTGGCTGTCGGACTTTTGTAGCTGAAAAGTCCAACCGTGTGTACGCAGCATTAGACAAATCACTCTTTTTTTTGTTTTGCCATGCCAATCAGCCTAGTTAAGCTGCAGCTGGGAAAACGGATGCATGAAAATTGTTTGGGGGGGGGTGGAAAATGCATTACTTGGATTGAGCATGCATCTGCAAAACAAATTATTAACAAGACACATAAAACATAAAAATTTGCATACAAATCCATCAAGGTTTACTTCCTCTTTAAAAGGACTGTGCCCAGGGGGCATGGCCAGCCGCGGAGCGGGATGGAAGCTTGAGAGCTGAGCTCCACTTCCCAGGGATACCCATTGGCACAAAGCAGCTTTCCAGGGGTTCTTTGCATCCCACCAATAGAGCGGTTTACACACCACCAGCTCAGGGACCATGGCAAGAAAGAGGAAAGAACACAGGAGACCCCAGAAACTGACGGAGTTCTTCACTTTGCGGCCGCATGGAGGTAGGCAAGATGGCGCCGGAAATACATCTAAACCGGCCCATAGCTCATACTCCCTGCCAGCCAAATCTGCATCCACCAGCAGAAATAGTGGGTCCCTCACCAGCTAGCAATCCTACCCTAACATTTCCCAGTCTGTTAGCCCTGCCAAAGCTAAATTGCGGATGGATGGCTCTGGATGTTGCCCCACTGCCAGCCCTAGCACTGACTCTGGGGAAGTCACTAGAGAACTGCCTGATAGCATAGAGGTCTTCCCCACTACAAATCAACCTGTAATGGACATGGTTTTAAAAGATATGCTTTTATGTTTGCGGAGCTCACTCCAGACCGACATGAGGTCCTGTATGCAGAAATTTAAGAGATTCAAGCAGTAGAATCAAGAGTGGATCACATTGAAAATAAGATGGGGAAATTTGCAGAAACTGTGAATGACCTGGTAGATGCCCATGATGAGAGGGAGGAGGTAATAGAAGGGCTCAAAACAAAATTTGCAGACATGGAGGACAGAGCTAGAAGTAATAATTTAAAAATAAGAGGAATCCCTGAATCTGTGCAGCAAGGGGACCTGCGTGCATACACTGTCACTCTATTCAAAGAAATCCTCCCTGAGCTCACAGAGCTGGATGTAACTATAGACAGGATACATCGCCTGCCTAAACCAGCATATCTCCTTGACCAGATACCAAGAGATGTTATACTACTGCGTATACACTTTTACTATACCAAAGAAAAATGAATGACATTAATGCGTAACAAGGAGCACATTCCTCCACACTATCAAAACCTGCAATTGTTTTCAGATCTTTCGCAGTACACCCTCCAAAAGAGGAGAAATCTCACCACAATTACTAAAGCCCTCAGGAACCATAGGATCAACTACAGATGGGGATTCCCCACAAAAATTACTGTCACCAAAGAGGGAAACACCTTTATCATAGACTCACTGGAAAAAGGTCTAACCCTGCTCAAGGAGTGGCAGATTATACCAAAACCTGACAGTAATTCTAAATCACCTAGAGGTGTCCCACATGTGGACCCAGAATGGAAAACGGTCACAGCAAAAAACGCTAAGAAACACTGATAACCTGGAGAGCAGAAAATATTCACCTTCAGCTCCCTGGGGAGAGAGGTCTCTCTCCTACACGAACTTAACCCCCCAAGCTTAACCGAGCAGCGAAATGCTGCATTCGCGTACAAGTTGCCCTATTTTGGTTCTAAACGTTAGTTCACAATGTTTATGTCCATTGTTAACATTCCAAGTTTCTCTTTCTTTTCTTGGTTGTACTCTATTCTTTTTTTTATCCTTACATTACAATCGGATATTAAAGATCTGCCTAAAGCTCTTAAACGGTTTTACAGCACCTCCTCCAGCCCAAGGACTCCATGGAGACACCACCGGAACAGCCCAGCAAAAACCCCTACCAAAACAACAAACAGACTTCATACTGAGAGTACTAAACATTTATGGTCTTCACTCAGGTTTTACAGCATAACCTACTCCAAACTTGACCACAAGAGGGAGCTCTGTACACACAAACGATTATATAATGGTACAGAATGTCACACTAATATTCTTTCTTTGACCACATGGGGGTGACATTCCTTTCTATTAATACAAAATGACTTAACCATCCTTTCAAAAGGAAAACAATGTGGAAAGAAGCCCACCAATTCAAATGTGATGTGTTTTGTGCATAGGAGACACACTTTAGCAGCATAGCACTTCCTAAATGCCCAAACAAACACTTCCCTTATATCTTCACTGCTAATGCGGACTCCAAAAAAAAGGGGTGTTCTTATTGCAATCAAAGACACTGTCTCCTTTCAACTCCATGAAGCAATTAAAGATACAAAAGGAAGGTATATCACCCTAATTTGTGATATCAACTCCTCAACATATACCATTGCCAACATATATATGCACCAAACTCCAACCTAATTCGTTTTCTCAACAAAACCATATGGAAAGTCCAAGCACACAAAAAAGGATCTCTGATTATCTGTGGAGCCTTTATCTTATCCCAGACTCAACTCTAGACTCCACCTCCTCATCCACAGGACAGGACAGACACTCCAAAATACAATTCACCAACGTAACCTGTTTGATGTATGGCGGTGCCTCCATGCAGGGATTTTACCCTTTTCTCTGCGCCACACCAGTCCTACTCACGCATAAACCTCTTTCTAGTGGATCAATGGCTCCTGACAAGAACCACCTCTACTTCGATCAACACCATCACGTGGTCAGACCACGCTTCAGTAGTACTGACAGTTTGAGATTCATTCTCCTCTAACCCAGTACCAATATGGAGAGTTAACCCACTTCTCTTACAAATAGAAGACACCAAAAACACATTGGAACAACACTTATTACAGTACTTTAATGATAATGAAGCTTCTGTAGATAACCGATTTACGTTATGGAGTTCATGAGAGGTATTTTTATTAAACTAGGAGCAAACTAGGAGCAAGGAGGAAGAAGCAACAGCAACCACAAGACCTTACCAATAAAATACACAATTTAGAAATTAAAAATAAACAAAATCCCACACCCTTACTCTCTGGCCACTCAGTTCCGCCATGACCTCTGACTACTTTTGTTGGGGGACTTTGAAAAATCTTCTAGAAGGTTAAAGATGAATTACTATGTAAATGGTAATAGAGCAGGGAAATTATTGGCGCAACGCATGCGTGGCTGGAAGTACAAATCCAAAATACCGTTCATTATACATCCCCTTACTAAAGACAAGCACTACCACCCCCAAAACATAGCTGATGCCTTCAGCCACTATTATGGATCATTGTATAATTTAGCAAATGACCCACACACCTACCAGCCCACCTCTGAATCAATAAACAACTTTCTGAAGGGAGTATCTCTCCCCCAGCTAACCCCAGCTCAACTACTCGATCTAAATTCACCCTTTACAAATCAGGAAGTGCTTCAAGCGATTGATACATTACCACTGAATAAATCCCCAGGTCCTGATGGATATATAGGGGAATATTATAAGACATTCAAACACAAACTTTCACCCTACTTAACCAACATATTTAATGCTGCAGCTGCCTCCTCCTCCTTCCCTTCAGAAATGCTGAAAGCTCTAATAATATCTTTACCCAAGCCAGGGAAGGATCCATCTACTCCACAGAATTTTAGGCCCATATCACTCCTTAACGATGACCTAAAACTGTATGCTAAACTAATTGCTTTAAGGTTAATAGATGTTCTCCCTCAGCTTATACATCCGGATAAA
This sequence comes from Lithobates clamitans, assembly GCA_037952925.1. NCBI lineage: Eukaryota > Metazoa > Chordata > Amphibia > Anura > Ranidae > Lithobates > Lithobates clamitans. The sequence continues at coordinate 9,954,599 of JBBGZY010000429.1, forward strand.
TTGGGGTTTACCAGGGGCCGCCAGACCACTGATGCCACAAGACGCCTAATAAACATTGTTCACCACGCAAATCTAAACGGAACGCCTTCTCTGCTACTGACTTTGGATGCAGAAAAGCGTTCAACCGGATACATCTCCCTGGAGTATTGGAGGCCTTTGGTTTCAAGGGTCCAATATTGTCTGCAATTATGGCCTTATATACCAGTCCTTCTGCCCAGGTGTACACCTCAGGCATTCTCTCTACCCCATTTAACATCACGAATGGAACTCGCCAGAGGTGCCCACTTTCACCCCTAATCTTTAACCTACTTATGGAGCCCCTGGCGAGTTACATATGAAATCATCCCCACATAACAGGGTTTAAGTTCCAGAATTTAGCACACACCATTAGCTTGTTTGCTGATGACATCATTCTCATGCTCACAAATGTAGAGAATTCCTTGGCTTCGGTACACCAAGTACTTATAATGTTTAATGGATTATCATACCATAAAGTGAATGACACTAAATCATACATTTTGAGAATCAATGTCCCTCCTAAACGTCAGCACAAATTATCTAGATTATACCCATACATGTGGAGTACCACGGGGATAACCTATTTAGGAAATATATTAACACCAAAGGTAGAAGAACTATTCAGGGCAAACTACTCTCCATTTTTGGATAGATTACGCTCCAAACTCCAAGACATAGCAAAAACAGAACTCTTTTGGTCGGGTAGGTTGGCGGCCTTTAAGATGATGCTACTTCCCCAATTCCTATACTCTATTCAGAACCCTCTCTATCCTGGTACCTACCACCTTCTTTGATAAAGCCCAATCCATAATCAACCGCTATTTATGGCAAGGCAGGAAGGCGAGGTGTGCATTCTCTAGATTAACCACAACTAGGAAGGCAGGAGGAGTAGGATTAGTAATACTTAAAGATTACTACACTGCATCAATACTAGCGCAAAAATAAAAACATGGTTTCCCCAAAGCACCAGTACTAAGTGGGAAGAACTTGAAAGTATACAAATACAGGGAAATAACCTCTACCACTTCCTCCTTGCTAGCCAACATATTACCCCAAAAACACAACATTGTCCCCCACCATAAGAGCCTCTCTCCAAGCTTGGAGAATTCTATGAACCCCCCCCCCCAAGATCCTACACCTTTTTCACTCCCTCTGCCACTCCTAAGTCTAGCCCACATCATACCTGACTTAAAAGTATCCAGATGAGTCAATAAGGGGATAGAGAGATTGGAAGATATGATGATAGGTCCAGCTCCCAAAACCTTTAGATCCCTACAAATTGAATATGGCCTAGCCAATTCAGAATACTATTCCTATCTTCAGATCATACACCTTTTACGCTCCAACTTGAAAACCACTATAACTATACCATGGCGGGTAATTCAATACTATACAAAACCTGACACTAAGATTAAAGGAATATCATTGTTTTATAACATAAATAATAACAAGGATATTTTTCTCAAAAACCTCCCACATACATGCATTGGAAAAAGACCTAGGTACCAATTATTCTCCTGAACAGTGGCATATCAGGTATGCAGCGACTAAAAAGGCGAACCTGTGGGAACTAACACAAAAAATTCTACTCTACTAAGTGGTATCTAACGCTTCACAGAATTGTTAAATTTTCTCCACATACTCCTCGTACCTGTTGGAGGAATTGTGGAGCAGTGGGTACATTGTACCATATACTTTGGTCTTGCCCCGTTATTGACACCTTCTGGACAGAAGTATATAGTATACTCACACAAACGCAAAACATAAAAAAATCCATGTAACCAGGCTTCGCACTTTTGTCACTAGACATAGACTCACTACCACTCCAAGAAGTTACATTGACGACTAACACCCATGCAACATATAACACATGGAAGAAATGGGTAGAATGGTACGCAACAACATCTATGAGCTAACTAAGTTTTCTTACCCAGAGAACATTATATTTAAGACTTTGTATTTTACTTGTTAAACTCAATTACTCAGTTAACTTTCCTTCTTTTCTTAAACTTAGAATAGTAATGGATGTTGAATGACCACAGACAGATATAGACAACCTAAATGGACCACAATGGTTTCTAGTGATTTAATTCATGGATATATTTGCATCGGTACCTCTGAAACTAACCAATTCTCTATGTCTTATGTGTCTGCAATACTTCTCATTGGTATTGACAACTTGTTGAAAACCAATAAAGCAACATTGAAATATAAAGATGTTGTCTCCCTCCCTACCACAGTTTGATCCCAGATGGGGTGTTTGGGTACGGGGGACAGCACTCCTTACACCATGATTACACCATGATTAGCACTTCATGTAGTGTATAGTTTTCACTTAAGTTTGTTTATTCAATTATGTCATACACGGATGTTGGCTCAAACTTGTCTTGCATACACATGGTCACACAAATCTTGTCGGAAATTCCGAAGGTCAAGAACACAGTGACGTACAACGCGTACGATGGCACTAGAAAAGGGAAGTTTAATAGCCAGTGTGGCACCCTTTGGGCTCCTTCTGCTAATCTCGTGTTACTAGAAGTTTGGTGATTTGCGCTTTGCGCTTTTCAGCCTGGTGCTTTTCCGATCATTACTGCTCTTCAGTTTGTGCTTGTGGGTTGTCGTATCTGGTTTTGTGCTTGTCGTATCTGGTTTTCAGTGCGTGTAGTCAGTTCGCATTTGTTTTTCAGTGCGTATTTTATAGTACATATTTGATTTTCAATGCGTTCTTGTCCGCTCATTTCTGATTTTCAGCTCGCTCTTCGAAGGCATTTCTGATTTTCAGTGCGTTCTGTTAGTTCGTTCTGGCCAGCCAACCGTTTTGAAGCCATGTTGCGGGTACGTACTCATCGTAGAGTTCGTGCTGTGCAGGGGCTTGGTGTTGGGGTTCTTACTTTGACCCAAGCCAGTCCATGAACAGGGCGGGGAGGAGTTCATGGACAAAGAATTGGTTATTCCAGCGTGACCAATTCTCTCATATGCCTTTGTTGCGGGAGATCCGTGAGAACAATCCTGATGATTTCAGGAATTATCTCCAGATGACGGACCCCGTTGTTCACCGTTTGTTGGCTTTGCTGTCCCCTTATATTAGCAGGCAGGACACTTGCATGAGGCAAGCCATCACTCCCGAGCAGAGGCTAGTCGACACTTTGCGGTACTTGGTGACACGCAGAAGTCTGCAGGACATCAAGTTCTCAACAGGCATCTCCCCCAGACTCTGGGGATCATTATTCCAGAGACCTGTTCTGCCATCATTCAGGTCCTGCAGAAGGACTATATTAGGGTAAGTTTTTACCTTTAACATCACATTCTATGTATTTACTGTTTGCTAATGTATTGTATTTCTTTCATCATTCCCTAATTACCATGATTGTAATATGCTGTGAATGTCCCCTTTGTTCTCATGCATGCTTGAATTTTTTAAACTTCCTTTTTTGTCCTTCATGCATATTTGCCTTCACTAACCCCCCCAGCTATCCTGGGCCCATACACACCTAGCCTAGTCACTTAACAATGTATTTTGTCAGCTCCATAGTAGTGCTTTACCCTAAACACCCCCTAAAATGTGTACAAATGTTATTTGTGTGCTTAAATTCATGCAGAGTGCCAGAGGCTTTTTTTGTTGAGTCCCAAAATCATTTGGAACCCTCCCTCCCCCCCAACCGCTAAGTCAACTGGTACCAATCCTCTATTTGTTGACTTTGCAAAACCCATACACACTATACCTACCTCTTTTGTGGTCAGATTTCTGTATGAATTCCCCAAAGCACGTAGTGAAAAGGCTTGCCAGAATACTTTCAAATGGTACTGTTTAAAGTTTTGTTCTCTATTATCTTGATAGGTAATTGCAGAATGTAAAAAAGTGCTTCAATTTGTACAGTGTGTATTTATATTTTTGTATTATGACACTACTTACTTGTCCAGTGGGCTGCCAATAGTGTAAGTAAGGAGGGGCTGGCCAACGTAACACACATTATGTATGCATTCAGCTCTCAATGAAGTGGAGAGGGTTACCTGTCCAAAACATACCCGCCTCAATGTTTTACAATGGCCCATCAGAGAGGGTGAGGAATCTGATAAGTGGACCTTATATTTTTGTCTTTAAATACTCCTTAAAATAAATGTTATACTGATGTTGGCCAAGAATGTTTGTGTCTAATCTGCTTGCAATGTTTAGGTGCAAAATGACTAAGTTCTTTTTTCTTGTTTGACTCCACAGTTTCCTTCAATGCCACAGGAATGGTAGACTGTGGTTTCCCAATTTGCCCAGTGGTGGGACTTTCCCAACTGCGGAGGGGCAATTGATGGGAAACACGTCCACATCATGCCACCCCCCAACTCGGCCTCGTACTATTATAATTACAAGGGGTTTAATAGTATTGTGATGTTGGCGGTGGTGTCAGCAACATATAAGTTTCTCTATGTGGACGTGGGGAAGAATGGCCGGATGTCAGATGGTGGAGTCATCGCCCAGACAGAGTTCCACACACGGCTCCAGAATGGTGGTTTGGGATTGCGACCTGCTGAAGAGAACATGGATGGACTCCCGTTTGTCTTTGTCGCTGATGAAGCTTTTGAGCTGGGTGATCACCTGATGCGGCCATTCCCGATGAGGACCCTCACCCCAGACCAGAGGGTTTTTAACTACCGGCTGGCCAGAGCAAGAAGAGTGGTTGAGAATGCTTTCGGGATAATGGCCAGCCGGTTTTGCCTATTCCTTACGGCAATCAACATGGCCGAATATAAACGTAACCATATAATCTTTGCATGCTGCATTCTCTACAACTATTTAAGGAGAAATTCAATTAACTATGTTGCCTCAGTTGGGCCTGAGGCCGGACTTAACAAACAAACCCAGACAGTGCTTGAAGCTGGCCGTCCTGGCTTGCCCCCCCAAAGCACCCGCAAGGTCCGTTTCAAATATATGGAGTACTTTGCGGGTAGGGGGGCAATTGATATGCCAGAAAATCTTTCATAAACATTTTAAAAATACATTTTTTTTGTTATACTGAAATAATATTTCCTTTGATTTACTGCTTGTGTTTCTTTTAGCTGTCTCCTAAGTTATCCAATGGGATTTTTTGGGGGCATTTTCTTCAATAGTGCAAACGTAGTTTATTTGATACATGAGGTGACAATCTCTTCTTCAGCAAACTATTATTATGTTGTGGGTCTGCTACACACAACTTGTTTTTGTTGTTAATGAATGTAATGCATTACTGTTAAAAATATACATAATTTTCAGTACCAATGAATTTTGCTGAGTTAGGAAAATGGCATGATTGTGGTGAATTATAAAGCAGTGTGGGAGTTATTTACTAAAGGAAAATCCACTTTGCACTCCAAGTGCACTGCAAAAGTGCACTTGGAGTGCAAAGTGGATTTGCCTTTAGTAAATAACCCCTATTTCAGTGTAAACACCAACTTAGTCCAAAAATTATATTGAGCATTGAAAGAAGAAGCCACACATTGTAGAAAAGGGTTTTTGAACAAACCAACATATTTTAGTAATAACGTTTTTGTTTTTGACAGTACAAATAGCCGTTTTTGTGTTAAAACAGGCATGTTTAAAACCATAAAACAATACACAACTCGGGAACTTACAAAGTTCAACTTTGACAAAGTGAAGGCAATATCAGACATTAGTATGTCCAAACTGTGTTGATATTGCCTTCATCAGATGGGGTGATGTCACCCCTGTGAAAGCCAAATTTTGAAGATGCATACAAATTGAGAGTCAAAATGGGGATTTCCCTCCTGATACCATGCCTAATGTCAACATGTGCTAGCTCCCATCATGGGGGATCAATGGATGTGTTTCGGGGTGCAACCCCTTCCTCTCATCTACTTTAGTTGCGAGGAAGGGGTTGCACTCCCAAAACGCGTACTTTGATATCCCGTGATGGCAGATAGCACATTTTGACACAGCGTTTGCATCTTCAAAATTTGGCTTTCTAAAAAAAATTTAAAATGTGTGAAAGTAATAAAAATACAAACTAGAAGAATTTTTGGGTGTTTTAGATTCTGCCTAACACATCAATGATGTTTTTAAGCCTTTTTTCCACATCATTGATGTCTTCCTTGATCTTCTGTAAATCACGATTGCACACCATGATCTCCCTGATGAGGACGTGTACACTTGCACTTGTGAAATGAGATTCTTCTTCCACAACATCCACATCACCTAAAATAAAAAAAAAACACACCATGTATTATATATATGCAGGCATCCATCTATTACCTGAAGCTCTGGTCTCAAACACTCACCTGCTGTGGTCACTATTTTGCCCACTTCATAAACCTCTCCTTCCTCCACATCTTCTGGTTGTGGTGTGGGGATTTGCTTTTCTTTAGGAGGTGGGGGGTCCCTGGTATCCTCAGATGTTCTGAGTCTTTTCTCCCCTATGTAAATAAAAAAAAGGTATACTTAGCACACAGATATTTGAGGCTAGAAATAGTAATATGAAACATTGCTTGGAAGTGTCGTACAATTGTCATTTTTGTAGAGTTTCAAGCTGAAGACAGTGCTGATGAGGTTGATATTAACCTCATATAACCTAGAAGTCCAACATCTCCAGTGAGCTTTAGGTGAATACTGAGCCACTTGCATGACTCTCCAGGAATGTGATATCAGGTTTTGCAGAGTTCCAAGCTGAAGACATTATTTTTTCCCTTTATAAAGCTGGAATACTTACCTTTTTTGTACAATTTTCACACATGGAGACACCCCTAGTATCCACTGGAGCACCTGTGTGGGACACCCAAAAAGGGTGTTCTGGTGTCCCACACTAGTGCTCCTGCATCCAGATGTGTAAACAGCTGCTGAGTGTCCTCTCCTTACACTAAATCAAGTTTGCATTTCATTCTAGTTACAAACCCATCTAGACAACAGAATTATTTTAATACAAATAGGCACGAACAAATGTAGTTAACCTGCATCTGCCAAAAACATCATATTAGTGGGCTAACGAACGATGTTTACTACGAACAATTACTGTGCCCTCGAACCTGAAAGTTGCCATTTTAAACTGTACAACAGTAAGGAAAAGCACATGGAGCAGCATGCAAGTAATAATAATAATAGGAGCACACGAAAACTACTTACTTTTTTGAAGAACTCTCTTGATCTTTCTGTACTGATCCTGCTCCCTCAATTTCAGGTCTGACCAGTGTTTCCTCAATTGATCCTTGGATCGTCGTACCCCAAAATTCCTGGGCAGACTTTTCACAACTTTAGTCATGATCTTGGCCTTTCTCACATTTGGGTTTGGGTAAGGTCCATGCTTCCCATCATAGTCGGCCCTCTTCAAGATGTCCACCATCTCCACCATGTCTATAAAGGACATATTTGAGGCCTTAAATCTCCTCCGGGATTGGGACGTTCGTGGCTCCGGCCTTTCGTCGTTGCTGCTGCTGCTGTCTGCATGCACTTGCTCTTTCTCTGCCATGTGCTCTCCCACTGCACCGAAAGACAAGGGGCGGGGAATAGAGTAGAAAGAACATCAGGGATGGGCGGAGTTTCACGCATGCGCAGTGAATATAAAGCCTAACACAGGTGCGTCGTACGTACAATCTATGAGCGGAGGAAGGAGTAGCGGAACCGCCGACCGTAATAACGAAGGTACAATTTGAACAAGGGGGCCATTGATATGCCAGAAAATCTTTCATAAACATTTTAAAAATACATTTTTTTAGTTAAACTGAAATAATATTTCCTTTGATTTACCGCTTGTGTTTCTTTTAGCTGTCTCCTAAGTTATCCAATGGGCTTTTTTTTTGGGCATTTTCTTAAATAGTGCAAACGTAGTTTATTTGATACATGGAGTGACAATCTCTTCTTCAGCGAACTATTATTTTGTTGTGGGTCTCAGGGTCACAACTCAGGAACTTACAAAGTTCAACTTTGATAAAGTGAAGGCAATATCAGACATTAGTATGTCCAAACTGTGTTGATATTGCCTTCATCAGATGGGGTGATGTCACCCCTGTGAAAGCCAAATTTTGAAGATGCATACAAATTGAGAGTCAAAATGGCGATTTCCCACCTGATACCATGCCTAATGTCAACATGTGCTAGCTCACATCATGGGGGGATCAATGGACGTGTTTCTGGGTGCAACCCCTTCCTCTCATCTACTTTAGTTGCGAGGAAGGGGTTGCACTCCCAAAACGCGTACCTTGATATCCCGTGATGGCAGATAGCACATGTTGACACACTGTGTGCATCTTCAAAATTTGGCTTTCTAAAAAAAAATGTAAAATGTGTGAAAATAATAAAAATACAAACTAACAGAAATTTGGGGTGTTTTAGATTCTGCCTAAAACATCAATAATGTTTTTGAGTCTTTTTTCCACATCATTGATGACTTACTTGATCTTCTGTAAATCACGATTGCACACCATGATCTCTCTGATAAGGACGTGTGCACTTGAACTTGTGAAATGAGATTCTTCTTCCACAACATCCACATCACCTAAAATAAAAAAAACACACCATGTATTATATATATGCAGGCATCCATCTATTACCTGAAGCTCTGGTCTCAAACACTCACCTGTTGTGGTCACTATTTCGCCCACTTCATAAACCTCTCCTTCCTCCACATCTTCTGGTTTTGGTGTGGGGATTTGCTTTTCTTTAGGAGGTGGGGGGTCCCTGGTGTCCTCAGATGTTCTGAGTCTTTTCTCCCCTATGTGAATAAAAAAAAGGTATACTTAGCACACAGATATTTGAGGCGAGAAATAGTAATATGAAACATTGCTTGGAAGTGGCGTACAATTGTCATTTTTGCAGAGTTCCAAGCTGAAGACAGTGCTGATGAGGTTGATATTAACCTCATATAATCTAGAAGTCCAACATCTCTAGTTAGCTTTAGGTGAATACTGAGCCATTTGCATGACTCTCCAGGAATGTGATATCAGGTTTTGCAGAGTTCCAAGCTGAAGACATTATTTTTTCCTTTTATAAAGCTGGAATATTTACCTCTTTTGTACAATTTTCACACATGGAGACACCCCTAGTATCCACTAGAGCACCTGTGTGGGACACCCTAAAAAGGGTGTTCTGGTGTCCCACACTAGTGCTCCTGCGTCCAGATGTGTAAACAGCTGCTGAGTGTAATCTCCTTACACTGAATCAAGTTTGCATTTCATTCTAGTTACAAACCCATCTAGACAACAAAATTCTTTTAATACAAATAGGCATGAACAAATGTAGTTAACCTGCATCTGTCAAAAACATCGTATTAGTGGGCTAACGAACGATGTTTACTAAGAACGATTACTGTACCCCCGAACCTGAAGGTTGCCATTTTAAACTGTACGACAGTAAAGAAAAACACATAGAGCAGCATGCAAGTAATAATAATAATAGGAGCACATGACAACTACTTACTTTTTTGAAGAACTCTCTTGATCTTTCTGTACTGATCCTGCTCCCTCAATTTCAGGTCTGACCAGCGTTTCCTCAATTGATCCTTGGATTGTCGTACCCCAAAATTCCTGGGCAGACTTTTCACAATTTTAGTCATGATCTTGGCCTTTCTCACATTTGGGTTTGGGTAAGGTCCATGCTTCCCATCATAGTCGGCCCTCTTCAAGATGTCCACCATCTCCACCATGTCTATAAAGGACATATTTGAGGCCTTAAATCTCCTCCGGGATTGGGACGTTCGTGGCTCTGGCCTTTCGTCGTTGCTGCTGCTGCTGTCTGCATACACTTGCCCTTTCTCCGCCATGTGCTCTCCCACTGCACTGAAAGACAAGGGGTGGGGAATAGAGTAGAAAGAACGTCAGGGGGGCGGAGTTTCACGCATGCGCAGTGAATATAAAGCGTAACACGGGTGCGTCGTACGTACGATCTATGAGCGGAGGAAGGAGTAGCTGAACCACCAAATGTAAAAACGAATGTACAATTTGAACTTGGTGCATCAGTGGCCTATACTGCTTCTAGATTCAGGCCTATATTGGGACAAGATTAGAAGAGTTTAGCCTGACATTAGGGTTTGTCTTGTATTGTGTCTTGCAGAGAAAATGCATCCATTCAATGATAGGGAATTTCTAGCAAAATTCATTGACATATACAGTGAGCTGCCCTGTCTGTGGCAGGTGAACCACCCATTTTTTAACAAGCTAAGAAAGAGGAAGACAGCGCTTGAGAAACTGCTTGAATTTGTGAAGCCGATGATCCCCATGGCAGGCATCACCTATTTGAAGGCCAAACTTGGTGGCATGAGAAGTAATTATCTTAGAGAGTGAAAGAAGGTCCAGAATTCCCAGAGATCAGGAGCAGCAGATCACGTTTATGTCCCCAGGCTGTGGTACTATGACAGACTGCATTTTCTGCATTTTCACCCAGGAAGATGTGGAGGAGCCCAGCTTGAGTCAGGTAGAGCATTGTTCAACATATTTCTTGTCGTAAAATTAATGATGTTAACTAGATGTTATTATTGATCACTAATTGCTGATTTACCAAATTGGTTTACATATCAATAAACAGTGGTGGCCAAAAAGGATTGGGACAAGATTGAAAAATGCTGGGTTCAGAATGATAGTCTTTTCTATTTGTTAACATTCAATTTTCAACAGTCATGAGCTCAAAATTGTGTGTGATTAACGACCAAAAAAGTAAAACTATGTCCCTTTTTCATACACAGGAAATCCTCAGCCAGGAGGTGGCACGGTAAGTGGCAGCCAGGAGGTCGACCATTGTTCTCCTCCACCTCCTGCCACAACTCCAACACCAGAGCCACAGCCTGGAAGGAAGCGTCTAAGGAAGACAAGAGTGTGATGGCCTGGGTTCAGTCTGGTCTGGCAAAAGATGCAGGCTGTGGTATAACCACAGCCTGGGGACATATATGTCATCTGCTGCTGTTCATGATCTCTTGGACTCCTGAACCGGATTGTGCTCACTCTGATATGGACTCCTCAGGCCACCAATTTTGCCTGTAAAATAGTTTTGATGTGTGCCCTGGGGTACAAAGGCTTCGCAAATTTCCCCAGTTTTTCCAGCGTTGCCATCCTCTTTATTTTGTTATGACCCATAATAAATGGCTATTTTTTTAATTAAAATACTTGTCTATGTGTTTTACTTCAAAAAAGACTTTTGTTTGTGAGTAGGCAGGTACATTTCAAAAATACAATGTCAAATTAACAAGAGACACCAACCAACCTCCTTGAGGTTAAAAAATACAAGATAATAATGGTGTTGTGGTAACTTGACACACAAAACGAAAAAAAAGTTATGGAGATCACTAGAAAAAAATAAATAAAACAGGAGATCTTGCTAAAAAAAAAATCACTATAAAAATAAATACAAAACATTATTATGGAGATCTAACGAAAAAAAAAAAAAAAATATTATTCAGGAGATCACGAGAAGTAATAAAGACATCATTTTTTCAGAACTCTGTGTGAATATCAGCAGCAAAACACTTCTTTACAAAAAACTTCATTATTCTAGCATTAGAAAGAAGAAGAGAATGCGCTGCATTAAAAGATTTTAAAATTTGCAGCGTGACAAATGTGCTATCTCCATTACGAACGCTAGTTTTACCAGACTGAGCGCTTCCGTCTCGTAATTGATTGAGAACATGCGTGGAACTTTGTGCGTCGGAATTGTGTACACACGATCAGAATTTACTAGAACGGATTTTGTTGTTGGAAAATTTGAGAAAATTTTAGTCACAACATCTTGAGGAAGATTTTGCAAAACAATGCAACACAATGCAACACAATCACACACACACACACACACACACACACACACACACACACACACACACACCTGAGCATGCCCAGAGCAACCCAAATGCAGCTAGCACAAAATAAGCCACTCCGCTGTCCAAAATTAAGCACATCACAAGCATGCTAGAAAATTACAGATGGGACAAAAAAACCCCCGGTCCAGGGGGGCAAAGAGCCTAACATTGGCAAAAGTTATACAACAAATACCATTGCAGTCTATGGGAACTGACTTGTTCATTTTGCTAGTCCCCACTTGGCTGGCTTATATTCTAGTTATTGGCCTTAAAATAGGTATTGTGGCCTAGGTCCCACCCTGAGGGACATAAATCAATGACACCAAAAATGACACTGGGTGTGTAAAATGGTATATGGCACAGATTAAGGGGGAATTTGCACAGTATTTGGATCTCACTGTGTATGGGAACTAGGGTTGCCACATCATCCCTTTAAAACCGAAGACATATTAATTACAGAGGTTCTGTGGCTGATTAAGGTGGTAATTAAACTTACTTGGTGCCTTATCTGCATTAAATTAGCCTCAGAACTCATATTTTATTTAAAGTATGCAAATAATACAAAAAGAAGCAGGTTGCATGAATCCTCGTGAAACACATACAAAACAATAGTTGTCTGGGCCTGGCCCAGTAAAAACAGGAAACAGTAGAGATAACAAAACGTGCACACGCACGAACCAAGTGTGACACAATCTATCTCTAGTCTTTTTGATTCTGAGCTTAAGCCTGCTAATGAATAGAGTTCAAACCAATAGCACGCTAGTAAAGCCCCTGTTTCAGTTTATCGGAGTGTAAGGGAAGAGAACAAAAAAAAAAGAAATGGGGGGGGAGAGGTAGGGATAAGGAGGGAGAGTTGAAGGGTGACGGGGGTAGGGAGTAGGGGCTTCCGGGGTGCCCCCCCAGGAATGAGTGCAAGAAAGGAAGGAAGAGGGGGTGAGATCATCACCAGCTGCCCTCTCCGTTGCCCATTTTGGAGGGGACCCTCCAGAAGGGTCATCGTTGGTGTAGTACTGAGTAGGTGTGTTTTCTGGAAGGAAGGAAGGTTTGGAGATACGGTGGATGCGATCCACAATGAGGTCCTGTGGAGACAGGGATGGAGTTAGGGTTGAGAAGAGCGCCTGGGTGTATGACAGTAGTTGCGTGGCAGGTATAGTTTCAGGTATCCCCCTAATCTTGATATTATTCCTTCTGGAATGGTCTTCTAAATCTGCCACTTTGTTTTTCAGCCATGCGATTTCCTCTGTGTGGTTGCTATGGGCATCTACCATAGTATTGAAGGATGAGGTAAAATCACTCCTGCGTTGCTCAATATGGCCTACTCTACTGCCCAAGGCCTGCACTTCTCTCTGACAATGGTTGATCCCTGCTGTCATATCAGCATGTAGTGATGCTTTTAGTGATAATAACATATCCTTGAGAACTGTATCTGAAACCGGCCTGTCAGAAATGAGGAAAGCTGCTATAGGGTCAAGTATGTTTGATGCTGCTGACACATCAGTGTTGTGAGGCCTGCATGCCTTCCTGTCAGGGTTCATCAGCGGTCTTTCCGGGGAAGCAATCCATTGCTTCTGCTTTGCTGAGCTCCTGGTGGACGGACTAGAGGTCCCAGAGGATGATCCGCTATCCGAACAGGTGTCTGGCGGCTTGTGCAGAGGGCCTGTGTGGCCGTTATGTGTAGACGCGGCCCGCTGTTCCTTCTGATTCACCAGCAAGCCGGCGCCATTTTGTTGGTGATCGCGCGCTTTGAAAAAGTCCTGTAGCTTCTGTGGATTCTGTGGGTTTTTCCTCTGCCTAGACATATCGGCGGGTGCAACGGGTCCCAGGGAATCCGTGAAGGCTTTGTGAGGCAAGGATGGTGCCGCCGGTCGCGGATCTACCTGGATTCTCTCAGACGGCCGAGCGGAACTCTTACATTAAGCGTCCATGTTGGAGCTCGGTCGCCACGCCCCCCCCAATTTGCAAATATATGTGAAAGCCACATTGCCATGTCAAGACACCTCTGATAAATATGGTCTACATATTTATACATTTTCAAAAAATATTACTAAGCGACATGAGGGTCTTTAGCTGGCTATACATCTACTGCATATAAACAACATATGAGCACAAGTAAGTCAAAAAGAGATCAATATACAATGGGGATGGAAAGCATTCAGACCCCCTTAAATTTTTCACTCTTTGTTATATTGCAGCCATTTGCTAAAATCATTTAAGTTCCTTTTTTTCCTCATTAATGTACACACAGCACCCCATATTGACAGAAAAACACAGAATTGTTGACATTTTTGCAGATTTATTAAAAAAGAAAAACTGAAATATCACATGGTCCTAAGTATTCAGACCCTTTGCTCAGTATTTAGTAGAAGCACCCTTTTCATCTAATACAGCCATGAGTCTTTTTGGGAAAGATGAAACAAGTTTTTCACACCTGGATTTGGGGATCCTCTGCCATTCCTCCTTGCAGATCCTCTCTAGTTCTGTCAGGTTGGATGGTAAACGTTGGTGGACAGCCATTTTTAGGTCTCTCCAGAGATGCTCAATTGGGTTTAAGTCGGGACTCTGGCTGGGGCATTCAAGAACAGTCACGGAGTTGTTGTGAAGCCACTCCTTCGTTATTTTAGCTGTGTGCTTAGGGTCATTGTCTTGTTGGAAGGTAAACCTTCGGCCCAGTCTGAGGTCCTGAGCACTCTGGAGAAGGTTTTCGTCCAGGATATCCCTGTACTTGGCCGCATTCAGCTTTCCCTCGATTGCAACCAGTCGTCCTGTCCCTTCAGCTGAAAAACACCCCCACCACAGCATGATGCTGCCACCACCCTGCTTCACTGTTGGGACTGTATTGGACAGTTGATGAGCAGTGCCTGGTTTTCTCCACACATACCGCTTAAAATTAAGGCCAAAAAGTTCTATCTTGGTCTCATCAGACCAAAGAATCTTATTTCTCACCATCTTGGAGTCCTTCAGGTGTTTTTAGCAAACTCCATGCAGGCTTTCATGAGGAGAGGCTTCCGTCGGGCCACTCTGCCATAAAGCCCCAACTGGTGGAGGGCTGCAGTGATGATTGACTTTCTACAACTTCTTCCTATCTCCCGACTGCATCTCTGGAGCTCAGCCACAGTGATCTTTGGGTTCTTCTTTACCTCTCTCACCAAGGCTCTTCTCCCCCGATAGCTCAGTTTGGCCAGACGACCAGCTCTAGGAAGGGTTCTAGTCGTCCCAAACGTCTTCTATTTAAGGATTATGGCGGCCACTGTGCTCTTAGGAACCTTAAGTGCAGCAGAAATTTTTTTGTAACCTTGGCCAAATCTGTGCCTTGCCACAATTCTGTCTCTGAGCTCTTCAGGCAGTTCCTTTGACCTCATGATTCTCATTTGCTCTGACACTGTGAGCTATAAGGTCTTATATAGACAGGTGTGTGGCTTTCCTAATCAAGTCCAATCAGTATAATCAAACACAGCTGGACTCAAATGAAGGTGTAGAACCTTCTCAAGGATGATCAGAAGAAATGGACAGCACCTGAGTTAAATATATGAGTGTCACAGCAAAGGGTCTGAATACTTAGGACCGTGTGATATTTCAGTTTTTCTTTTTTAATAAATCTGCAAAAATGTCAACAATTCTGTGTTTTTCTGTCAATATGGGGTGCCGTGTGTACATTAATGAGGTAAAAAAAATGAATTTAAATGATTTTAGCAAATGGCTGCACTATAACAAAGAGTGAAAAATTTAAGGGGGTCTAAATACTTTCCGTCCCCACTGTACATGTACTATGTATTGTAGCAGAGTTTACTACAGGGAGCCTGGAAATGTCCTGTTTAGGATTTACACATCTCGCAGACTCCTTCTTACACTTTTCAAGACCTCTGATTCTCTAACACACACTCTGGGCTTTTCATCTCGCCATTTAGGCATTTTAGGCTGAGAATACACAGTCAGAGCTTTGTAGCCTGGGAAGACACAAGGTATCTACTAGCGTAAAGTTTTTTTTATATTTGGAAAATCAATGTTTTTAGAAGCTGATAAGCTTTAGGCTTGTGCAGTTTTGCCAAAACACTATTGAAAAGGTCTTATGGCCTAAAAGCTTACTCACCCCAGATTGCATTGCACCCACCCCCTACCTCCAACTCACATATGGTGTAGCAATGCAGCCAGTTATAGCAAGAAACTGCTTTTTAAACAGCCAGTACCTAGAGTGACAGAAAGTGGACATTTGGGGGTTTCTAATGCAGCATTAAAGCAAGCAACAGACAAATACCCACTATCGGGGCATGATCAATTTTGTACAACAGGGGTATTGAATTATAATTCATTATTGTCCGATCAGTAAAAAAAAATTCTAGCAGAGGTCCGACTTGCATGTTTGTATAATGACTGAGGTCCTTCACAGCCTCCCTCCTTTTATATCACAATGGCATTTTTACATCATGTCTTCAGTCCCCCCTGCATAACACAATCCCCCACCTCACGTCACAGTTTCCCTTTCAAAGGAGTGTCCTCAGCCCCTTTCACTTCACTACCCCACTCCCTTTACAGTAGTGTTCTGAACCTCACCTCACATTAACCCCCCTTAATTCACAGTCATAGGTGTGCGCAGCTGATTGTATTAGGGTGTGCACCTCAAAGCTCCAACACATATGCCTTTGTGACATGTTAACTGGACTCTTCCCCACTCGTCACCCTAAAACAATGAGGGGCAGCAGGTGAGCACACAGAGGGACCTGGGCAGCAGAAAGAAAATGAACTGGGACAAGAGGGGTGGCATACAGAAGGAGAAGCCTACTTTCAGCTGCTGCAGAAGAAATTACAGATCGGTCCCTTAATTTCCACTCCACCTATCCTGTCCAGGTTCTGGGGGGTCGGCATATAAGGATCACGGCTTACCTGTCACCCGCTCACAATTGATGGGTTGCCAACTCCAGGATTATGGTGTGCCCAGGCACACCTGGCACACCCCTTGCGCATTCCTATGTTCACAGTAGTGTCATCTGCTAGCCTTAACATCACCACCCACCCCCCATAGCCATTTCCTCTACCCCTTTACATCACCCTCCCACAGCCATTTCCATTACCCTCTTCACATCACCCCCCCACACAGGAGCGTATCTGCCTCGAGGCAACTAGGCGTTTGCCTTGGGTGCCATTTTTCAGGGGGGGCAGCGCCGTCCTCAGGCAGAAGCTTAGAGGCGGCTCTTAACCACTTGCCGACCGTGTATAGCCGAATGATGGCTGCAGCGTGGTCTTCCAGTTCTGGGTAGGGTGTCTTTTGACATCCTCCCAGAACCACAACCCCTGCGCACCCACTGCAGCATGCAACCGGCACACTCTGTGATCGCTGTGTCCTTTGCTCTTTACCACGTGATCAGCTGTGTCCAATCACAGCTGATCACGATGAAAACACACTTGCCGGTTATCGGCATACCTTTCCTCACGCTGTCATGAGGAAAGGAGAGAACTGGTAACTGGCTAGTGTGAAAGGGAACATCTGCACTGATAATCTGGACACTGATCATCAGTGTCCTGATGATCAGTGCAGCCCCAACAGTGTCCATCAGTGGAGCCAATCAGTGCCCATCAGTGATGCCAATAAGTGCCCATCAGTGCTGCCAATCAGTGTCTATCAGTGCTGCCAATCAGTGCCACTCATCAGTGCCCTTTAGTGCTGCCTATCAGTGTGCTTTAGTGTTGCCTATCAGTGCCCATCAGTACCGCCTATCAGTGCCCATAACTGCTGTCTATCAGTGCAGCCTCATCAGTGCCTCCTCATTAGTGTGCAACCAGTGCCGCTGACCCCATCCCCTACCCCACTGACCCCATGCTCTGCCCTACTGACCCCTGTCCTATGCCCTGCTGACCCCATCCTTTGCCCTGCTGACCTGTCCTATGTCCAGATGTGTCCCCTGCAGCGGTCAGATCACCCCCTAACTGCCCCCGCACCCCTGATCCATGGCCGCTCCGAGCAGCACCCCTCCTTTCCTCCCACCATCTGAAGCTTCTCCCTGCACTGATCTGCAGTGATCTGTTAGGCTGGAGAGCGTGGCAAGGGGTGAAGTTGTGGCTTGGGGGGGCTTGTTATATATGTGTGTACCAAGCTCCCCCTTTAGTACACTGGATATAGGCAGCAATCGCTCCTATATCCACTGACAGCTGATATTTACATTTTTGCGTACGTAGTTAGATTTTCACCATTTTGCAAAGAGGCACAATGTAAAAATTAAAATTTTTTGTTATTTATTAACTCCATACAGGTTAAGCTTTTATATTTAGTAGGGATTTAGCAGGAATTTTGTAAAATTAGCTGTGTTTTTATCTGCTAATAATGGTTTTAGTGTATTTTTTGCAAATATATCGGTATGATAAATATTTGCGCAAATACCGCAGGGTCTTAAAAATCGGTATCACCTTCTTTTTATTCTAGAGGTCATATGCTTTCAGAAAATATATGGTTTTGAGGGTATTTCCCAAATTCTGAAAGCTGTAAGGGAAAAATGAAAACCTTCAGATTTTTTGAGAAATTTGGATATTTACATTTTGCGTTCGATTTTCACCATTTTGCAAAAAGGCACAATGTAAAAATTACAAATATTTGTTATTTATTAACTCAATACAGGTTAAGCTTTTATATTTAGTATGAATTTTGTAAAATTTGCTGTGTATTTATCTGCTAATCATGATTTTAGTGTATTTTTAGTAAAAATATTGTTTTGATAAACATTTGTGCAAATCGTGGGACCTTAGAAATCTGTAGCACCTTCTTTTTATTCTACTGGTCATGTGCTTTCAGAAAATATATGGTTTGGGGGGTCTTTTACAAACTTTGAAAGCTATAAGTGAAAAATAAAAAAGCAAAGAAAAAATTGTAAAAATGGTCTGGTCACCTGAGGGTAAAAATGGAGCACATGGCCTGGCAGCGAAAGGGTTAATTTGTCTAGCAATACACACCAAACTGAGCATGTGCAGAGTGCCCCCAAGGCTCTGTAGTATCAGAAGATGGATTGGGGACTGTGGAAGAAGGGGAGGATCAGAGTAGACAGGATCAAGCAGCCTTTTTACACAATGCGCTGGATTAACCCCATAGGTTCCACAGTGAGTATAACAAGCATGCATTACAGCATATACAGACTGAGTTAACTGTTGTGGATTTAGTAACACTTTAAGTTTTTTAACTTTTTCTTTTCCTCTGCAGCATCTGTAGTTAACATGATAAATGCACCAATGTTTTGCCAAGACACTCTAGGATTGGTCTCTTGGCCTAAAAGTTTGCTTACCCCGGGAAGCATTGCACACAGCTCACAGTGTGTATATGAAAATCGTATGTAATAGTAATCTCCCGCTCTCCAAATAACAAAGACAAATTACAACCAATCCTGCTACTTACAACCATAAATATCAAAACCAGTGAAAATGAAATATATATACCAAAGTGCATATACAGTGTCTTGAAAAAGTATTCATACTCCTTGAAATTTTCCACATTTTGTCATGTTACAACCAAAAACTTAAATGTATTTTATGGGGATTTTATGTGATAGACCAACACAAAGTGGCACATAATTGTGAAGTGGAAGGAAAATGATAAATGTTTTACAATTTTTTTTACAAATAAATATGTGGAAAGTGTGGTGTGCATGTATATTCAGCCCCCGAGTCAATACTTTATAGAACCACCGTTCGCTGAAATTACAGCTGCAAGTCTTTTTTACAAACAAATATATGAAAAGTGTGGCGTGCATTTGTATTTAGCCCCCTTTAATCTGATACTACTAACTAAAATCTAGTGGAACCAATTGTATTCAGAAGTCACCTAATTAGTAAATAGAGTCCACCTGTGTGTAATTTATTCTCAGTATAAATACAGCTGTTCTGGGAAGCCCTCAGAGGTTTGTTAGAGAATCTTAGTGAGCAAACAGCTTTATAAAAGCCAAGAAACACACCAGACAGGTCAGGGATAAAGTTGCAAAGAAGTTTAAAGCAGGGTTAGGTTATAAAAAAATATCCCAAGCTTTGAACATCTCACGGAGCACTGTTCAAGCCATCATCCAAAAATGGAAAGAGTATGGCACAACTGCAAACCTACCAAGACATGACCGTCCACCTAAACTGACAGGCCGGGCAAGGAGAGCATTAATCAGAGGAGCAGCCAAGTGGCCCATGGTAACTCTGTAGGAGCTGCAGAGATCCACAGCTCAGGTGGGAGAATCTGTCCACAGGACAACTATCAGCCGTGCACTCGACAAATCTGGCCTTTATGTAAGAGTGGCAAGAAGAAAACCATTGTTGAAAGAAAGCCATAAAAAGTCCTGTTTGCAGTTTGCGAGAAGCCATGTGGGGGACACAGCAAACATGTGGAAGAAGGTACTCTGGACAGATGAGACCAAAATTGAGCTTTTTGGCTTAAAGGCAAAACGCTATGGGTGGTGGAAAACTAACACTGCACATCACCCTGAACACACCATCCCCACTGTGAAACATGATGGTGGCAGCATTATGTTGCGGGGATGACTTTCTTCAGCAGGGACAGGGAAGCTGGTCAGAGTTGATGGCAAGATGGATGGAGCCAAATAAAGGGCAATCTTAGAAGAAAACCTGTTATAGTCTGCAAAAGACTTGAAACTGGGGCGGAGGTTCCTTCCAGCAGGAAAATGACCCTAAACAAACAGCCAGAGCTACAATAGAATGATTTCGATCAAAGCATATTTATGTGTTAGAATGGCCCCGTCAAAGTCCAGACCTAAATCCAAAGACAGAAAATTGCTGTTCACAGACGCCCTCCATCCAATCTGACAGAGCTTGAACTATTTTGCATAGAAGAATTGACAAAAATGTCACTCTCTAGATGTGCAAAGCTGGTAGAGACATCCCCAAAAAGACTTTGTAATTGCAGCGAAAGGTGGTTCTACAAAGTATTGACTCAGGGGCTGAATATAAATGTACGCCACACTTTTCACATATTTATTTGTAAAAAAATTTGAAAACCATTTATCATTTTCCTTCTACTTTACAATTACCGTATTTATCGGCGTATAACACGCACTTTTTTCCCCTTAAAATCAGGGGAAAGTCGCAGGTGCGTGTTATACGCCGATCCCCTGCGATCCCGACCTGTCAAAAGTTAAAAATGGCCGACCGCGATTTGAAAATGGCGCCGCCGGCGCCGAAATACACAGAGCCGGTCCTCGGCTCTTTCCGGCGGCTCTCGTTTACTTTCGGTTTCACTCGTAGCCCCGAGCGGAGCTATCCGAACCTACTCGGATAGCTCCGCTCGGGGCTACGAGTGAAACCGAAAGTAAACGAGAGCCGCCGGAAAGAGCCGAGGACCGGCTCTGTGTATTTCGGCGCCGGCGGCGCCATTTTCAAATCGCGGTCGGCGATTTTGAAGCACAGCAGCAGGGACAGGGGATCGAAGGCTGCACTGGGGCAAGGCTGCACTGGGGGAAAGCTGCACTGGGGGAAGGCTGCACTGGGGGAAGGCTGCACTGGGGCAAGGCTGCACTGGGGGAAGGCTGCACTGGGGGAAGGCTGCACTGAGAAGGCTGCACTGAGAAGGCTGCACTGACAAGGCTGCACTGGGGCAAGGCTGCACTGAGAAGGCTGCACTGACAAGGCTGCACTGACAAGGCTGCACTGACAAGGCTGCACTGACATGGCTGCACTGACAAGGCTGCACTGACATGGCTGCACTGGGGCAAGGCTGCACTGAGAAGGCTGCACTGACATGGCTGCACTGACATGGCTGCACTGACAAGGCTGCACTGACATGGCTGCACTGACATGGCTGCACTGACAAGGCTGCACTGGGGAAGGCTGCACTGACATGGCTGCACTGGGGCAAGGCTGCACTGAGAAGGCTGCAATGATGGGCATTTTAATGTAAGTTTTTTTCCCTTCAACTTCCCTCCTAAAAGTTTTTTTTTCCTTAAAATTCCCTCCTAAATTGGGGTGCGTGTTATACGCCGGTGCGTGTTATACGCCGATAAATACGGTATGTGCCACTATGTGTTGGTCTATCATATAAAATCCCAATGAAATAAATTAACGTTTTTAGTTATAACATGACAAAATGTGGACAATTTCAAGGGGTATGAATACTTTTTAAAGGCACTGTATAGGTAAATTCACAGTAGCACAACAATAACTCCTAATTAATTCAGTGTTCAATACAAAAATGTAACAATCGAATATATATAATATTCCATGTGCAAAGAAATTATAAAAAAATATACAAGATAATAAAATTATATTGTCATAAAAAGAAAAAAATTATAACAAAACAAGAGTCCAATAGCAATCCTCTTTATACAACGAAAAACATGTGATGATATTCACAGTGATGTCCTAATTAAGAAAAAACACTGTAAAGTATCCTCCACCATAGTGTTGCATCAGACCTGCTCCCATCAGGTGGAAACTCACCAAATATAATTGCCTACCACTCTTGTGGTTAGGCTAGTAAGCCATAAGAATCAGTTGTTCAAAGATTCTATAATAAGCCAACCCACTTCTCCACAGTTCTTTGTAAAAAGGGTGCATATCAATGGGTACATGAAAAAGAAAGGCTCCACTAGTGTAATATTGTAAAGCTCAATCTTTAATCTAAAAACAATACCCAGTCCACTCACATTTAAAACATCTTGTATCAAACATTGTATAGCTCATGACATAATCAAACGATCCCCTTCAGTCTCACCACCTCCATGCTGGCTGAGGACTATCCAGGGAAACGCCAACTGCTCCCACAATGTTAATGCGATGATTCCGGTTGCCGTCCAGTCACACCCCAACGTATGTTTCGTTCCTTCTGACTTCGTCACAGGGGGTCACTATATGAACATTACATGCTACGTTTTTATTTTCCAATTCCTTTGCTCAGTTTCGTTCATCATTGTCTCTTATCTTTCCTTCCTTTTAAAGGCAATGAAAAAGCAGGCATCAACATTTTAATTTTTTGTTAATGTTTCTTGGAACTACATGTAAAAGTGATCAACTTAACCACTTTGCCTCTCTGAAGGGTTTAAAACAAACAACAATGAGCTTGTCACTGTTTTATTCTGCTGCCTCCTAGCTGTAATCTAAACATGTAGAGCCACCCCATCACTTTTAACTGCTTCAGCCCCGGAAGATTTTGGCTGCTCAATGACCAGGCCATTTTTTGCGATTTGGCACTGCGTCGCTTTAACTGACAATTGTGCGGTCGTGTGACGATGTACCCAAACAAAATTGATGTCTTTTTTTCCCC
Organism: Lithobates clamitans; assembly: GCA_037952925.1. NCBI lineage: Eukaryota > Metazoa > Chordata > Amphibia > Anura > Ranidae > Lithobates > Lithobates clamitans. Next base: position 9,977,603 of record JBBGZY010000429.1, read on the forward strand.
CACAAATAGAGTTTTCTTTTGGTGGTATTTGATCGCCTCTGTGGTTTTTATTTTTTGTGCTATAAACAAAAGAAGAGCGACAATTTTGAAAAAAACACAATATCTTTTACTTTTTGCTATAATAAATATCCCACATTTTTTGGTAAAAAAATTGCAATAAGCATATATTGATTGGTTTGCGCAAAAGTTATAGCGTCTACAAAATAGGAGATAGATTTATGGCATTTTTATTATTATTTTTTTTACCAGTAATGGCGGCAATCTGCGATTTTTGGCATTATGGCGGACACATCGGGCACTTTTAAAACATTTTTGAAATGATTGACAATTATACAGCGATCAGTGCTATAAAATGCACTGATTTCTGTATAAATGTCACTGGCAGGGATGGGGTTAACACTAGGGGTGATCAAAGGGTTAATTGTGTTCCCTAGTGTGTGTTCTAACTGTGGGGAAGTGGGACCGACTAGGAGGAGACACACGATCTGTCTCCTCTCCCCTGAAAGAACCGGAATATGTGTGTTTACTCGCATCTGGGCCGGGCACACGCTGCGGGCATGTGAGCGTGCTTCTAGTGGCCAAAAGGCGAAGTGACGTAACATAATGTAGTTTCGCCCAGCCGTGCCATTCTGCCACAGTAAAACTGCAGCGGCTGGTCAGCAAGCGGTTAAAGTGGTTGCTGTGTGCTGTCCCCCACTGCTGGACCCCCCATGGCCCCAAGGATCTCATGCTCTTCCTGGGAAGCTTGGACCACAACAAATGATTACAGGATGGTGAGGAGAAGAAAGGGAGACATTCATTCCTGATCTCCACTGCTGTGCATGAAGCCAGGCGCGCTTAGCTCTGTGTGTTTCCAGCTTCAGAGCTATCATTCCCTGGCTGATGTGGCCAGGAAAGTCATTAATCAAGCATGATCTGTGCTTGATTAGCTTTAGTGGAGGAAGGGGAGACATTAGGGGTCTAAAGAAGACCTGTCACCTTCGCAATGCTATGACATAAGGGGCTTGTTTTATAATAAAAGTAATATAAAAATACCAACGATTTACTCTAAACCAGGGGTCTCCAAACTTTGGCTTTCCAGTTGTTTAGGAACTACAATTCCCATCATGACTAATCATGTCTGTGAATGTCAGAGTTTTACAATGCCTCATAGGACATGTAGTTCCGCATGTTTTGCTTGCGTCTATCTAAAAGGTTACTTTGCAGTATGAGCAAGGAAGCTGAGACCTCTGCAGTGTGTAAATGTGCTTTTACTGAACAAAAATGCTGTACATACAAAACTATTACAATATTAGAAATACAGTACAAGCCCATTTACACACTGCAGAGGTCTCCACTTCCTTGCTTATACTGCAAAGTAACCTTGCTAGATAGACGCAAGCAAAACAATTAGGGGCTCATCCGGTATCTGCGTTATAATTCAACTGAAGCAGACTTGTTTTTTTTTGTTCTGTTTTTTCTTGTGTTGTGTAGCTTGTGCTAGGTAAAAATGCTGCATAAGCTGTTTAGGAAAAGCAAGGCTGCAGAGGGTTCTGGTGGCCAGAAGGAAGTGTGCAGCTTACCTATCTGGGCCAGAGTGGAAGCCTCTTATCATGCCTTAAACACCAAGGACAGTCTGTAAGACCAGAGGTCTCCATAATGCATTAACACCAAAAGACTCTCATCTGTAACCAGCTATTGAAGAAAAAGATGCTTTTGCCTAATTCTCCAGTCAACAAAGTCCTCATTGTCACCAGAGATCACGAACACAGTAACCAGAGTTAAGTAACATTTAAGTGTATTTCTACTGTTACAGACCATAGTTTCTACTTATTTGCTAGTGTAGCGCTTACCCCCGAAGGATCGGCTGATTAATTATTATATCCGTAATTCACGTTTACCACCTGACCCATCGCAGCCCATAAAATCAGAAACAGTCCAATTGCATTTCTCTCGCTTTTATTAAAGTAACATGAACTGGGATAGGAGAAGGGTTTCTTTTGAGATGCTCTTTTGATGCTTTATCATCTTTTCACTGTCTCTCATACACGAACCTAGAATCATTGCGGATAATAGGAAATCACTCTATGTGATTTCTTCATCGGGGAAGATGGAAGTAGATTTGATAGAGAATAATCGATAAAGAGTCACTCTGAATAACTTCTTCATCTGCAGAACTTTTCAGGAACAGTCTGTATCTCTATATGTGTGCTTGCAGCTTTACAGCTACCTTTTTACCACTACTTCCCATCTGCATGGTACTTCCAAGTTTAGCTAAAGAAAAGTCACTCTGAATAACTCCTCCCGCTTGACTGATTGGAATCCTGGGGCATTGCTGAACCAAAGTCACAGGCCATCACCGCCTGTCTCACTGACTTGCGTACCAACATCCCTTAGCCTCTGGCAGTACCCTTCCCTTGGGCTTTCACTCACGTGATCAATTTGCCACTCATAAACGATTGAGCGCCCAGTTTCCTTCCGCTTTGTTGCTACTTCTTCCGCAGTGATTCTTGGTTCCCTTTCCTCCTTTCTGGCACGCTCCCTTCCCCGCAGGGGTGGCCAACGACACCAGCGACTACATGCTGTATGGTGTCATCTACGGATGCCGGTTCCCCCCCTCCTCGCAGGGGGGGGCTCCGTTGGCTCCCCGGAGGGGGAACCTCTCCCCTCCGGGAACCAGGCTGGCTTCTCCAAGCTCGAACAGGAAACTCCTCCCCGGACCATGTGACCAGGCTTTTATTTGAGAGTCCCGGGGCATTACTAAACAAATTAATGATTGGCCGGGACTCGCATACAAACTACCTGCCACTCAAATCCCAAATGAACAAACAGGCCTGCTATAATGGCACGAGTCTACCTAAATTTACCTGAAACTATAACCTAGCAAAAAGGTCACATACTTAAAAGTAGGTGCCCGCTACACTAGGTTGTTAATTTGCTATCTGTCAGCCTTGTACTGTATTTCTAATATTGTAATAGTTTTGTATGTACAGCATTTTTGTTCAGTAAAAGCACATTTAAACACTGTACAGATCTGAGCTTCCTTGCTTATACCGCAAAGTATCCTTGCTAGACGCAAGCAAAACACTGCAACAGCTGGTGGGCTGTAGTTTGGAGATCCCTGCTTTAAACTGATAAGCTGTAAATTCATTTAAAGTGGTTCTAAAGGCAGAAGTTTTATTTACCTCAATGCATTCTTTGCATTAAGTGGAGTTCCACCCAAAATTGGAACTTCCGCTGATCTGCTTCCTCCCCCCCTTCGGTGCCACATTTGGCACCTTTCAGGGAGACAGCACCATCCCTCTGAAGTTTGGCCCACCTCCTCCTTCCCCCGCCACTGGGCCAATTAGAAAGCACAGCATGCTTTGCACATTCGCAGTAGGTTTCCCTTATGAAGAATGGTGGCAGCAGCACCCGACAGACGATCCGAAAATTGGCTGAGGTGCCGACATCAGGGGCTTCCTGCACAAGTGTCTATATATTAAAAGTCAGCAGCTACAGTATTTGTAGCTGCTGAGTTTTTTTTCCCTGGCTGGAACACCGCTTTAAGGTAAAAACCTTCTGTGTGCTGCCCCCCCAAACCCCCCACTATACTTACATGAACCAGATCCAGCACTGTGCCCAAGAGCAGCAGAGCTGCTGTCTCTCTCTTGCTCTCTCCTCACTGGATCAGAGGCAGCAGTGGGAGCCATTGGCTCCTGCTGCTATTAATCACAGCCAGATAGGAGTAAGCAGTGGGTGGGGCCGAGATGCACTGTGTGTGTCAATAGACGCAGAGTGTGGCTCAGGAGCAGTGGTTTGCAGGTAGAAAATGGTTTGCTATGGGGCACTCAGCAGGGGGAGGAGCCAGGAACACTAGTGAGGAACCAGAGGAGGATCGGGACTGCTCTGTGGAGAACAATTGTACAGTGCAGGTAAGCATGCCATGTTTGTTATTTTGTTTGTTAAATATTTTTCCTTTTACAATCACTTTTAGTAATTTTATGTCCAAAAATGCAAATTTTTATTTGTGTGCAACAAATGAAAAAAGACATTTCTAGATGGAAACTGGTTAATGCAAATAATCTTTTGAATGTGTGTTATGATTTGGAAACTTTATGTATATATAGATTATACATGTATGTTTGTAATTTATTTACATGGGGACAAGAAAGTGATATTTTTCTTCTAAAAAAAAAATTGTTTTTGTAATGCTTAAATATGCAATGCTGATTAGTTGGATGGGTTACAATTTTCATAAAAAAAAAACTGTTGAAGAGTTTGAAGTTATGTCTAAAAACATTCATTTGCTTCCAGAGATTAAAAGGTCTATTTTAAGAGTAAAGGGACATTAACTTCAGAAAGTTACAAGTGAAGTATTCATATTAGGTGAAAAGAAGGGTCATCAGCAAAGTAACATAGAACCATCATATAGTATAAAAGCTTAGAGAAGATTTCTTCTTGGATACTAAATGAAAATATGTATGACTCACGGTAAGGTACTTTAGAAAGGTCAAGTAGAATCAGACAACATGAATAGCCTTGGGATGTGGCAATAGGGTCATTAGTTACTATGGTGAATGCTGTTTGAGTTAAGAGTTGTGTACAGACAAATAGGGCAATGTTCAAATGAGCACAAAATACCATGTTTATGTTTTACACAAATATGTGCTGTATACAGTATTTTCAAAATATTTCAGATTCATAAGTTAGTGACTGAACCATAAATGTCTGAAATATGTGTTAGAGATAACAATGTATACATGGCTGAAAACTAAAAAAAACATATTTAAAACCATTAAATATCATTGACCATTGTCTATGAGACAAAACAGGAGCAAATATTCCCATTCTGAAAGGTAATTTTGGGTTACAAAACCATTGCATTTGTCTAACTAAGCTTCCACTCGGCTTCAAAGTGCCATTTCTAGACCATGTTCTAACTGAAAATGATCAGATACCAGATTACTGTCAATAGGCCTTATGCCCTTACGTACACACGGTCGGAATTTCCATCAGAAAAAGTCAGATGGGAGCTTTTCATCGTATATTCCGACCTTGTGTATGCCCCATCAAACTTTTTACGTCGAAAATTCAGACGGACTTAGATAGAGAACATGTTCTATATTTTTCCGACAGAACAAATTCCTATCAGGAAAACCGCTCGTCTGTATGCTGTTCCATGTTTACCCAGGTTGGGTGTCTCAATATTGCCGTCTTTCATTTTGTTGGTGAGTCTGTGCTATATAACGTATTAATACTCCAATATTTTCACTGTTATTGTGTCATTATTTTTTCATTGTATTTTGTGTGTAATTTTTATTATTTACCTCTCCTAGATGTTAAAAATTGGACGCCTCCTGAGGAAGCGGCAGTGGCCGTGAAACTGTTGAAGCCTAAACGTCCATTATCACATCAAAGTGCCTCCACCTACTCATGGGGGCTGTATTGAGTATTGTTTTAATATTTGTGCAATTATGTATTTTGTAAACAACCTTGATGTTGTGCTTGTCTGTATAACAATGTTTGTAAATTAAATAAATGCACATTTTTACCGAAGGTTTACTATCCTTTTGGGTACCGGAATAGTCCAATATTCTTCCTCTGGGGAGGTAGGGCTTTGTTGGGGTAGCCCTTATTCCATAATCTCCCCACCCCTTCTAGTATATCACTATAGGATGATGGTACCCGCTATGATCCCCATTGCTAAGCTTTTGTGGCAACAACTCTTTGTATAAATTTTAGACAACAAAATCCTAATTAACAAGAATTAAACTAGTGATTAGAAACAACGATGTCTCTCTACTCCCTGTCACTATACTGCCCACAGTTAGAAACACCTCCCTGGGACACACTTAACCCCTTGATCGCCCCTAGTGTTAACCCCATCACTGTTAGTGGCATTTATACAATAATCAGTGGCTATTTTTAGCTCTGATTGCTGTATAAATGTCAATGGTCCCAAAAAAGTGTCAAAGGTGTCCGATCTGTCCGCTACAATGTCGCAGTCCCACTAAAAATCTCAGATCGCCGCCATTACTAGTAAAAAATAATTATAATAAAAATGCCATAAATCCATCCTCTATTTTGTAGACGCTATAACTTTAGTGCAAACCAATCAATATAAACTTATTGCAATTTTTTTTTTACCAAAAATATGTAGAAGAATACATATTGGCCTAAACTGATGAATACATTTTTTTTTCTAGTTGGTATATTTATTATAGCAAAAAATGAAAAATATTGTTTTTTTCAAAATGGTCGCTCTTTTTTTTATAACGCAAAAAGTAAAAACTGCAGAGGTGATCAAATACCACCAAAAAAAAGTTCTATTTGTGGGAAAAAAGTAAATTTTGCCTGGGTACAGTGTCACACGACCACACAATCTTCAGTTAAAGTGACGCAGTGCCGTATCGCAAAAAATGGCCTGGTCATTAAGGGGGCAAATCCTTCTGGGGCTGAAGTGATTAAATAAGAATTTTCTTTATTTTTATCAAATTTATTTTAATGAAATGCTTTTGGAGTAAAAATCTATCTAAAGGTTTTTCTAAAGATACATTATTAATTTAGTTTATTCAGCATGAAATGGAGCTTAGTTATGTAGCATGAGGCTGTATATTCTGCAATATTTACATTTTTGGTAAACTCATTCGATGAATCCAAGCTCTGAGAGCTGAGATAACGTGCACTGCATTCATACATTCACACAATGTCACAGTAACCATGAGATAAAACGATATTCCTTTATCCCATTGTTTTTCAAATCTACAGTAACTCACAAAAGTGAGTACACCCCTCACATTTTTGTAAATATTTTATTATATCTCTTCATGTGACAAAACTGAAGAAATTACACTTTGCTACAATGTAAAGTAGAGAGTGTACAGCTTGTATAATAGTGTAAATTTGCTGTCCCCTCAAAATAACTCAACACACAGCCATTAATGTCTAAACTGCTGGCAACAAAAGTGAGTACCCCTAAGTGAAAATGTCCAAGTTGGGCCCAAAGTGTCAATATTTTGTGTGGCCACCAATTCCGTTTGAGGATGCCCCACAGATGCTCAATAGGGTTCAGTTCTGGAGACATGCTTGAGCAGTCCATTACTTTTACTCTCAGCTTCTTTAGCAAGGCTGTGGTCATCTTGGAGGAGTGTTTGGGGTCGTTTTAAAAATAAAAAATAGGATTACATTTTTATTTGAAATTTAATACAGAAAATGTGAGCAATTTCAAACATACGTTTTTAGCGTTTTTGGATAGTTCTCAATTTCTGAGGGATTTTAGCAAGCTGATTCTGTATATCTGGACATGACATTTTATTTCTTTTTCTTTAAATTTTTACACAGGCTAATTTTACAGTATTGCATCCCCCCATTTTAAGACAATTTATACAGGCAGCTTTTTCTGAGGGAGAGTATAAGCAAATTCCAATAAATATAAAATTACACTGTATTTTTGCTGAGACAGAATATGATAATTATACTGGTTTGTCTCAAATCTCATCCTTATTATTAGGAAGAAATTTTGGGCAGGCCAATTCAATGAAACTGTATTTTGTCAGACATAGATTTTAAAAACTCTACAGATTTGCTGAACAGAATGTCATCCTTTTAACTAACCACAGAGAGAAGTCACTTTTCAACCAAAAATTTTTCCTAGGAGGTAATTTAAGATAAGATAGAGCAGGCAGACTCCATCTTTAATTACAAATAGTTACAGTGTACAGTGTGCATGAACCGGAGGAACTCTGTGACTTTCATGGATCTGAGGGGGCAGAAGTAGGCAGCCAGTCCAGTAGTAGTCCCTCTCCTTGTATTTTTATATTATGGGGTCTAGGGTTTCACTGTGTCACTGAGGACAACATTATCCTCAGTTATCACCCCCAACCACATTAAAATGTATAAAGCCCACCCTGGAAGCCTGCACAGGTCCTCCTCCTCCACATCTCCACCACTGCAAAAATACTCCTCTGCTTTTTTTCCTCCTGTTTGTGCTCCTCCTGGGCCTGCTTTAGCCTTTTGTTCCAGTATGAACATTGCAGAAATGGTATGTCAGGGAATTGGCCAAAGAACTGGCAATCTAGCCAACACCCATCATGGCCGCATCAGGTGCGCTCCTGTGAATATTGCGGTACGCAGATGCACGGCTGCGCGGACGTGCATACGCTGATGAGCGACAATGCCACGGGCGTACGCAGATGCGCGATGGCACCTCCTGGCCTATATAAACCTGCTGCGGAGACCTGTGCATTGCTGGATTATCGTCAGCTCCCTTGTGTTCCTGTGCTCCTGTGTATCCTGATCTTTGACCTCCCGTTACCGACCCGGCTTGATTAACCTATAGTCCTGATCTCCTAGTTTGACCTCTGGCTTGTATTACTGACCCTGCTTTTGATTGCTCCACTGTGTTGATCTCGGCTTGGCTCGCCGACCCTGCTGTAATCTGTCTCACCGTGTATGACCCTGGCTTGTTCCAGTTCTGCTACCTGAATCTCACATTGACTGATTTACCGCGCATGACCCTGGCCTGGCTCCTGGTTCTGTTTCCGGATTGTCCATCTGCTAAGTTCGCCTGGTACTCTGCAAGTACACCTGCCCTACAGTGCATCTTGCTTGTTTCAGCAACCTTCCGGTGATCAGCGCATCAAACCACAGCAACTGGCAAACCATGCTTCTTTGGGCACTGCACACCCTGTACCTCTCCCAGGGGTGCACTGCACTTAGCCGCAAGGGGAGCCCTCTCAGCACCTCGGCCCCACACCTGGTAGGTGACATGGCATCACAGATGCACATTGTCATGACTCACCATTCTGGTTGTCCCCTCAAATGGTTACAATACAGTACACATGTCTTGATTGAGAAGCCACTACTGTGTGGAAATATCCAGCTCCCCTAGGCCTGTCTTTATGCCATACTCACACAGAAATGTATTTCTAGCTCACTGATGCATCTGCTATTGCTGCAGCATGGCAATGGTAGAGTTTCATAGCCTTAGTAGAGTGGGCATATCACATATCAAACAGACAAATGTAATTTATGTGAATTTCACGCTGAACACTGGTTGGGTATGGCCACCTGAAATGGCTACAAACTCTTCTGGCCTACCTGAGAACATCCTGCATGTCATGGTACCTAACCAGAAAGTGCTGCACCACTAGGTTGAGGATCTGTGCCAGACAAGCTACATGTGTGAACTTTCCCTGTTGAAGGACAGATAGCAGGTTGGTGACACTGTCTGACCATTCCTGGCATGGTGTTAGCAACCTATGAATTTGCCCCTGTAGAGCTAACAGAATCCCTGCCTTGGTGTGGCTTCTGCCCTCTAGGAATACCAGCTGCAAAACTGTATGGGATATTTTCGCCAGACCCATTTCATAGCCTCTTGGTTGCTTGGGGGGAATTGAAGTTTCTGAGGACAACTTACCAGTAGAGGACATTGAGGAGGAAGGGGTGGAGGTGAACGGTCTTTCAGCATTACCAGGTGTGAGGATGTGTGGTGACAAAGTTGGCACCAGTGGTGTGCCCCATCCTGCCTCCTTAGCAGCCACCAGCATAGTGTCCCAGTGGGCCATGAGTAAGATATAACATCCCATGTGTCTGTGGTCAGGTGGAACCTGCAGTTGACTATGTGTTCCAGTGATGTAGACTACGCCTTCCCCTACTCTTTGTTGCACCATACTGACCTTCTTCTCTGCTGAAAGTGTCATAAGGTAAAGTTTTTACACCCCTTAACTTACTGTCATTGCTACAGCTTGAGGCTGCTGACAGGGAACCTTATATAGTGGGACAGAGGTGGAAAAGAAGAATCTGAGAAGAGGCGTATAAGACTTTTGCATTTGACTGCTAGCATGCAGGTGCTGCTCCCACTGAGCACTAAGCATCTCTCTTCTAACATGTAGTTCCCAAATGACCAATCCAATTACTACGCTTAAGATAATGGTGACAGATATTGAAAATGACTAAAGTGTAGTCTGCAGCTCATGTGTTGAAAATGACTCAGATGGCAGGGAAGAACTGGGGGATAACAGTGGCCAACACACATGGAGCTCTGCAATTTCATGGAATAAGAAAGCAGCTCAATCCACTTCTCTGTGAGCTGTGCCGTGCTTAACAACCCTTCTTGCTGATGTTTTGCCTCTCCCTCACTTTGCTCCTCCGATGTATCTAGCACCCATCATCCTCCCTCCTCACAATTGCTGCACATCTGCTTGTAAAGTGCAAAGTGAATTCAGGTGGGCTTACACTCCACTCTCCCTAGCCCCACAAACTGCAATTCCCTGCAAAAATCAGTGCGACTGTACAGCAGCAATGAATACAATATTGCATATACCACACTATACGTCTATGTGGTAACACATTCCACTATAAATCTCTCTCTCCCTACAACAAATTTACAGCTGTATATCTCTCTCACTAAACTCAGTAAACACACTGACAAAGAGCTGCTGGGAGAGCAGCCTTCAGATGACCAGACATATGGACCTTAAACCACTTCAGCCCCGGAAGGATTTACCCCCTTCCTGACCAGAGCACTTTTTACAATTTGGCACTGCATTGCTTTAACTGCTAATTGCGCGGTCATGCAATGCTGTACCCAAACGAAATTTGCGTCCTTTTCTTCCCACAAATAGAGCTTTCTTTTGATGGTATTTGATCAGCTCTGCGTTTTTTATTTTTTGCGCTATAAATGGAAAAAGACCAAAAATTTGGAAAAAAAATGATGTTTTCTACTTTTTGTTATAAAAAAAATCCAATAAACTCAATTTTAGTGATACATTTAGGCCAAAATGTATTCGGCCACATGTCTTTGGTAAAAAAAATGTCAATAAGCGTATATTTATTGGTTTGCGCAAAAGTTATAGCGTCTACAAACTAGGGTACATTTTCTGGAATTTACACAGCTTTTAGTTTATGCCTGCCTATGTCATTTCTTGAGGTGCTAAAATGGCAGGGCAGTACAAAACCCCCCAAATGACCCCATTTTGGAAAGTAGACACCCCAAGGAAATTTGGGGCCTGTTTGAGCCTGTTGAATATTAATTTTTTTTGTCCCAAGTGATTGAATAATGACAAAAAAAAAGTTACAAAAAGTTGTCACTAAATGATATATTGCTCACACAGGCCATGAGCATATGTGGAATTGCACCACAAAATACATTCAGCTGCTTCTCCTGAGTATGGGGATACTACATGTGTGGGACTTTTTGGGAGCCTAGCCGCATACGGGGCCCCGAAAACCAATCACCGCCTTCAGGATTTCTAAGGGTGTAAATTTTTGATTTCACTCTTCACTGCTTATCACAGTTTCGGAGGCCATGGAATGCCCAGGTGGCACAAAACCCCCCCAAATGACCCCATTTTGGAAAGTAGACACAGGGTGAGTGGCATGGTGATTATTAGTATTTTGCAGCTCTCATTTGTTTTTGAAAATGAAGAAAGACAAGAAAAAACATTTTTTTTTTTTTCAATTTTCAAAACTTTGTGACAAAAAGTGAGGTCTGCAAAATACTCACTATACCTCTCAGCAAATAGCTTGGGGTGTCTACTTTCCAAAATGGGGTCATTTTGGGGGGGGGGGGGGGTTGTGCCACCTGGGCATTCCATGACCTCCAAAACTGTGATAGGCAGTGATAGGCAGTGAAGAGTGAAATCAAAAATTTACGCCCTTAGAAAGCCTGAAGGCAGTGCTTGGATTTGGGGTCCCGTACGCGGCTAGGCTCCCAAAAAGTCTCACACATGTGGTATCCCCGTACTCAGGAGAAGCAACAGAATGTATTTTGTGGTGCAATTCCACATATGCTCATGGCCTGTGTGAGCAATATATCATTTAGTGACAAGCAACAGAATGTATTTTGGGGTGTAATTTCACATATTCCCATGGCATGTTTGAGCATGGCATGTTTGAGCAATATATCATTTAGTGACAACTTTGTGCAAAAAAAAAAAAAAAAAGTGTCTCTTTCCCGCAATTTGTGTCACAATATAAAATATTCCATGGACTCGACATGCCTCTCAGCAAATAGCTTGGGGTATCTACTTTCCAAAATGGGGTCATTTGGGGGGGTTTTGAACTGTCCTGGCATTTTATGCACAACATTTAGAAGCTTATGTCTTACATCACCCACTCTTCTAACCACTTGAAGACAAAGCCCTTTCTGACACTTTTTGTTTACAAGAAAATTTTTTTGAACCCCCAAACATTATATATTTTTTTAAAGCAAATGCCCTACAGATTAAAATGGTGGGTGTTTTTTTTCACACAGTATTTGCGCAGCGATTTTTCAATTTTTTGAAAAAAATTTTTTCAATTTTTTAGGGAAAAAACACACTTTTTTAAATTTTAATGCACTAAAACACACTATATTGCCCAAATGTTGGATGAAATAAAAAAGATGATCTTAGGCCGAGTACATGGATATCAAACATGACATACTTTACAATTGCGCACAAACGTGCAGTGGCAACAAAATAAATACATTTTTAAAAGACTTTAAAAGCCTTTACAGGTTACCACTTTAGATTTACAGAGGAGGTCTACTGCTAAAATTACTGCCCTCGATCTGACCTTCGCGGTGATACCTCACATGCATGGTGCAATTGCTGTTTACATTTGACGCCAGACCGGCGCTTGCGTTCGCCTTAGCGCGAGAGCAGGGGGCGACAGGGGTGCTTTTTTTTTTTTCCTTTATTATTTTTTTGCTTTTTTATCTTATTTTTAAACTGTTCCTTTCATTTTTTTTAATCATTTTTATTGTTATCTCAGGGAATGTAAATATCCCCTATGATAGCAATAGGTAGTGACAGGTACTCTTTTTTGAAAAAATTGGGGTCTATTAAACCCTAAATCTCTCCTCTACCCTCAAAGCATCTGACGACACCAAAATTGGTGTGATAAAATGCTTTCCCAATTTCCCAATGCCGCTGTTTACATCCGGCGAAATCTAAGTCATGAAATGCTCGTAGCTTCCGGTTTCTTAGGCCATAGAGATGTTTGGAACCACTCTGGTCTCTGATCAGCTCTATGGTCAGCTGGCTGAATCACCAGCTGCATTCTCAGGTTCCCTGTTGAGACAGGAGAGCCAGAGAAAAACACGGAAGACGGTGGGGGGGGGGCATTCCCTCCCACTGCTTGTAAAAGCAGTCTAGAGGCTAATTAGCCGCTAGGATTGCTTTTACATGAAAGCCGACCGCTGGCTGAAAAGAATGATACCAAGATGATACCTAAACCTGCAGGCATCATTCTGGTATAACCACTCAAAGTTGTGAATGGCGTACCTGAAGACAAAAAAATGGTTAACAATAAAACACAGTAAACGGTAAAGTATAAAAAATTGCATACCTGAAAAGCAAACATGGTAAAACATAATAACAATAAAACATTGCAGAATAGAATACAGTAAAAATAGCAGAACAATAGAGAGAGAATAGAGAGAGAGAGAACAATAAAACGACAACTATTTTTTAAAATTTTATATATATATATATATATATATATATATATGTTTTTTTACACTTTTTTTTGTAACTAACTTTTATAACTGTAACCGGTTCCAGGTTCGGGTCTCTCAAAATGCGGTGGCATCTTGGGAGACCCTGTGAAAGTGTGCCTAGTCTGTGCAATGCTGTACCCTACGCTAATAATCAATTAGTGAATGGTAGCGTTCAAAACATTCGCCAATGCAAAGACCAGGATTATCAGGACAGGAGGGACAATAATAGCGGTGTCACGCCTATATCTGCGCTTGCTGCAGACACAACATCTTTTTTGTGGGGGTTCGCTGGGTAGGGGTACTCGGGAGGACATAAAGAAAATGCCTCTTATGCAGCCGACTGCATTTGGTTGGGGATGTGAATGGGGGAATTACGGGCGCTGCAGAAGTGGTGGTTCCCAATTAGGATTGGCGAATGCAGCAGGAAGGGCACTATGGGCACGACGGGCCTGTGTTTGTCTTCTTCTTGGTGGCAGCGGGACACTACTTGTGCTTGCCACCTCACCAGCTTGAACTGCACTTCAACGTCACCAAGTGTTAATGCAGTGCTGGTTTGACTACGACCGGGGTGTACTAGGCCGCTGGTGCTTGCCAGTTCACCAAAACGCTACAAAAAAACTTAGCGATCGCAGGGATCAGGCCTGACTCTGCGAACGCTGCAGTTATGCGTTTAGTGTTTTGTAAGTGTCAGTGATCGATCGATACTGCACTTGGGTGGGCTGGGCTGGAGGGGCAAAATGCAGGTGCTAGCAGGTATCCGGGCTGATTCCGCTAACACTGCGTTTTTGGGAACCCTAAACTGCTGGGGACGCTAGTATAGATCTGATCAGATCAAATATTGATCCGATCAGATACTATACCACTAAGGGAAGTGTATGGTGCGTGCATGGGTGTTAGCGGTACTGGCGCTAACCTGACGCTGCCTGGGGCTGGTGCTTGCCAGTTCACCATAACGCTACCAAAAAAACTTGTTAGCGATCGAAGGGATCAGGCCTGACTCTGCGAACGCTGCAGTTATGCGTTTAGTGTTTTGTAAGTGACAGTGATCGATCGATACTGCACTTGGGTGGGCTGGGCGGAGGGGCAAAACGCAGGTGCTAGCAGGTATCTGGGCTGATCCCGCTAACACTGCGTTTTTGGGAACCCTAAACTGCTGGGGACGCTAGTATAGATCTGATCGGATCAGATATTGATCCGTTCAGATACTATACCACTAAGGGAGGCGTATGCTGCGTGCGTGGGTGTTAGCGGTACTGGCGCGAACCTGACACTGCCTGGGGCAACGCATATCACTGCCGGGCGATCAGGGGGCTAAACTTTTATTCGGTAATAAACGGCGGGTGTCCTGACACTATCAAAAATAAACGAACTAACCAGCGTCACCCGTAACAGTTATACAGTGATCAGTGGTGAAAGGGTCAACTAGGGGGCAATCAAGGGGTTAAAACATTTATTAGGTAGTATATGGGGGTCCCTGACGCTATAAAACACTGACGGTGAACCTAAATATTTACCTCCCTAACTAGCGTCACCAGCGACACTAATACAGCGATCAGAAAAATGATCGCTTAGTGACACTGGCGACAGGGGGTGATCAAGGGGTTAAAAATTTATTAGGGGGGTTAGGGGGGTACCCTAGACCTAAAGGGGGCTAACCCTAACTGCCCTAATGCACTAACTGTCACAAACTGACACCATGCAGTAATCAGAAAAAAAAAAACTGCTTGGTGTCAGTGTGACAGGGGGGGGGGGGGGTGATTGAGGGGTGATGGGGGGGATCGGGGGTGGTTTGTGTGCCTGGTATGTTCTACTGTGTGTGTGTGTGTGTTTCCACTCACATTACAGTCTTCTCTCCTCGGCGCCGGAACGGAAACTGCCGAGCCGAGGAGAGATGACATCATTTCCTTTGCTGCTGTTTACCATACAGCAGCATAGGAATGATTTCATTGGCCGGCGGCGGCGATCGCGAGGGGGGGCCACAAATGGGTGGCCTCCCCCTCACCTCCGATCGCCGCTGGACAAAAGCCGACCGCCGATCGGACCACCCGCACGCGGGAGGTAGATCACGTACGGGTACGTGATTCTGCCTGCCCGTGCCATTCTGCCGACGTATATCGTCGTGAGGCAGTCGGCAAGTGGTTAAACCAAGAGTGGCAATCTGTATTGGCAGACTGTTAAGCATAACCAGGCAGCACAAGTACATTTTAGAGTAAATAGTCAGAACATCCTGCAATGTCCACAGGCAGCAGCTTGTACCCAGCTCTCCAGAACAGTAGTTTGCAGTGAAGTCTCTTCTCAAGATGCTTCACACAGGCAACCATCTTCCTGCCCTACTCTTTCTGGATGTAACCTCTAGGAAGACAGCATAAATTCTATAGGACTCAGACACCTCTTTCAACATCAATTTCCACAGGTAGACTGCTTTGGAGGCACAGACTTTCAGCACTGCCTCCTTCTCAATTTCTTCCAGAGCCTCTTCTTTCTGCTGGAACTCCATACCCTTTACTCTGTCTTCCTTTAGGCAATCCCTGAAAATCCATCCCTTTAGTCTATCCTGCTTTCACCTGAAAACTGTACTTTACTTTTTCATCCCTCACATTTATCACCTATACCATTTGCCTTTCCCTCTTAGATGGTACATATTAAAAATAATAATAATATTGATCAAATTGTAATAATTGTAACCCAACAAATAGAGAACCATAATATATCAGAGCTCAGGCTGACTACAGCCTAGCTGCATCACTGTTTAGAATAGGGACACTTCTGCTACATAATATTATTTGAATGTTTTTTCTTTTTAAAAGATTTCCTGATGTGACATTTGTACTTCCGGTTAATGTTTATGGTTTTATCCAATAAAGTAAACCTAATATGGTTCTCCTTTTTATTATATGTGAAACGCTTTTAATTGGTTAACACATACTATATTTGAATAGGTGTATATGGCCTTATCACTAAGATAAACCAATTTTTTTAATAATAATTATAGTGGATACTGTTATTTTGTGCATGTATATTTCATTTGATGATAAAGTAAAAAAAAGAAGTGGAACAATAACTCACGGTGGAGCTGCTGATTTAAAGCGGGCTGTTTCCGTTACCCTTATACCTTTAGTTTCACCAATACCAGACTTATGCCCTGTACACATTGATCGGACATTCTGACAACAAAATCCTAGGATTTTTTCCGACGGACGTTGGCTCAAACTTGTCTTGCATACACACGGTCAAACAAAGTTGTCGGAAAATCCGATCATTCTGAACGCGGTGACGTAAAACACGTACGTCGGGACTATAAACAGGGCAGTAGCCAATAGCTTTCATCTCTTTATTTATTCTGAGCATGCGTGGCACTTTGTGCGTCGGATTTGTGTACACACGATCGAAAATTCCGACAACGGATTTTGTTGTCGGAAAATTTTATAGCCTGCTCTCAAACTCTGTGTGTCGGAAAATCCGACGAAAAATGTGTGAAGAGCCTACACACGGTCGGAATTTCCGACAACAAGGTCCTATCACACATTTTCCGTCGGTAAATCCGACCGTGTGTACGGGGCATTAGAGTCCACGTTGAACTTATCATCTAACAATATAGGCACCAGTCACTTTAGTACTTTTCCAGTGCTTTAATGGAAGATAACTGGAAGAAGTAGCAGGAAAGAGGTAGAAGAAGAGTTGCAGGGAAGTTCAAATACCTTTTCTTGGTGTAGCACTAAGGAATTGAAATCTCAGGGATGAATGTATCTTCGGTTCAGGATTAAATCTTTGCTCGCCTGGATAGGCCTCTCTCACTAACCTAGCAGCCGGTGCGCAGCACGAACAAAAAGTCTCTGCCACAGACTTGAGTGAAACAAAACTGTACGATCATCTGCCACAGGATGTAATAGTTTTCAGTGAACAGCAAGACAGTACCAGAACCTTTAAGCCGACCCGGCAGTACTATGTGGTAGGTTAACTTAAGATCCGTCCTCCAATTGAGCCACCAGACCCCTCTCCAGACCAGCGCTCCCCATAATCCTTCCATGACGGGTCCTCCCCTGGATTCTTCTCAATTGTCCAGCTTCTTCCTGCAGGACAGACAGCACAGGACCATCTCCACAGCAGTTGTAGTAGGCCCCAGACAGACTTCTGGGCCCACCCACATGTTGCAGCATTGCAGTACGGAGGACCACGAAGTAGGACTCCTAACACATACCTGTCGGCCAGGAGGGCGAGCAGGTGGAACGAAAAGACCCTGAAAATATGGCGTCTGCCCCTTAAATACCCCCTCCCAGAATGCACCGCAGGGGACAAACTCTGCCGAGTTACGTCTGAGAAAGAAGAGCACTCAATACACCTCAGTCTGCTGCTTTCCAGCTCCAGTCTGTAGTGACACCAACATCTACAGGCGACAGAGTGGAACTGCACGCAACACAACCAAGGTTGGAACAGAAGCTAATTTAGCTATCGATTAAATCTTAACTATGTACAGAAAAGATGACCCACTAAATTTACATATAAGCGGTAGATTGAAAATCTACCAGCGCTACAGAAGCAATCATTAAAGCCAAGTTCCACCCACATTTTTCACTCCACACCATGCAGCATTATCTGTTCACTTACCTGATTTAAGCCTATATCTGATTTCACTTACAGATGTCATTTCCGGTTTTGCATTGGCTCCTGGGAGATCTTGGTCAGCTTGGCATGGCACTGCTCCCGTAACAGTTAACATTGGCGTCAATGGAAATTCTTGTTCAGCTTGGCATGGCACGGATTCAGTAACATTTAACATTGACGTCTATGGGAAATCTTGGTCAGCTTGGCATGGCAAGCTGACCAAGATTGCACCACACTGCACATGCGTGAGATCGTCAGATGCTTACTGGATAGCCAGCATGCACAGAATTCAGCAAGAAGGACACTGTGGCTTCAGATGCCCACACTGGAGATGGCCGTGCTATGCAGGAACTTCACAAAGTAAGAAAACGATGCTGCACAAATAGAAAACTGGGCATAGTTTACAGCATACCTTTGTTACATTGCACGAGGCATGAGTATTCTAGGGGTATTTTTTATCTTAAAAGTCATATTTCAGCCGAAACTCTGTTTTAAGAACAGGAGCTAGGCACAGAAAAAAATATAAAGCTGAACAAAGCTGTTACTTTCCACAGTTAATAAAAATGAATTCAGATGTTATATGTCTGCAATTTCTAAAGTTCTTTTGTGCTGGGTATACTGTACATGTTCTCCAATTGTTGTGAAAGACAAACAGATCTTAGTACATGCACAAAGACAGACAGTTGTGGGTTTTAGGCACAATAATATCAAGGGCTGCTTACCATTGCAGACAATTAGGGTGTACAGTACATAAAGTTTTAAACAACATTTTATCCATGGTTAATTTATCAAAAAGTATGAGTTTTTGTACAGTCTCAGAATGTTTACATTTCTTTGGCAGATATTATTTTTTTAAACACAACTTCATCTTATCAAACCTTAAAAGTGCATTCCCTATTATTTAATTTGTATAAATGACTTAAGACTTTATAGTAATAAGTTATCCTTGCATTCAAAGAACGGCTGTGATTTGCGATGCTGTGTGGTTTTCCAGAGATAACTTTGTGGTCTTATAGACATGACCAGTGTGTCATGAAAAGGGGCCATTTAACAAATAATGTTCTTGTGTTTTGAACCATAACTTTCACATTGTCAGTAATCCGGTTCAGGTGCATCTACACCAAAAATCAGATGTCTTCATACTTCACTGATGTGCCTACATCTTCAGCCTTCACTCTTGTGCCTGCATTGGAAGATTGCTTATTTTGGACCAATATGAGCAGCAGGGAGAATTTGTAAAATTTATAGGGCTTTTAAAACAATATGTTTTGGATGTTTATGTGGATATGTTTGGGGATATACAGCATGAAATTCAGCCATTTATAGATGCAGTAAACAGTGGCGGCTCATGCTCAAAATTTTTGAGGGGGCCGCCCCTGGCAGTAAAAATAAAGATCATTAGATATGATGAAAAAAATGTTTGGTTTCAAATAATAATAATTGAGGTGAATTCAAATAAGTAGATATTGGGATAATTTGAGGTGGACTCCGATAAATTATTTCTAGCCATTTAAAAATATGGAAACACATAGGGGTTTATTTACTAAAACATAGGAGTGCAAAATCTGGTGCAGCTCTGCATAGAAACCAATCCACTTCTGGGATTTATTGTGAAAGCTTAATTGAACAAGCTGAATTTAGAAGCTGATTGGCTACTATACACAGCTGCACCAGATTTCGAGTGCTTTAGCTTTAGTAACCCCCCCCCCCCATAATATCTAGGTTTATTTACAATGTCTTTTTTATGTCAAGGAGAGTTAACCGTCTTTGGTACCCCAGGTTGTCCTTTCTCTGCAGCCACCCCTACTTTCTGAACATTTGTCCATTTTCCTCCACATTTAAGTGAATGCAAAAATAGAGGAAGAGCTATTCCCAAGATAGATATCATAGATGCAATGTCAGATAGTAGCATATTTTCTTATGTGTTAAAAGCTGTCTAATGATCTGCAGGCCCATTAACGCTGTGTTCCTCTGAATGCAAGCTCCTAGCGATCGTTAATTGCTGTAAGTGCATCCAGGGCCGCTGATAGGGGGGTACCACTGGTCCTCCTGTATGGGGCCCAGGCATACAGGGGGGCCCAGACAGCAGGGGGAATCAGTGCAGCAGGGCGGGGGGACAATTAAAGAATGATACCCTGTGCAGCTTTTTACAGCAACTGAAAGCTGGTTTCTCTCCCTCCTGCTGGCTTTTAACTGCTGCAGGGAGAGATACAGACACAGCACATCATTCTGTAACTGCTCCCCTCTGCACCAATCCCCCCCCCCGTTCTGCCAACATCTTATTCCTCCTGTGTACCCCCCTGTGTGCCCTGGCCCCCCCCTCCTGCAGCTCTGCCGGCTTACCTGTCCCACTAGCTGCTAGGGGTAAACAGAGCGAGGTGTCAGGGTGGAGAGTGAGAGCCCCTAACTTTTCTTAATGGACAAAGTGAGTGATTGCTCCTGTGTCCATTGATGAATGAGCATAGTAAACTGTGTTTACTATGCTTCAGTTTATGAATTAACAGGAGCCTCTGTGCCCTGTTCATTCATCTTCAGAGGCTGCAGAGAAAGAAATTGAAGAATCTGTGTCCTCAATTCCTTTCTCTGTCTCAAAGGTGAGAGGTCAGGGATCTGTTTAAATTCCAGATATCTCACCAAAGCCCCCCCAACAGCGTTGTAAAAAAAATTGTAAAAAATAATTTTAAAAATTAAAAAAAAATGTAAAAAAAATTATTTAAAAAAATTGTAAAAATTAATTAAAAAATTTGGGGCTCAGTCACATGGGTTCTCTGACCCAAAGACCCCTTTCACACTGCGGCGTTTTTCAGGCATTTTTCAGGCGTTTTAACATTAAAAAAAGCGCCTGTAAAGCGCCTGAGAAAGCGCTTTCACATCTGCAATCCCAATGTGAAAGCCCGAGCCCTTTCACACTGCCAGTTCCCAAAAAATGCTGGTAAAGTGCCGCTTAGGACCCCTTTCACACTGGGGCATTTTTCAGGCGTTTTTCGGGCTCTGGCAGTGTGAAAGAGCTCGGGCCATCGGCGCACCCAGTCCGGTGGCAAAAACATGAAAGCGCTGCAAAGAAGCTGCTTGCAGGACTTTTTTTGACGCCCTGCCAGTGCAGCGCCCCAGTGTGAAAGCACTCGGGCTTTTACATTGGGATTGCAGATGAGGCTTCTTTCAGGCGATTTACAGGCGCTTTTTTTAACGCTAAAGCGCCTGAAAAACGCCCCAGTGTGAAAGGGGTCTCAGTGTGAAAGCACTCAGGCTTTCACATTGGTATTGCAGATGAGGCTTCTTTCAGGTGCTTTACAGGCGCCTGAAAAACGCTTGAAAAACGCCCCAGTGTGAAAGGGGTCAAACTGCGCGAATGAGCAGTTTGTGTGGCTGGAGCTGTCTGTTGCTCTACCAGCAGCTATATGAACACAGCTACAGGTCCTAATGTGATCAGTGTGCAGGTGTGGGTGAGTGGCCCTGGATGCATGCTGTCTGTGTTTGGGGCCATACACCTGCAGCCACACACCTGTCAAATTAGGACCTGAGGCTGTGTTCGTACAGCTGCTGCGCCCCCATAGCTAACTAGCGTAACATAGGCTCCCTGCACTCAGCTCCAGCTACATAAAAAAAAAGAAAAAAACACTGATTCACACTGCACAGACCACATCACCCATGTAAATAAGCCCCAAAACCTCACTTGGACATAAAACTCAATACAATTTTTTCTTTTAGATTTAGCAGGAATTTAGTAAGTTATGTTGTGTTTGCTAATAATGATTTTCTTGTATTTTTAGGGAAAATATTGTTTTGATATTTTTGGAGACAGTCCTGTCGAGTAGGCTGTACGGGGCCCCATGATTTCTAATAGCAGCCCTGAGTGCATCAAAGGCCAATTTTTAACAGAAAAGGGGAGCTGCTCACTGTTATACAAGTCAAAATATGTATTTCTTGAATAATCTGAAGCATAGCTAAACCATTAATAAGACTTTAGATCCCTACCATGTTTCACTCCACATGGAACTTATTAGTAGAGTCAAACGCATTAGAGTTCTGAAGCCTTATGTTGGTTTAGTTAGGTATCAGGTTATTCAATAAATACATATTTTTGACTTTATTATGGTAAATGGCTCCCCTTTTTGTAGAAAATAGAGAAAATATACTTAGGCCTCATCCAAACGATACATACAAAGCTAATAGAGATAACTGGAGAACCCCCAGTATCCTACAATGACAGACTATATTAGCCACAAAGAGGAGACATATTAAGTAAAAATATTGTGTTTTTTCTAGAAAACAATTAAAATGTTAGAAAAGAAGATTTTTTTAGAAACATATCTTTATTGAGCAATAATGTATATGTATAAGTGGAGGGAACTCACTGGGGAGACTGGTTTGCAAATAACCGTAGAGAGAATAATACTCACAATCATGCAGGCTTCTGGGAGTAGATATATAGGAAAAACTTCAGACAATATTTGGTCAGATCTAAATCACATTAGGTCATCAAGTAGTCAATCTACTAATGGCTCTATGATGCAACACTGTTCCTCTGTAATCCACAAAACATATAAGAATAGACTAATCTCCATCTTGCAAAAATGCAATCTTACCAGGTAATGTGTCCTTTAAATTGCTTACCATGCCGCATCCAGATAGACGTCTGCCTGCCACACGAGGAGCTGCTCACTGAGCACTTGGGGGTAGCAGGTAATATGCTCCCACCACGCTCCGTGTCATTACTGTATGGACCATGCCCATCTAATCTGTATATGTTTATTTTATTACATGTACAGTATATTTTATGTACTCATTCCCCCTGTTGGGGTATCACTAAAATCTTCTCTTCTAACATTTTAATTGTTTTCTAAATAAAATATGTTTTTACCCAATATGTCTCCTCTTTGTGGCCGATATAGTCAGTCATTGTAGGATACTGGGGGTTCTCCGGTTATCTCTATTAGCTTTGCTTGGCTCCCCTTTTTTGTTAAAGGCTGGAGTGTGATGTATCTTTTCTTATGCTTTGTGATAACATCTTTTCTCAAATAAATTCAGAGATAAAGCAAGCCCAGTACTATGGCAGTCAGTTTGCTACATTCAGGTGCTGCTTGTTCATGGGCTTGAGAGTCACTGCATATCATACATTTAAAATGGTTGTAAAGTGAGAAAGTTTTAGATCTTAATGCATTCTATGCATTAAGATAAAAAGTCTTCTGTGTCCAGCAGCCCCCCTCAGCCTCTCTAATACTTACCTGAGCCCCATCTCTGTCCAGCGATGTCCACGAGTGTCTCGGCCATCTGGGACAATCTTCCTCCTGATTGGTCGAGACACAGCAATGGCACCATTGGCTTCCGCTGCTGTCAATCAGTCAGTTAGCCAGTCAGGAGAGACAGGAGGCGGGGCCGGACCACAGCTTCGTTTCAGCTAAAGTAACCTGGAAAGTGAAAAAAAAGTACAGTGGGGCAAAAAAGTATTTAGTCAGCCACCAACTGTGCAAGTTCTCCTACTTAAAAAGATGAGAGAGGCCTGTAATTGTCATCATAGGTATACCTCAACTATGAGAGGCAAAATGTGGAAACAAATCAAGACAATCACATTGTCTGATTTTTGAAAGAATTTATTTGCAAATTATGGTGGAAACTAAGTATTTGGTCACCTTACAAACAAGCAAGATTTCTGTCTCTCACAGACCTGTATCTTCTTCTTTAAGAGGCTCCTCTATCCTCCACTCATTACCTGTATTAATGGCACCTATTTGAACTTTTTATCAGTATAAAAGACACCTGTCCACAACCTCAAACAGTCACACTCCAAACTCCACTATGGTGAAGACCAAAGAGCTGTCGAAGGACACCAGAAACAAAATTGAAGATCTGCACCAGGCTGGGAAGACTGAATCTGCAATAGGCAAGCAGCTTGGTGTGAAGAGATCAACTGTGGGAGCAATAATTAGAAAATTGAAGACATACAAGACCACTGATAATCTCCCTCGATCTGGGAGTCCACGCAAGATCTCACCCCGTGGGGTCAAAATGATCAAAAAGAACGGTGAGCAAAAATCCCAGAACCACATGGGGGGACCTAGTGAATGACCTGCAGAGAGCTGGGACCAACGTAACAAAGGCTACCATCAGTAACACACTACACCGCCAGGGACTCAGATACTGAAGTGCCAGACATGTCCCCCTGCTTAAGCCAGTACATGTCCGGGCCCGTCTGAGGTTTGCTAGAGAGCATTTGGATGACCCAGAAGAGGATTGGAAGAATGTCATATGGTCAGATGAATCCAAAGTAGAACTGTTTGGTAGAAATACAACTCGTCGTGTTTGGAGGAGAGAGAATGCTGAGTTGCAACCAAAGAACACCATACCTACTGTGAAGCATGGGTGTGGCAACATCATGCTTTTGGGCTGTTTCTCTGCAAAGGGAACAGGACAACTGATCCGTGTACATGAAAGAATGAATGGAGCCATGTATCGTGAGATTTTGTGTGCACACCTCCTCCCATCAGCAAGGGCATTGAAGATGAAACGTGGCTGGGTCTTTCAGCATGACAATGATCCCAAACACACCACCCGGGCAACGAAAGAGTGGTTTCGTAAGAAGCATTTCAAGGTCCTGGAGTGGCCTAGCCAGTCTGCAGATCTCAAGCCCATAGAAAACCTTTGGAGGGAGTTGAAAGTCCGTGTTGCCCAGTGACAGCCCCAAAACATCACCACTCTAGAGGAGATCTGCATTGAGGAATGGGCCAACATACCAGCAACAGTGTGTGACAACCTTGTGAAGACTTACAGAAAACGTTTGACCTCTGTCATTGCCAACAAAGGATACATAACAAAGTATTGAGATTAACTTTTTTTATTGACCAAATACTTATTTTCCACCATAATTTGCAAATAAATTATTTAAAAAATCAGACAATGTGATTGTCTGGATTTGTTTCCACATTTTGTCTCTCATAATTGAGGTATACCTATGATGACATTTACAGGCCTCTCTCATCTTTTTAAGTGGGAGAACTTGCACAATTGGTGGATGACTAGATACTTTTTTGCCCCACTGTATATATATATATATATATATATATATATATATATATATATACACACACAGTATCTCACCACAGTGAATAACACCCCTCACATTTTTGTAAATATTTTATTATATCTATTCATGTGACAACTGACAGCTGACATTATGTACAGGCTTCTTTTATATAGCAGCTGTTGTCAATGCCCATGACCTGTAATGACCTGTAATAAACTGTGAAAATTAGAGCTTATTCCTGAAATGTTAGGTTCCTCTACAAAGGGTGGCTCCAATAGTTTTATGCTTTGGCTGCCCTATTATAAATGTGGCCCTACCAATACTTTTAAGCGTTTCTTTGGTGTTCTTCAGTTTTTTCGAACAGTCTGATAGGACTGTCCATGTTTGACTGGTAAAGATGTTAGTAGTCCTCTGAAAAATGTGCAGCATATACTGTATGTGTGTATATATATATATATATATATATATATATATATATATATATATATATATATATATATGTTTATTTATTTATTTAAACAAAATGCTTAATTATCCCCTTTTTAACTATTATTTAATAATCCCTAATACACCACTTTATTCCCTTCTCCAAACTATTATGTTTGTGCCCTTTTTTATTTTAGCCTTTTTTCATTTTTGCTTGCTTTGTTTGCTCATTTTTGCTTTCATTTCAAAACATTATATAAATATTTTATTTATTAGTGAATAACTTTGCCATATTGTGCACCAGAAATGTAATTTTAGGGGCATCATTATAAAGAAGTGAATATGTTCTTCACCAAGTATTTAATGTAGGTAAATATACCCCTGTAATGCAACTTACATGCATGAGGAAGATACACCTGAAGTGAATGTTTAGTGAATGTCACATTCACGGTTTTATAAAAATACCCTATAATATAAATAGGACAAAAAAAACATTTACTCTTTTTATTCATAGGAACATTAGTCATATTAAAACTGACACTGATCAAAACAGAAAAAAAATTACAGTATTTTTCAGCCTGTTGAAGGTGAAAATTACACAGGTCCATAAGGGGTACACAGGTACAGCAGCTGATATACAGGTAGTTAAAGCTACCTGCAGCTTCAGCCCCAGATACAGCCGAAACAGTTTTTACATTACAATGGCATGTTTTTTTCAAGAACATGCAAAAAAATGTAAGCAGCACAGCAGGGATTAGGATATTGCCTTTTACCTGTAGAGCTTAAGGCACCAGATTTTTGGTGCCTATAGGCAGGGATGAGGTTCAGGTTTACTATGGGTTTGATGAAATCCCTGTTTGTTGTTTGTAGACCCACTGAATTAATGAAGGATTTAGTCACCAAAGTAATCTAGAAATAATAATGCACTTTCTGGTACTTACACTTAGGTCAACTTTCTTGGGGTTAAGAAGGGTTTTTACATCTTAACGCTGCTGATGTTTTGCTTCCTCTTGTTAAATACCTACCATTAGCAGAATTTGTATATATAACAATTCCTGCCATAGTTTTATTTCTCATAGCCCATTTTTTGACAATTATGGACCCTCGACGCTGATTGTGTGCCTTGTGATCTGGACTACTTGATTTCTCTTTCACTAAGAACTGTGCCTTGCTTAAAGTTTCCTTCCACTGGTCTCCACTCTCTTCAGGAACAGCCTGTTTACAGCCTGTTCCTGTAACCATGCACTACTATGCTAATAAGCTTCATGCATATTTTTATCACAGGGCATACCATATTTCCTAATTGTTGCTGGTTGCAATAATGTTTTTCACAGCCTCTCTACAGCCTGATCATGTCCACATGCGCTTCATATGCACTCCTGGCTGCGATTTTTCTAAATAAAGGACTTTTCTAAATAATGAGAGAAGTGGAGTATGCCTGGGCAATGTGCATCAGCACTAAAACTTTGAATGCTTTCACACTGCTCTACTGCAGTTTAGCTACAGCGCAGTGCACCCATAGTTTTCTTGTGGGTTACCTATGGTTTCCCATTGACTTTTATTATGTACCATGTTTTTTGGTGCATTTTCTGAAAGTAACCTTAATGCCTGAACAGTTTTACAGTATATTAGTAAAACTGTACACAACTTTGTAACTTAGTTAAGCGTATATAAAATACATGTATTGTTTTTTTCAGTTATGTCTGCAGTTGGTGTTTAGTAGGCCTCTGTGAGCCAGGCCTGATTCATTTTTTTTAAATTAAATATTTTTTATTGTTTTCGCCATTCACAATAAAAAATGATACATATATGCATTTAAATACAACTGTCCAACAACCTTTAACCATTGTCATTTATACCTACAATGCCGACATTTCTTATAACCTTTATGCTCTGCCCTCCCACCTCCCTTCCCATTAGAGTGTTCATCTACTGTATATATGTTATTACTTGGTTGTGACAATTATTAGGCACTGTTTTTTATTTCCTTTGTGTTCCCCACTTTTAACTAAACGTTTTTGTGGGACTCTAATGCAACTTTCATAGGGGACATGCCATCCCTTGAAGCCAGGGCTTCCATAGCTTAACAAACTTACTATAGTTACCCTTTCTAATAAAAGTAGTTTTTTCCTTCTACACTAATGCATTTATAGTCCTAACCCATTCTTCTGGAGTAGGGGGCGTTGTTGATTGCCAGGATTGTGCTATTAGTTTCCTCGCTTGATACAGGCACCTCGCGGTCGCAATAATTATACTAGCATTCCCTAAGTTTTCATTGATGAGGCCCAAAATGCATACTTTAGCATCCAGCTCTAATTTAATCCTAAATATAGTTTTAATAATTTTTAAAATCCCTGACCAATATCTGACCAATTTTGGGCATCTCCACATCATATGTATGAGGTCCCCCGTCCCCCGACATCTAGGACACTTGTCATCAAGTCTACGGCCAAACATAAACAGTTTCTTAGGAGTGTAATAAGCTCTATGTAGCAATAACAGATGTGAAGCTTGTTGTGAAGGAGAAACCGACACCAATGGACCGAATTCTAAAATGCTCTTCCATTGATCCTCAGTTATTTCCCCCACATCAGCCTCCCATCTTTCTTTGAACCAAGAGGGCACTTCCTATGTATTAATTCTATCTGTTATTTGTGCATATGTCTCCGATATAAGACCTTTAGTGGTATCTGCCTAAATAATTTTATTGAGAAGCGAGATCTTATTCCATTCCAATGGACAATCCCTAAACTGGTTGTTCAAGGCATGCCTGATCTGTAAATAACTATAGAATGTTTTATTTGGGATCCCATACTCTTTTCTTAGCTCAACAAAAGATTTTAAAATGTTACCGTCATACAGTTGAATCAGCCGATTTATTCCATGACTTTCCCATATCTTATTTTTTTCTATAGTTAATAGTTCCTGCAGATGCTTATTATGCCAAATGGGCGAATATTCAGTAACCCCTCTATACCCCATGGTTCTCTTAACTCTCTGCGAAACTTTGGTAACCATTTTAAGAGTTGGCGAGCCTGCCTCCAACGCTTCCACCAATTCATTTTTTTAAGACAGCATCTCAGTCACATATCCCCCCACTTGTGCTGAAGACTCACTCTGCAATGACACATTTAACAGGGCAGGCTATCACCTCGATCACATATTGTGCCACCGGCAGCCAGTAGTAGTAGCAGTATTTAATGCCCAGTAGTCCATGGATATGATTGCTTGTAAGTATTTTATTCAAATTTATGTTTTCACTGCTCATCTTTCAATGACCAGAGCAAGGGTGGCCTTAAGTGGAAATAATAGAAAAAAATATAAAATCTGAAAAAACATTTAAAAAATAATTATTGTGGGTGGGAAAATGTTTAGAGACCAGTGTTAGTGACAGTGACAGATGTCACAGTTGGTCTATAAACCCTTGATTAGGACCTTTGTGCAGGGAGTAGCACATGTAGCCCCCCATGTCCGTTCCCCTGTGACTACATGGGACCTGAACCTGGTCCTCTTTGCACTTCAGAAACTGCATTTTTAAACCCATTATAGACATTCTTTCCTCTACTCTCACCGCATCTAGGTGGTATTTCTTGTAACCATCACCTCTGTGAGACATATGTCTGACCTGGTGATCTTCTCTTGCAATGAACCTTTTTAACATTTTTTTGAATAGGGACAAGGTGATGCTGAGGCCTAGGACTAGAGCCAAAGGTACCCAATTTACATTCCTCTTCCTGAATGAGTTTGCTTGACCAGGGCAAGGACAGCCTTACGAGGGAAAAATTAAAACAAATTTAAAAAACAAAAAATAAAACGATAAAAAATGTAAATGTGTAAATATTCTTCTCTTTACTTTCACCTTCAGCCTGGGTTCACACTTGTGCCATGTAGACACCGCATTTGATTTGCACAGGAATTTTGTATGGCTGAAATCGCATCACATCCACACTAAAATGGTACAGGACCCTTATTTCCCTGGACCTGAATCGCATTGCATGGGTGTGAACACCCATGCGATGTGATTCTGGCAATAACACTGTGTTTTGCGATCTGTTTCAGGGTGTCATTAAGATAACATTGACACCCATGCCGTGTGATTGCAATGCGGTGCAGGAAACACACAGGATTCGCTACATTTCACGCATTGCATAAGTGGGAACCGGGGCTCAAGGTAGTATTCCTTGTACACATCATTTCTAGAAGGCAAAAGTCTGAACTGAAAAAAGTGTATAAAAATGATCAATGTGCAATTATAAAACAATATAGGTATTAAATCCAGTGCATGAAAGTGTATATAAATAGTCTCTAGCAGTGATAAATCATAGACTTCCAGTCTCAATCGCGATCGGAAATGACGTCACCCAGCTCCTCCCAATGCATTGTGTCACTATCACGTGACTTTATCAAGGGTTCTGACTTGACCAAGAACCCTTGATAAAGTCATGTGATAGTGACGCAACACTTCAGGAGGAGCCAGGTGATGTAATTTCTGGTCGTGACCAGAAGTCTATGATTTATCGCTGCTGAAAATTTTAGTCTTGTTATTTAAGTTACTACTTTTAAACAAAATCATTTTTACTGAATACTACACTATGGAGATTGCTTCTATTTCTATATATAACCCTTGAATAGGAGGAGAGCTAGGGAGAGGTCTACAAGGACGTGAACCATATAGGAGAGCAGCCTTTCACTTTCTGCAGCTACAGCCGTTTCTCTGTTTCACTGTGTAAATCCTAATCAGAGAGGAGAGGAGTAGAGAGTGTCACTGAGGATCACACAGATGCAGGGGTAGACCTATTGGAGTCCTCATTGGAAATGAGAGTCTGGGGTACACCATGTGCGGATTGTGAAAGGGGGCAAAAAGTGTGATCACATCACCCTGAATTTTCTTTGCTCTTGGACACTATATGCATCTTTTTGCACACTCTCTGCACATTTGAAGAGACCATTTATATACACTTTCATCCACTGGATTTAATACCTATAATATTGAAATATTGTTTTATAATTGCACATTGATACATTTTATACACTTTTGGAAACAACCTTATATTGAGAAAACTGTTATGCACTGGATTTATTTGAATATTGATAGGAATGCTTATTTTAATTGTATTGCACATGTATTGATTATTGCACTAGTTACGATATACTGTGTTATTGCACAGATTGCATTTTGATTATTTGAGTCAGTGCCATATTCATCTATATTTGTAACATATTTACATAGTTTCTCATATTGCACTGTAGTCAGCAATCATGGGGTTCAGGGGCTGCCTGTGAATGCTGCTTGCAGTCAGGCCTGGCCGCTGTGGCTGTTAGTGACTCCTTTCAGGGATCAGGAGATCAGATGCACATTGGTCATGAGGGCAGATCCTGCCATCATCAGAAAATGTGACTAAGAGGTTGTTATGCAGCACTTCCTCAAAATGGAACATTTTGTGCTGCTTCAGGGATGGTGTCAGGAGATCGACCATACCTTTATATTGGGATCTAATATGGTTGACAACCAATCCCTTGATGACATAAATCTTGGGGTCCTTGCTCAGGAATTTTATCCAAAACTGTTAGTAAAAGGCATACCAGAAGACAAATATGCTGATTTAAGGAGGAAGCTAAAACCCTTAGAAAAAGATTCTTACAAAAAGGGTATCAATGAAAACAGCTGAATAGTGCTTATAGAAAAGTCAGAGATGGTAAATGTAAGAAATAAATACTGCATATAAAGTGAAATCTAGGAATAATAATGAGCCAGTTCAATTAAGTGTACAATACACAAATGTAGCTGAGACAGTATGAAACTAGTATACAAAATATTTTATTTTATGGATTAATGACAATACCATAAAAATTATGTTGCAAGGAATCCTAATTAAACATACCAAAGTGCTAGGTCCATTCAAGATATACCAGTGCATTGTAGTTTTAATGATTATAAGCAAGAACACAGTAGGATTAAAGGAGTCTCAAAGTGTGTAAAGTGTGTTTTTTTTTTTTTGCAGCTATTTGATGGAAGATTAAGCATTATCAACAGGAAGAATCCCCAAATGTCACAGGTCAATTGACTGTGACACCTAAAATGTTGTGCATATCCTAACATGCACCCATAGATCTTCTTATATAGGGTAGACCATTTGTGCCCTAAAGAAACATTTGACATATGATCACATTTATGATAAACGCACATTCAACCTTTGGTCATTGGTGTCAAGACACTTACTGTAATTTTTCAACATGACTCTGCTTTGGCAAAATGTTGGGTCAATCCCAAGAATGTGTTCTGCACATACATGTCCTCCGGGCTTGAATGACACTTTTAGCTTTATTTTTATTTTACTTTTTTAGGCAAATAATAATAGGTTATATTTTTTTTTTTTACGAAAATAGAAAAAAAGGCAGCACTAAATAAATATTAAATAAATAGCTAAATGCTTGCTAAGAAATAAATACAAGTGCACAATTGCTCTTGATAAAGTGAAATAAAGTGCAAAATTACTCTCATATTCTGCTGCAGCTACCTTTAGGAACTTTACAAATCGCTTGTATGTGTAAAGAGCACCCCCGCTCCACTCAGATTGTCCCCAGAGCTGGTGTGTATTCCATTGTCAGGAAAGCTGAAAACCAGAAGTGACGTGCTTTAACCAAGCCTCTTCATGTTTTGTCCAAAGCCAGACGTCCTTAGGAGGCATTACTGCATTTTATTTTTCAAATATTATTGGGCAAATAATAAAAGGTTATAGAATTTTTTAACTTTATTATTTTTATTTTTCCAAAGTTTTAAACTGCGTTTTGAGCATTTTTGGAGTGTAATGCATTAACTAGTACCAAGGAAATGATTTGCATATTTTATTTAAGTATTATCATTGCCTATTCCTATGGTCAGTTTTATACATTAGTATCAACTTTTTAGTAATTGCATAACAGGATGTTGCCCCAATGCAGTGCAGGCTAGTAGAGTGTTTGTTTATATTATTTGTATACAGTAAATCATTATTTTGTTTGAGTAACCATCTTACTGTTGGATTAGAAATCAGTCCTCCCTGTACAGTGCTGTCACACGATGGGGTATGGTTTCAATATGAGACATCAGATCTTCAAGATGGGGAACTTGGTACTGGGAGTGATGTGCTGGACTGCACATGCTCAGTGTACAGAGAAGCAGTGGAAGACAACTTTCTGTCCACAGGAGAAATTGGGAACACACAAAAGGGAGTCTCTGACGCAGCCTGGAGGGACTGACAAAACCAGCCATGCTTTGCCCTGACCTGCATCGCACCGAAAATGAAAATATAAATAAAAAATACATATAATAATAAAAAATAAAATGGATAAAAACAAAAAAAGGAAATTGCAACTGGAAATGTGCCACTTTGAGGCAACCCAGGCCAGAAAATGTCCACTAGATAGGGGTCATTGCAGTGCAAAGAACTTGGACAAAGGGGGGACTCGGATTGCTTGTAGGTGTTTAGTCAGCCAATGAACAATATTTGTGGCTATTGTCTCTCAGATAATACTGTACACTCTCATTTTTGATACAAAATAAAATTGCCTTGTCTATTTCTATTTTCTTCCTATTTAAATGCTCACATACAGTTCTGACGCTGATGGGAATAGTTGGGGGTTCAGGGTTGGGATTTTGAAGTGTTTTTGTTGCCTCTGTTTTGACATGTGGTTAAACTTTTAAGACAATGCAAGGCAGTACTGCACAAAACAAAACTCACTACGTAAAGAGTTTTAAGCTTTTTGTAAACTTTCCTTTAGATCCATTATGGCAGTTACTTCCACCATTCAATACAGGCCTATTACTGCTGGATAAAAAAAATCAGGTGTTGCAGCCAAAACTACTTAAAATATCTTTTCAATTTGTTATGAATCAGATTGGTGTGCTGCTGTATTTAATCCAAGCTAAATATAAATAAAAAAAACAATATACTGTTCCACAACACCACATAAGACTTAAAGGTGTCTTCCAAACATGTAACTTAAACCTTTGGCGTTGTACCCACGTTGACCTCAAGGTCACATTAAAAGGACACTCCCTCCAACGTACTTTTAGTTTTTTTAAATGTCCCTCTGTCAGTGCCCAGCCTCCTATGCCCTTTGTTTTATACAATACCTTGCTTATTGGCAATTAAAGTGACTAGAATTTAGTAGCAAGAATTATCTGATAGAACTTAGTGGGGTTCAGGTTTTGTGGATTTAATGATGTAGTAGAGTTCAACAGAGCCCCATACCAATTCAAACATAGGCAGATTTTCACATCCTACAGTCCTAAAATGAAAATCTGGCCCTGAGTATGTGGGAGAACATACAAATTCCATGCCACCTATAACATTGGTAAGAAACAAACTGGTATTCCTGAGCTAGGAAATAAACCAGTATGCTGCAGCTTGTTGAGACTGCGCTTTAATGTCTATGACAAAAAGTGATAAAACAGCAGTCAAAGCAACAGTCAAAGCACTGGGGGGGCGATTTACTAAAGACAAATATACTGTGCACTAGATCAGAGGGGAAGGTCTGAAATGAGGGGGAACATTACTGGTTTCTATCATTCAATCATGTGCAAACAAAAATGCTGGTTTTTATTTTCCTTTCAAGTAATTCAGTATTCTTTGCAAATTGAAGTTACCTCATTTACTAAGCTCTGGAGCAAGTGCACAGGATATTTGCCTTTAGTAAATGGACCACATACAGTATATGAAGTGATTCTTAGGCCTCATGTACACTACAGCCCGGTAAACTGAAGTTTAGGAGCAGTTGGGCGTTTTTTCAGCAGTCCCTGAACTCTCCTCTATGTTATCTTATGTGTACATATACACTCATTTATAGTAGTTTAGAGGCAGTTGAGATTACAGGCATTTTTTTAAAGCAGAAAATGATGCTCAGGACTGTAGTTTACAGACATTTCAAACGCAAAATACTTGTAACTGCGGTAAACTGCGTTTATGCACGTTTGTGTTTAAATGCTCTTCTTCTAGATTGTAAGCTCTAACGAGCAGGCCCCTCTGATCCGTCCTGTATTAAATTGTATTGTAATTGTACTGTCTTCCCCGGTGTTGTAAAGTACTGAGCAAACTGTTGCCGCTATATAAATCCTGTATAATAATAATAAGCGTTTTTAACCACTTCCCGCCTGCCATATAGCAGAATGACGGGCGAAAAGTGGTTCTGTTATCCTTTTTTTTATGACGGTAATTCCACGCTTAGGAATATAGAGACAAGGAAAGACTGCTACCCCCCTATAAATGAAAATCACCTAGGTGAAATCCAAAATGTAAAAAAGTTTTAAACAGGGGAATTGGCGCTGTCCAGCTATATGTGCATAAATAATAATACATACAAGTGCAAAAAAGAATTGTAAATGCGTGTGCCAAATATTAGTAATATTGTGCGTGTAACAAATGTGTTGCAAAGGCTGAGGTATCTAAAGTGTAAACAATACACCTAATAGGTGTGATGTGGTAAAGTGCAACGTGCTCCTAAAATATATGCAACTATGCCATTATACTAAAATAATTATATGTGTATAGAGGAATATGCCCACAGGTTGAAAAATGGCAGAAAAATACAGAATCCGATATATAAACAATTGTGGCAATCAAACCAGTATTTGGCAATACAAGCAAACAATTTTTTCAATGGAAAATAAAAATAGAAATAAAAATAGAAATCCCCAGCATATGTGCGTAAAAAGTCCAAAATTGGAAAGAAATTTTTTGTGAAAAAAACAAGGACTTATGAAAAGTGAGTGTCCAAAATAAAAGTCCTAAAAAGTGTGTCAGTAGCATCAGTAGCATTTCCTCAAACATGCTCATGATAATTTACTTGGTTTTCATGCATTGTGGGCACTTGGAAGGGTCTCCTAAGGAAAAAACGCTTCTGACCTCAAATGATCATAACCGCTTCTAAACTCGCATAAACTCGATATGTAAAAGCTGTAATACGGACGTTTTTCACTCTTGGTTTCCAACTGTTAAGTTTCCAGCATTCAGAAGAGGTTTTCAGCTGCCCTGCGTACATGAACCTTTATAATTTCTTGATCCCTGCCTTCCTATATATGTATTACAAACATTTTTTATGTTTAAAGACCTGATTTAAGGACCTAGAAGTAATTTGAGTCGAGTAGTTTCTCCACGGATCAGACACATTCACTTTGGAACAAATACAAAGTGAGTGAATAGCAGCCCTGTGTAATTTATTTACACTATAGAACTGTATATTGAGTATCAGTTTGTGCCAACATGAAAACCAAGCTTTAGAAATCCTAAATGTCAGAAAACAGACAACAAATAATAAAAACACCTTTCACCAGTATAGATCTATTTTACAAAAGCAACAAGGCACTACAGGGCATGCATTGTTGTCCTACAATTACTCTTCTCAGGTGGTGGAAGTGACTTGGCCTTCGGCCTCGTGTCTCGCAACACACCTGAGGTGTGTAATTGTAGGATAACAATACAGAGCCTGTTGTGCCTCATTGCTATATGAAAACTAAATTCGAAGACGTGAAAAAAGGAACAAATTGCTGGAAAGAAGATTCAGAAATAAGCATTGTTATCTATTTGAACAGTGACAGCAACAGTCTTAAGTGCTTTTCTGAATGCAGCATGTTAGCATTGCTCCACTCTCACATTACTGAAGTGATATTTTAACTCATACAATGCTACACTGCCCCATACTGAAAGCTAGCTTTATAGGCCATATTAAAGATTGCGTTAACCATATTAACTACGTTAGCATAGTATATTGCTTTCTTGTTGTGTTCAAAGCTTCATTAAAGGGATTGTTATGTTGTTTTCTCTTAGTCTGCCTATTGGCAATGCAAAAAGCCAACATTTCATATTCCTGATATGTTTCTGCTGTATCATGTACTTGCATGAGAAAGTATCCTGTTCTCTTTGTATTGCTTCCTTTATGTGAAATCCCTGACGTTCCTGCCAGTCCCTCTGCTTTCCTATTAAAAACTGACCACAATAAGCAGAAGAACACACCATGGTAAGTTCTCTAGCTTTGAGAACTCAGCCTGATCTCCTCCAGACTGCTGACACCCCACCCCCCCGCACAGCCTTTCATTGGGAAGATCAGTGTGCTGCTGTTTTTACTACCGCCAGCTGGTATGCAGCTGAGAACAGACGGAATGTGATCACTTATAAAACAAGGGCAAAAGGGTATTTATTTATTTTTTTGTACACAAATGTTTTGCTTTTCATTTCTATTTGAAACTGAATGGGTTATTTGATAAGGTGATCATTTCCAATCACTTTAAGTTGTACCTGTATATCTGCAGTAGTCTTTTATCCACAGCCATTCAAAGTGCACAATTGTTAAAGCTTGTCTGAGGGGTCAGAATAAAGGGGTCAGAGATCTGAAGTTACACTCTGCAGAGCTCATTGGAGGGAAGGGACACACCCCCTTCACACAGCACACAGGAATAGAGCTGAGGCTGTCAACCAGCTGGAGGTCCCTCCCTTGTCACTTTTTTTCTCTTGAGGTTAGAAAATTTGTCAAAAGTGACTCATGCTGATAGCAGAGGAAAGAAGCAGGAAACAGAAATGACCTGAGACAGGTACACACCATTGAAGAATATGCTTTGCTCATATTTAATTTCAGAGTACAATCACTTTAACTGCTGAGATCATCTCAAATAAACAAACTGTTTGCATTCTTTTTTTGCGTTCTTTTTTTCTCATTTCATGTTTACAGCACTTAAGGACATAGTGACAATGCATCAGCCTCTAGGCATTGCCTTACTTCTAAAGTAACAGGTAATTCTATCATTTAACCACTTCAGCCCTGGAAGGATTTGCCCCCTTCCTGACCAGGCCATTTTTTGCGATACGGCACTGCGTCTCTTTAACTGACAATTGCACAGTCGTGCAAAATTGTGCCCAAATAAAATGTATGTCCTTTTTTCCCCACAAATAGAGCTTTCCTTTGGTGGTATTTCATCACCTCGGCGATTTTTATTTTTTGCGCTATAAACAAAAAAAGAATGACAATTTTGAAAAAAATATATATATTTTGTACTTTTTGCTATAATAAATATCCCAAATTCCAAAAAATGTAAAATTATTTTTCTCAGTTTAGTCTAATATGTATTCTTCTACATATTTTTGGTAAAACAAAAATCGCAATAACCGTATATTGATTGGTTTGCACAAAAGTTATAGCAAAATAGGGGATAGATTTATGTCATTTTTATTATTATTTTTTTTTACTAGTAATGGCGGCGATCTGCGATTTTTATCAGGACTGCGACATTGCGGCAAACAG
This sequence comes from Lithobates clamitans, assembly GCA_037952925.1. Taxonomy (NCBI): domain Eukaryota; kingdom Metazoa; phylum Chordata; class Amphibia; order Anura; family Ranidae; genus Lithobates; species Lithobates clamitans. Next base: position 10,015,369 of record JBBGZY010000429.1, read on the forward strand.
ATCAGACACTTTTGACACTATTTTGGGACCATTGACATTTATACAGTGATCAGTGCTAAAAATAGCCATTGATTACTGTATAAATTACACTAGCAGGGAAGGGGTTAAGACTAGGGGGCGATCAAGTGGTTAACTGTGTTTCCTGGGTGTGTTCTAACTGTAGGGGGGATGGGACTGACTATGGGAGGCGAGAGATTGTTGTTCATACACACAGATCCCGGTTCTCGCTCTGTCACGAGCGATCGCGGGTGCCTGGTGGTCATTGCACCCGCTGGGCACGCGCATCAGCTTCGGGGACACGCGGCGGTGGGTGCCTGCTGTGATTTCTTAAAGGAGCATTGTACAGCACGGCGATTTGCCCAGCCGAAAAAACCTGCCACAGTATAACTGCGGAGGCTGGTCGGCTAGTGGTCAAACTTCAAGGTTAAATCGTGGGAATAAGGAAATGTATAGTTCCTGTTTCTTTTTCTGTAATGAAAAGCAGACATTTTTCTACTTATAAAATGGGCATTATGTTTCTGCGTACAGTATGAGACTGATTGTAGATCCACCTAATTATACAATATACTGGGGCAAAGCTGGAACACTACTACTACTTACCAGTTCCATAAGACCAACACATGATTGTTATGCATGCGTCTTTTTTTTAAAAGGTTCTTGCGGTAAAATCAAGGAAACTTAGACCTCTGTGGTAGTGCTTTACATACAAAACTATTACAATATTAGGAATATTATTAGGAATACCATACAAGACTGACAGATATACTATAACAAGAAAAATGCCACCTACTTCCTAGCAAAACTATGGTCTGTATACGATAAGAATACACGAAAAAGGATACTTAGCTCCGCCAAGAAACTTGGCTCCTTGGAAATGAGGACCCCAGGCGATTGCAGGAGAGTGGGCGAAAAGCATCTTCAGGTTCTGGCAGAGACCTTCCTTGGTGTTATGTCATTACAGAGTCCTGCTCTCAATCTCTGTTCTTTGCTTTTATTTGGAAAGTTTTGAGAAGACAATCCCACCTGGGCATATCTTTTTCTGCACCATTACACTGATGTCAAATATAGCAAATGGTCAAGCTAGATATTTATAGTTGACCAGAACACCTGTGTAAACAATGGTAGCAGAAAGAGTATCTTGTGTAAGCATTCCAGGACATCTGTTGGACAATTTGCAGAAAGCCTGAGCAAACAAACCAAGCCTGTGAGTGTGAGGCTGGGATAGTCACAAGAATATATAAATATACATATCATATACACACACATCTCCATGTGTATTATATGCATAAAAATATCAGATGAAATACATTTAGCCCTTGACTCTCCCAGACTCCTTATAGAAAAGACTTCATTTCTAACAATACTCACTCTAAACCTTCATTAGCCATAAGTGTAACCCCCTCCCATTTTCTGCCACGAGAAGGTGTTTTAGACTTTAGCAAAAGTTCATTAGAAGTCCAGACTTGTAACATGATCCAACATCAACTCTCCACAGCTCTTGTAAGCAACAGTCATTCTTTCCATCATGAACGCACTTTTCTCTGGTATTCCTATGGATCAAATCGGAGACAGCCTGTGAAGTGGGAAACAAAGCGCATTATCTGTGCCTTCCAATAATACATAAACAGTAGACCCTGGCCCTTCTGCTACAATTTCACCTCTAACTGGCTTCTTGACTGAATCTACCATTCCCAACCACTTGCTTCCACTTCTTAAGCAATGTTGGTGTAGGAATCCAATCTATTTCCTCTCTAGGGACCCCCACCTTCAGTAAATCAGTCCACATGTGTCTCCTGGAGACCAAAGGCTTTGCCTTCCTTGTATCTGACTCAACTCGGCCATCACTATTTGAGCTGCTAAAAAAAGACCAGGGGACGGGGGAAAGATGGTAAAGAGACCCCAAAGGGGCCTGGACAAGGATTCTTCAGAGATGAACACCCCAAAATACAAAAAGTTTATATAGAATTCTTTAGTAGAAAAAACAAAAATTCCACCCACAATAAAATTATGTTAAATACCACAATACCTCCACCATGAAGTTAAAATAATGATAACATTATCTTTACCAGGTGATCACCACAAGCAGCCCCCCTCAATCATACAAACATTCACCCACTAGTTGCCAACTGACAACATCCTAAAAAAGATAACAAGAAACTTTATAGGGCTTATTGGTATACCAGATACAATGTTGTCAGTAATTAAAAGCAGTCCGGGGTGGGGGGGGGGTACACCAAGTTGGTGCCTGCCCTAATTCAGTAACTGAAAGGGGAACAGATGAAAAAGCACATGGAGGGTTGCTGGAGCAGTCTTAATTAATAAAAAGTTCTCCTAACACTCGCACTGTTGTAAAGAATCTACTGCAGTAACACCATGTAATAGATCGGCTTTAGTGAGGAAAGCGCTTTGGATGGTTGGATAGATGTGCTTCTCTTACCCGGGTCTAGGGATGAGCCGAACACCCCCCGGTTCGGTTCGCACCAGAACCTGCGAACGGACCGAAAGTTCGCACGAACGTTAGAACCCCATTGACGTCTATGGGACTCGAACGTTTGAAATCAAAAGTGCTCATTTTAAAGGCTAATTTGCATGGTATTGTCCTAAAAAGGGTTTGGGGACCCGGGTCCTACCTCAGGGGACATGTATCAATGCAAAAAAAACTTTTAAAAACGGCCGTTTTTTTGGGAGCAGTGATTTTAATGATGCTTAAAGTAAAAAAAAAAAGTGAAATATTCCTTTAAATATCGTACCTGGGGGGTGTCTATAGTATGCCTGTAAAGTGACGCGTGTTTCCCGTGTTTAGAATAGTCCCTGCACCAAATGTCATTTTCAAAGGAAAAAATCTCATTTAAAACTGCTTGCGGGTTTAATGTAATGTCGGGTCATGGCAATATGGATGAAAATCAGTGAGACAAACGGCATGGGTACCCCCCAGTCCATTACCAGGCCCTTTGGGTCTTGTATGGATATTAAGGGGAACCCCGCACCCAAATTAAAATAAGGAAAGGTGTGGGGCCACCAGGCCCTGTATACTCTGAACAGCAGTATACAGGCGGTGCAAACAAGACAGGGACTGTAGATTTGTTGTTAAGTAGAATCTCTTTGTAATTTTGAACGGGTACATTTTTAACGTGTTTAGCTCCAGCCAAAAAATCTTTTTTAAGCTTTTTGGAAAACGTAGGGAAGGGTTATCACCCCTGTGACATTTGTTTTGCTGTCTTTCCTCCTCTTCAGAAGATTTCACCTCACTTTTTGTCCCAATGAAAAATGTTTTTTGAAAATTTGGGTTTTTTTGTGGAACAAGGATTGGAAAGCATCAGTGGAAAGGAGAATTTTTTTTCCCATATTAACTCTTACAGGAGAGAATTTCCCTTCCTAGGTTTGCAAGTAGGAGTCATTTGTAAGTTGGATGTTTGAAAGTAGGGGCCTGCCCTATATACTCAGCAGAAATTTGGGCCTTAGGTGTTGCTGTGGCCACAACACTGTAAGCTCTCACAGGGCCCTGCTGTGAAATGTTAGATCAAGAATTGTAGTTACGTGCCCCTGTTGAACAGGAGCTGAAAAATTAGGCCTTAGGCACTGGTGCTGGTGCCACAACACTGCAACTCCTCACAGACACTCTAGTTGGAACGCAGGAACGAGCCCTGCTGCAAAGTATTGCATCAAAAATTGTAATTACACGCCCCTGTTAGACAGGGGCAGAATAATTGGGCCTTAGGCACTGGTGCTGGTGCCACAACACTGCAACCCCTCACAGACACTCTAGTTGGAACGCAGGAACGAGCCCTGCTGCAAAGTATTGCATCAAAAATGGTAATTACACGCCCCTGTTAGACAGGGGCAGAAAAATTGGGCCTTAGGCACTGGTGCTGGTGCCACAACACTGCAACCCCTCACAGACACTCTAGTTGGAACGCAGGAACGAGCCCTGCTGCAAAGTATTGCATCAAAAATTGTAATTACACGCCCCTGTTAGACAGGGGCAGAAAAATTGGGCCTTAGGCACTGGTGCTGGTGCCACAACACTGCAACCCCTCACAGACACTCTAGTTGGAACGCAGGAACGAGCCCTGCTGCAAAGTATTGCATCAAAAATGGTAATTACACGCCCCTGTTAGACAGGGGCAGAAAAATTGGGCCTTAGGCACTGGTGCTGGTGCCACAACACTGCAACCCCTCACAGACACTCTAGTTGGAACGCAGGAACGAGCCCTGCTGCAAAGTATTGCATCAAAAATGGTAATTACACGCCCCTGTTAGACAGGGGCAGAAAAATTAGGCCTTAGGCACTGGTGCTGGTGCCACAACACTGCAACCCCTCACAGACACTCTAGTTGGAACGCAGGAACGAGCCCTGCTGCAAAGTATTGCATCAAAAATTGTAATTACACGCCCCTGTTAGACAGGGGCAGAAAAATTGGGCCTTAGGCACTGGTGCTGGTGCCACAACACTGCAACCCCTCACAGACACTCTAGTTGGAATGCAGGAACGAGCCCTGCTGCAAAGTATTGCATCAAAAATTGTAATTACACGCCCGTTAGACAGGGGCAGGAAAATTGGGCCTTAGGCACTGGTGCTGGTGCCACAACACTGCAACCCCTCACAGACACTCTAGTTGGAATGCAGGAACGAGCCCTGCTGCAAAGTATTACATCAAAAATGGTAATTACACGCCCCTGTTAGACAGGGGCAGAAAAATTGGGCCTTAGGCACTGGTGCTGGTGCCACAACACTGCAACCCCTCACAGACACTCTAGTTGGAACGCAGGAACGAGCCCTGCTGCAAAGTATTGCATCAAAAATTGTAATTACACGCCCCTGTTAGACAGGGGCAGGAAAATTGGGCCTTAGGCACTGGTGCTGGTGCCACAACACTGCAACCCCTCACAGACACTCTAGTTGGAACGCAGGAACGAGCCCTGCTGCAAAGTATTGCATCAAAAATGGTAATTACACGCCCCTGTTAGACAGGGGCAGAAAAATTGGGCCTTAGGCACTGGTGCTGGTGCCACAACACTGCAACCCCTCACAGACACTCTAGTTGGAACGCAGGAACGAGCCCTGCTGCAAAGTATTGCATCAAAAATTGTAATTACACGCCCCTGTTAGACAGGGGCAGAAAAATTGGGCCTTAGGCACTGGTGCTGGTGCCACAACACTGCAACCCCTCACAGACACTCTAGTTGGAACGCAGGAACGAGCCCTGCTGCAAAGTATTGCATCAAAAATTGTAATTACACGCCCCTGTTAGACAGGGGCAGGAAAATTGGGCCTTAGGCACTGGTGCTGGTGCCACAACACTGCAACCCCTCACAGACACTCTAGTTGGAATGCAGGAACGAGCCCTGCTGCAAAGTATTACATCAAAAATTGTAATTACACGCCCCTGTTAAACAGGGGCTGAAAAATTGTGCCTTAGGCACTGGTGGTGGCGCCCAGAACCAAAAATGTTCTTACAAGCTATCAGCATGATGATTGAGGAGGAAGAGGATAATTACTCAGGGATAGTCACTCAGCATCAGCATAGGCAGTCTTTGAAGGGATGTAATTACACGCCCCTGTTAAACAGGGGCTGAAAAATTGTGCCTTAGGCACTGGTGGTGGCGCCCAGAACCAAAAATGTTCTTGCAAGCTATCAGCGTGATGATTGAGGAGGAAGAGGATAATTACTCAGGGATAGTCACTCAGCATCAGCATAGGCAGTCTTTGAAGGGATCTAAGATTTCAAAAAAAATTATTCGGTTACATCAGCATCAGGTGCTTGGTAGCTGGTGGTGATCCAAGACTGATTCATGTTTATGAAGGTCAGTCGATCGACCGAGTCGGTGGACAGACGCACCCTGTGATCGGTTACCACGCCTCCAGCAGCACTGAATGTGCGTTCCGAAAGAACGCTGGATGCAGGACAGGCCAGTAGCTCAATTGCATACTGTGCAAGCTCTGGCCAGTGATCCATCCTCAAGACCCAGTAACCCAGAGGATTTTCGGTGGGAAAGGTGTCCAAGTCTGATCTTGCCCCTAGGTATTCCTGCACCATGTAAAACAGACGCTGGCGATGGTTGCTGGAACCGATCAAACCTTGGGGCTGCGGACCAAAAAATTGTCTGAACGCATCGGTCAGACAGCCACCTTCTCCACCGCTCCTTCTTTGACTGACCGAAGCCCCAGCAACACGTTGTCCAGAAACAGGAGTTTGTAACCTCCCAGTCTCTGGGAACGCGTTGCACAGACCTTTCTGCAAGGCCTCCCGAAGATGTTTCATCCTCTGCTCCCTCTGTGATGGCAGGATAAGGTCCGCAACCTTACCCTTGTAACGTGGATCAAGGAGGGTTGCCAGCCAGTATTGGTCCTTCTCCTTGATACCACGAATACGAGGATCCTTACGCAGGCTTTGCAGGATCAGGGAGGCCATGTAGCGTAGGTTTGCTGAGGCATTCGGTCCGGAGTCCTCTGGGTCACTAAGGACGACAACGTCCGGAGCCACCTCCTCCCAGCCACGTACAAGTCCATGTGTTTCTTGGGACTGATCCCTTAAAGACTGCTGCTGTTGCTGAGTGCTAGGCTCCACCTCCATACTGACACAATCTTCCTCCTCCTCCTCGTCCTCTTCCTGTGTGATCGGCGGGCACGCAGGAACACTGCCTGGATAAAGGGGGCCTTGAGAGCTAAGGAAGTCCTCCTCTTCCTGCCTCTGTTCTGCCTCAAGTGCCCTGTCCATTATTCCACGCAGCATGTGCTCCAACAGGTGGACAAGGGGGACAGTGTCACTGATGCATGCACTGTCACTGCTCACCATCCTCGTGGCCTCCTCGAATGGTGACAGGACAGTGCATGCATCCCTGATCATGGCCCACTGGCGTGGGAAAAAAAACCAAGCTCCCCTGACCCTGTCCTGGTGCCATAGTCGCACAGGTACTCATTGATGGCCCTCTGCTGCGTGTGCAGCTGCTGCAGCATGGCCAACGTTGAGTTCCACCTGGTGGGCATGTCACAGATTAGGCCATTCTTGGGCAGGTTAAACTCCTTTTGGAGGTCCGTCAGCCGAGCACTGGCATTATATGACCGGCGGAAATGCACACAGACTTTCCTGGCCTGCCTCAGGACATCCTGTAAGCCCGGGTACCTGCCCAAGAACCGCTGCACCACCAAGTTAAGGACGTGAGCCAAACAGGGCACATGGGTCATTTGTCCCTGTTGGAGGGCAGAGAGGAGGTTGGTGCCATTGTCGCAAACCACCATTCCTGCCTTAAGTTGGCGTGGCGTCAACCACCTCTGAACCTGCCCCTGCAGAGCTGACAGAACCTCTGCCCCAGTGTGGCTCCTGTCCCCCAAGCACACCAGCTCAAGCACCGCATGGCATCTTTTGGCCTGCGTACTTGCGTAGCCCCTTGAACGACTACGGAGTACCGCTGGTTCCGAGGAAGAGGCCATGGAGGAAGAAGAAGAGGAGGGGGTGGAGGAGAGAGGTGTGTCACAATCATTAGCATTTTGGAGGCGTGGTGGCGGAACAACCTCCAACACTACTGCACCTTGTCCTGCATCCTTCCCAGCTGCCAGCAGAGTCACCCAATGCGCCGTGAAACTTAGGTAACGTCCCTGTCCATGCCTGCTGGACCATGAGTCAGCGGTAATATGCACCTTACCGCTGACCGCCCTGTCCAGCGAGGCATGGACATTGCCTTCCACATGCCGGTAGAGAGCCGGAATCGCCTTCCGTGAGAAAAAGTGGCGTTTGGGTACCTGCCACTGAGGAACCGCACATTCCACAAACTCACGGAAGGGGGCAGAGTCTACCAACTGAAAAGGCAGCAGTTGAAGTGCTAGCAATTTTGCCAAGCTAGCATTCAACCGCTGGGCATGTGGATGGCTGGGAGCAAACTTCTTCCGGCGGTGCAGCAGCTGGGGCAGGGAAATTTGCCTGGTACAATCTGACGTCGGTGTACCAAAAGCAGATTGCCCACAAGTACTTGGCTGTGACACACCTAATTCTACACCTTCATTCCTCTCAGTGCAGGTCTCAGAGAGGACTGGAGGTCTAGTGGGGTTGGAAATCTCAGCTGATGAGGAGCAAGGAGAGGTCCTCTTTGTTCTTTGGTGTGGGGCTTTTAGACACGCTTGCCAACGAACTGCATGGCAGGTCAACATATGTCTGGTCAAGCATGTGGTACCCAAGCGGGAGATGTTTTGGCCACGTGAGATATGCTTGAGACATATGTTGCAAATAGCAGCGGTGCGATTTGATGCACTCGTCTCAAAAAAGGCCCACACCAAAGATCTTTTTGAACAACGCGCAGAGACTGCACATGTGGAGCTTTGGGGTGTGATGCAGTCAATGTGCTGCCCTTAGGTTGGCCCCTGGAGGGCATCCTGCCTCGTTGGTGATGTGCCGCCTCCTCCTCCTCTCTCCTATCAGGCACCCACGTTGAGTCAGTGACCTCATCATCCCCTCCCTCCTCATCACTGGAGCAAACCTGGCAGTATGCTGCAGCAGGGGGAGCATGACTGCCAGATTGCTGTCCTTCTTGGGCACCCCCTCTGTCCATGCTCATGTTACTGCCTTCATCGAGCTCAGTATCATCATCAGAGCCTTCCAAACGCTGGGCATCCTCCTGGAGCATGTACCCAACACTGTGGTCAAACAGTTTGAGGGACTCCTCAGGAGGACATGGTGGAGCTAGGGAGGGAGTCACTGATGACATTGAGCTGAGGGAAGAGACCACTGCTTTGCCAGACAAAGCACCCTGGGCATGGGTGAGAGAGGATGAGGAGGATGAGGACGGCTTGGTCATCCACTCGACCAAGTCTTCCGCATGTTGCGGCTCAACACGGCCAGCTGCCGAAAAAAAGGCCAAGCATGTCCCATGGCCACGTGCTGATGAGGATGCACCGTCTCCATGACCAGCACTAGACACAGAGCCTGCTTGCCCTCTCTTATTGGCTTGTGACTGTCTGCCTCTCCTTCTTGGCCTTCCAGACATACTAATGGCCTGTAGCTGCACTAAGCTGGTATATATATATATATATATATATATATATATATATGTACTGATACTGCAGCTAGCAAAATCAACTGCCTGCCTGTAGTATGAGAACACCACCAACCTTCTACAGGTAGCTTTAGCTGAACACTGTGAGGTGGACGCACCCCACTAACTTGTAGGTTTAGCTGAACACTGTGAGCAGGACGCACTGCACTAACTGTAAATAGTCTAGCTGCCTGACCGTGGTACTAATAGGATCAAAAGAACACCAGTAATTTTCTTCAGGTAGCTTTATATACTGTAACAAGACAAGCCTGCCTGTCAGTAGGAAGATAACAGGAACGGATCTAGCTGAACACTGTGAGCAGGACGCACTGCACTAACTGTAAATAGTCTAGCTGCCTGACCGTGGTACTAATAGGATCAAAAGAACACCAGTAATTTTCTTCAGGTAGCTTTATATACTGTAACAAGACAAGCCTGCCTGTCAGTAGGAAGATAACAGGAACGGATCTAGCTGAACACTGTGAGCAGGACGCACTGCACTAAATGTAAATAGTCTAGCTGCCTGACCGTGGTACTAATAGGATCAAAAGAACACCAGTAATTTTCTTCAGGTAGCTTTATATACTGTAACAAGACAAGCCTGCCTGTCAGTAGGAAGATAACAGGAACGGATCTAGCTGAACACTGTGAGCAGGACGCACTGCACTAAATGTAAATAGTCTAGCTGCCTGACCGTGGTACTAATAGGATCAAAAGAACACCAGTAATTTTCTTCAGGTAGCTTTATATACTGTAACAAGACAAGCCTGCCTGTCAGTAGGAAGATAACAGGAACGGATCTAGCTGAACACTGTGAGCAGGACGCACTGTACTAAATGTAAATAGTCTAGCTGCCTGACCGTGTAACTAATAGGATCAAAAGAACACCAGTAATTTTCTTTAGGTAGCTTTATATACTGTAACAAGACAAGCCTGCCTGTCAGTAGGAAGATAACAGGAACGGATCTAGCTGAACACTGTGAGCAGGACGCACTGTACTAAATGTAAATAGTCTAGCTGCCTGACCGTGGTACTAATAGGATCAAAAGAACACCAGTAAATTTCTTTAGGTAGCTTTATATTCTGTAACAAGACAAGCCTGCCTGTCAGTAGGAAGATAACAGGAATGGATCTAGCTGAACACTGTGAGCAGGACGCACTATACTAAATGTAAATAGTCTAGCTGCCTGACCGTGGTACTAATAGGATCAAAAGAACACCAGTAATTTTCTTCAGGTAGCTTTATATACTGTAACAAGACAAGCCTGCCTGTCAGTAGGAAGATAACAGGAACGGATCTAGCTGAACACTGTGAGCAGGACGCACTGTACTAAATGTAAATAGTCTAGCTGCCTGACCGTGGTACTAATAGGATCAAAAGAACACCAGTAATTTTCTTCAGGTAGCTTTATATACTGTAACAAGACAAGCCTGCCTGTCAGTAGGAAGATAACAGGAACGGATCTAGCTGAACACTGTGAGCAGGACGCACTGTACTAAATGTAAATAGTCTAGCTGCCTGACCGTGGTACTAATAGGATCAAAAGAACACCAGTAATTTTCTTCAGGTAGCTTTATATACTGTAACAAGACAAGCCTGCCTGTCAGTAGGAAGATAACAGGAACGGATCTAGCTGAACACTGTGAGCAGGACGCACTGTACTAAATGTAAATAGTCTAGCTGCCTGACCGTGGTACTAATAGGATCAAAAGAACACCAGTAATTTTCTTTAGGTAGCTGTAAATACTGTAACAAGACAAGCCTGCCTGTCAGTAGGAAGATAACAGGAACGGATCTAGCTGAACACTGTGAGCAGGACGCACTGCACTAAATGTAAATAGTCTAGCTGCCTGACCGTGGTACTAATAGGATCAAAAGAACACCAGTAATTTTCTTTAGGTAGCTTTATATACTGTAACAAGACAAGCCTGCCTGTCAGTAGGAACATAACAGGAACGGATCTAGCTGAACACTGTGAGCAGGACGCACTGCACTAAATGTAAATAGTCTAGAAGATAACAGGAACGGATCTAGCTAAACTGAATACAGTGTATATATATATATGCAACACCTGGGATGCATATATATATACACAATACACTTTAAGTGCAGCTAACTGACTGACTGTCCTGCCTAATCTAGCTAACTCCAATGAAATGACACTGTCTCTCTCTCTCTCTCTCTCTCTCTCTAAGCACACCGGAACACACTGCACAGGGCCGCCGTGCAAGCGGCCTTATATAGTGTGGGGCGTGTACTAAATCCCTTGAGCCATAATTGGCCAAAGCCTCCTTGGCTTTGGCCAATTACGGCTCTCTGTTCAGGCGGCGCTGTGATTGGCCAAGCATGCGGGTCATAGTGCATGCTTGGCCAATCATCAGCAAGCAATGCACTGCGATGCCGCAGTGACTTATGGGCCGTGACGCGCCACACGAATTTGGCGCGAACGGCCCATATCGTTCTCAATTCAGCGAACGACCGAACAGCCGATGTTCGAGTCGAACATGGGTTCGACTCGAACACGAAGCTCATCCCTACCCGGGTCTATGAACATAGGCTCCGGTGAGGATTCATCTCATTAGCTAGCTGATACACTCACTAATGAATATACAGATAATTGTAAACAAACATGTATCCCTTTGAAAGTAACAGCTGTGTCAACATGAAGGGATTTACTGATCCATGTAGAAGTATTCGGTAGCTTCACCGTATTCAAACTGCTGACATTCCTCAGCACACAGCTAGAGACACACACACTGGCCGTACAGCGTTGAGGTTGAAGCTTGTGTTAAAAGGCCCAGGGCGGAAGCTTGATCCACATTAGCGGTGTGCTGATCTCCTGGTGAGGATAGTTCCATTCAGTTCCTCCATCAGGATCTCTGAATCAGGGGCAAGTTCATTCAGAGCAGTTGAAAATTAGCTCATCTGTAGAGGATGCTTGCTGTTTGGACTGCAGTCATTAATAGAAGTCAGTATACACATCCATGTTCATATTGAGTGAATCTTCAAATCCATTATTCCCAGGGCAAGAGGAGTGGGAGATAAGGGGGTGATAGGTCCGTGGTGAGCACAGGGCGTCTATCTGACGCGTTTTATTTGGCAAGCGAATTTCATCAGAGCTCTGCTAAGCTCTGCCCAACAAATGTTGGTGATATCGATATATAAGTGTATAAACCTTAATAAAAGGTACCCTATGAGTGAGGGCAACCTCACACAGGGATGGTAAGGGAACACTGCCAATCCCAAATATTCAATTGCTTCCTTCACGGTATCTGAGTACAATAAATGGGAATTGGGATTTTAAAAAAAGCACCCAAAGGTGCCTCCATCCTGGTAATGAATGCATGAAAAGGGGAGTTGGGACTTTACATGAAGCACATTAATAACATTGATCTCAAGACATTAAACCATTGTTCATTTCATATATATACACATGGAGCGTGCACAGAGGCTGAGCATAATAAGTAAGAAAAGTACTTCTTGCACGCTCTTACACCATCTGATGTTGCATCCCTGTATTATGCCGCCTCAGCTACCGTGGTGGAGTTGTGTTCTCGGTCGGCCCTGTGCCGGCTACCCCACGCTGCAGTTGCTGTCCGGGTTGGTGAGTGTTGTTGGTTAACCATCCATACTCATAAAAAACATTTTTGAGAATTTTTTCTCTAGAGTACAGTTTTTCACATCTTTCTATATATATTCCATAGGAATGTTTGCCGCATCCGCTCCTGACGAGTGGGAATACCCACGAAACGCGTAGAGCTTTACTTGATGCTGCAGTTACACCCCATACGGACTGATATTCATTCATCCATTACTAGTATACTCTATGATGTTTTTATATCACTTGGCAGATGTGCAGATACCATGTGGGTGCATGTGCCAGCATCGAGCATGGTGCCTGTGGCACGTGCATGCCCCCCTTTTTTATTTATTTATACATCTACTATTTCGACCATGTGTTGTTATGCATGTACTTTTCTTACTTAATATGCTCAACCTCTGTGCACGCTCCATGTGTATATATATGAAATGAACAATGGTTTAATGTCTTTAGATCAATGTTATTAAAAATAATTTATATTAACGCAGCTCCACTATTCAATTGCTTCATATAAAGTCCCAACTCCTCTTTTCTTGCATTCATTACCGGGATAGAGGCACCTTTGGGTGCTTCATTTAAAGTCCCAATTCCCTTATTCTACTAACTATGTAATACTCACACTGCACTATCACTAGATTCACACTAAACTGACACTTTACACTCACAATAGAATCACAATAGTGCACTATAGGAAACTAACTCGCTAGCATTGGACAGATCCCTATTCTATCTCTCTCTATGCCAATATCACACTGCAAATGGCCTCAATGGGAAGAATATTTTTATAGTGTGGGGTGGGACTAAGATCAATGAACCATAATTTGATAGAGTCATCATCACAATGTCCAATCATGGCTCTGACAGTGCTATGTGCCTTGATTGGGCAACACTTTCATTGATTCAGCCAATTAGGGCTTTCAATGCACTGTGTGGTGGCGCAGTGCATTGTGGTAGTTCGGCAAGCCGAACAAACGGTCGAATGCGCCGATAATTCAGGTGTCTGTCAAATGGGTGATCAGCCAATCTTCTTATGCTTGGGCCAAACCCTTCACCCCATCTCTATTCCTGAGTACCGACCCCAGCTTTGTCTACTGTTTGTGCTTGTCTGCAGCCTGCCCTGACCTCGGCTTGTTTTCTCAACCTTCTTATGTCTCCTGCTTTCTGTACTCTGCACATGTGAATGGTCTCTGTATCTTCAACTGGGCATTCCTGGTGGCCATGACCTTGTTTCAGCTTGCTGCAGGTCAATCCTCAACCATCAATGGTCCTAGTGAAGAAGCAGGTTGGGGCTTAGACTCAGCACCCTGGGGAACCCCAAGTTGCCATTCTACAAGGGCTCACTACCACTGAAATCTGATAGGCTGCCAGAGAGGTGGTAATGCTAAATATTATAATTTTACTTTTTTACCCTTTTGTAGCTATCTAACTATCAACAGTGTCTTGTTAGGTTTTGGTGCATTCAGTTCACTGTTGCTATCCAATGATTTCATTTATTAAGTGAATAATAGGTAGTTTTTTTTGCTTTTTTATTTAAAGCATATTGGTACATATATGTTGTTATTAACGTTACAAACTACATATCAACACAAGAAAGTACTAAGAAGAACATATATCAATGAAAAAATTCTGTTTGTTATCAACATAAAACATTAAGGATCATCATGATCAAGTACAGGGCATATATAAAAAAAAAAAAACATTAACATTGTAAATTGACAAAAAAATTAAACTGATGCCATGTGAGCATCATATCCCTTAATCACAAATCTGTTAACAAAATTAGGGAAAGAAAATGAGTAACAGTAAGCAAATGGTAACACAGGTTGAATGAGTGTAGGTTCGTTCTTTGAGTAGATTATTGCAGAGGAAGAAGCAACTGCATTTGGAAACACCAATGCCACTTGGTGTGATGAGGGCAAAGGTCTGGTATAGTTAAATTGCATGAGGGAGGGGGAACCTGGATTTACACACTGGGTCAGGGCCTAATTTGGTTAGGTTAAAGAACAGTAAAGGGAGTTAGCTGAAAATGGGATGGTCAGGGAAGGATGGTAAAGAAGAGAGTAAAAAATATTTAAAAAAGGGGGAGATGTAGAGAAGTGGGATAAGGCAAGGAGTAAGGTATAGAGGTGGGGAGGGGGAGGGGGTCTGAAAGGTAATTACAGAAGAGTTGAAGATCAAAGGTTTCACAACACAAGGGGATTATTGGTCATAATGAGTTCCAGAGAGGTCTGTACTCATTTGTGTGGTAGAAGCTAACTAGAACCAACTAGCTAAGTAGAACCACATGGCATTGAAATTTCATCTATGCCTTGGGTGAGCCAGTATGGTCTTCCATAATTTTGATACAATTTATACTGTTAAAACATTGCTTTATGTATGGCAAGGAATCTGGTTTCCACAGTGCGGGTATACAGGCATCAACTGCATTTACCATATGTATTGTAAATAATGTATTTTATATATATTTTTGGGGGATAAGATGTTATAGTGTAGCAAGAAAATAGCTGGGTCTTTTAGAATTGAATGATCAGTAAACTTTTTGAGTAATGGTGTTTACCAGAAGTGTCCAAATCTTGGGGAATACCAAATGAGCAGGTCCCCAGGGGAAGAACCACAATGCAAATATTGATCAGAAGAGTTTGGAAATATAGTGTGCAGAAAATGATTGGTCCAATACCACCTAGTTATTATTTGTATCCTGATTCTTGATATTTGTATGGCAGATTTAAGGGGAAGGGTAAAGAGTTTGGTTTTCATACAATTGTTTAATTGTGTAAAAAAAACAAAAACTAAATTACAGACATGCTTCAAAACTATTTTCTTTTAACATTTCAACCTTGTGGCTTTAAGAAACACATAAAAATTGAAAGAAATCTGTAGTAAGTTGCAACTGTTTTTGCAGATCAAGCAGAGGAAAAAAATATGGAATCACTCAATTCTGAGGAAAATATTATGGAATCACCATACTACTCACCTTACGTACTTTGCAGTTCTAAAACAAACATCTGCATCAGATTACATCCTGAAAAATGATGTCATCATTACTAAACCTCCTTTCAAATGATGGAATAAGAAAAATGTCCAAAATCCCAATATAAACTTGTGCATTTATTGAAGATTGAATGACTCATCTCCCCTGTACCTGACATGCAACCCCATATCATCAATGATTATGGAAACGTGCATGTTTTCTTCAGGCAATCCTCTTCAAACATTTCATTGGAACGGCACCAAACAAAAGTTCCAGCATCATCAGCCTGCCCAATGCAGATTCGTAATTCATTGCTGAATATCACTTTCATCCAGTCATTCACAGTCCATGATTGCTTTTCTTTAGCCCACTGTAACCTTGTTTTTTTCTGTTCAGGTGTTAATGATGGTTTTTGTTTGGCTTTTCTTTATGTAAATCTCATTTTCTTTAGCCGATGTTTTACAATTCAGTCACAGATATTGACTTCAGTTTCTGACCATTTGTTCCTCATTTGTATTGTTTAACAGAAAAAGGACAGCCAACTCGTCTAGGAAGGAAGGAAAAGCCGTGCCACATCCAATAAAGCATAAACATAAGACAACAAATTCCCCTAAATGGACTTTCCCAGCACTTGCACAAAATTAGAAAAAATATAGGAGTAGAAACTAATATACAATATAAAAGAATATATATTTATTTGGTTAGAAAATACAATTGTTAAAATCAGAGTGGATATCTTAAGTAACATAGTAATAATACTTAGTAGACATAATGGACATCAAGTAGTAAACAATGATGAAGGGAACCAAAGGACTCTTTTCAAGCCCGACGCGTTTCGGGCTATTTAATATTTGTAGGGTCCTTCTTCAGGGGCATGGTTGAAAAGAGGGGTTCATCTGAAAGGATTTCATTGATCACTTATGAAAAGGAGATTTTTATTAAAAAAGAAAACCACAAGAAAAGGCAAGATGGGAAGATGGGCAGTTATGGTATAGCAGGTATAGGTGCTGTTCTTAGGTGGTGAGAGCTAGAGGTTGGTAGGCAGCAATCTCCATAGAGGAATGTAACAGTACACCCATCCCGCCCGACCCGGGCGTGCATAGGCCAAAGCGATGTACTGAGGTCAAGGGAGGCGCCCCTTGAGTAGATAGTGTGTAGGTTAACCACGCATCCCAGCATCCGGCATGTAAAGCGCCTGGCGCTTAGCCGTACCTACACACTATCTACTCAAGGGGCGCCTCCCTTGACCTCAGTACATCGCTTTGGCCTATGCACGCCCGGGTCGGGCGGGATGGGTGTACTGTTACATTCCTCTATGGAGATTGCTGCCTACCAACCTCTAGCTCTCACCACCTAAGAACAGCACCTATACCTGCTATACCATAACTGCCCATCTTCCCATCTTGCCTTTTCTTGTGGTTTTCTTTTTTAATAAAAATCTCTTTTTCATAAGTGATCAATGAAATCCTTTCAGATGAACCCCTCTTTTCAACCATGCCCCTGAAGAAGGACCCTACAAATATTAAATACCCCGAAACGCGTCGGGCTTGAAAAGAGTCCTTTGGTTCCCTTCATCATTGTTTACTACTTGATGTCCATTATGTCTACTAAGTATTATTACTATGTTACTTAAGATATCCACTCTGTTTTTAACAATTGTATTTTCTAACCAAATAAATATATATTCTTTTATATTGTATATTAGTTTCTACTCTTATATTTTTTCTAATTTTGTGCAAGTGCCGGGAAAGTCCATTTAGGGGAATTTGTTGTCTCATTTGTATTGTTGTTCATTTCCCATTTTTAAGGTTTGTTGCTTTAAGTTTTCTAACTTGACGCTTTGATGTCTTCCTTGGGCTACCAGCACACTTCCCTTTAACAACCTTTCCATTGAATTTGTACTTACGAAAACCATCATTAACACCTAAACAGAAAAAAAAAACAAGGTTACAGTGGGCTACTGAAAAGCAATCATGGACTGGGGATGACTGGATGAAAGTGATATTCGGTGATGAATCACCAGTTTGCATTGGGTGGGGTGATGATGCTGGAACTTTTGTTTGGTGCCGTTCCAATGAAACCTATGCAGATTACTGCCTGAAGAAAACATGCAACTTTCCACAATTATTGATGATATGGGGTTGCATGTCAGGTAAAGGTACGGGGGAGATGGCAGTCATTAAATCTTCAATAAATGCACAAGTTTATATTGAGATTTTGGACACTTTTCTTATTCCATCAATTGAAAGGTTGTTTGGTGATGATGACATCATATTTCAGGATGTAACGTGATGCAGATGGTTGTTTTAGAACTGCAACGTACGTAGTGATTCCATAATATTTTTCCTCTGTTTGGTCTGCAAAAACAGTTGCAACTGACTACAGTTTTTTCCTTTTTTTTTAACTGTTTCTTAAAGCCAGAAGATTGGAATGAAAATAGTTTTGAGGCATGTCTGTAATAATTTTTTATACTACACAATTAAACAATTGAATCAACATTTTCCAAGAGTGGCGATTCCATACTTTGCCAGGGGTTGTAGTCTGCTTAAGAACATTGGGGTTGATTAACACTTTCAATTTGCAAGTGGAGTTTCACTGTGCAAGGCATTTTCCCCCAGAGCTTAGTAAATATGGTAAAACTTCAATTTGAAAAGAATACCCAATCACATACAAGGAAAATTAAAAACCTGCATTTTTTGCTTGCATGTGATTGGATGATGGAAGTCAGCAGTGCTGACTTCCACTAAGCTCTGAGGATAATTTCCTTGCACAGTGTAACTGCAATGGCAAAGTGAATAGTCTTATTTGCCTTTGGTAAATTAACCCCATTGCATCTATCAGCCCATTAGAATGTACCGTGTGTTCACAACTACAGATTGTCTTCAATCCTCTGCACCAGTTGGGAATTTTAAGCACAAATGTTTGGGAGGGATACTAATGCCTTGTACACACGGAATAAACTCTGAAGGTTTTTCCGACAGAATTCCGACGGAATCCCGCTCAAGCTGTCTTGCATACACATGGTCACACAAAATTCCGACCGTCAAGAACGCGGTGATGTACAACACGTACGACGGAACAACACGTACGACATCTCGTACTTGCTTCAGAGCATGCGTCATTTTTGGTACATCGGAACAGCATACAGACGAGCGGTTTTCCCGATAGGAATTTGTTCTGTCAGAAAAATATAGAACATGTTCTCTATCTAAGTCCGTCTGAATTTTTGATGTAAAAAGACACACACGGTCAGAATGTACGATGAAAAGCTCCCATCGGACTTTTTCTGTCGGAAATTCCGACCGTGTGTACGGGATAAGTCTTCCCAGATTTCCATATATTTGATAGAATGGGGCATCCATTTGTAATGGACATGTTGTTGAATTCTGGTGAGCATTGAGTTGGGGAGAAAGAGATTCAGGGCTCGGATGTTTTAGTTAATGATATGGAAATTCAAGAGATCTTTAAACTTCCAGTATTCTGAGAGGAGATTTGATGTGACAATGGGAAAAATAGAATTTCGCCCACATAGGTGGTGACTAGTAGGGATGAGTCAAACACCCCCCGGTTCGGTTCACGGCAGAACATGCGAACAGACCAAAAATTTGTGCGAACACGCAAACCCCGTTAAAGTCTATGGGACTCGAATGTGAAAAATCAAAACTGCTAATTTTAAAGGCTAATATGCAATTATTTTCATAAAAAGTATTTGGGGACCCGGGTCCTGCCCCAGGGGACATGTATCAATGCAAAATAAGTTTTAAAAACGCCTGTTTTTTCAGGAGCAGTGATTTTAATAATGCTTGGAACAATAAAGTGGAACAATAAAAGTGTAATATTCCTTTAAATATCGTGCCTGGGGTGTCTATAGTATGCCTGTAAAGTGGCGCATTTTTCCCGTGTTTAGAACAGTCCCTGCACAAATTGACAAAAAAAAAAAAAGTCATTTAAAACTGCTTGCGGCTGTAATGTAATGTTGCCCCCCCCCCCAGCCCATTACCAGGCACTTTGGGTCTGGTATGGATATTAAGGTAAACCCCGCACCTAAATTAAAAAAAAAATGCGTGGGGCCCCCAGGCCCTATATACTCTGAACAGCAGCAGTATACAGGCGGTCCCCGGGTTACAAACAAGATAGGGACTGTAGGTTTGCTCTTAAGTTGAATCTGTTTGTAATTTGGAACAGGTACATTTTGTAAGTGTAGCTCCAGCCAAAAAATCTATTTTTAAGCTTTTTGGATAACATAGGGAAAGGTTATCATCACCCCTGTTGTTTTGCTGTCTGTGCCCCTGTTCAGAAGATTTCACCTCACTTCCTGTCCCAATGACAATTGGATTTTGAAAATCTTGGGTTATTAGGGAAACAAGGATTGGTGATAAAGCATCAGTGGGGAGACACCTTTTTCCCATATTAACACATACAGGAGAGAATTTCCCTTCCTAGGGGTAGGTTTCCTCTCACTTCCTGTTGTCTCCCTCTGTTTGTAAGTAGGAGTCATTTGTAAGTCGGATGTTTAAAAATAGGGCACCGCCTGTATATACTATACGGCCTGATCTATACACTCTGCAGAAAATTGGGCCTTAGGTGTTGGTGGTACCAGAACACTGTAATCCCTCACAGTTACTCTTGGTGGGTGGTGGAATGGGCCCTGCTGTGAAATATTATATCAAGAATTGTAATGACATGCCCCTGTTAAACAGGGGCAGAAAAATTGGGCCTTAGGCGGTGGTGGTGTTGGTGGCACAACACTGTAAAGCCTCACAGATACTTTTGTTGAGCACAGGAACAGGCCCTGCTGTGAAATATTAGATCAAAAATTTTAATTACGTGCCCCTGTTAAACAGGGGCAGAAAAATTGAGCCTTAGGCGGTGGTGTTGGTGGTGGTAGCACAACACTGTAAAGCCTCACAGATACTTTTGTTGAGCGCAGGAACAGGCCCTACTGTGAAATATTAGATCAAAAATTGTAATTACTCATACCTGTTAAACAGGGGCAGAAAAAATGGGCCTTAGGTGGTGGTGGCACAACACTGTAAAGCCTCACAGATACTTTTGTTGAGCACAGAAACAGGCCCTACTGTGAAATATTAGATCAAAAATTTTAATTACATGCCCCTGTTAAACAGGGGCAGAAAAATTGGGCCTTAGGCAGTGGTGGTGGTGCCACAACACTGCAACCCCTCACAGATACTCTTGTTGAGCGCAGGAACGACCCCTGCTGTAAAATATTTGATAAAAAATTTAAATTACACGCACCTGTTAAACAGGGGCAGCAAAATTGGGCCTTAGGTTGTGGTGGTGGTGCCCTGAACCGAAAATATTCTTAGAAGCTATCATCATAAAAATTGAGGAGGACTAGGGTAGTCACTCAGCATAATAGAATAGTCACTCAGCATATGCAGTCTTCAAGGGATCCCACATCCATAGAAAAATCATTCGGTTACATCAGCATCAGGTGCTTGGTAGCTGGTGATCCAAGACTGATTCATTTTTATGAATGTGAGCCGATCAACAGTCTGTGGACAAGCGCACTCTGTGATTGGTTACAAAAAGCCTCCAGCAGCACTGAATGTGCGTTTAGAAAGAACGCTGGATGCAGGACAGGCCAGTAGCTCAATTGCATATTGAGCAAGCTCTGGCCAGTGGTCCATGCTCAAGACCCAGTAACCCAGTGGATGTTCTGGTGGAAAGGTCTCCAAATCTGATCTTGCTTCTAGATATTCCTGCACCATGTAATTCAAACACTGGTGATGGTTGCTGGAACCGATCAGACCTGGGTGCTGAGGACTGAAGAATTGCCTGAAGGCATCAGTCAGCCAGCCACCTTCTTCACCGCTCTTTCTGTGACTGAACGAAGCCTCAGCAACACGTTGTCCAGCACCAGGAAATTTTAACCTCCCAGGCTCTGGAAACACATTGCACAAACCTTTCTGCAAGACCAAAGATGTTTCATCCTCTGCTCCCTCTGAGAAGGCTGGATAAGTTCTGAAACCTTACCCCTGTAATGTGGATCAAGAAGGGTTGGCAGCCAGTAATGATCCCTCTCCTTGATACCACGAATCCTAGGGTCCTTTCGCAGGCTTTGCAGGGTCAGGGAGGCCATGCAGCGTAGGTTTGCAGAGGTATTTGATCCTGAATCCTCTGGGTCACTAAGGATCACATGATCCTCAACCACCTCCTCCCAGCCACCTACAACTCCATGGGTTTCTGGGGACTGCAAACGATCCCTTGAAGACTGCTGCTGCCTCCACCTCCATACTGACACAACACTCCTCCTCCTCTTCTTCTTCCTGTGTGATCGATGGGCCTGCAGGGATACTAGTATCTGAAAAAAGAGGGCCTTGACAGGTAAGGATGTCCTCCTCTTCCTCCCGCTGTTCTGCCTCAAGTGCCCTGTCCATTATTCCATGAAGCGTGTGCCCCAACAGGAAGACAAGAGGGACAGTATCACCGATGCATGCAATGTCACTGCTCACCATCCTCGTGGCCTCCTCAAATTGTGACAGGACAGTGGACAGGACATCCTTGATCAGTAGCCACTGGCGTGGCAAAAAAAGCCAAGCTCCCCTGACCCTGTCCTGGTGCCATACTCGCACAGGTACTCATTGATGGCCCTCTGCTGCATGTGCAGCCACTGCAGCATTGCCAACGTTGAGTTCCACCTGGTGGGCATGTCACAAATGAGGCGGTTCTTGGGCAGGTTGCATTCTCTTTGAATGTCAGCCAGCTGAGCACTGGCATTAAATGACTGGCGGAAATGACCACAGACTTTCCTGGCCTGCCTCAGGAGATCCTATAAGCCTGGGTACCTGCTCAAGAACCACTGCACCACCAAATTCAGGACATGAGCCAAACAGGGAACATGGGTTAAGTGTCCCTGTCGGAGGGCTGAGAGGAGGTTGGTGCCATTGTCCCAATCAACCATTCCTGGCTGAAGCTGGCATGGCGTCAACCACCTCTGAGCCTGCCCCTGCAGAGCTGACAGAATCTCTGCCCCAGTGTGGCTTCTGTCCCTTAAGCAGACCAACTCAAGCACCACATGGCATCTTTTTGCCTGAGTGCTTGCGTAGCCCCTTGAAAGCCTATGGAGCACCGCTGGTTATAGAGAAATCTGCTGAGGAAGAGGCCATAGAGGAAGAAGAAGAGGAGGGGGTGGAAGAGAGAGCTGTGGCAGAATCACCACTAGCATTTTGGAGGCATGGTGGCGGAACAAGCTCCAACAATACTAAACCCTGTCCTGCATCCTTCCCAGCTGCCAGCAGAGTTACCCAGTGCACCGTGAAAGATAGGTAACCTCCCTGTCCGTGCCTGCTGGACCATGAGTCGGCAGTAATATGCACCTTACTGCCGACCACCCTGGCCAACGAGGCCAAGACATTGCCTTCCACATGCGGGTAGAGAGCCGGAATGGCCTTTCGTGAAAAGGAATGGCGTTTGGGAACCTGCCACTGAGGTACTGCACATTCCACAAATTCACGAAAGGGGGCAGAGTCTACCAGCTGAAAAGACAGCAGTTGCAGTGCTAGCAATTTGGCCAAGCTAGCATTCAGACGCTGAGCATGTGGATGGCTGGGACCAAATTTCTTTCAACGGTTTAGCAACTGGGGTAGGGAAATTTGCCTGCTAAAATCCAATGTTGGTGTACCGCTAGCATATTGGCCGCTAGTACTTGGGACACCTATTTCTATACCTTCATTCCTCTCAGTTCAGGTTTCTGAGAGGACTGGAGGTATAGTGGGGTTGGGGATCCCAGCTGATGAGGAGCAAGGAGAGGTCAACCTTGTTCTTTGATGTGAAGCATGTGGTGCCCAATGGAGACCAATGGCCGCCACGTCAGGCAAGCTCAATTCTCAGGTCTGTGAAAGATTGGAAAGTCTGAATTGCTAGACCAATGATCAGTGTTGGGGTCACAAGCTGAGGTTGGTGCAGGAGGAGGAGTTCGTAGTTGGGGACACAAGCCAAGGTCTATGTAGGAGGAGAGTTTCGTAGTTGGGGTCACAAGCCAAAGTCTTTTCCAAACAGCAGTAGAAGTAGCTCAAGTAGTGTGCAGAATCAGACCACAATAATCTGGCAACAGGAAGTGCAGAGGCAAGGCTTATATAGGAAGTTCATGGGATGAGCAAGGAGTTCAAGGTTCAAGAGCAATCAGGACACAAGGCAGGGTTTTCCAATGGATCAGGCAGGATCGTCCAAAAGATCAGGCAGGGAGCTTTCTAGCATCCCAGATAGCTCAGTGAGAAGAATCAATGCCAAAGAGGTCCCAGGTTCAAGCCCAGATCCTGACAGTACTCCTCTCCTCCCAGGACGTCTTAGAGCCAGGTTTTTGAGGAAATCTCTGGTGAAATTATCTTATTAATCTAGGGGCATGAACTTGCTTCTCAGGCTCCTAAGAATCCTCTTGTGGTTCATAGCCTTGCCATCTTAATAGGTATTGTAGTTTACCACGATGAATACGGCAGTCAAGAATTTTATCCAATATGAATTCTTCCCCTTTCACTTGGACAGAGTCTGGTGGTGAATGTGTACGACCAGAAAAGGGATTACTTCTGAAAGACTTTAAAAGAGCCGTATGGAAAACAGGATGGATCTTCATGGAAGGTGATAGTTTAAGTTTGTAGGCCACAGGATTAATTTGTGCAATTACTTTGAAGGGTCCAATGAACTTAGAACCATGTTTCTGAGAAGGAAGTTGTAAGTGTTTTGTGGATAGCCAGACCTTATCACCTAATGCATTGGGGGGAAGTGTTCATCCTTGTCTATTTGCTACTTCCTTATAGGATTCTTGAACTTCACGTAAAGTCTTCTTCAGTACTTACTGATTATTTTGTAAAGCAGACACCCTTGCATTTACAGTTGGTAAAGGTGACTCTAGGGGAATTCTGGGGATAAAAGATGGGTGACATTCATAATTGGCAAATATGGGCTTTGGGAGATGGAGCTATGACAGGAGTTATTGTATGCAAATTTTGCTAATGGTAGATATTCGGTCCTTTCATCCTGAAGATGGCAGAAGAAACAACAAAGATATTGCTCTAAAGTTTGATTTGTTCTCTCAGTCTGGCCATTTGATTGTGGATGAAAGGCAGTTGATAGGTTAACTTCAATTCCCAGAGTAGAACAGAATGTTTTTAATAGTTGTGATGTGAATTGGATTCTTTGATCTGATATTATTTCATCTGGGAGCCCATGCAGTCTGTAAATTTCTCGTATTAATATTTCAGCCGTGTCTTCAGCTGTATTAATGTTAGTGATGGGCACAAAATGAGCCATCTTAGTTAAACCGTCCACCACCACCATGACAGTTGTAAATCCCTTGGAAGGAGGCAAGTCCACAATAAAATCTATGGAAATGGATCCCCATGGTCATGATGACACCGGGAGAGGCTGTAGCAGCCCTACCGGGAGGGAGCATGCTACTTTGGGGGTTATTTGCTAAAGGCAAATCCACTATGCACTACAACTGCAAACTACAAGTGCAAAGTGCACTTGAAATTGTACTGAAAGTGCACTTGGAAGTGCAGTTGCTGTAGATCCGAGGAGGGCATGCAAGGAAAATAAAAAACAGCATTTTAGCTTGCGCGTGATTGGATAATAAAATCAGCAGGGCTTCCCCTCATTTCAGATCTACCCCTCCAGCGACTGCATTTTCAAGTGCACTTTCAGTGCAATTTCAAGTGAGCTTTGCACTTGTAGTTTGCAATTGTAGTGCAAAGTGGATTTGCTTTTTGTAAATAACCTCCTTTGTGTCGAACACAGGTTTCACATGAGAGAACATACTCCTTTGCATCTTTACGATAAGAAGGCCACCAAAAAGTACGAGCAAGGAGGTTTACCATTTTCCTAATTCCAGGGTGACCAGCAGATTTTGAATCATTCACCAGCTGAAGGGCCTTAAGTCGTGCCGCTTCAGGTCCTCATGAAAGTTCATGTGCAAATTTCCTGGTGGATTGTTTAAGTGTGGGTCCCTATCATAAGTTTCTTTAATCTTTGAAAGAAGCTCTGCAGGGTACATTACCCCCAAAAAGTGTGTGTCTTGTAAGATAGTACTTACTGGTTCTAAGAAGGTAGAAGAATCACCAGACATTCTCGACAAAGCATCTGCTTTTCCATTTTTACATCCTGGTCTGTAAGAAATTACAAAATTGAATCTTGAAAAAAAAAAAAAAAAAGAGTCCATCTTGCCTGCCTTGCATCGAGCCTCTGTGTGGATTTAATAAATTCAAGAATTTTGTGGTCAGTAAGGACAGTTAGAGGATGTGTGGTGCCCTCCAGAAGGTGTCTCCATTCAGTGAAGGCTTCCTTTATTGCTATTGCTTTAAAGCTCCTTGTTGCCAATATCATAGTTCTGTTCTGCAGTTGTCATTTGGCGGGAATAAAATGCACATGGGTGTAATAACATCTTTTCACCAATTTTCTGAGAAAGATTTGATCCGATGGCTGTATTGGAGGCATCTACTTCTACTATAAAGGGAAGTTCTGGGTTAGGATGTACCAGTACAGGTGCAGTGGGGAATAAGGCTTTCAGATGTGAGAAAGCCATTTCTGCCTCTGTGGACCACTGGAAGTGTGCTTCCCTCCTTGTCATCTGAGTAATGGGGGCCACAATTTCTGTTTTTTTTTTTATAAATCTCCGGTAAAAGTTTGCGAACCCCAAGAACCGTTGCACATCCTTTATGTTCTTGGGGTAGGCTAATCTAGGATTGCTTGGATCTTGGTGGAATCCATGTTCAGCTCTTTAGGAGAGATGATGTAGCCCAATGGGGCGTACACACGGTTGGACTTTTCGACCGGACTGGTTGGACGGACACCGACGGACCAAATATAGTGGACAATCCGATCGTGTGTGGGCTTCACCGGACCTTCAGCGGACTTTTCCAAATCTGACGGACTTTAGATTTGGAACAGGCTTCAAATCTTTACGTCGTAACTCTGTCCGACCCAGAAATCCGCTCGTCTGTATGCTAGTCCGACGGACAAAAACCGACGCTAGGGCAGCTATTGGCTACTGGCTATCAACTTCCTTGTTTTAGTCCGGTGTACGCCATCATGTACTAATCTGTCGGACTTTGGTGTGATCGTGTGTAGGCAAGTCCGTTTGTTAGAGAGTCAGTCGGAAGTCCGTCAAAATTTCATCGAAAGTCCGCTGGAAAGTCTGTCGGACCAGTCCTGTCGAAAAGTCCACCCGTGTGTACGCGGCATAAGAACTGTATACGGGTCTGTTCAAACTCACATTTTTCCAATTTAATATATAATTTATTTTGCCGTAGTCGCTACAAGACAGTACGAACATAAGCCCGGTGTTCCTGTAAATTGGTTTGAAAAGATAAGTATATCATCCAAATAAGCCAGCAGAAATTGGTCTAACAAGTCTCTGAAAACATAATTTATGAAATGTTGAAAGGTAGCTGGTGCATTAAAGAGTCCAAAAGGCATTACTAAGGATTCATAATGCCCATATCTTGTCCGAAAGGCCGTCTTCCATTCATCTCCAGGTCGAATGCGAACAAGATTATATGCACCACGCAACTCAAGCTTGGTGAAAATATTTGCTGTTCTTAGTCTCTTGTGCTGTTCTGGAATTAATGGAAGCGGGTAAAGATTCTTGACTGTCATTTTGTTTAATTCTCTGTAATCAATGCATGGGAGCAGGGTTCCATCTTTCTTTTCAACAAAGAATAGCGGGGCTTCAGCAGGAGAGGTTGAGGGATGGATAAACCCCTTCACCTGATTTTCTTGTAGAAAGTCCCTTAAAGAGGAAGTAAACCTTGATGCTTTTACTTCCTCTTTTGCTCCCTGCAAACCCTGCAAATTAAAAGCATAATCGGCTAGTATGCAATGCATTAAAGTGGTTGTAAACTTAAATCTTTTACTTGTACCTATAGGTAAGCCTATTATAAGGCTTACCTATAGGTACTGTAAATGTCTCTTAAACGTGTCTCCTCACCGTTTTGGAGATATTTACTGTATTTGCAGCCGATGACATCATGGGCGCATGTGCTCTGAAGGAATGGCCACCCGGGCCGTTCTTTCAGAATCCTGTGCCGTAAACAGTGGCTCCCCCACGCAGCAGGCGGATTCATCAATGGTAACAGTCAAATTCTGACAGTTGGTATACAGGAGGGTTTAATGCTACACTTCTGTCAGATGGTGGCAGAAGGTTTCTGCTAAATGTAAAATGCTACGGTGCCTTGAAAAAGTATTTATACCCTTAGACATTTTCAACATTTTGTCATGTTACAACCAAAAAATGTAAATGTTTGTTGGGATTTTATGTGATATAGACTAACACAAAGTGGCACATAATTGTGAAGTGGAAGGAAAATGATAAATGGTTTTTACCATTTTTTACAAATAAATATGTGAAAAGCGTGGCGTGCATTTGTATTCAGCCCCCTTTATTCTGATACCCCTAACTAAAATCTAATGGAACCAATTGCCTTCAGAAGTCACCACTTACCGGTGTGTAATTTAATCTCAGTATAAATACAGCTGTTCTGTGAAGCCCTCAGAGGTTTGTTGGAGAACCTTCATGAACAAATAGCATCACAAAGGCCAAGGAACACACCAGACAGGTCAGGGATAAAGTTGTGGAGAAGTTAGGATTTGGTTATAAAAAATGTTCCCAAACTGTCAACCTCTCACGGAGTACTGTTCAATCCATCATCTGAAAATGGAAACCTACCAAGACATGGCCGTCCACCTAAACTGACAGGCCAGGCAAAGGAGAGCATTAATCAGAGAAGCAGCCAAGAGGTCCATGGTAATTCTGGAGGAGCTGCAGAAATCCAAAGCTCAGGTGGGAGAATCTGTCCACAGGAAAACTATTAGTCGTGCACTCCACAAATCTGGCATTTATGGAAGAGTGATGGATGACTATATAGATGTGTATAGCATACCTATAAATTCCTGCACTAATGGATAACTTGTGAAAAAAATTACCATATGGATTGGTGTGTGAACACTATATAAATAATAGGGTTGCTGCTCTCACAAAGAAAGCCATTGTTGAAAGAAAGCCATAATAAGTCCCGTTTATAGCTTGCGAGAAGCCATGTGGGGGACACAGCAAACACGTGGAAGAAGGTGCTCTGGTCTTATGAGACCATAATTGAACTTTTTAACACTGCGCATCACCCTGAACACATCATCCCCACTGTGAAACCTGGTGGTGTCAGCATCATGTTGTGGGAATTCTTTTCTTTAGCTGGGACAGGAAAGCTAGTCAGAGTTGATGAGAAGATGGATGGAGCCAAATACAGTGCAATCTTAGAAGAAAACCTGTTAGAGTCTGCAAAAGACTAGAGACTGGGGCGGTGGTTCACCTTCTAGCAGGACAATGACCCTAAACATACAGCCAGAGCTACAATGGAATGGTTTAGATCAATGCATAGTCATGTGTTAGAATGGGCAAGTCAAAGTCCAGACCTAAATCCAATTGCAAATCTGTGGCAAGACTTGAAAATTGATGTTCACAGATGCTCTCCATCCAATCTGACAGAGCTTGAGGTGTTTTGTAAAGAAGAATGGGCAAAAATGTCAATCTCTAGATGTCCAAAGCTGGTAGAGACATCCCCCAAAAGACTTACAGCTGTAATTGCAGTAAAAGGTGGTTCTACAAAGTATTGACTCAGGGGGGCTGAATACAAATGCACGCCACACTTCTCACATATTTATTTGAAAAAACATTTTGAAAACCATTTATCATTTTCCTTCCACGTCACAATTATGTGCCACTTTATGTTGGTCTATCACATAAAATCCCAGTGAAATACATTTACATTTTTGGCTGTAATGTGACAAAAGGTATAACATTTCAATGGGTATGAATACTCTTTCAAGGCACTGTATGTAGGGAACGCCTGGAGCTGTTGTCATATAGAAAGGGTTACATATTAATGTGGCTCTGACAGTTGAAGCCAGTGAAGTGATGCTATTTAGGGGGTGCTATCTGTAAAATAGATGACTGAAGATTAGTGATCAGTGACCTGCTTCTGTCTGTCCATCTAAGGGGCCCATTCAAAAAGCAGTGGTATGGCTGCACATGTGTAACTGAGAAGAGTGTAAAGAAGGGCATGTAAACTAATCAGAATGGAACTAAATATTATTTATAATGAATGATCAGCCAATCAATTTGTTCTAGTCAAAGGTAAAGACAATGCTGCTGTTTGTTTTTTAGCTGAGGTTTGTCATAAAGTGGTGATGTACTTCATATAAGAAACTAAATTTCTCACAGAATTTACCAGCCAATGTTCAAATTAACCACTTGCCTACTGGGCACTTTTACCCCCTTCCTGACCAGGCCAATTTTCAGCTTTTGCTGCTATCGCACTTTGAATGACAATTACGCGGTTATGCACTGATATGAAATTGTTATCATTTTTTGGAGACAGATAGAGATCTCTTTTGGTGGTATTTAACAACCTCTGGGTTTTTTTATTTTTTGCTAAACAAATGAAAAAAGACCTAACGAGTTTGAAAAAAAAACAACCTTTTTCTTTGTTTCTGTTAGAAAATGTTGCAAATAAGTAATTTTTCTTATTCACTGATGTGCGCTGATGGGGCTGCACCGATGGGCACTCATAGGGTGCATTGATGGGCACTGATAGGCTGCACTGATGGGCACTCATAGGCTGAACTGATGAGCACTGATGAGGCTGCAAAGATAAGGTTGCACTAATGGGCATTGATGGGTACTGATGAGGCAGCACTGATAACCTGCACTGATGGGCACTAATAGGCAGCACTGAAAGGCACTAATAGGTGGCACTGATGAGCATTGAAATTCTGCACTGATGGGCACTGACATGCTGCACTGATTGGCACTGATGGGGCTGCAGTGATAATCCGTGCCCTGATTATCAGTGTAAATGTCTGCTGTCAGGGCTAAGGAAAGTGGCATTTGTTTACATGGGATCAGCTCTGATTGGACACTGATCACATGGTAAAGGGCCGCTGTGCTTGCCTCTTTACCTCGATCTGTGATCAGCTCTGTCTGAAGGGCTTTATTTTTTAGTTCTTTAGCAAGGGACATACATTTCACATTACTAATTATGTTATCAAAATTGGAGTGCGCTGTAAATTGCCTCCAGTATTGCTCCAATTTCTTCTTCTCAGAGGGTGCCATTTTGCTGAAGCTCAGAACCTCAGCAGTAAATCATAAAGCAGAACTAAACCCATCAATTTAATGGTTTTAAAAAATGTTACATTCCTTGAATTCTGGGATTGCTAACTGTCTCATTTGCTTGTGTACTCAACTAAACTATCAAACTATCAAATGGCTGGTGTCATAACTGATCACATGTGCAGCACCATGGCAGTTGCAGGTCAAACAGAAGCAGCTTTGGCTATAAAAGATAGGAGAGATTAATTCCCCTTTAAGACTGTCAGCAGATTGGCCTCTACAAACTCGGCAGTGCCTAAAAATGAAGAGAAACTGAGCATGTGCAGA
This sequence comes from Lithobates clamitans, assembly GCA_037952925.1. NCBI lineage: Eukaryota > Metazoa > Chordata > Amphibia > Anura > Ranidae > Lithobates > Lithobates clamitans. Next base: position 10,046,417 of record JBBGZY010000429.1, read on the forward strand.
ACAGGGTGAAACAGTGTATTACTGGATTTTAAATTGTATAAACACTTATTATTAATGTTTTACATAGCTATACCTGCAAAAGGGGCCAGCCTGAAGTGATCTAGCAAGACGTAACTTTCTAACTAAAGTTCCATATACTGATAAACTTACCAATAGGAACATGCTTCTTTGTTTATTCACATTCCCCTTTCCTAGTGGTTCTTCCCACAGGAGAGTAGTATCTCGTGCCATGGTTTTTCATTTTTTTTTACAAATAATAACATAATTGATAGATGGCTTCCTCTTTCTTGTTTTGTGTCAGCGCACTGGCAACATCTAGCCAGGTCTGGCACAAATGCCATGCAAGATCTGGGATGGCTTGTTGGTGAACAATAAAAAGTCATCTATGGTGCATGCACAGTATGTAATCTGTCACAGCTTGTTATTGAACAACAACAACCTATCCCAGGTCACATATGATGTTGATGATGTTTATTTATACATGTGCATCCAGAGCTACATGTAGTATGTTTTTTTTGTGTTGGTTTGGGGGGGGGATTCCAAATTAAGAAAAAAAATATTTTAAAATTCTTTATCACCTTTAATAAAAAGTTTAAAAGATTTTGTAATGTGTTTCCATCTCAAGTATTTTATTGGGTACATTCAAAACCGAACAATGTATGTACATCTGTACATTTTGGTTTATAAACATTAGACACCGCAGGCCATGTATTGGGTAGAACTGGGTATCTCATTGTAATGTGTTTCATTCATTAAATAATACTATTTGACCCTCATTTGGAAGAACAAAGCTCCCCCCCTCCCCTGTGTTCACTTTGGAATGTTTTGCTCCAGAGTGTATAGCGTATGAATCTGGAGATGTATGATTTCAATTGAAGACAAAAACCAACAAAACATAAATAAACAGAAATGTAAAACAAAAGTGTAAATTATGTGGAGAAAGACTGGTTTTCATTTTTCTCCGGGTTTGATAGTTCCAGGATCAGGGACTGGAACTCAGAGACTTTAATTGGCTTCTCCAATCCTGTGTCCAGATTTTATCAGGAACCAGCAGGTTAAGTGTGCAGATGTTCAAACCTGTTGTGATTTAGGACCTGACGTTCGTTTAGGGCTCCACCCAACAGACAGGAGATCTTTGCATTGGAGTCAGGAGGATGCCAATCCCTCTCCAGGAGTGAGAGAGGCTGCATGGGGAAGCCAGAGCGTGCATATCTGCAGGAGGCAGATTTTGTCTGTGACAGAGCAGCAAGTAGCTGATAGTGAGTAAGCTATGAGAAAGGTTGACTTTAACCACTTGCCTACAAGACACTTACACCCCCTTCCTGCCCAGACCATTTTTTAGCGCTGTCGCACTTTGAATGAGAACTGCACGGTCATGCTACACTGTATTCAGATGAAATTTTTATCATTTTTTTTTACTAATTTTGTAATTAAGTAGTTTTTCTCCTTCACTGATGTGCGCTGATGAGGCAGCACTGATAGGCTGAACTGGTGGGCACTGATGAGGTGGCACTGATTAGGTGGCACTGATGAGAAGGCACTAATGTGCCGTACTCATAGGTGGCACTGATATGCGGCACTGATGGGCACTGTTAGGTGGCACTGATTGGCACTGATAGGTGGCACTGATAGGCAGCACTGATGAGCACTGATAGGCAGCACTGATGGGCACTGTTAGGTGGCACTGATGGGCACTGTTAGGTGGCACTGATTGGCACTAATAGGTGGCACTGATTGGCACTGATAGGTGGCACTGATAGGCAGCACTGATAGGCAGCATGGATAGGCAGTATTTATGGGCACTGATGGGCATTGATGGATGCCACTGATGGGCAATGATGGGCAGCACTGATAGGCGGGACTGATAACCAGCACGGACTGGCATCACTAATGGGCACTGATTGGCACTTCCTGGCAGTGGTGGGCACTAATTGCTGGCAGTGGTGGGCACTGATTGCTGGCAGTGGTGGGCACTGATTGCTGGCACTGGTGGGCACTCAGTGCTGGCACTGGTGTTGCTATTGTAATCAGGGCACTGGTGATCAGTGCCCTGATTACATGTGTAGATGTCTCCTGTGAGTAGATGCCGCTGATCGGCTCTCCTCACCACACACTCTGTCAATGTGAGGCGAGGAGCACCGATTATCGGCATCTCCATGTTTACATGTGACCGGCTGTGATTGGACACAGCTGATCACATGGTTAAAGAGCCGTGGACAACGATATGTCTCCTCTCTTACTCAGTCATATCCCCATACAGTTAGAACACACTGAGGGAACACACATTTAACCCCTTGATCGCCCCCTAATGTTTACCCCTTCCCTACCAGTGACATTTACACAGTAATCAGTGAATTTTTATATCACTGATCGCTGTATAAATGTCACTGGTCCCAAAAATGTGTCAAAAGTGTCCGATCTGTCTGTCGCAATCCCAATAAAAATTGCAGATAGCTAGTAAAAAAATAATACAAATGTAATAAATCTTTCCCATAGTTTGCAGATGCTATAACTTTTTCGCAAACCAATCAATATACGCTTATTGCGATTTTTTTTTTTTACTAAGAATATGTAGAGAATATATATTGGCCTAAATTGATGAAGAAATTTGTTTTTTAAAAACATTTTTGGGGATATTTATTATAGCAAAAATAAAAAATGTTGTTTTTTTTCAAAATTGTCGCTCTTTTTTTGTTTATAGTGTAAAAGTTAAAAACCGCAAATACCACCAAAAGAAAGCTCTATTTGTGGGAAAAAATGGATGTAAATTTTGTTTGGGTACAGCATCGCATAACCGCGCAATTACCAGTTAAAGCGACACAGTGCCAAATTGTAAAAAGTGCTCTGGAAGATGGTAAAATCTTTTGGGACTGAAGTGGTTAATAACCTGTGGGGTTGATTTACTAAAACTGGAGAGTGAAAAAATCTGGTGCAGCTGAGCATGGTAGGGAATCAGCTTCTAACTTCAGTTTGTTCAATTAAAGTGATTGTAAAACATTTTTTTAAATAACAAACATGTCATTCGTACCTGCTCTGTGCAAGGGTTTTGCACAAAGTGGCCATATTCCTCCTTTTCTGGGGTCTCCCGCCGGTGCTCCTGGCTCCTTCTCTTCATCGAGTGCCCCCACAGAGAGCTACTTTCCATGGGGGCACTTATACGGGTGTGCTCCCGAGTCCTACTGCTGCGTCCATTTACACAGACAGCAAGACTCGGCCCCACCCCCGGCTCCCGTGTCACTGGATTTGATTGACAGCAGCGGGAACCAACGGCTTCTGCTGCTATCAATCTGTCCAATGAGGACCCGAGACAGCAGTTGGGGCTGCTGGGCTCATTCTTGTCACTGGAACAATCGGGTTCAGGTAAGAGAAGGGGGGGCTGCTGCAGCACAGAAGTTTTTTCACCTTAATGTATAGAATGCTTTAAGGTGAAAAACCTGGAGACTTTACAACTACTTTAAGTTTTGACAAAAAAAAAGCTGGAAGCTGATTGGTTTCTCTGCAGAGCTGCACCGGATTTTGCACTCTCCAGTTTTTGTAAATCAACCCCTGTGTGTGTGTTGGTCTGAGAAGCAGACCTAAGGTCTAGGCTTGAGGGCTGAAGCAGCTGTGTGGCAAGAGAGTGAGCCAGAAGGCTGAAGTATTCTGTTGTGCAAATTACAGTACTGGTGGAAACCCCTGCATGGGCAACTAATGTCTTTTGTGAACTTTTATGATCTTTTAAATAAAAGTGGGCCACCAAGTCCTTAAAGTGTTACTGAAGTGGACTGAACTCACTGTTATGCACTACCATTGAGCTAAGAAAACATTCCCCAATGTCACAAGTGGTGTTCAGATGTGTGCAAGTAACGGTGGAGCTCCAGATCCTTGCATACCTAAACAGTGAGACTCCTTTCACACTAAGGAGTTTTTCAAGCGCTATAGCTCAAAATAGCGCCTGAAAAAAGCCTCAGCTGCAAACCCAGTGTGAAAGTGCTTTCACACTGGGGAGCTGCGCTGGCAGGGCATCACAAAAAGTCCTGCCAGCAGCTTCTTTGCAGCGGTGGAGGAGTGGTGAATACACCGCTCCTCCACCACTCCTCCCCATTGAAAACAATGGGGCAGTGCTGCTTTACTGCCGGCAAAGCGCTGCTTTGTGGGCAGATTTAACCCCCTTCCGGCCGCTAGCGGGGGGTTAAAACCGCCCTGCTAGTGGCCGAAGAGCTCCGGTAAAGCGGCTCTAAAAATAGCACCGCTTTGTCACCCTACGCTCGGGTCGGCTCAGTGTGAAAGGGATCTGAGTGTTATCAGAAGTCCTTTGTGCTCTGTAGTGTGTGCAGCAGGTGATGTACCTGCAAAAGGAAAAGCATTGTGTGTTGCAGCCTTAAATAGACAGTATTCCTTTTGGATGAGAGACGAGATTAGCGCAGGTTCACAGTAATCTACAACATATATGTAATCTCATAAATAATTATATACCTTATTGTGTAAATATTAAAAATTAAAAAACAGTGTACAAACAAAACCCCAATAGCTAAAGTGCAACAAAATGTGAAAATCAATACTGTATGAATCGTGAAGGATTAAAATTAAATAAATTATTAATTATTAATATTAGCCTGCAATAATTCAACAGTGTTCATAACACCATATTATATATATGGATACAAAATTGTGCAAAAAATTGCAATGTAATCATCAAAATTGTAGAATTAGTACAAAGTACAAAGTCCAAAAAATACAAATACAAATAAAATCACAAATACATAAACATTGTGAGTGACACCCCTCCTATATGTATCACAACAAATTTATAAAGTGATAATGTGCATCAACCTATCATATAGGTATATGTGATGAAACAATATATAAAAATATGCAAGCAATATTAGAAAGTCCCAAAAAATATTAATGCTGGTAAGTGAGAGGTGAAATATTTCAGTGATGTGAAGGCTAACCAAGCCACCAACCACCAGTGTTCAAACAGTGATTCCCTCACCAATCTCACTAAAAGATCTTAACAGCTGGGACTGCGAGCCTTCCAATAGCCTCTGCTATGCTCTGCTGTGTTCAATCAGTCCGATGTATATCTCGCCATGGAACACACAATGAATGAGGAGAAAAATGAAAAAATGCTTCTCATAGCGTACCCCAATTCAGACAGGCATTCATGAAACAGAATACATAGTCCACTCACATATTTCAAGTGCCCACCTGGCAATAAGGAAAGCACACTCAGCTCAGTCGGTGGTGGTGCTGTGGTTGTATCACACAACATGGGCTCCAACCATTCAGAAATGCGATACCATCAGCATCCCTGTCTCACTCTACGTCCGTTTCATCTATCGACGTTTTCATGGAGTGGCACTCCAGTGGCATACCCATTTCTGGATATACTCATCTGGTTTATGCCTATAAACGTTGGAAACATCAAGCTGTTTTGGTTCCTGGTGTATATCCGCTGCAGCTGCGTGACACTCCACTTACCATTGAGGCTCTTGACGGGAGACCTCTACAGCCTGCCCATGTGACTCATGAGATGGTTCTGTTGTCCATGGCCGTAGGGGCTCTTCACCATGAGATAATCCAATGCCAAGTTATTTCCTCACCTAAGTTTCCACTGGTTATTGGTTATCCTTGGTTACAGAGGCACAACCCCTCTTTTGATTGGCTCCATGCTGAGGATCTCTCCTGGTCACCACACTGCAGTGAGACATGCTTCCAGAAGGTAGCCAAGGTCCTGTGCACCTCTTCACTCTCCTCCCTGCCGGAGGAGTATCGCAATTTTAGCGATGTCTTTGACAAATGTCAAGCCGGTAGTTTTCCTCCACACCGGCCGTATGATTGCACAATTGATCTTCAACCTGGTGCCATACCCCCTCATGGACGGGTTTACCCTTTGTCAGTCTTGGAGGATAAGGCCATGGACGAGTATGTTGCAGACGGACTTTCTTGAGGTTTCATCCGCGAATCGTCGTCTCCTGCTGGTGCTGGTTTCTTCTTTGTAAAGCAGATGAGTGGTGAACTGAGACCTTGTATTGATTATAGGGGTCTCAATCTTTTCACAATTAAGAATGCCTATCCGATGCCGTTGATTACTGAGTTATTTGACCGCCTCAAGGGAGCAACGGTTTTCACAAAGCTTGATTTGAGAGGGGCATACAATCTTGTGAGGATTAAGGAGGGCGATGGGTGGAAAACTGTGTTTAATACCTGAACAGGCCATTATGAGTACCTCGTAATGCCTTTTGGCCTTTGTAACGCCCTGGCAGTTTTCTAGGAATTTATTAACGATGTCCTCTGAGATTTGTTGCATTTGTTTGGTGGTTTATCTCGATGATATCCTCATATTTTCCAAGTCCCTGGAGAGCCACCACACAGATGTCTGTCATGTGCTTCAGAAACTAAGAGAGAACAATCTCTATTGTAAACTGGAGAAGTACGAGTTTCATCGTGAACAGGTTAAATTCCTGGGCTATGTCATTTCCACTGCTGGTTTTTCAATGGACCCAGAGAAACTTTCGGCAGTCCTACAGTGGCCCCGACCCATGGATTTATGTCCTCTGCGGCATTTCCTGGGCTTTGCCAACTATTATCGGAGGTTTATTCGTAACTTCTCGTCTCTGGTCAAGCCCCTGACTGATATGACCAGAAAGGACGGTAACCCACAGAGTTGGTCTCCGGAGTCCATTAAGGCCTTTGAGAGTCTCAAGGCTGCCTTTGTTTCTGCTCCTGTGTTGGCACATCCTGATCCAACGTTATCTTTTATCCTTGAGGTTGATGCTTCTGAGACTGGTGTTGGCGCCCTTCCATCTCAACGTTCTATCTCTGAGCGCGCTATGCATCCTTGTGGCTACTTTTCCAAGAAATTGTCAGCTGTGGAGTGCAATTACGAGATTGGTGACAGAGAGCTGTTGGCAATCATTCTAGCCCTGAAAGAATGGAGGCGTCTCCTCAAAGGTACCACTGTGCCGGTTCTCATTCTTACTGACCATAAGAATATCACATTCTTGTCTAAAGCTAAACGCCTCTCTCCCAGAAGGGCGCAGTGGGCTCTTCTCTTGTCAAGTGGGAATTACATTGTCTCAATCTTACCCAGAATGAACTAAGGGCTGATGCCTTGTCACGACAATTTTCCTCCACTTATAATTTGGAGTCGGTTCTGGTTTCTGTGATTCCTCCTGATCGTATTCTGGCTACGGTTCGCACCAGTCTCACTTCTCCTTTAGGGGACAAAATTCTTGCTGCTCAGGTCCATGCTCCTCCTGAGAAACCTTGTGACTGCTGCTTTGTCCTAGAGAGTCTCTGTACTTACGTGCTCCAGACTTACCATTCTCCCAAGGCAGCTGGCCAACCTGGGAAGAATCAACTCGTTTGGGCCATTTCCCAGCAATTCTGGTAGCCTAGTCTACGTACTGATGTAACTGCCTTCGTAGCTGCCTGTTCCGTGTGTGCTCAGAGTAAGACTCCATGACACCTTCCAGTGGGCCTCCTAAAACCCATACCCAATGAAGAGAGGCCCTGTACCCACCTGTCTATGGATTTAATTGTGGAGTTACCCAACTCCCAAAGAAACACTGTTATCCTTATGATGGTTGACTGGTTCTCAAAGATGTCATTGTATTCCACTTAAGAAGTTGCCCACTTCTAAAGAACTGGCTGCTCAGGAGATCTTTCGCTTACATGGGCTACCCAAGCTGATAGTCTTGGACAGGGGTTGGACAGGGGTAGTCAGTTTGTGTCCCGGTTCTGGCGAGCCTTTTGTGCAAAGTTGGGAATTCATCTTGCTTTCTCCTCTGCATTTCACCCGCAGTCTAATGGAGTCGCAGAATGAGCCAATCAGTCCTTGGAGCAATTCCTACATTGCTATATTTCTGACCATCATAACAACTGGTCAGACCTATTACTATGGGCAGAGTTTGCTCACAACAGTGCCTTGAATCCTGCTTTACCGATTGGCCCCGTTTATGGTGAATTATGGTTTCCAACCTTCCATCTCCTGTGTTCCTGTTTAACCACGTCAATTCGGGACACTTACACCCCCTTAATGCAAAGACCAATTTTCAGCTTTCAGCACTCTCACTATTTGAATACATATAACACTGTACCCATATGAAATTTGCATCCTTTTTTTCCACACAAATAGAGCTTTCTTTTGGTGGTATTTAATCACTAGTTGATTTTTTATTTTTTGTGCTATAAATAAAAAAAGACCATAAATTTTGTGAAAAAATTGCCTTTTTCTTTGTTTCTGTCATAAAATTTTGCAAATTGTAATTTTTCTTCATAAATTTTGGCCAAAATTTATATTGCTACATAGCTTTGGTAAAAATAACCCAAATTAGTGTATATTATTTGGTCTTTGTGAAAGTTATAGAGTCTACAAACTATCACTACCAATCACTGAAAATTGATCACATGTGATCAGGCCTTCAGTACATCAGGTGTATCTCATTTCTTGAGACACTAACAAGTCATGAAAGTACGAATACCCCCCAAATGACCCCATTTTAGAAAGTAGACATTCCAAGGTATTACATATTTAGCATGGTGAGTTTTTTTAAGTTGTATTTTTTTCCCACAATTCTTTGCAAAATGAATTTTTTTTTCCCAAATTGTCATATTATCAGGTTATTTCTCACACACAGCATATGCATACAACAAATTACACCCCAAAATACATTCTGCTACTCTTCCTGAGTATGGCAATACATGTGTGAGACTTTTACACAGCCTGGCCACATACAGAGGCCCAACATTGAAGTAGTACCTTCAGGCGTTCTAGGAGCATAAATTACACATCTCATTTCATTCCTACCTATCACACTTTTGAAGGTCCTGGAGGACAGTGGAATTACCCACAAAATGACCCCATTTTGGAAAGCAAACACCCTAAGGTATATTCTATGAGGCATGGGCTGCAGATAGGTACTCGAGTACTCTGATGGGCTGCTGATAGGTACTCAGGTACTCTGATGGGCTGGAGACAGGTACTTAGGTAAATTGATGAGCTGCAGACAGGTACTCGGGTACTCTGATGGGCTGGTGACAGGTACTCTGGTACTCCGATGGCCTGGTGACAGGTACTTTGGTACTCTGCTGGGCTACAGGTAGGTACTCGGGTACTCTGCTGGGCTGGTGACTGGTATTCAGGTACTCTGAAGGGCGGTGACAGGTACTCAGTACTCATATGAACTGTGACAGGTACTCAGATGGACTGTGACATGTACTCGGGTACTTGGGTACTCAGATGAATTGTGACAGGTACTCGTGTACTCAGATGGACTGTGACAGGTATTCGGGTACTCAGATGGACTGTGACCGGTACTCGGGTACTCAGATGGACTGACAGGTATTCGGGTACTCAGATGGACTGTGACAGGTACTCGGGTACTTGGGTACTCAGATAAACTGTGACAGGTATTTGGGTACTCAGATGGACAGTGACAAGTACTCAGGTACGGGGTACTCAGATGGACTGTGACAGGTACTCGGGTACTCAGATGAGCTGTGACGGGTACTCGAATGGACTGTGACCGGTACTCGGGTACTCAGATGGACTTTGACCAGTACTCGGCTAGTCAGATGAACTGACAGGTATTCGGGTACTCAGATAGACTGTGACAGGTACTCGGGTACTTCGGTACTCAGATGAACTGTGACAGGTACTCAGATGGACTGTGACAGGTACTCGGGTACTCAGATGGACTGTGACCGGTACTCGGGTACTCAGATGGACTGACAGGTATTTGGGTACTCAGATGGACTGTGACAGGTACTTGGGTACTTGGGTACTGAGATGAGCTGTGACAGGTACTCGGGTACTCAGATGGACTGTGACAGGTACTCGGGTACTCAGATGAACTGTGACCGGTACTTGGTGTAACGAGCCCCTTGCTCGCTCGCTTCCACTCTCCCAACACTCCTCTGCAGCTATAGAGTCAGATTGCAGATCTCAACATCTGATGGTTCGGTCATCCGATGCTCCGGGACTAGAACTACAGCTATGTGCCAGTCTAATCCAGTTGTGTAGCTCAGAACAAACACCAGGCAGGCTGTATGTAAGTTCAACCAGGAATCTCTTTTATTGAAAAATGCAGGCTCTTTTATACGGTAAAAGAGGAGGTGTATACTCCCTGCTCATATTACTCTGAACATACACCTGTGACCAGAAACCTAATTAAGATGGGCTAATTAACTAATCCCTTTAGACAGCCTAGATGACTCCGACATGACCTTTAGGCCAGACTGGCCGTCTTGTACCTCAGAAAACCCAATCAACATTATCACAATAGCAGAGTTAATTAACACAAACAACAATGGGGATCTAATGACTCTTAGATCCCATACTAGAGACTTATTTACAATACACATTCTAGCAGGCAACAGACAGACAGGTGGCTGGAATTGACACCAGCATCTCCTAACAGTATTTGTCCCAGCATTATGAATCAGCCACTATTTCTAATATGGCAAATCCAGGGTCCCCAGAGTCTGTGTGTCCTGAGGGACCAGGACCTGAATCCACAGTAATACCACCTCAAGGGTCCCCAGGCATACAGTTCACAAAGAGCACCGTTCCCCCAAATGCCAGGGCCCACGATCGATCGGCAAGAGGCTAGCATTCAGTCCCCTCTAATAGTCTCTCTCCCGGCTAGATCTGTCACATTTCTCCCCTTTCGGCAGGAGACTAACACAGGAGGAGACCCCAGACGGGTTGACTCCGAAGTTAGTCAGTAGTTCCAGTCCTCTAATGCCTGTACCCACACAGTACCCCAAACAAATTGTTCCAAACAAAGCATTACTCACCCAACCAACCTCTGCCTCTCTCAGAGAACGTATCTGCCACTGGAGAGAGGCCTGGACTGGCCCTTCTCCCTGGAGTCCTTTCTGCCGCTGGAGAGAAGACAGGGTGTCTGGGCTCACTCCGTCATGCTGTTGGGGATCTGGGCCGACTGCCCAGCATCCCTGGGGTATACAGGTGGAGACTGAAGTCCCATCCACCTTCACAGGAAATCCATCCTCTGTTAGTTGAGGGCAGAGTCCACCAGTACTCGGCCCTGTTGCCAGCCCTTCTGCTGGAAACCCCACACCATCTGCTCCGGCTAACTGTTGGGGAGGGAGGCCGACTGCCCCGCCTCCCTGGAACTCTTTAGTTGTTGCCGATGCTGGACAGAGGTTGGTAGCACTCTGCCCTGTTGCCAGGACTTCTGCTGGGGACTCCGCATCCTCCGCTCCAGCTAACCGTTGGGGCAGGAGGCTGGTTTCCTCCACTCCCAAACTGTGTAGCTGCCATTGGGGAGGTGAGCTGGCTGCTTCCTTTTCCATTCCCTCATCTGGATGTTGGGACGATATGTCTGTGGTACTGTCTCCCAGGTTCACGGATCTTTGCTGGGGAGGAAAGACCACTTTCCCCACCCTGGCCAACTGTTGGGGAGGGACGACGAACACCTCCTCTCCCTTCTCCCCCTGTATCCTGATCTTCTGCTGGGAAGTGACCACCTCCTTCTCATCCTGAGCCTCCGGAACCGCCGCAGGTGTAGGGCAGAGATCTTGGACCCTCTGTCCGGTTACCTGCGCTCCAGCTGGGGAAGTTTCTTGTAACTTCACAGATACTTCTGTTGGTGCTGGGAAGAGCACAGTGAAGTTTGGCCCTAATAACAGCTCTTCTTCTGCTGGAGGCTCACCAGGTTGTTCTTCCTCAGCAGAAAAGACTATCAAATCCCCTGTCTCTGCAACTGGTGTCTGGGGATAAAGGTTCACCATCTCCTCTCCGGGGAACCCAGAAGATGCTATCAGTGCTGGGCAGAGGTTAGTAGAGCTCTGCCCTGTTGTCAGCACTTCTGGTTTGGGGACGGCAATCTTCAGATTTTCCACTGCTGATTCTCTGGCATGCTGCTGGACAGGCACATTCCTCCATCCAAGATCATCCAATGCAGAAACAGGTTAATCAAGGTCAGTCAGCACTTGCTGCATCCGCCATAAGACCTCCGCCTCCATAACTGCGGGGGCGGGTTGGCAAAGCACACTGTCACTCTGCCACATTGTCAACTCTTCAGCCAGGATTTCAGAGTTGTCAACTGGTATTTCCTGATAGTCCCAGGCAAAGGGAGCCCCACCCTGCTGCTGAGGAGAGTCTAACAGCTGTCTGTAGGCCATCTTAAGCTTCCATTCCTGAACGGCCAGAAACTCCAAATCTTCCTATGCCCAGTGCACTTCCGAGACATTCAGTCTTCGCTCTCTGTGCTCCATTATTTCTTCCAAACGCCACTCTCGATCGCTCCCAAAGTCAGGGTCCCTGGACAGCCTCCAGTACAACAATCCCAGGCCATCGTAGTCAAAGCCTTCCGTGGGGCTGTCATCTGCTGTCCACGGGCACACTTGGGCTACATACCACTGGAGGGCTCTGTAGCTCTCGTCCAACTGCATTTCTGCCCGGATCAGCCTGCTTAACTTGGCTGTCCACTCCTGGTTCGGCTGTTCCCCCAATAACAGCATTCGCACTTCATACTGTGAACAGTATCTTACATGGATGGAGGGGAGAACTTTTCCCTGGTTTCGCTGCTCAAGGGCTAGCGCTTCCTTCCAGAGTTCGCAGCAGATAGAATCAAACCATCCTAGCAGGACCTGCTCTGATACTGGTCCTCTGTGCTGTATCTGCATCTCTCGCAACCTCCTTCTGAATTCCTCTTCCATGGTGGCTGGTATCTGTACCTCTCCTCTCCTGCTATCTGGACCTTGGATCCAGGTGATGGTTTGGATGTGTTCACGGCAAGGAAGCACGATCCCACCATTCCCTCCATGGCTCTCAAGTAAGTCTTTCAGCGTGGCTCTCCAGCAGGCTGGTTTGGTGTGTCCCAGTAACTGGAGAGCAAATCCCATGGCTGCCAACCAATGTAACGAGCCCCTTGTTCGCTCGGTTCCACTCTCCGGACACTCCTCTGCAGCTATAGAGTCAGATTGCAGATCTCAACATCTGATGGTTCGGTCATCCGATGCTCCGGGACTAGAACTACAGCTATGTACCGTTCTAATCCAGTTGTGTAGCTCAGAGCAAACACCAGGCAGGCTGTATGTAAGTAAATAAAAATTTTTTATGGTTTACGGAATTACACTATGAGCCCCTTCTTCATTACATGTGGGTAATGTCTGTTGGTGTCCGAGCTTCCATATGAAGAAGACCTCTTTGGGATAGCAACGTTACAACTTCACCATTCACCAGCCCTTGGTTCCCTACCTTCATTGCCAGTGAGCAATCCAAGCCTGTTTGACCTATATAGCGTATGCTAGGTGGGTCCCAACTTTCTGGTAAGCCTCCAGTCATCCTAGGTGGCGGTTTCGCACAAGTGTCTGTTAGCACATGTTGGATTACGTACAGAAATCTCTCACGAGTATATGTTTTGGAACTTATCACCATTGCAAAATTTATGTTCTTCGTATCTGCATATTCAGTTTTGGACTTTATTGCAATTTTTACATCCTGTTATCACTTTTGGTGACCCTAAGGCTTTATAATATAAGTGTTCTATATGTATGAATGTTCACAGTATACAAAACACTATCTTTTCACAATTCATTTTGCTATTATATGTGGTATAGCAATATTTTCTTTCTCATTTTTTAGCGCTACACTTGGTTACATATGATTTATTACAAATTTTCTATTTGTTGTGTTAGCTGCTTACATCTATGACTTTTTTGGAGTAAGCGCATGGTTTATAGGTTTTTTATGGTTTGGTGTGTCCCAGTAACTGGAGAGCAAATCCCACGGCTGCCAACCAATGTAACGAGCCCCTTGCTCGCTCGGTTCCACTCTCCGGACACTCCTCTGCAGCTATAGAGTCAGATTGCAGATCTCAACATCTGATGGTTCGGTCATCCGATGCTCTGGGACTAGAACTACAGCTATGTACCGTTCTAATCCAGTTGTGTAGCTCAGAGCAAACACCAGGCAGGCTGTATGTAAGTTCAACCAGGAATCTCTTTTATTGAAAAATACAGGCTCTTTTATACAGTAAAAGAGGAGGTGTATACCTCCTGCTCATATTACTCTCAACATACACCTGTGACCAGAAACCTAATTAACATGGACTAATTAACTAATCCCTTTAGACAGCCTAGATGACTCAGACATGACCTTTAGGCCAGACTGGCCATCTTGTAGCTCAGAAAACCCAATCAACATTATCACAGTTAATTAACACACACAACAATGGGGATCTAATGACTCTTAGATCCCATACTAGAGACTTATTTACAATACACATTCTAGCAGGCAACAGACAGATAGGTGGCTGGAATTGACACCAGCATCTCCTAACAGTATTTGTCCCAGCATTATGAATCAGCCACTATTTCTAATATGGCAAATCCAGGGTCCCCAGAGTCTGTGTGTCCTGGGGGACCAGGACCCGAATCCACAGTAATACCACCTCAAGGGTCTCCAGGCATACAGCTCACAAAGAGCACCGTTCCCCCATATGCCAGTGCCCACGATCGATCGGCAAGAGGCTACCATTCCGTCCCCTCCAAAAGTCTCTCTCCTGGCTAGGTCTGTCACACTTGGGTACTCAGATGAACTGTGACAGGTACTCAGGTACTCAGATGAGCTGTGACAGGTACTCGGGTACTCAGATGGACTGTGACAGGTATTCGGGTACTCAGATGAACTGTGACAGGTACTCGGGTACTCAGAACTGTGACAGGTACTCGGGTACTCAGATGGACTGTGACAGGTACTCGGGTACTCAGATGGACTGTGACAGGTACTCGGGTACTCAGATGAACTGTGACAGGTACTTTGATAGGTGGTGACAGGTACTTTTGGTGGTGACAGGTCCCCTTTATTGGGGGGGAATCAGTGTGTGTTGGTTAACACTGTAAGCGGTAATGAGATGTTACTGCATTCTCCTTCTCACACACGATAGGTTTGTGAGGAGAACCCGGTAACATCTCGTTACCGCTCTTTGTTTGATAGAGGGGTATTGCCACAGAAGTTGACTAGAGGTATTAATTTACCGAGTACCATCATCCTACATTGATATATTGAGGGGGGAATGGGAGGAAAGAAGCAAGGCAAGGGATGGGGTAGGGGACAGGAAGGGGAGAGGGGGGGGGAGTGAGACAGGGACAGAAAAAAGAAGAGAGGGGGATAGAAAAGGGGGGGAGGGAGAGAGGGAAAAAGTTGCCAAAAGGAGAGGGAAACTGGGAGTGAAGGGGGAGAGGAAGGAACATGCAGAGAAAGGGGAAGAGAATAGAGGGGGAATGAGAATGTAGGTAGAAGAAATCAGGAGGGAAAACCCACTACAAAGGGGGCAGTGTGTAAAACAGATAATTTGTACAATGCAAAACCCACTGATTCAGAGGACAAAGTTGAATATTAATAATGACACCCGGGAGTGGACAACTATATCCAGCAATGATGTAGAAAGGTCTGAAAAATAAAACAAGGAAGGGAATCATAAGATAGATTTATGTCATGTGAATGATGCCTATAAAATCCCCTCAATCCATCCAAAGCGTGCTGCAGGAGTGGAGACCAACTAGTGACCACACGCCATAAATCCAGAGGGAGGAGAGGGGGGAATGTATGTCTCTTGTTGCAACAACTCCTAAGTTGTTTTGTTGTACACTGTATATATTTTACTATTTTGTAACTTAATAAATTGAAATTTTATTTATGTTCCATGTCTTAATTGGGTACCACAATAGTCCAATAAATTCCTTTATGGGGAGGTAGGGCTCGGTTGGAGTAGCCCTCTTTCCTCCCATTCCCCCCTCAATATACCGCTCTATGTTTACATTTAGTGATCGGCTGTGAAAGGATCACAGCCAATAACGTGGTAAACAGCCGCCAGCCAATGGCTGTTTACTAGTGTCGGTGATGAACAGTATTCCCGGAAACACGCTGCTGCCGATGTGCACGCGCAGCAAGCTTGCGATCACGCGCATGTGCCGTGCAAAGTGGGGCGGTATCATCTGTGATCGCCCGTGACTTCATCACAGTGGATCACGTGGTAAGCAGCCATGCCCAATGGCTGTTCACCCCCCTCGGCGGCGAGCAGTGTCTCCGTGACACACCACCGAAGGTACAGGGCTGCACGCACACGATGCCCTGTTTAAATGGACGGACGTCATATGATGCCCACCCAGAATAAGAGCCGTGCCGCCTGGCTGTCATATGATGGCCGGTGGGTGGCAAGCGGTTAAAGACTGGCTTTGCTGACATCCCTTCTGGCTCCAGATCCTGCTTGCTGTTCTACTACATTTATCCCCGACTTCTGGCTTGGCTGACTATCCGTTTCGGTTACTGAACTTTGGCTATGTTTTGACTATGTTCTTTTTACTTTTATTATTAAATAAGTGTGATTTAACTGTACTTCTGTCTTGGTCTGATTTCATGGTTTCTGACAATCACAAAAATAAAAAGTGGCTTTTTGAAATATTCTGTTTCTAAACATTACTGGTTAGTTCATGATAGGGACCCCTCCGGAACAATCTTTTTGGGAATAGACAAATATCGCCCTCACTGGAGGGGCAGTTCTCTGGTGAGGGAAATATCAAGATCTGAAATGTCATGGATCCATAAGATTAAATGTTATGTTGTCTTTGGGTTGAATGTGGATGTTGATATAAATGCCTTTATAGATAACTCATAAGGACAATCTACAGTCATGTGAACTCGATCTGAGCCTTGGGTGGTGGTGGTTAATATAGAAACACATTGGGGATTTTTGCCCTTGCACCTGTCATTTCTTTCCTGATTTTTTCTTGAGCTCTCCATAATGTTTTTTTCTTCAGATGACCTTTGTAGGTATAGATACTCTGGTTGTCTGACGCTATTATCATCTTGGAACCTTCTAGTATAGTATTGTGTTTTTATTGGTTGGTCATTTTGCTCCTATTTTTTCCCCTCCTCTGTGGTGTAGTTCCACTATTTAAGATCTCGTATATACCATTTGGGAGATGTGCTCTGGTCCACAGACCCCCGTGGGATTTTTCCAGTTTTCTCTGGCCTTAACTAACCACATTAGGCGATTTGGGGTTGGTGACTACTCATTACTAACCTTTTTAAGATTGATATAAACACTATTTAAATTACCCATTAGGGGTCAGTGTTGAGTGCCATTCCATTTGCTCTTAAGTTTAAACTCTAGGTAATTATCTGATATTTTTTAGACTATAGGGAGATTGTAGCTAACCCATGATATAGCTCATGAACATGTCATTATGTTTACTAACAACCATTGGAAATAGATGTCTTAGCAAGGCCATGTTTATATCCACAATACATGTTGGATATTATCTATGGGCCCAATATTTTTATTAATTCTCAAATGTTTTTAATATATTTTATAGAGCAGGTTCTCTTTTTTTCTTACAAATAATGATAGATAGGTGTACGGGTTAGTTTGCTAGATTCCATTATGGATGACAGCCCTCTGCCGCTTGAGACTCAGAACGAGGCGTGGTTCTTCCTGTACACCTTAAATCACGATGTGTCAGTGCATCACCCGTGCCCCTGGATGACATTAGTTTGTGACGAAACGTACAACGGGAGGAGTGGCGTGCTGAAGTCCTCGCATAGCGGTCCCGAGAAAACGGGTGTTCGTTAACAGGGCGGCTTTTTTATACAATGCTTTCTCATATGCTTCTTATGTAAGTGTAATTTTTATCAAATAAATTGAACATTTTTTGCCTGATTTACACTATGGTGAGCTTCTCTCATTTTTGGATACACTCCTCTAGTTTTTCCCTATAAACGTTGGAAACATCGAGTTGTTTTGGTTCCTGTTGTATATCCTGTCCCATCACTCAAGAACTTCCTTGTGAGCTTGTATCCCAATATCCCCAGGATAAAGGCCCTGGCTAGGTTGGTAGCCGCAAGCACGGTTAGCTTGACTTCTGGTAAGCACGCACTTAGTGTGGTGGAGGTGCACACGTCTGTTGTGGTGGTTTCTGGGATTGTTCACCAATTCAACTATCAAGCCATATGTATTTGTGTTAATGGACTGGTCATGCACAATATTTTTTGAGTTCACATGAATTTCAATATGTTTATAACATTCACTTATATGCAATTTATTTGCGCAGCTCCTTTTTTATGATTTTTGTTATTGTGGTGTGTATTTTGCCTTGAGTTTGCTGCTTTCTTTTCACTGTTCACTCTCATCCAACCCTTATTGACCTACATCAATATCGATAAAGCTGCGTTTAGTTGTCACATATATATCTTTGGCGCTGTTATAATCTTTTGTAGTATTACGCTTGAACTGTAGAAGAGCGCTGTAGTTGTGCAGCGAAGTGACTGTGAAGATGGGGCAGTCAAAACACAAAAAAGAAGCAATGTTTGGTAAACGAGAAATATATATATATATATATATATATATATATATATATATATATATATATATATATATATAGTGTGTAGAAAAGTATTTAGCCTCTTCCGGTCTAATAGATGACATCCTTCAATATGTAGTGGGTTGTGAGGCATAGTGGGTGCAAGGTAGGACAAAGTTATTGGGCGCCAGACACTTCTTGGATGTAAAAGAGGTTTTTATTACTCTTAACAGTGCTTTTTGTATTTATGGGGGAAAGAGGGTTAGGGCCAAGACACCCTTAGATAGTTGCTAGATAGTTCGATTGGCAGACTCTGAGACTTCAATAAGAGAACAGCCATATTTGCACCTGCAGGAATGCTGTCTCTTATGGTAATAGCCTTTAACAGTTCCTAACTCAAACGTAACAGTCCTTTCAGCTCCACTACAACTGCCTCTTGTAGTTCTTCAACACTGAGCTCCCAGTCTCTCACTACACCCTCTGATTCACTGACTCTGAATCCCTTAAGCTCCTCCAAGGTTTGTGGTGGTATCTCCCTCAAGCGTAACCCCTGCTTCTCTGATGGATCCCTAGCTTGGCACTCCAGATACTACTCAAACTTCACCCCTGCTAACCGGCGAGGTCCCTGGCTTGACTCACAAAGCTGCTCTGCAAGCGTCTTCTCCGCGGGTTGGGTCCCTGACTTGATCACCGCCTGAAGTTTCCAGATTCTCCACCATACCCTTTCCGTGAGAATGTGAGTCCGGTTACTCACTGTGGTCCCTGGTAAAGGTGGTTTGACTCTTTTGTGGTGACAGCTTCCCTTCTACCTCCGACCAGGTCAAGTTCTCCAGCCGGCAGAACCGTCACTTCTGGCTGGACTGCAAGTCGCAATCCCAACCCTGCGCTGCGATCTTACTTCTGGAAAGGCCCTCACACAGCCTGGCAGCCAGATGCTCCCCCGGGATAGGCCCTATCTCTGGCCTAGCAGCCTGGGGTGTACGACACACGTCCACCCAGACAGCCGTCCAGGTGGCATACAACTTAGATCGCCTGACTCCACCCAAATATATAGGTGCTCCCAGCAGGCCAAGGGATTTAAGAAAACCCCTGCCCATTGGCTGAGATACCCCATATAGCCATAACCTAACCTTGGGTTGCCCTTCTCATACCTGGGTACCACCAAGTACCCGGCCACCTAGTGGTAGAAGAGAAAAGGGCAACAAGGCCAAACTTAGGGAGAAATCAATAGATCTCTATCAATCGACCAAGATAACTACTCTTGACAAGTAAATTTGTGAGGAGCTCCCTGACTAAACTCCAGAGTGCTACAATAGATGGTATGTTGCCTGAGCAAGTCCCACACAAGCCAGAGAGTCTTCCACTCTTCCACAAATCTGCTGTGGACTGGTGCAAGCGGCATTTGGCAGCATTAAGCCAAACTAAGGAGGAAAGCATGTCCATGCTATATGCCAGGAGAGAGGCTGACAGAGATCCAGAGGTGGGTTCAAGAGGAGCTGATACAGCCAGTTGGAGAGTGCTGGCAAAGTTCTGTTGGGAGAGTGTAGTCTCCTCTGGCAAAAAGATCACCTGAAAGGAGGAGCTAGAGCAGAGAAGTGGCTCAGCTTTCCAATAAACATGGGTGTGAAAATGTACCATAGCTGGAATGTGGTCAATTGAGGCATAGTATTTCTACCTGACCCAGATTCTGGAATACAGAAGGATGTAATGTTTTTGAGGAAAAGCCTGTACCAGCAAATCCAGTTTCCTGTTCCAATGCTCTGGCTGTTAACGCTGACAAACGGGAATCTATTTTTCCTGCAGGTAGTGTTGGAGAGTCCAAGAATGCTGCAATGTTGTCCTGTGACCATTTAGAGACATTAGTCTGTGGAAATGTTAGAGGAGTGTCAACATTCTCAATTGAAGATTGCAGCACTTGCCAAGGTGAAGAGTAAGACTGTTGCTGATGAAAATGTGATAGAGAAAGGCTATGGGACAGACCTTGGTGAAGTGGGAGTAAGTCTGGCTGGGAAATTCGCTGTTTGTGTGAAGAGACTCGCTGCTATGTAATACCCTAGGTAGAGGGAAAGCACAGGTTAAAGCTGACCCAACAGACAGAAAGTCAGTGCATAGGAGTCAGGAGGACTCCCTCTCCAGGAGTGAGAGAGGCTGCATGGGGTAGCCAGAGCATGCATATCTGCAGGAGGCAGATTTAGTCTGTGACAGAGTAGCAAGGAGCTGATCATGGGTAAGCTATGAGAGAGGTTGACTTTTTAAGGAACTGTGTTCATTGGTCTGAGGAGCGGACCAAGGGCCTAGGCTTGAGGACTGAAGCAGCCGTGTGGCAAGGGAGTGAGCCAGGAGGCTGAAGTATTGCTTCAAGAGACTATATACAGAGTAAGTAAAGGAACTCCTTTAAACTACACATAAAAGAACACAATTATCAATGAAGCTGCCAAACACATTTACTGGTTTAATTTACACAGAATCTGCTGCTTGCAGAGATCAGGACCCAGTTATCAAACAGAGTACAGCAGCCAGCCACAATAGGGGAGGATGTCCAATGCACATGAGATATGAACATAGTATCAAGGTTAGGTTAATTCTGTCATAAGTTGTATGCCCAATGTCCAAAACTGGGCACGTTTTTGAGCTTTTTTTTTTTTTTTAACATTACTTTTAAATTTCCTTCAGGGTAGGTGTGAACAATTTACACAATACCTCTGGTCACAAGGCCCTTATTTCTGCTAGTGCCAGGAATGCTGGGCCTGAGCAGTATAAATAATTCTGTTAGTAAATTGGTACATTTATACATATGCATATAAGATATAAAAGAGAGCCATTTGTAAAAGGAAGATTGTTAGATATTAGGGTCCAAGGGTAATGAGCTATAAGAGCATGTACAGGTTTACAATACACATGTATTATTTAAAGCATACCATATACTGTACCTGCCAACCAACAGCCAGTTCTAAAATACAATGTCACAGATAATGCATCTATTATATTTACTGACTATTGACTTAATAATCATAAACACAGATGTTCTTGAAATGAAAGCTACTTATAAATACTAACAATTTAATACTGGACACTGGGTACTTTCTGCGAAATGCATGTTTATTATACTCTGCTTATGCTTTTTTGTGTACTAGCTTTACATTTAAGTATTTGCAGCTATTTGTGAAAATATAAATCTTTTACTAAGATATGGTGCATTTTTCAACATGAGAGCTTGCATGAATCCTAGTTTAATTATTTCAATGATTCCAGCGTAAAATATTAAAATTGATGTAATAGCTATGTGATATTTTAAGTTGTGTTCCTTTTATTAAAAGTGTTTTTTATATTTTCCTGGACCTTTATTTTAAAGCACAATTCATTTGTAAATTTTAGCTCTAATTTTTAGCTTTAGCTTTATATGTTCTCCTTTGTCTTCATTTGCCTTGTTTGTCTCACCCCCTTCTCAAATTCTATTCCCATTTTCAGCCCTCTTCAATTTGCCATTCTTATTTTTTTAATTGCAGAACTGCAAAATCACAAAAAAACGGAATATTACTTCTTCTGCATTATAATGGGTCTTTGTTTTTCTTTCTTTGCAATTGAGGTAACAAACAGCATGAGTACTTTATGGGTTTTGTTCATGTACAGTGGCAGAAAAAGAGAACCCCATAGAAAGGCACAGAGCAGTTTGATCAGAACAAAAATTGTCCCGTGGCCTCTTTTATGTCTAAATAATGAATTAAATAACTGATTAATGCTTTAGAATTGATCTGAATTTTATACCAGGATAAATGTACATTCAGTGCTCTTGTTCCTCCAATTTTACTTTGTGACACTTTTCATCCCAAAAAAAAACTGATTAAGAGGTTGCACAATAACATTGTAACAAAGTGCATGCAGTGACAAATTGCTCTTTAAAAAACATTGGGAATGAATGGAAGAAAGGCCAGACTAAAATTCCCTTGGCTCTGTCAATACTTTGTGAGGGACAAGCAAAAGCATAAATATGGCAAGTCCCCAGCAATATAAAATTAAATTTATATTAGTTGTTTAGAAAATGAAGGGAAAAAAAACATTTTAGACCAGCTGTAAATTTGTTATGTTAGAGAAACACACACTTCATTCAGGAGCATTAAACACACATTGCTTTACTACAGCACATAATAAAAAATATTGGTGTTAATTTAAAAGCAAATAATCAGTGTATTTGTATGATTGCAGTAAGAGTCCATAATAACAAATATATGATTATTTGCTTGGGTATGTATTTGTAGTTTTATGCACAATGTAATAGCATTTTAAACAGAAAAGTGCATTGCTTCATTTTTATTTAATCAAATTTATATTTTACAGCTTTAAAAAGGGAAGAGGGAGTCTAAAACTGGACTGGTTTGCTTACGCAAATTGATTATATTATTTTTTTTTTTTTTTAAGTAAAACAAAAATCTTTAAAAGTTAAAAGCACTCACCCAATATAGTAGGAAAATCTAAAATTTAAAATGTATCAGTAAAAGATCTTTTTATGTTGCTTTAAAAATGTTTTCGTATAGGGAGTTGCTGAAGGGAGATCAAGTGATCTGAATGTTTTTAAAACATAAATTCGTGTTTAGGAGTTTCTATTTTCTTTAAACTTTTCTTGCACATGAGCGGATTTTAAAGTGACAGGCTGGGTTCACATATGTTATGGCTGCTGTTCACAGCATTGGGTCCAGTGCGTCCCTGTTCACCGATTCAGGTGTGAATCAGGTCTGAATTTTTGCCTGAATTCGCACCTGAATTGGAAACCAAAGACGCACAGGACCCTTTTTAAATGTGGACCGTGGGCTCCTGAAGCTGTGTGACCTGGCTCTATAGAGAGACGGTCACACTCACACTCTCCTGCTATGCGAATTGGAAAACCCACATTCAATTCACATATGTGTGAACCCAGCCTTACTCTCTTCTCTTTACTTCACCTTAGTAAACCACATCTTTTAAATGAAAGCAGCACCAGAATTGTGCAGTATCAGCCAGTTAAAAATTGTAGGGGCCCATTTATAAGCAGCAGTATGCCCTTACTATGGCTGTACGGCCAATTAAAAAAAAACACATTTAAAAAGCACTTATATGTCCCTTACTTTGCTGACTTTGCGACTCTGAAGCAAGCAAAGTTCCATGCAAATGAATAAACCGGGAAAACAAAAGGTGCAAGGAAGAGAACCCAATAAAATGCACTATCAATCATGAGACCAGCCTCTTCTCCAATCATGAAGAGTTTCATTCAGCAATATGCCGAGAACACACTGGAGATATGACAGGCTCCAGACCATACTCTACATTTTAAGAGTGACTCCTGGGGAGTAAATACAGCTGTGTGCCTGTCGGAGATCAGATAGGAGCATCTGCTGTCATTTGTAAATTGGCCTATCAACCTCTAAAATATACAGTATCTTATCGACTCAGAAAATATATAATCTGCATGTTGCATAGTTATGTTCAAGATATAACAGATACGAAAATGTAAGAATATTATTTCCCTAGAACACAGTTAATATATGCGTTTTGGTTTCCTCTTCGCAGTCCACACAATCTGGTCACACCTGTTCATGACAGTATACCAAGGCCATCTCTGACCAGAAGTGGCTGCACAGGGGAACCATCTCGGTTCTGTTGCACATTACTGGGATGAATTCAGATATAATTGCTTATTATGTTCTGCTGGCAACAGAGAGTTCTGAATATCTCCGCCAGACATTGGAAGGGTGGTCCAGTGATCAGCTGCAGGAGATTATCCGTTTAGCTCACTCTGTGGTTGATCAGGGCAGTATACGGTTTGAGGATGTTCAGCCTTTGATTGGAATGTGTACAGAGCTGGCTCTGCCTTGTATCCCAAAGGGCCATGATGACTTTTCTTCCCCCTTCAGCATTAACCAGGTTGCGTCCTTAGTATGGCTGTTGGAGGATGACTCTGCTTCCTTTTTTGAGCATTATTCGGTTTGTCCCAAACAGTTGTTGAAGGATTGTATAGATGAAGTGCAGTCGCTGGTCAGACAGAGGGAATGTGAGGCCACTTTTGTGCTACCTGTACTTCAGGCATGGTTAGATCTGTTATGCCCAGCTTCTGTCAGCTCTCCACAAACCAGACCTGCTACTAAATACCTGCCTGCTCAGATGTCCTTTCTCCCATCACCCCTGGCAACCTCAGCTGCAGTCCAATATACCCTGCTCCCCACCAAGTATCAATGCCCTGTTTCTACTTCCTGCACCTATCCTGCCTTTAACCCACCTGCCTCTTCTCTAATACCTGCAACTTCCCCACAAGAACTCCCTCTGGCCGCTGTTCCCCCTTCCTTGCCATATCCCAGCCCTTCCTTTCAGTATGCCTCACCTCCTGTCTACAGTCCTACAGCCACCTACAGATCTCCAGCAGTTAAGCCAAAGAAGAAACGGAAGTTCTTCCCCACTTACACAATCCTGCCAGTAACCCAACCTGCTCCCACTTTCCAGTCTGATGTGCCGGCTTCCCAGTCTGATGTCTTGATGCCTGCCTATCAGCCTGATGTTCCAGCTTCCCAGCCTGATGTTCCAGCTTCCCAGCTTGATGTTCCAACTTCCCAGCCTGATGTTCCAGCTTCCCAGCCTGATGTTCCAGCTTCCCAGTCTGATGTTCCAGCTTCCCAGCCTGATGTCTTGATGCCTGCCTACCAGCCTGACATGCCAGCTTCCCAGTTTGACGTGCCAGCTTCCCAGTTTGACGTGCCAGCTTCCCAGTTTGACATGCCAGCTTCCCAGTGTGATGTGCCAGCTTCCCAGTTTGATGTGCCAACCTCCCAGCCTGATGTCTTGAAGCTTGCCTTCCAGCCTGATGTCTTGATGCCTACCTACCAGTCTGATGTGCCAGCTTCCCAGTTTGATGTGCCAGCTTCCCAGTTTGCTGTGCCAGCTTCCCAGCCTGATGTCTTGCAGCTTGCCTTCCAGCCTGATGTCTCGAAGATTGCCTCCCAGTCTGATGTGCCAGCTTCCCAGTCTGATGTGCCAGCTTCCCAGTCTGATGTGCCAGCTTCCCAGTCTGATGTGCCAGCTTCCCAGCCTGATGTCTCGATGCCTGCCTACCAGCCTGATGTGCCAGCTTCCCAGTCGGATGTGCCAGCTTCCCAGTCGGATGTGCCAGCTTCCCAGTTTGATGTGCCAGCTTCCCAGCCTGATGTCTTGTAGCTTGCCTTCCAGCCTGATGTCTTGAAGATTGCCTCCCAGTCTGATGTGCCAGCTTCCCAGTCTGATGTGCCAGCTTCCCAGTCTGATGTGCCAGCTTCCCAGTCTATTGTCCTTGTGCCTGCCTTCCAGCCTGATGTCTCAGTGCCAGCTTCCCAGACTGATGTGCCAGCTTCCCAGACTGATGTGCCAGCTTCCCAGACTGATGTGCCTTCTGCCCAGCTCGAAGTGCCCATGCCTGCTGCCCAGCCTGATGTTCCTGCTGCCCAGCTCGAAGTGCCCATGCCTGCTGCCCAGCCTGATGTGCCTGCTGCCCAGCTCGTAGTGCCCATGCCCGCTGCCCAGCCTGATGTGCCTGCTGCCCAGCTCGAAGTGCCCATGCCCGCTGCCCAGCCTGATGTGCCTGCTGCCCAGCTCTAAGTGCCCATGCCCGCTGCCCAGCCTCATGTGCCTGCTGCCCAGCTCGAAGTGCCTGCTGCCAAGCTTGAAGTGCCCGTGCCCGCTGCCCAGCCTGATGCGCCTGCTGCCCAGCTCGAAGTGCCCATGCCTGCTGCCCAGCCTGATGTGCCTGCTGCCCAGCTCGAAGTGCCCATGCCTGCTGCCCAGCCTGATGGGCCTGCTGCCCAGCTCGAAGTGCCCATGCCCGCTGCCCAGCCTGATGTGCCTGTTGCCAAGCTTGAAGTGCCCATGTCCGCTGCCCAGCCTGATGTGCCTGCTGCCCAGCTCGAAGTGCCTGCTGCCAAGCTCGAAGTGCCCGTGCCTGCTGCCCAGCCTGATACGCCTGCTGCCCAGCTCGAAGTGCCCGCTGCCCAGCTTGGTATGTTCCTGCCCGCTGTCATCTCGGATGTGCCCGCTGCCATCTCGGATGTGCCCGCTGTCATCTCGGATGTGCCCGCTGCCTGCTCGGATGTGCCCGCTGTCTTCTCAGACGTACCCACTGTCCAGTCTGATGTACCCGATGCCCAGCCTGATGTGCCCTCATCTGTTCGGTCGGAGGCCATGAACTTTGGACAATTGCACCTTGTTAGAGCGTCCGGAGGCCGCTCCTTTAGGGGGGGTACTGCCACGAGAGGGTTTACCTGTTGGTGGCGCTATCGGCCTCTTGGATCGCAGTACCAGTGTCCACCAGCGGGTGTCTTCCAACACCTGGGACCTGCAGTAAGAGGTCTCACCTGCTGGTGGCACTGTTGCATCCTTGGGCCGTAGTACCGGTGTCCACCAGCGGGTGCACTCCGGCAGTGTGGAGCAAACAGCACACTCTGCGATCAGCTGTGACATGAGGTCAATTACCACAGCCTTATAAATACCCGGCAAGCCCTCATAGGCTTGCCTTGGTATCTTCCTTCCTTGCGCCCTGATCTGTTATCCTGTAAACCTGTATCAGACCCTGAACCTGTTCCTGAGCCTGTATCCTATCCCATCCATTATCTCCCTTTCCCAACCTGCCCTTGTTCAGTTGCTGATCTCCTGTGTATGACCTTGGCTTGGCTAACGTTTATGTTTCTGGTATATCCCTTGTTCTTGCTGACCTGCTGTGTATGACCCTGGCCTGGCTGACATCTGTGATTCCGGTATTGCCCTTTGCTGTATATATTATCTGTTGTCTGTGGGTTTCTGTCGGTTGGTTGAGCACTATTTGTATTTGGGGTGTTGGTTTATTTATATTATTTATCTTAAATAAACATTATTCTTATTTCACTTTACATGCGTTTTGGTTTCCTCTTCGCAGTCCACACAATCTGGTCACACCTGTTCATGACAGAGAGAGTGTAACAAAGGATTACAAATGCAGAGGGGACACCTGTATTTAACAGTCAGAAGGACTCATTGCGAGAAGAACTTTCCTTCCTCAGAGTATGCAAACATGTTCCATGGAGTCCATGTTTGTCAGAATACCATGAACCAGACCGAGACAGAAGTACAGTAAAATCACACTTGTTTATTAATAAAAATAAAAAGGTAAATAGAGTAAGCGTAGTCAAAGCATAGCCAGAGTCCAGTAACCGGATCGGGTAGTCAGCCAAGCCAGCGTTCAGTAACCAGATCAGGTAATCAGCCAAGCCAGAGTTCAGTAACCAGATCGGGTAATCAGCCAGGCCAGAAGTCAGGGATCCAAGTAGAGGAACAGCAAGCAGGATAAGGAGCCATAAGGGATGTCAGCAAAGCCAGACTTTAAACAGGAAAACAGGAGATGGATTCTTGTGATGTGACCAAGGCAAAGGCAGGAATGAAGTGAGCTGGAGATCTTTAAGTAGGCAGAATTGTCGAGCAGATCCACAACAGCTGGTTAACTGTGGAAAGAGATGAAAACTGGCAATTAGCCGACAGCTGAGCGGCCAGCTCAGAGAAGGAAGGGCTGAGCCATCCCTGACAGTACCCCCCTCCTCAACGACCCCTCCCCCTCGGAGGACCATCGGGCTTGAGGGGAAAACATCTATGGAAATCACGGGGGAGGGCAGGAGCATGTACGTCCGAGGATGAGATCCAGGAGCGTTCCTCCAGACCGTACACCTTCCAATGCACCAAGTACTTATGCACCCACAGAACCTACGGGAGTCAACAATGGATTGTACCTCATGCTCCTCATGGTTCTCAACCTGTATAGGGTGAGTACGTGGAACCGTAGTGGTAAAGCGGTTGCAGACCAATGGTTTCAATAAGGAGACATGAAACACATTTGAGATGCACATACTAGGAGGAAAGTCCAACACGTAAGCCACTGGGTTAATCCTGCGAAGGCCCAAAAAACCAAGGTGCGAACTTCAGTGAGGGAACACGAAGTCGGAGGTTGCGAGATGACAGCCACATCCTGTCCCCAACCTGGTAGGAAGGCGCAGGCAGGCATCTGCGGTCAGTATGGAGTCTGTACCTATCATTAGCATGACACAAAGCCTCCTGGACTCGTGCCCAAATAGATGCTCCTCTAGCGCATGAATACTCTGCGGAACAAACGAGTCAGGCAACATGGAAGGTTGAAAACCATAATTCGCCATAAACGGAGACAATTGGGAAGCAGAATTCAAGGCACTGTTGTGAGCAAACTCTGCCCATGGTAATAGGTCTGACCAGTTGTTGTGATGGTCAGAAATATAGCAACGTAAGAATTGCTCCAAGGACTGATTGGCTCGTTCTGCTGCCCCATTAGACTGCGGGTGATACGCAGAGGAGAAAGCAAGCTGAATTCCCAGCTGTGCACAAAAGGCTCGCCAGAACCGTGCCACAAACTGACTACTCCTGTCCAAAACAACCACCTTGGGTAGCCCATGTAAGCGAAAGATCTCCCGAGCAAAAATGGAAGCCAGTTCCTTAGAAGTGGGCAACTTTTTAAGTGGAATACAATGACACATCTTTGATAACCGGTCAACCACTATAAGGATAACTGTGTTGCCTTGGGAGTTGGGCAACTCCACAATGAAATCCATAGACAGGTGGGTCCAGGGCCTTTCTCCATTGGGTATGGGTTGTAGGAGGCCCACTGGAAGGTGTCGTGGAGTCGAAAGCCGCGTACACACGAGCGGAATGTCCGACAGAAAAAGTCAGACGGAAGCTTTTCATCTTATATATCTCGATCGTGTGTGTGCCTCATCGGACTTTTTTTTCTAAAATTCTGATGGACCTAGAATTAGAACATGTTCTAAATATTTCCGACGGAACCAATTCCTATCGGGAAAACTGCTCATTTTGCTGTATGCTGTATGCTGTTCCGATGGACCAAAAATGATGCATGCTCTGAAGCAAGTATGAGACGGAAGCTATTGGCTACTGGCTATTGAACTTCCTTTTTCTAGTCCCGTTGTACATGCTGTAAGTCACTGCGTTCTGGACGGTCGGACTTTGGTCGGACTTTGGTTTGACCATGTATAGGCAAGACCGCTTGAATGGAATTCCGTTGGAGTTCCGTCGGAGAAACCTTCGGAGTTTATTCAGATGGCAAAACGGGTCGTGTGTACGCGGCATTACTCTGAGCACACACAGAACAGGCAGCTACGAAGGCAGCTACATCAGCACGTAGACTAGGCCACCAGAATTGTTGGGAAATGGCCCAAATGAATTGATTCTTACCAGGGTGGTCAGCTGCCTTGGGAGAATGTTAAGTCTGGAGCATGGCAGTACGGAGACACTCTGGGACAAAGCAGCACTCACAAAGTTTCTCAGGAGGAGCATCAACCTGAGCAACAAGAATTTTGTCACCAAAAGGAGAAGTGAGACTGGTGCGAACCGTAGCCAGAATACGATCAGGAGGAATCATAGGAACCGGAACGACTCCAACTTGGACGTGGAGGAAAATTGTTGTGACAAGGCGTCAGCCCTTACATTCTTAGTACCGGGTAGGAATGAGACAATGTATTGAAACTTGACAAGAAAAGAGCCCATCGCGCCCTTCTGGGAGAGAGGCGTTTAGCCTCAGACAAGAATGTGAGATTCGTATGGTCAGTAAGAATGAGAACCGGCACAGTGGTACCTTCGAGGAGATGTCTCCATTCTTTCAGGGCTAAAATCATTGACAACAGCTCTCTGTCACCAATCTCATAATTGCACTCGACAGGTGACAATTTCTTGAAAAAGTAGCCACAGGGATGCATAGCACTCTCAGAGGTAGGACGTTGAGACAGAAGGGTGCAAACACCAGTCTCAGAAGCATCAACCTCAAGGATAAAAGGTAACATAGGATCAGGATGTGCCAACACAGGAGCAGAAACAACGGCAGCCTAGAGACTTTCAAAGGCCTTAATGGACTCTGGAGACCAACTCTGTGGGCCGTGAGAACAGAACAAGAGGGACTTTTATGGACTTTTTAGGCACAAGTCTAACAAACTGATTAAAAAATATATAGTTTTATTTACTTAGAAAAATACATAACATACAGAAAACATATTGTCTAAAAAACACACCACAACATGTGTATGTACTTAAAAATGCTCGCTATACAGCACCATCTATAATGTATTATTCGGACGTCTGGGTATAGTTTCCACAACAAGATCAGTCCGAAATGGTGACTTGATAGCGGGTCTATAATCAGTTCAGATCATATAAATCTTGGATACTCGACATGTTTCGCGTAAGATTACGCTTCTTCAGGAGCGATACAAGATGCGTGGTGGCTATCAGAACATATAAACATAGCAAAAGCATAAGGGTTAATACAGTGTATATGATCACAAAACAGACGTCTCTAATGACGCCACATCGATAATGTTTGAGAAGTGAATGCTGGTTCAAGCGGAGCAAAAAATGGGTACGCCAATTAGGGGGCGATGAAAGGCTAGCTATGGGGGCGTACACAACATGATTTCATATAATGTTAGAAAAGGTATGTAGCCGTAGGGAGAGTTTATAGGGTAAATACACAATTTTTTATCCCCAGTGCCTAAAAGAATAAAGGAAGAAAGAAGGGAGACAAAAAGAAAAAAAGGTGTGAAAGGTAAAAAAGGGGAGAAGGGAGGAAAGGGCAAGAAAGGGAAGGGGGAGAAGGGGAGGGGGAGAGGGAAGGAAGATGTGGGGACAGGAAATGGAGGGGAGAGGGAAGAAAAGGAAGGGGAAAAAGAAAAAGTAATAGGCTGGAGGAAATACTTACATTGTAGAAAACATATAAAGATATGTCAAGGATAATAACCCACAAGCCCAAACAGGGGCCGACAAACCGGCCGACAGATATATCTAACACACGTCGGAGATATATGTGGGTTGATAATAATAAATAGGTTGCATAGGCCCGTTCCTAAAAGAGAGATAGTAAGTTTATAGTAACAGATAAGCATGTATAAGCACAGGGGGGGTGGTATGTGTCAAATGACACAGCCCCCACCATGTTCTCACAACACTTACCAGTCTTTGATTTTTGCAGATTAAACTTTATATTATTTTGTCTCTATATAACTCTAGATTTGAGCTCAGGTACTTCTGGGCAGGGGGTAGTCAAAAAGCCTACTGTAGCCAGATGCAGTCTGCCAAAAGATCTTCCCTAAAATATAAACATACACATGGAAGAGAAAGGAAGGGGATGGTAAAAATGATAACTAATTCAAAAAGGTAAGGGTTAATCCATGTTCAGTATCTGGCCACTATGCATTGTAGTAAGCAAAAGGGGTACCTGCATATGATGGTAAGAATGATCTCCGGCGTGTGGTGTCTCGCCTGGGGCTGGAGCGGAGTGCAC
Organism: Lithobates clamitans; assembly: GCA_037952925.1. NCBI lineage: Eukaryota > Metazoa > Chordata > Amphibia > Anura > Ranidae > Lithobates > Lithobates clamitans. The sequence continues at coordinate 10,078,068 of JBBGZY010000429.1, forward strand.
ACCATGACAGGACGCTGTCCTATTTGTGTGCACGTCCCGTCCGTCGTCAACCAATCGGCGACGCCGACGTGACGTCATCCGGACCGGCCAAATGCTCGCAGTGCGCATGCGCGCCGCCCACACACGGAAGCGCCATCCAAACAAGGGCGGCACCTCCAGTGAGGAAAGCAACACACGCCCACCGCGGGCTACAACAGCCGGCACAGATTTGCACCAGCTGTTGTGAGCGCCACATCAGAGAGAACTGAGGTGACGCTGGGCGGCCGCATAGCAGCCAAGAACTCACCACCAGGTGGCGCCCATATAAATGCTCCGCGCGAACTCAGCAGCAAAAATAGGTGTATATAAAGAAATTTAAAGCTTCAACAATTTCTTTATATACACCTATTTTTGCTGCTGAGTTCGCGCGGAGCATTTATATGGGCGCCACCTGGTGGTGAGTTCTTGGCTGCTATGCGGCCGCCCAGCGTCACCTCAGTTCTCTCTGATGTGGCGCTCACAACAGCTGGTGCAAATCTGTGCCGGCTGTTGTAGCCCGCGGTGGGCGTGTGTTGCTTTCCTCACTGGAGGTGCCGCCCTTGTTTGGATGGCGCTTCCGTGTGTGGGCGGCGCGCATGCGCACTGCGAGCATTTGGCCGGTCCGGATGACGTCACGTCGGCGTCGCCGATTGGTTGACGACGGACGGGACGTGCACACAAATAGGACAGCGTCCTGTCATGGTGTGCACTCCGCTCCAGCCCCAGGCGAGACACCACACGCCGGAGATCATTCTTACCATCATATGCAGGTACCCCTTTTGCTTACTACAATGCATAGTGGCCAGATACTGAACATGGATTAACCCTTACCTTTTTGAATTAGTTATCATTTTTACCATCCCCTTCCTTTCTCTTCCATGTGTATGTTTATATTTTAGGGAAGATCTTTTGGCAGACTGCATCTGGCTACAGTAGGCTTTTTGACTACCCCCTGCCCAGAAGTACCTGAGCTCAAATCTAGAGTTATATAGAGACAAAATAATATAAAGTTTAATCTGCAAAAATCAAAGACTGGTAAGTGTTGTGAGAACATGGTGGGGGCTGTGTCATTTGACACATACCACCCCCCCTGTGCTTATACATGCTTATCTGTTACTATAAACTTACTATCTCTCTTTTAGGAACGGGCCTATGCAACCTATTTATTATTATCAACCCACATATATCTCCGACGTGTGTTAGATATATCTGTCGGCCGGTTTGTCGGCCCCTGTTTGGGCTTGTGGGTTATTATCCTTGACATATCTTTATATGTTTTCTACAATGTAAGTATTTCCTCCAGCCTATTACTTTTTCTTTTTCCCCTTCCTTTTCTTCCCTCTCCCCTCCATTTCCTGTCCCCACATCTTCCTTCCCTCTCCCCCTCCCCTTCTCCCCCTTCCCTTTCTTGCCCTTTCCTCCCTTCTCCCCTTTTTTACCTTTCACACCTTTTTTTCTTTTTGTCTCCCTTCTTTCTTCCTTTATTCTTTTAGGCACTGGGGATAAAAAATTGTGTATTTACCCTATAAACTCTCCCTACGGCTACATACCTTTTCTAACATTATATGAAATCATGTTGTGTACGCCCCCATAGCTAGCCTTTCATCGCCCCCTAATTGGCGTACCCATTTTTTGCTCCGCTTGAACCAGCATTCACTTCTCAAACATTATCGATGTGGCGTCATTAGAGACGTCTGTTTTGTGATCATATACACTGTATTAACCCTTATGCTTTTGCTATGTTTATATGTTCTGATAGCCACCACGCATCTTGTATCGCTCCTGAAGAAGCGTAATCTTACGCGAAACATGTCGAGTATCCAAGATTTATATGATCTGAACTGATTATAGACCCGCTATCAAGTCACCATTTCGGACTGATCTTGTTGTGGAAACTATACCCAGACGTCCGAATAATACATTATAGATGGTGCTGTATAGCGAGCATTTTTAAGTACATACACATGTTGTGGTGTGTTTTTTAGACAATATGTTTTCTGTATGTTATGTATTTTTCTAAGTAAATAAAACTATATATTTTTTAATCAGTTTGTTAGACTTGTGCCTAAAAAGTCCATAAAAGTCCCTCTTGTTCTGTTCTCTATACAATTTGTTAGGACGTGGCACATTTTTACTTTTTTGTCTGTGTCCACGGTGCCACTCCGTGTGTAGACACACTCCCAATTTTGTATCAACTCTGTGGGCCACCATTCTTTCTGGTCATATCGGTCAGGGGCTTGACCAGAGACGATAAGTTACGAATAAACTTCCGATAATAGTTGGCAAAACCCAGGAAATGCTGCAGAGGACGTAACCCCACAGGTCGAGGCCACTGTAGGACTACCAAAAGTTTCTCTGGGTCCATCGAAAAACCAGCAGTGTAAATGACATAGCCCAGGAATTTAACCTGTTCCAGATGGAACTCACACTTCTCCAGTTTCCAATAGAGATTGTTCTCACTTAATTTCTGAAGCACACGACAGACATCTGTGTGGTGGCTCTCCAGGGACTTGGAAAATGAGGATATCATCGAGATAAACCACCACACATAACTGCAACAAATCTCAGAGGACATCGTTAATAAATTCCTGGAAAACTGCCGGGGCGTTACAAAGGCCAAAAGGCATTACGAGATACTCATAATAGCCTATTCTGGTATTAAACGCAGTTTTCCACTCTGCACCCTCCTTAATCCTCACGAGATTGTAAGCCCCTCTCAGATCAAGCTTAGTGAAAACCGTTGCTCTCTTGAGGTGGTCAAATAACTCTATAATCAATGGAATCGGGTAGGAATTCTTAATCGTGAAATGATTGAGACCACTACAATCAATACGAGGTCTCAGTTCACCGCTCCTCTTCTTCACAAAGAAGAAACCAGCACCAGCAGGAGACAAGGATTTGCAGATGAAACCTCGAGAAAGTGTGTCTGCAACATACTCCTCCATGGCCTTATATCCAAGACCAACAAAGGGTAAACCCAGCCACGAGGGAGTATGGCACCAGTTTGAAGATCAATTGCGCAATCATATGACTGGTGTGGAGGAAAACTACCGGCTTGACCTTTGTCAAAGACATTGCTAAAATCGTGGTACTCCTCCGGCAGGGAGGAGAGTGAAGAGGTGCACAGGACCTTGGCTACTTTCTGGAAGCATCTCTCGCTGCACTGTGGTGACCAGGACAGAACCTCAGCACGGAGCCAATCAAAAGAAGGGTTGTGCCTCTGTAACCAAGGATAACCAATAACTAGTGGAAACTTAGCTGAGGAAATAACTTGGAATTGGATTATCTCATGGTGAAGGGCCCCTACAGCCATGGACAACAGAACAGTCTCATGAGTCACATGGGCAGGCTGTAGAGGTCTCCTGTCAAGAGCCTCAATGGCAAGTGGAGTGTCACACAGCTGCAGCAGAATCGAGTGCTTCAATACAAAGGCAGCATCAATGAACAAGCCTGCAGCCCCAGAGTCGATTAGAGCCTGTATCTCGACGGATGACTCAGCCCAAGACAGGGTAACCGAAACCAGGGGCTTATCTTTCTGGGAAACTGGAGACGAAACAACACCACCTAAGGTCTGTCCGTGACAGGTCCTCAAGGTTCAGGCATTCCCTGGACGGGTAGGATAACACTTCAAAAAGTGACCAGCCTGGCAACAATAAAGGCACAATCTCTCATCTGCAGAGAGACACGTGAAGTCCAAGTGCATGGGTTCATCTTCACAGACCGACTCGGTACCAGGAGGCATGGGAGGTGAGGGAGGCAAGGGTGGGTCTGCAAAGCTCGGAGACAAATGTACAGGAGACTTGCACCAGCGCTTCTTAAAAGTGAGTCTTTCTCTGAGTCTGGAGTCAATGAGAATGGCAAATGAAATCAACCTCTCCAGCTCAGTGGGTATATCTCGGGCTGCTATCTCATCCTTGATGTTATCCGAGAGACCATGAGAGAAGGCAGCTGCGAGGGCCTCATTGGTCCAAGCAATCTCTGCTGCTAGAGTACAGAATTCAATGGCATAATCAGCAACAGTTCTCGTACTCTGTTTGATGGACATGAGGCTCTTAGCAGCAGAAGTGGAGCTTGCGGGAACGTCAAATACCCTTTTGAAGGAAGCCACAAATTCTGGGTAACTCAGGACCGCGGGTTTTTGCGGCTCCCATAGAGGGTTTGCCCAGGCCAAGGCTCTCTCAGAAAGCAAAGATATCACAAAACCTACTTTGCTTCTGTCCATGGGAAACGCCTGGGCCAGCATCTCAAAGTATATCTCAACCTGGTTGAGAAACCCTCTGCATTGAACTGGATTGCCCCCAAATCGCTGGGGAAGCGGAGCGGAAACAGACATGCCTCTTATAGAGGTAATACTCGAGGCGGGTGCCTGCACAGAGACTGACACAGCAGCAGGGACGGCCTGCAACACAGGTTGTACCGGAGCAGCCATAGTGGAAGCTTCCAGGTGAGCCGTGCGACTCAGGAGCGTTTGTAACTCCAAGGCAAACTGATCCATGTGGTGATCCTGGTCATCCAATCTGGAAAAAACATTACCAACAAGTGGACTGACTGCATCTTCTGAATTCATGGCCTTCGCCTACTTTCAGAAACCATGAATTGGACCAAGACAGAAGTACAGTTAATCACACTTGTTTAATAATAATAAAAAGGTAAACAGAGTAAGCGTAGTCAATGCATAGCCAGAGTTCAGTAACCAGATCGGGTAGTCAGCCAATGCCAATGTCAGAGAGCCAGAGATCAACGTAGTAGTACAGCAAGCAGGATCAAGAGCCAGAAGGAACATCAGCCGAGCAAGTCTTCAACAGGAACGCAGGAGAAAGTCTCTAAGATGTGACCAAAGTTGAAGGCAGAGATGAAGTGAGCTGGACGGCTTTAAGTAGCCAGGACTGATGAGCAGATCATCAACAGCTGAGTCCCTGTGGAGAGAAAGGAGCTGGCAATTAGCCAACAGCTAAGTGGCCAGCCCAGAGAAGGAAGGGCTGAGCCCAGCCCTGACAGACGGCTTATCCGCCTAGTAGTTTAGGCAAAGTAAGTAGACGATGACGGATCTGAGGACTCCCAGCTGCCCAAATAAAATCCAAAAAAAGAGAGTTTGCCTGTTTGATAAATACAGAGGGGATGTAGATAGGCAGAGCTTGGAATAAGTACAAAAATGTTGTCAATGTACATTTTGATAATGTTACAACGCGCAAACCAAGAATGGGTTCCATGATGCCAATTATCTAGAAGGGTACACACCTTACATAGGTGTGGGATAATTGGGGGGAAAATGAAAGTGCCCAAATGTTTCAATGCCTTGGTATTCCATTTAAATTTAAAGTTCGACTGTAGAGAGACGATAAGAGATTGTGGCATCGCCACCCTCGCCTCTGATTTGGTGAAATTAAATTTAAGATTTGATACGGCTCCGTATATTTCGAACTCGTGAATTAGGTTAAGAATATAGATTTCGGCGTTAGTCAAGGTGAACAACATATTGTCGGTGTATACCGAGACCTTACGTTAAGCATACCCAACATACAGCCCCTGGATATGGGGGTTCCAATGGACCATACACAAAAAAGGCTCTTAAAACTAAATATATCCCTAAGTTTAATTTTACACAGAAGTGGATGGATGATTATTCTTTTAAAGATTTATTTGGAGTTGGGCTTGAAATATAATCTAAAGCCAAAACAGCTTTTACTTTTAAAGTTATAAATGGTTCAGACCCTGTCAAGTTTTTTTTTACTGTTTATCTCTGCTCAATGTTCATGAAACATAGCACCAAGTACGAGGAGATCTTTGCAAAGGATATCCCCTCTGATGGTTTGTCCCTTAAAAACAAGTTTCCCCATTAGCAGATTTGCACTTATATCCTGTTTCTTGTGACAACATTTTAGATTTCCCATCACTTTCTGCACTGGATAAAAGGCCACCAGAACTACTAATGAGGGTGAATCTCTCCAGTGGAGATACTGTTCTATCAAAATTAAAAAATGGATTTAAATACACTTTGAAGTAGATTGAAAGTGTAACTGATTGACATTTAGTTTGCTAATGCATTTAGTATCCTAACCATTTTTTGTGTTTTTTGCTTCTTTTATAAAATACTTTTTTATCGTTTTATTCTTTTTTTTCATTTTATTGCTGCATCTCTCAGATACTTCCTGTCTAGAAACACTCAGACCAATGGTGGCTGCATTTCAATGCTCAGGGCAGGTTCCCTGATGACAACAGTAGCAAAACATGCCTGCCCAGTGAGCACTTGCATGGCTGTTCTCCACTGGAAGCACATGTGACAAGAAGTTGACAGATTGTTGCCACTCCAAAACAGGACCTGCCTGATTAAGGACTCTCATGGCAAGAATAAAAAGTATTATTTTAGTAAAAGATGTAGACTTAAAACGATTGAAAATACAGTAACTTCCAAAATTACAGTATATTAAAGATATTCCTGAAGACGAATGATTGGGTGCGAAATGCGTAGAGGCTTCCAGATAAACGTCAATGTCACTTCCTGCCCCAGCCTGTACCAGATCGAGGCTTGAACCGCACGCTGATTTCGAGACATGGTAACGGCACTAGCTCGCCCTAAAACTAACTGCTGGAAAGACTCAGTGCCGGTCTAAAGGCAATTTACTTGTGAGTGTACATTTATATACCTATTTTATTGTCTTAAAAAATTTTTAAACCTGTTGCGCAATGATGGTTGTCTGCTTTCCATGAGATATCGAGATTAATGTGGAGGTATAAGGAGAAACCGTTGGCAACCAATTTGGGAAATCTTCAAACATAGAGTGGAGTGGTTAACCCGTCTTTTACTCGTTTCTGGAGAGTGCCCATTTCAGAAGGTGGTGGTGTCTCACGAATTGGTGAAAAGTTTATTCCAGTCACGGATGTGAACTTGTGTACGTGAGATTTGGATGTTCTATTTACACAGAGGATTAAGGTGACTGTTTATCTATTGAATACACAATTATTATCATCACTTTCCATTTTTTTGCTATCACTATGCAGGATTGAGGAAATGTAGTTTTATGCAGCAATTGTTTGATGTATCACACATAATATTTGTTCAAGCGCTTTGTGGTAAGATATGTATTTAATATTTTTTAGATCAGCACAGTTCTCACTGTAAACATTTCATACCCCACATTATTGCAGCAGACCTGACTTTATATTTAAAGACACAGTCACACATATATACTTTGTCCCGGTGACACACATTTTTTTAACTATGTGCAGGTTATGAAGTTTAAGCCAAAGAAAACCTAATATAAGGGGATAGGCAGGGGATGTTATCAAGTAGAATCTGATTATCTCCTTTTGAAATTCCCCAATGGTCAGGGTAATAGGTACAGTGCATAAGGTAACCCGGCCCTTTTACAAGGGAGAGTTATCAACAGCTAAGACTAAAAAGGGAGTGTGCACCTTATTCAGGGGAATCTGTAGATGGTGTGCTAGGTCCCTATCAATTAAATTGATAGCTGCACCAGAACCAGTGAAAGCTGAGAGGTGATGAGAAAACGTGGCAGAACTAAGTTGTGCAGGAATAACTAATTTATTTTGGGGGGAACCTGGCACTGTATAGTCTAAAGAAGCAGACCCCAACGCACTAGATGCTTGGATTTTCCCAGCTTATTGGGGCAGCTGGCGACAGTGACCACAGTTGCCACAGTATAAGCAGAGTCCCTGGGATCTTCTTCTAACCTTTTCCCCAGAGAATAAAGGGGTAGCGTCAATTTGCATGGACTCCTCTTCCTGTAAAGGTTGAGAGGGCTCAGGAAAGTCTGATTGAGGAGAAATAGACAGTATACTAGGAGGCAAAGAAATAAACCTCTCAGTACGCCTTTCCTGTAAACGCCTGTCTATACAAATGGCTACTTGCATGGCTTCATTCAATGAAATTGGTTCAGGGTAGTGTACCAAGGAGTCTTGGATGGAGCCTGATAAGCCTAACCTTAACTGGCTTCTTAGAGCTGGGTTATTCCACTCTGAGTCAGATTCCCAGCGGCGGAAATCAGAACAGTATTTTTCAGCATTTATGCATTTATGCATTTATCCTGATGTAATTACCAAAGGTTGGTTTCAGCTGAGTGCACTCAGTCAGGATCATTATAGAGTAAACATAAGGCCTTGAAAAATGCTTGGACTGACAGGCTGGGTTTTCTGTAGGGAGACTAAAAGCCCAAGACCTGGGGTCCCCTTGCAACCATATAACAGTCAGGTTAATCCGCTGTGCTTCAGAACCAGAAGAACATGGCCTAAGCTTAAAGTATAGCATACAACTATTTTTAAGTTGGAAAACATATGGGGGTCACCAGAAAAATGATCAGGCGGGTTAACCTTGGGCTCTGGCTCCTGTGTTACTGCTGGAGGTATGTTTACTCACAAAGACAGTTCCTGGACTTGGCGTGTCAGTTTGCAAATCTCCTCAGCAAATAAATGAGCCTGTGTAGAGTCGATCTTCACAAACATTTCTTGTTACGTTTACCTCAACGTAGCAGCCCCTTTTCCCAAGGGGCAAGCAGATCTACTGGTACTTGGTTGCCCCTAGAATTGGGGACTGCGTGAACTGAGCAAAGCAAACAGGTAACTTGTGGTTGACAGAAAGGCAAAGTTCAGAATAGTCAGGGTCAAAATCCAAAGTCAAAGGCAGGCAAAGACAGGCAGAGTTCAGAGAATAGTCGATATTTGATCTGAGGTCATCAACAAGGTAATCCAATCTAGCAGAGCAGGGAAGAGAAAACAAAAAGCTTGATCAGGCATGAGACTGTAGGCTTGGCTAGCTTAAAGTGATTGTAAACGTTCCCCTTGTAAAACAACTCATTCCGTTTAAAATAGAAATGAAAGGCAAAACATTTTTATATAGATATAAAAAACATAAATACCTTTTTTCCCTTTTTTATAAATGATCACATTCCCTCTGTTCATAGCTGCGTTAGAGCTGGGGGGGGGGGGGGGGGGGAGAGAAGCAACAGTGCACTGAGCTTCTCAGTGAATGGCTGTGCAGCGGGGGCATGTCAGGACAAGTTTGATCATTGGAGCAGAGCACACTGAGTTCCCAGCATAGCTAGAGGAAATAAAGGAAATAATACAAAGAGAACAGGATACTTTTTCATACAAGTACATGGCACAGCAGGCACATATCAGGAATATGAAGTGTTGGAGTAACAAACACTTTAAATCAGGTTTGGTCTCCACCCAGAGTCTGGCCACATCAATCACCTTGCAGGAGGACAGACAGACAAGGAGAATGCCATAGCCAAAACCAGGATGCTGGAACCAGTAGCTTTGATGGAGCAGGAGCGCACACACTCCTGACAATCTCATGGTAAAGTGGTGTTCGCAGCAGTGCAGTACAAGCTGGTGAGGTGGCTAGCACTTGTAACGTTATGCAACTGCAGCCACCAAAAATTTGAGCACAGGCCTGTAGAGCCCATAAAAGCCTTCCAGAGGTGCTTGTAAACCCTAATTGGCTGTCCCCAGATTCAGCAGCACTTGTTATCCCCCATTTACAGCCCAGCCCAGCCCAGCCCAGGTTTCAGGTAGAAACAGTGAACTTAACAATGTACCTTGATTTTTTTTTTTCGCTGTTTTTCATTTTTTTCTATTTTATTGGGGATCAAAGCAATCTTTATGCCCAATTATCACTGCCAACCCAAATTCAAATCTTGCTAGGCCACTCTGGGCCATACATACCGCTTTAGAATTTAAAAGGGAAAAGACAGTAAAGTGGAACCCTCTGGATGCCCAGACTACATGGGGTGCAGTGGCAAGATACTATGGGACTCTGAGTCACCCTTGTTTTGTAAGGGATACCATTTGTAGGTGGACAACTTTTATACAAGCGTGCCACTTTTTAGACATATGTTTATTAAAAAACGTGACTGATGTGGCACCATGCCACCTAACCACCGGGAATTCCCCCAACAGCCTTATTAACTCCCCACTTAGAAAGGGGAAGAAAATCGGCTTGCGCAATGAAGAAGCTTTATTTAGTTTCCCGCAGAGTTAGACCCTGGTACAAAGTGTCTATATATTTATTTAAATTTGCTATATAGAATGCTCCTGTTTTTTATAAAGCTTTTGGAAGAACTGGATCCTTCCTAAAATTTCAGGATCATTTCAGCAATCATTACAGCCTTTTTATATCCAGAAGGTGCTTTGGCCCAAAGGCCAAATCCAGGTTTAGTTAGCAGGCTGTATGACAGGCATTTTCCAAATGTCCTCCGAGGTGCCCCAAACAAAGCACAACCCAAAAAAGATGTTGTCTCTCAGGGAACCCCACTGACAGCTGATGAGTCAACGGGTATTAAGGACGCAACGGCCGCCCATTCTTTAACAACCATGTTGTTTACTGGTACCGTATCCCCCAAAAAATGGCCTGATTATTAAGGGGGCAAATCCTTCCAGTCCTTAAGTAGTTAATATAATTTTTGTGTGCATGCAATTGTTTAACAGTGAAGCAAAGAGAATTAGAATAAACTCAAGCAGACAAGTTGGATTGGGATTGTTAACCAATCAACTTCATGAATGTACTACCACAAAACAATGGTAATTTAAAATCATTATGATAAACACTGAAAAGTGAGGACATTGAGGGTTATTTACAAATCCACTTTGCACTGCAAGTGCACTTGGAAGTGCAGTCGCTCTAAATCTAAGGGGCAGATCTGAAATGAGTGGAAGCTCTGCTAATTTTATCATCCAATCATGTGCAAGCTAAAATGCTGTTTTTTATTTTCCTTGCATGTCCCCCTCGGATCTACAGCGACTTTACTTCCAAGTGCACTTGTAGTACAAAGTGGATTTTCCTTTAGTAAATAACCCCCATTGTCTTTGGTGGTGTATAGAATAAATATTATTTATTATAATCTTTCATATTCCCTGCATAGTTTTCCTGACATCATTATATTTAAATAAATATGGTGTAAAGAACGCAGTACTATTTTTAAAATTTTTTTTTAATATCTGTTAAATTTTACTTTCAATCACTAAATTTTTATGTACCAATAGTGTTTCTCGTGTTTGAAGACAGGAATTAAATGGATACATGTATGCAATTTACCCCTAGCCAATTCTTTTGTGCTATTAGATCTTCACAAAAGCATACCTACTTACCCAAAAATGTTAACATAGCACAGTTCCATGAATAATATATAGAATACTGCGTTTCAGAGGCACTGTGAGTTCATCCTCTCAGTCTGCTGCAAACAGCATGTGCCAGCTTGTATTTAAACCGACCGTGCTGTATGTAGCTTCTGACAGGCTGTGCAAGGAGCCCCGTATCTCCAGAAACATATGTGCTAGGAACCCCACATTTTGACCAGTGGTAGGGTAGGACTACCTACCCCCAAAATTTGGGGTCTCTGTAACCCCAGGTCGCCGAGCTATGACCATTGAAGCTCTATATATTTTTTTTCATGTTCATGGCTCTTCCTCACCAGCCTCCCCTGACTGCATGTCCCTAATGGTGGGTCTATTCATGCTGGCTGCTGGGGGATCTATTGTCACTGGGGGTATCTATTGCTGCCGTTGGGGGATCTTTTTTTGCTGGGGCTCAATTGTTGACGGGGGAGACCTACTTTTGAGGGAGGGGTCTATTGTTGCTGACTACTGGGAGATCTATTGTTGCTGGGTGGATCAATTGTAGCTGGGGAGAACTATTGTTGCTGAGAGGGTTTACTGTTCCTGGGAGAGCTATAGTTTCTGGGAGATCTATTAGGGAGATCTATTGCTGCTGAGGGGGTCTATTGTTGCTGGGAGGGATCTATTTTTGCTAGGGGGTCTATTATTGCTGCAGGGGCTCTATTTTACTGCTTTTTGTATGCAAATTCCATACAAACTGCCTAGCACCAAAAATTATATTTGGCTCTGTATTCTCTAAAAGGGGTACTGGAAGGTGGGTAGGGGGTGGAACCGAGGGATGGTGCTTGGAGGTGGATAGGGGGCGGAGACAAGGTGTGACTTTAAAGGGGGGAGTACCTGTACCTATTCTCTGAGAAAAAAGGCCCTGGAATAATGTATTGCCTTCTCAGGACCTGCATACTGAAAATTATCCTTATATAACAAATATGACATTTTCTATGCATAGGGGTTTTCACAAGAAGCTACATCTAATAGCTTAAAGCAGGGCTGAACAATCAAACGGTTGCCAAGTTATCATAGTGATAGAAACCAGGCAACCAGGTCATTGATAGCTATAATAATAGGAATAACAGAATCTGAGTATCTGCTCCTCTCAGTAAGGCGGTCGCCGGAGATTCTCACATGCACTGTTACCTGAGGGAGCTTTGTGTGCGGGTGAGGTCCCTGCCACGTTAGCACTAGCAGGAGAGAAGTGGGAACCATCACTGCTAACCTCCCATATTGGATAGGAAGTATGCTGCACCCCATCTGCCCAATGAGATTGGTAGTGTTGGTGCTTGTCCATTCATTATGCTGTAGAAGCTTCCTGGCTAGAGTTGGGTCAAACACCCCTCCCCAGGTTTGTTTCGTGCCAGAACTCTCTAAGGTCGCAAAAGTTCAGACCCGAAACGCAAACCCTATTAAAGTCTATTGGAGCCAAACATGTTGCTTTAAGACCCCTTTCACACTGAGGTGCTTTACAGGTGCTACAGCGCTAAAAATAGCGCCTGCATATCGCCTGTAAAGCGCAGATTCTGTCTCTCCAGTGTGAAAGCCTGAGTGCTTTCACACTGAAGCCGTGCGCTTGCAGGACGTTAAAAAAAACTCCTGCAAGCAGCATCTTTGGAATGGTGAAGGAGTGGTGTATACACTGCTCCTAAACCACTCCTGCCCATTAAAATGAATGGGCAGCGCGGCTATACCACCGGCATAGCGCTGCCGCAGCAGCGTTTAGCGGTGGTTTTAACCCTTTCTCGGCTGCTAGCGGGGGCTAAAAGCACCACGCTAGCGGCCCAATCGCGCCGCAAAATTGATGGTAGAGTGCTGCTAAAAATAGCGGCACTTTACTGCCGACGCACCCACCGCCCCAGTGTGAAAGGGGCCTAACTTACAATTGTGCAGTCGTGCGATGCTGTAACCAAACAAAATTGGTGTCCTTTTTTCCCACAAATAGAGCTTTCTTTTGGTGATATTTGATAACCTCTGTGTTTTTTAAATTTTTTGCGGTTCCAAACAAAGAGCGACAATTTTGAAAATTTTTAAAAACTTTTTGCTATAATACATATCCAAAAAACAAATATAAAAAAACAAATTTATTCATCAGTTTAGGCCGATTTATATTCTTCTACATACTTTGATAAAAAAATAACAATAGGCGTTGTCACGTACCTGGTGGAGATCGGGCTGGAGAGGGGGCTTCTCTTGCACCTCCTGTCTGACACCCCTGGTAGTGATGACAGGGAGTGAAGGACACAGAGTGGCACGAGGGCCGATGTAGCTGATGGCGCTGGCTGGGCCTTGACAGGAACCAGGTGGCTGAAGAGCGCTGGGCAGGCTCTGAGAACCGGAGCTCCGTATTGCTGGGTCAGCAGATGGAGGTGTAGCCGGGACCTAAGCCAGGAGGTCATCAACAGCCAGACAGAGCAGGTACCGAGACAAGAGGCAGAGACAGGACACAAGCCGGGTTCCGTATACAGATGGGCAGCAAGGTACAGGAACATCAGGCAGAAGTGGAGTCAAACACAAGCCGGGATCAGGTAGGCAGGCGGAGGTGAAGGAGAAGGTTCAGGTGTAGCTGGGTCAAGACACAGAAAGCTGGAACAGATCAGGTAAGCAGGCACTAGCTGAAAGACCACTCAGCAATGTTCATGGGTCAGTGTTCAGTTTAAATAGGCTTACTTGGCCCCCCTATATGTGCACGTGTGCGTGCGCGCACCTGTGCGCCTGCACATGCGCCAATACAAGCTCCTCTTTGTACACACATTGGTGTGCCCGTGCTTGTGCGCAGATGCACTTCTGTTAGCCGGACTTCTCTTACAAGTGTATATTGACTGATTTGCGCAAAATAGGAGATAGATTTATGGCATTTTTATTATTTTTAGTTTTTTTACTAGTAATGGTGGCTATCTGCAATTTTTAGCGGGACTGCAACATTGCGGCAGACAGATCGGACACTTTTTTGGAACCACTGACATTTATACAGGGATCAATGCTATAAATAGCCACTGATTAATGTGTATATGTCACTGGTGGGGAAGGAGTTAACACTAGGGGGCGATCAAGGGGTTAAATGTTTTCCCTCAGTGTGTTCTAACTGTAGGGGGATGGGCTGCCAGGGACATGACAGAGATCACACTGTTCCTGATCAATGGGAACAGTAGATCCCTGTCATGTCCCCTGTCAGACGGGGAATCGCCTTGTTTACAAAGGCAATTCCCAGTTCTGCCTGTGTAATAGGTGATCGTGGGCCGCCAGTGGACATCGAGTTCGCCCGACCCACGGGCATGCTCCCACAGTGGGAGCAAGAGCGCACCGATTTCGGCGCGTGCCCGCCCGCTATTGCGCCTGCGCAAGCGCCGTGCATTTATGGTTATTTGCACAGGACAGCCGACCTGCCACTGTATAATGGCGGTGGTTGGTCAGCAAGTGGTTAAAGGAGCAGTGATTTTAATGATGCTTAAAGTTAAACAATAAAAATGAAAAATTCCTTTAAATATATAGTAGGCCTGGGGGTCCCCTTAGTTTGCCTGTAAAGTTGCACGTCTGTATTATCTATTGAACCTGCTGCAGCAAAACTGACATATATAAAGAAAAAAATGACATTTGAATTGATTTTCCCTGCAAGCTTTCTTTATTTTGTAAACAACGGCTTGGGGAGCCAGTCTGTAAGATGAGGTCACAATTTAGTGCACTCACAACAAGATTAGAGATTTTTTGGATACATTCTGCTGTCTCTTTGGATGGAATTAACACATTTTTGAACCTCAGTGAGCAAGCCTTTTGTGAAGAAGTGAAGTATAGTACACTCAGGCCAAGATTAACAATTCTTTTAGATAAAGTCTGGCGTCTCTTTCGCAAGTAACAGGTGCAGAAAAATTGTGCTTTGAGTGTTGGTGGTACCTTGAAACCGTAACCCTATAGAAGTACTGTTGAAAAAAATTCTGTTTGTTTTTGTTAAGAAAAATAATGTCCAACAATAACCTAAAATAAGAAATTTCAAAATAAATTTACAAAACTAATTGGGAACTTGCTTTATTCTCTCATCTTGCCATCTTCTTCTTCCTCTTATACTCCTCGTGTATACAGTACAATACATTATTACACCTTATTAAACCTTCTCCAAGATGTCCAGACAATGGCCCATCAATATACTGTTGTGTATTGGCGAGCTGCTTGTTCATGTAGCCATCCACAGAGACCAGGTATGTCTTGTATTCCATACCCCACTTCAGTTACACCATTACTGGCTTACCGGTAAGGCCATTAAGGAATGGTTTTGGGTTTAGTGGCAAACTGCCGCTGAAGCCGCCGCTGATCTACAGACCAGTGAAAGGCAGAAAATAATTTCCAGCGGAATGCTCCGAGAACACCCTGCTGTCACACAGGTATGGAAAAAAATGGTACTTGGGTGTTAATTGTGTCCATGAAACATATCATAGAGTGACACATATGTGAGAGTCTGAGAGGGCTGCACACCCCAATTAAAGTCTTTGAAAAAAATTGGAAGGTTCCCCACTGGGCTTTTTAGCAGCAAATAGGAGTCACAGATTGTTTATTTCAAAAAATGGTTAGAAACACAAAACATATATAAAAAATTGAAAAAAAATAAAATTAAAATATGAGCTCTGGTATATACAAGGCGAGACAAATTAGGCTAGGAAAGGTTATACATCAAGGGTGATACATTGTTATACTTAGAATTGCACCATCCAATGTATGGAAATGCCCCCGGGGCATTTCCATACATATTTCCAGCTCATATTTTAATTCATTTTTTATATATGTTTTGTGTCTAACCATTTTTTGAAATATAAAATCTGTGATTTTTACAAAATATTTGACTCCTATTTGCTGCTAAAAAGCCCCGTGGGGAACCTTCCACTTTATTTCAAAGTGTCCATGAAACATAAAACCAAAAAATTACTTCACCCAGAAAGCTAGACAGCCTAGACAGTCTTCCAGATCCCCAAAACATTTAATCAGCGATATCAGCATCGGGGGGCTTGATAGTGGCTGCTAATCCAGGACTGATTCTGCCTTAGAAGATCTTGCAAACCTGGGTACCTGTTTGAGAAACGCTGCACCACCAAATTGAGGACATGTGTCAGGCATTGCACATGTGTCAACTTTCCCTGTCGAAGGACAGACAGAAGGTTAGTGCCATTATTGCACACCACCATTCCTGACTCAAGCTTCTGTGGCGTGAACCACCACTGGGCCTGCCCTTGCAGTGCTGAAAGAATCTCTGCTCTGGTGTGGTTTCTGTCCCCTAGACAGACCAACTGAAGCACTGCATTGCATCTTTTAGCCTGACTCGTTGAATAGCCCCTTGAACGCTTAGGGGATACTGGTGGTTCATAGGACAATTCAGCAGAGGAGGGCTTAGAGGAGGAGGACAGGGTAGAGCTGACAGATCTCGCATCATCACCACTAGCTTTATAGAGACATGGTGGAAAAACAAGCTGCACCGCTCCTAAAGGACCTCAAAGATGCTGCTTGCAGGACTTTTTTAATGTCCTACAAGCATACCGCTCCAGTGTGAAAGCCCTCGGGCTCTCACACTGGAGTGACAGGAGAGGCGCTTTACAGGCCCTTTGCAGGTGCTATTTTTAGCGCTATAGCGCCTGTTAATCGCCTCAGTGTGAAAGTAGCCTTAATAATGTGTAGCTTGTATCTATAATTTCTGCACATATCCCATACATAGCATAAATGGAAGTATTTCATTTTTTCCAAATAAATATTTTATTCTTAATCAAAAAATCAAAACAAACACCACGCTAGCATAAACTAAATAAAAAAAACTAAAATAAAATGAATTGTCCAAAATATGAAACAAAATCCCACAATGTGAAGAAAGTGCTCATGCTCAAAATTCAGACAGGCAGATGAGTGTTCCGCTGCTTTGGCAAGACCAGGTGCCCCACATGGATGTAAACTCACCCTAGATGTCGACCACCTATCTCTAGTGTGGTCACTGGTGCTTAGTGGGGAAGGAGAAAAAACCCCTAGATTATATCTTTAACCGCTTGCCAACCGGCTCTCACCGATATATGTCGGCAGAAGGGCACGTACAGGCAGATTAACGTACCTGTACATTGCCCTTTAAGAAGCCCGCTGCGACCTCCATGATTGTGATTGCGGGTCCCGTGGACTTGATGTCTGCGGGGATACCCGCGATCGTCTCACGGAGAGGAAGAACGGGGAAATGCTGATGTAAACAAGCATTTACCCGTTCTGCCTAGTGGCAGGACACTGATCACCGCTCCCTGTAATCGGGAGTGGTGATCAGTGTCGTGTCACACATAGCCACGCCCCACACAGTTAGAATCACTCCCTAGGACACACTTAACCCCTTCACTGCCCCCTAGTGGTTAATCCCTTCACTGCCTGTCACATTTACACAGTAATCAATGCACGTTTAATTGCACTGATCGCTGTGTAAATGTGAATGGTCCCAAAATCGCGCCAAAAATGTCCGATCTGTTTGCCATAATGTCGCAGTCACGATAAAAATCGTTACTAGTAGAAAAAAAAATTATTAATGAAAATGCCATAAAACTACCCCATATTTTGTAGACGCTATAACTTTTGCGTACATTTTTTTTTTTACCAAAAATATGTAGAAGAATACGTATCGGCCTAAACTGAGGAAAAAAAATGTTTTTTTAACATGTTTTTTTTTCAAAATTGTCGCTTTTTTTCTTTATAGAGCAAAAAATAAATACTGCAGAGATGATCATATACCACCAAAAGAAAGCTCTATTTGTGGGGGAAAAAGGACGTCAATTTTCTTTGGGAGCCACGTCGCACGACCACGCAATTGTCAGTAAAAGCGATGCAGTGCCAAATCGCAAAAAGTGCTCTGGTCTTTGGGCAGCCAAATGGTCTTAAGTGGTTAATATCCAGCCTTTATTGTTGATGATCCTCAACTGGTAGGTAAAGAAACAACAGGGTGGGGCATAGCGTAAAACCATAATTTCTTAGATTAAAACAATAAACAGAAGTAGGTACACTCACATTTGCTGGTGCCTATATCTTGGCACCCGGTATGTTCAGCATGTAAATTAATAGGGAATAAATCCTTAATATTCCCTATTAATTCACATGCTGAACGTATGTTGTCTGAAAAACCCTTTGGGGGAATTAACAAAGAGTTATGTGAGCACAATGTTTGCACAACTCTCCTAAACTTAGAACATGGACCAGATGCTGCTCCTAATTAATAAAAGGGGTGCAATTTGTTGTTAATTAAGAGTGATCTGTTCTCTATACTGTGGCTGTGACAGACACAGCACACAAAAGAGAACAGAGAGAGCTGAAGTTGCATTCTCCAAACTCTCTGCCTGTTTCTGACCCAAAATCAGCTCAGAGCAGAGGGAGGAGGAAGGCGTTAACCTGTGTAGTCTGTTTGTGTAGAATGATCACTACAGGGCACAGAGAAGGATGTGTGCTATCTGCTGACAGCTCACATTACTTACAACAAGCTTGCACCTGGCAGGCATCTGTGGCAGTTTTCTATATGGAAAACTGCTGTGTTCCCTCTGTTAATCAGGTGCAGACCTGTGCTAATTTCCATTTAATTCTATTTCAGATACCGGTGCTGATACAGGCCAATCTTATTGGTTAATATATTGCATGCCATTTTAATGGCGCAGGAAGACTAATTAATTTCCTGGTTTATCTTTAAGTTCTACAGTTAGATCTTTTTTTTTTTTAGATCTACATTTTTGTCATGCACCCTGGCAAGCCATTTAGCTAGTGTTGTGGGTGAGGTTTGTTTCCAGGAACCTGGAATACAGGCTTTTGGTGCATTAAGAAGTATTACACCCCTTTCACATTGCCGACGCCCGGGCGTCAGCGGTAAAGCAGCGCTATTTTTAGCACTGCTTTACCATTGTTTTAGCGGCGCTATTCGGCTGCTAGTGGGGCGGTTTTAACCCCCCACTAGCGGTCTAAAAGGGGTTAAATCTGCCCGCAAAATGCCGCCGGAGTGGCGTTTTGCCAGTGGTATCGCAGCGCTGCCCCATTGATTTCAATGGGGAGCAGCGGTGGAGGAGCGGTGAGTTCACTGCTCCTTCACCGCTCCAAAGAAGCTGCTGGCGGGACTTTTTCTGATGCCCTGCCAGCACACCGCTCCAGTGTGAAAGCCCTCATATAAGTCGAGTGTGCAATGGCCATAGGAGATGTGTATGACAATTATACAGTATGAGTACTGTTTATTTCTTATGTACGCAATTTTCTCTGCACATTATGTTGGGTTTATTTGGGTTTTTTTCTGTATGTTTGTCTCTTGAAACTCAATAAACATATCTTTAAAAAAAGAATAAAATTTGCCTTTGATATCGAAGTGAGGTGCAGTAGGCAAACTGCAGCTTTAAGAGTAATGCCAATATCAATGGGTTTATTAATTATTTCTATTGAATCATGACCAGAACTGCTATATTTTGGGGCACTCCCAAAAATATGTTCGACAGTTTTTCTAGCTGTGTGACGTCTCCAACATTTGTCTGGGGTGCCAGGAAAGATACAGGAAAAAAACTAAAGTGTTCCCTATCTCTCTATCTATTCATTTTGTCATGATTTTAAACTTGGTGCCTCTTTATTTGAAATCAGTTTATTTTGCATTTATACATTGATGCCTCTTGTTCCAAATATTCATGGTTAATTTTTGAGGGCATGCTATAACACTTATTGCAGATCATTTTGAGATTTGTGGTTAGAGATGCAGCTTTGTACGTGGGACGTGTAATATGGAAATATATGAATTGGCAGTCTGTATACTGGTAGCGTTTTTTTAAAAAGGTTAACAGTGTTTTATCCAATGAAACAAAATACAATACTAACCTTCTATCTGCTAGAAATATTAAAAAAAAAAAGCAGCATCTATACACCAACACACAAAATAAGGGAAAAAAAATCAATTACCGTATTTATCGGCGTATAACATGCACCGGAGTATAACATGCACCCCAAGTTTAGGAGGGAATTTTAAGGAAAAAAAACTTATAGGAGGGAAGTTGAAGGGAAGAAAAAAAATCACATTTAAATGCCCATCATTGCAGCCTTCTCAGTGCAGCCTTGTCCCAGTGCAGTCTTGTCAGTGCAGCCTTGTCAGTGCAG
Organism: Lithobates clamitans; assembly: GCA_037952925.1. Classification (NCBI taxonomy): domain Eukaryota; kingdom Metazoa; phylum Chordata; class Amphibia; order Anura; family Ranidae; genus Lithobates; species Lithobates clamitans. The sequence continues at coordinate 10,098,318 of JBBGZY010000429.1, forward strand.
CCTTGTCAGTGCAGCCTTGTCAGTGCAGCCTTGTTAGTGCAGCCTTCCCCAGTGCAGCCTTGTCAGTGCAGCCTTCCCCAGTGCAGCCTTCCCCAGTGCAGCCTTGCCCCAGTGCAGCCTTGTCAGTGCAGCCTTCCCCAGTGCAGCCTTGTCAGTGCAGCCTTCCCCAGTGCAGCCTTGCCCCAGTGCAGCCTTGCCCCAGTGCAGCCTTCGATCCTGTGATCCCCTGCCATCCTTGGCTTCAAAATCGCCGACCGCGATTTGAAAATGGCGCCGCCGGCACCAAAATACACAGAGCCGGTCCTCGGCTCTTCTCGGCGGCTCTCGTTCACTTTCGGCTCCACTCGTAGTTCTGCCCGGGATGGGCGTGACTGTGAGCGGTTCGGGCAGCGCTCAAGTGAAGCCGAAAGTGGCCGAGAAGAGCCGAGGACCGGCTCTGTGTATTTTGGTGCCGGCGGCGCCATTTTCAAAATCGCGGTCAGCGATTTTGAAGATCTGGCAGCTCAGGATCGCAGGGGACCGGCGTATAACACGCACCCGCAATTTTCCCCTGATTTTAGGGGGAAAAAAGTGCGTGTTATACGCCGATAAATACGGTATCATGTAGCTCAAGAAAGCATTGTTTAACAAGAAACATTTACAGGCAATTGACAAACAGTAGATAGGACAACCCATTGCATGTATTCACATTATAACAAAGGACTCTTTTAGATCTACATGCAATTGACAACTAATCTTCATAGACTATTTAGAAATAATTTTTAACCTTTTTATGAATTATAGTGGTGCTTATGTATGTATTTTCTGTATATTTTATTCTGGCACTGATATTGCTATTTTATGAATTACTGTAATCTTGTACTTTTTAGTTGGAATGGCTGATATGTATATTTGTTCTTTATCAGTGACTCAAACATAATTGAAGCCAGAGGGTCACCATGGCATTTGAGGAATTTGCATTTTCACAAGGATAGGTCACCAATGTCAGCTTCTGTATTTTTCTCCTCACAAGTTTCTATGCTTGATTACTTCTAATGGCTAGAATATGATGCTTTGGTGGAAAAATTGGAGAGCAGCAATGTAGAGTATAAATCTGTGCATTCCCTAATGTGAATTCTCTATTGAGGAAACCATGCAATCATTTTAACATACATTACAACAGAAAAGCCATTTAACAAACATATATCTTATAGGTAATATTGCTATAAATCCAGTGGGAGATACAGCAATTATTTTAAATATAAGCAACTGGACTTTCAGAGGACCTGTGGTCAATGGAATGGAATGGGTTCTGAAAGATTTAGATAGATAAAAGTGGTGCCCAATAGCTCTACAAAAACCCAAAGATTGAAGTCACCAACCCATGGACAAGTAAGGATTAGCCATCTCCTTTTAAAAAGCTGCATTTACCATAATCTTTCAGATTGCCTAGAAGGTCTCTTTAAAATGTAACTCCAGCTTGAGCTAAAGCCTAAATATCCTGCCCCCAGCAGCTTTAAAAGATGAACAGAAGCAGCTCTGGTTGCAATACAGAGCTCCTTTCCAGCACTGTACTCTGTACAGTGCTGTAAATTCACTGCTTCACTTATGAACTGAATGGCACACAACCCTGCTCTGTCCCCCACCTGGACTAACAGGAGAGGGCTTCCATGTGGCCCTGCTCCCTGCTGCAATAAAAATCTGCCCACTGCCAGAAAAAAGATGTCTGGAAAAAGGGTCTGTTTGTACAATTATTTAAAGGATGCCCCAATGGGGAAGGGACTGGAGCCTGGAGTTAGGCTTTAAGTTTGTGCTGGATAGAAAGTCCAGATCTTGTTGCAAGGGGATAATTCTCTGCATATGCTAATTGAGAATGAAGGACTCAAAAAAAGTTGAATTAATTTACACCTGCCAAACATGGAAGTAATACTACCATTCTTCAGGTGTCTTTTCTACTGTCCATAAAAGAAAATACTTTACAGAACAATTTACGAACCTTAAAAATATTTAGCAGTGTACATGTAAATGCATGTATGTATTTTGTACTATATAATATATGTTTCTGCTTCTATAAGCTTTCAACATATGTTTTAATAAAACATTAATGTTGTAATACAATTCTTTCAAGGAACCTAAGACTCCATTCACACGCATTATAAGAGCGGTCTAATAAAATAAATTTAGCTTGCTGTGTCTTTAATGTGCTTTCAATAAAAATGCATGTTACATGTTCAATGGTAATGCCTGTAAAAGGCTTGTAAATTGCACGTAAAACCCAACCTACTTAAAATGCATTGCACAGGTGTGAATCTACTCTAAAATACATATTGGGTAATAAATCATTAGGGTATGCTTGCATAGCAGGCACACTTGTGTGAGTGTCTATATATGCACATAGGGATTGTGATCCCCAATGCTAGCCACCCGATTGTACACATATACTGACAATGTCTATGCTGCTGCTTTAGTTTGCTATGTATGTTGAATGTTCAAATGATGCTGCCTTTGTGCTTTCTGTTCCATAAACTTACTCTACAGAATGTGCAAGTCAACATTTTACTTAAAACTTAATTACAATAAAAAAAAAAAAACTCCAAAATGGCAAGCTCACTAAGCACTGTCAAATGAAACAGCATATTAAAAAAAACAAAAAAAAAAACAAATGTTATGCTGTCTTTTTGAAAAGGGCAGCATACTGATATTTAACATTGGAATCCATATTCCAAGAACCAGTGCGTGTAATCTCATATCAGGCTAGTGCCTAAAGTTCTGTGCATTAGGAAATACAATACTATACATCTCTACGTGCAGTTCACTGCAGCTTTTTACAAATTACTTTTTTTTTACAGTCAATTTTTTTTTTTTTATAGGTGTTTTTATATGATGCTTTTTTTTATCTCTACATTGTAAGCACACTTCAAAATACTAATAGTGGAAAAATAGACCCCAAAACATTACAGAGTAAATCTAATTTTTATTTTAGGTATCCCATGTCTTAGCTGGCATACCTTTAAAGACTGGAGTGCCATCCCATTGCAAACCACACTTGTTAGTGAAATGAAATGTACATACGGTAGTTACACTGTAGCCTGTGAGCATGTATCCATTAGCATTGGGTATGTATACTAAATGCAATAAGATTACAGATTGCTTGTTCACACACATTTGAAGCCCTGGTGTAGGCACACATCCTTTAGTAAAATTATGCATTATTCAAAATGCATAGGTGCATGCACATCTGTGTGTTTCTATGCCTATAGAGTGTTTTCAGAACTGAGCAGGTGCACACAGAGAACGTTAGCTGGATCAGGCAAGGTAAGTATGTTTGCTAGATCGGCTGCACTCATTGGGGTGGGGGGAATTTATTCAAGGACCAAAAGTGAAGTTGCTCTTTAAAATAGGTAGCAGACCTAATGTTAGATGTGTAGCGGAACATTGTAATCCACACTCGGGGTAATTTATCATAGGTGTCCTATTGTTTGCAGTTGCTAATCTTACCTCTTTTTTATCAATAAAGGAAGTTAGGGTAATATCGTAAAAAATACTGCGCTATCCCATAAGTGGAAATGATCCCCACATGTGTGTGATGAAAAGACAAATATCTCAAATCAAAAATTGAAATGTAAATTGCTGCTGCAACCTTAGATGTGAAACAACCTCCACCTTACTAGCTATACAATTTAAAGGCTGCGCTGCTAGTGCAAATACATGATCATATTAACTGAAAAAACCATAATTATGAATGAACACAAGTGAATTGTTTCATAACAAAAAAAAAAAAAAAAAAAAAAAAAAAAAAAGAAAAAAAAAATGCACATAAATCGCATGCAAAAAAAAAGAATCGCATGCAAAAAAAATGAGTGGAACATTCAGTAAACAAAAACGATTAAATAGAGTCCATTTAGTCATAGATTGAAATGAACTGTAGGTCTTGTGGGTGTAGAAAATGGTTGGATAGAGGGAGAAAGACACCCTTCCTTCAAGTGATATAAAGATTATCTCCGTAGGGAGCGTGGTGTTAAAATAGAGAGAAGATCCTCCACCTCAAGTAAGGTAAGCCCCTTACCAGATCCAAAGATCTCCTGTCACAGAGATCATGCACACATGTGGCTGTGTCCCCCAGCCACTGGGTCTCTGTCAGTGCGCAGATCGGAAGCCACCTCTCCAGGAAATCAATCCAAACGTGATTTATCCGCTCACAGACCATGGATAAATAGGAAAGAAATGCTCCATAGCGTAATACAGTTAAAATCCACTTTAATTTATAAAAGAAAAGCACTTACAATTTGTGCAGTAAAGATCGCTTGTAAAAACATGTAGCGCCGGCCGGCTTCAGCTGCTGCCCGTTTCTTCCGGGTTCAGCGTGGTATGGTGGTGACGTCAGCACGCCGCTCCTCCCTACGCCGTTTCGACAAATCTGTCTTCTTCCTGGGGTACGGGCGGCATGCTGACACACCACCTATATGGGAACTCAAAGCAGAGGAACGCCCCCTTCTGTGATCAGGGCGTCCGAGGCCGCTGCCGCCATCTTTGTATGGGGCAAGCGGAAACTGTATGTTGTTGATTCACTACCATGTATACCGTCACAACCCGGGCAAAAAGGGTTATAACAGGGCGAATAGGATTATACGCTCCATTGTTGCCAACAGCGTATAGACCACAAACAAATGGATGTCAAAGGGATGCAGAAATTCAGATCGGAAAATACCGCATCTGATATTAGATGCATAATAAGCAAAAAATTAAAACAAAAATACAAACTATCTGTTAAATAAATAACATCTATTTAAATAAAAAAAATCTATGTAAAAATGCCCAGGTGGCCTGATATTATCATTAATTGAGGCTGAAACTAGGTAGATTCGCCACTGGGGACCCTAGTGAGCTAATGCAACATCAAGTCAAGGACAATTTAACTCTTAGGTTTCAAGGTTTTCTTGTATAGAGTAACCCTTTGTGTTCTAATAAAAAATTAAATGAATAATAATAATAAAACTTAAAGACGATCACACCGTCAGTGTGTACCTATACATATTGGCCCATCTCTACAACAATGGAGCATAGAATCCAAAGAGAAGTTTGATTGTAGAATGCCCTATGAAAGTCCAAATGTAAAATGAACATAGAGAATGATGCTCTATAAAAAACACAGCCCTCCATGTCCCAAATTTCATTAATAAAAATAAATAAACAGAAAAAAGGAAGAATGTGCTATGGGGAGTTTTTCTTCTCCCATACCTCATTAGCCCACCTCCGGACACCATGATCTCAGATGAAGGTTACACACATGAACAATCAACCATTATCAATGAAGGCGTTCACATCAGTGTCTATATTCAAACCATAAGGGGTGTAACACCGGACACGATGGATCCAAGTCATTTCCAATCTAGATAATTCTCTGACTAAGGATCCACCCCTCCAGTGTGCACTGTACCTATCTATCCCCAAAAATAGAGTGTTAGCAGGGTTCCTATTGTGATGTAAAGCATAGTGTTTTGATACCGAATGGTATTGATATCCATTCTTGATATTAGTAATGTGTTCTCCTAAGCGGACCTGCATGGGGCGTTTGGTACGGCCTATATATTGCAGCCCACAAGGGCATTGCAATAAATACACCACCCCTTTAGTGCTACAAGTGACAAAAGGTTCGATCTTATGGACCCTAGAGGTACTGGAGGATACAAAGGATTCTGTTTTTCTCTGTTTGCTTCTGTTGAGTGAGCATATCTGACACCTTCGACATTGGTGGTAACCGGATAAATTCTGGAAGAAGGATACCTTTTGAGTGGGTGGGTCCACAACATTAGGAGCAATTCTGTCCCGCAACGAAGGGACCCCCCTAAATACAATCTGTGGTTTATGGGGCAAGATTGTTTTAATGATCCTGTCATTTTCTAGAAGGTGCCAGTGTTTTCGCAAGATCCTCGTGATCTGATAATGTTGAGTGGAAAAGCCCGTAATGAACGGTAATGACGGTCCCCCCAAATTAGCCTTGGGGGCCTCATTCAATAGTGAGGCTCTGTCAAGGGCTTCAACTTGTTGCTTAGTTCTAACTAGAAGTTCTTTATCGTATCCTTTTTCTTCTAATCTTTTGGATATGATATCAGCCTGTACCCTGTAGTCTTTAATGTCAGTGCAATTACGCCTCATTCTGGTAAATTGGCTCTTCGGAATGGATTTAAGCCACGGATCATGATGGCAGCTCCCAATGGGGATAAAGGAGTTCCGATCCGTTTTCTTAAAAAAGGAAATGGTTGTAAACATATCACCCTCCTTAGAGATGGTGAGATCGAGGAAATTAATCCTCTCGTAGCTGCTCTCATGGACAAACCTTATCCCCCTATTGTTGTCATTAATTGCGGAGAAGAAGTCCTCAAGCTGAGAGGTGGACCCATCCCATAGGAGGAGGACATCATCTATATACCTAGCCCAAAACTTAAGATGGGGATTTCGGTCTTTATAGATGACGTCCTCCTCCCACTTGGCCATAAATAGGTTGGCCAAACTGGGGGCATATTTTGCCCCCATGGCCACGCCACGTTGTTGGCGATAAAACTGATGACTAAACCAAAAATAATTATGGCCAGCTGCGTATTCAAGCAATTCCAAAATATATGTCTGTTGTTGTGCCTGTAGGGTAGAGAACCTCTTCAAATAGTGTTCCACGGCTGTCACTCCTAAATGATGAGGGATGATGGTGTATAAGGATGTGACATCCGCAGTCACTAACAATGTCTGGTCATTAGGCCTCTGTTCCGACAGTAAATTAATTATATGTCGGGTGTCCTTCACATATGAGGGCATGGTGTGCACCAATGGTTGGAGGAAATGGTCTATATACTTGCCCACCCGGGACGTGATGGAATCAATCCCACTAACAATGGGACGTCCCGGGGGGCAAGTCAGACTTTTGTGAATCTTGGGTAGACAATACAAAATGGGAATTCTCGGGGCTTTAGGAATGAGGAAGAGTTTTTCTTTTTCATTTAAAATGCCCAATCTAAAACCCTTGTCAACTAAAGGAATTAACGTCTTTTTATAGTCGCGGGTTGGGTCACCTGGTAATCGGACATACGTGTCTTGATCACTTAGAATGTTCTGTATTTCCAGGAGATAAGCATCTCTATCTAAAATGACGATGCCCCCACCCTTATCTGCCGGGCGAATCACTATGTTTTTTTTGTTACAGAGTGAATCCAGCCCTTCCTCAAGGGTCTTATCCATACGTGGATTCGGATTCTTTATAAGTTCCAAATCCCGTATAAGGACATCCCTGAATACCCTCAGTGAAGGAGCCAAAGTTCCAGGGGGATTGAACGTTGAAGCATTAGATAACCCTGAGTGTTGGATTTGTTGTTGTTCAGTAATAGTATGGATAGTTTGATTGGTCGCAAAATGTCGTTTGATATTTACCTTGCGAACAAATCTATGTATATCCATATAGGTTTGAAACTTATTTAACTTTTTAGGGGGTGCAAATTTCAAACCTTTACTCAACAAGGAGGTCTCTGCGGCAGTGAGAGCTTGAGAACTGAGATTAAAGATCCCATCGCTATTCACTTCCTTGATTTTTTTTGACTGTGCTCTCCTCCCCCCTCTGGTTCCTCTTTGTTTTCCACCGGTCTTTTGACCCCTTGATTTGGCCTGGGAAAACCCCAATCCTGCTGTGAATGGTTTGCCCCCTTCCGGTTATTAGAATATTCACCAGAGGGACCTGGTCTCACATGTTCATAATCACGGCCATAGTTGGCGGAATTACCAGATCTCAATTCAGTGGGTCCCTCCCTGTCACTCAAGGGAAAAAACCGGTTCTGGGTATCAATTCTAAAGTCATAACCATAATTGTTATCCCTTTCAGAATAAGTACGGTCCCTGTAGCGGTATTCATAATCATAATGCCTATTAGGGCCATGATCATAATATGGCGTTCTATCTATTTCCCTTCTGGGGTATTGATGTTCTCTCCCCTGATCACGGAAGGGACCCTTGTAGTGTGGAGAGCCATATTCATAGTGACCATTCCTTCTTTGTGGTGGAAGAGTATGGTCCCCTGTGATTTTCTTTGGATATCCTCCTCCGGGCATACCCCTCACCCTAAGTGGGGATTGGTAAGAGGCCCTCCTCCCTCTCTTGTCACCCCTAACATTTCTTGATTGTTTTTTTGAAGTCTGTTGGGTTTGATGTGTTCTAGGTAATTGTTGTGACGATGTGGGAGCTGTGTCAGGGCATTCCTCTCCCTGAGTAATAGCCTCCATCCGAGGATCAGAATGGGCCGTTTGTTCAGCCATTATTTTTTTCTGCCACTCGAAAACCAGGCTAGCTTGATAGTCATCATAATCCCTATTGTATTTTTTGCGTTTTTTGAATTTTTGTTCCCTTTCCTCTTTGTCAAGTGTTTTAATCAGGGAACTGGTTCTTTCTTTATATTCCTCACCGTTTTTGTAAGGAAGGAGACTGTCTTTGAGAGTCTTGATTTCCAAATCTAATCTCGTGAGTTTATCTTTTTTGCGAGTTACCAGGAACTGGAGGAAGTCAGTACCAGCATTATTGAAATACCGGAACCATTCCTCAAGCTCCGTCTCTCCTTTTTGTGGGCAGACCTCCCACCTCAAGCTTCTAGGGACCATTTTTAAACGGATGTAAGTTTCCAAGAAAGCCACATCCCATTGTGTATGGATTTCTGAGACCATAAGATTTTTTAGTCTCATGAAGAGGCCTCCCAAATCATTATCCCCATCCTTATAGGTTTCAAAGACCCCATCGGTGTTGACTTTCTTTGATGCCCTATACTCAAAGATATCCATGTTTATGGAATAATCTCTTCTTTCCCAAAAGAATCTACTATTCTCACTATAAGTGGGAAAATGTATAACAAAATGAACTTGAAAAAAACAAAAGTGCACAGCAATATATCAGATGTGAACGTGATATACAATGTATGTGACAATAAATGACAAAAAATCAACAAAAAAATTAGTGACACTGTGAGTGAATGAACGCTCTAGGACGCGTTCAGGGATTGCTGCTGTATAGTGTGTCTCAATAAGCAACTGTAATATCGTAAAAAATACTGCGCTATCCCATAAGTGGAAATGATCCCCACATGTGTGTGATGAAAAGACAAATATCTCAAATCAAAAATTGAAATGTAAATTGCTGCTGCAACCTTAGATGTGAAACAACCTCCACCTTACTAGCTATACAATTTAAAGGCTGCGCTGCTAGTGCAAATACATGATCATATTAACTGAAAAAACCATAATTATGAATGAACACAAGTGAATTGTTTCATAACAAAAAAAAAAAAAAAATAAAAAAAAAATGCACATAAATCGCATGCAAAAAAAAAGAATCGCATGCAAAAAAAATGAGTGGAACATTCAGTAAACAAAAACGATTAAATAGAGTCCATTTAGTCATAGATTGAAATGAACTGTAGGTCTTGTGGGTGTAGAAAATGGTTGGATAGAGGGAGAAAGACACCCTTCCTTCAAGTGATATAAAGATTATCTCCGTAGGGAGCGTGGTGTTAAAATAGAGAGAAGATCCTCCACCTCAAGTAAGGTAAGCCCCTTACCAGATCCAAAGATCTCCTGTCACAGAGATCATGCACACATGTGGCTGTGTCCCCCAGCCACTGGGTCTCTGTCAGTGCGCAGATCGGAAGCCACCTCTCCAGGAAATCAATCCAAACGTGATTTATCCGCTCACAGACCATGGATAAATAGGAAAGAAATGCTCCATAGCGTAATACAGTTAAAATCCACTTTAATTTATAAAAGAAAAGCACTTTCAGTTAATATGATCATGTATTTGCACTAGCAGCGCAGCCTTTAAATTGTAAAGGAAGTTAGGGACATATTTATTTTCTGTACACAATTTGTGTAATAAATTAGCTGCTATGAAAATAAACTGCATTAATAAAAAAAAAGTACTCCTTAGCATTTTTAAATACTGCAACAGTTTAGCTTAGATGTAATCAGTAAATATAGAAAAAGTTTGATTGTATCATCATCACAGAGTGGTACTGCGGATAAAAAAACCATACAAAAGTGCCGCGTCTGGATAGAATTATAAAACGAAGTGGACAAATTGATGATGGACTTTGTAAGCACCACAATAACAATGTTTACAAACATTAAATATCTTTATTACATATTATAAAAAAGTTTAACAATGCTAAAACATTTTCTATTCACGGTATCGCAAAAGTTGCCTATTGACACATAACAATTAATCCAGCTTAATGCACCAACATTGGTAAGCTGTCTGTTTAATCAAAAAAACATTCTAATAGACATGATTAGTGATTAATATTGTTACAACAGACTTGGTGTTGAGTGGTTGCAGGTGTGCTGTAGCTCAGCACAGACTAATGCCCTGTACACACGATCGGAACTTTTGTTGGAAAAACCTTGGATGGTTTTTCCGACGGAATTCCGCTCAAGCTTGGCTTGCATACACACGGTCACACAAAAGTTCTCTGAACTTTCGACCGTCAAGAACGCGGTGACGTACAACAAGTACGACGGTACTAGAAAAGGGAAGTTCCACATGAAGCGATGATTCTGAGCATGCATTTTTTTTGCGCGTCGGAATTGCATATAGACGAACGGAATTTCCGATAGGAACTTTTTCCGACGGAAAAATAGAGAACCTGCTCTCAATATTTTGCTGGGGGAATTTCCAAGTCAGATGGAGCAAACACACGGTCGGAATTTCCGACTAAAAGCTCACATTGGACTTTTCCTGGTGGAATTTCCGATCGTGTGTACGGGGCATTAGGCTTGATTCACACCTATGCATTTTTAGTGCTTTTTGCATTTTGCAGATTTGTACTACAGAACGTGTTCCATAGGAAACCATGTTGAATGGACTGTAGTGCAAATCTGCAAAAATGCAAAAAGCATTATAAATGCATGGGTGTGAATCAGGCCTAAACAGACAGCTTACCAATGTTGGTGAATTAAGGTGGTGTGTTATGTGCCAATAGGAAACTTTTGTGATATCGTAAATGGAAAATGTTTTAGTATTGTTAAACTTTTTTTATAATATCTAATAAAGATATTTGAGTTTTATAAACATTGTTATTATGGTGCCTACAAAGTCCATCATCAATTTGTCCACTTAGTTTTCATAATCAGTACATAAGTTTTTTTTGGTACAAAAGGGAAAAAGGCAGACAGCCGCTATTTGGCTGCACTATCATCAGCAAAACTGGTCACAAACCTAAAGATTAATGATACTGTTTTTGCACACCAATTGAACATGAAATGATATGCAACTGTTTAATAAATCCTCCCTCTATGTTTCATTATCTTAAGTTCTGATAAGACCTACACTGCCTTAAATGAATGTGTAAATACTCGTACCTCTGTTCTATACAGTAGCTCTTGTTTTAGGTTTGCAGGTCATGTAAATATATGTTCTTCTTACACAAAAACTGACAACCAGTACAACAGGCAGAAGCATCTTTTGAGCGTCTGGAAACTCAGGATAAGAGCTGTGCTTTACCACAAACACAGATTGCCTTTCAGATTAAAACTAATGGCTATACTATGAATGAAAAAAAAAGCACCAGTGACTTTTGTCTGAAGTTACACAATACATTCTACTCCTAATCTACTTGACAAGGTGTTTGATTCTTGTTTTATGTGCAAAACCTGTGAGGTAATTGAAGAACACCAGATAAAGTCTTCTTTAATATGGCAACATAAATCTAACTGGAAGGTGACAGGCATACAATGACTGCACTTCGTTACTATCACAGTGTCTGTTGTCTGCGCTATTTATTAGCCAAAATGTGACTAGGCAATGAAAGACCAATTTATACATTACAGCAGGAGATGTATTACAACTGCCTTAAGCATTGATTACCGTAGATGGCCTATTCTGGATCAGTATACACACACATAAAATAACAATAATGTGGGGTCCTCTTATCAGATTTTAGATATTTCCTGGGTCTGTCTGCAACCATTAACCTTGTGTATTATCTAACTGCAGTGATTAGTATAGGGCACATAAACCCATATTGATAGCAATCCTTTGGTTAGAATAGAAAGCTGAATTATTAGGGACTTGGATTTGCTGACTTTGTGATACAAATGATAGTGTTATGCTAGAAGCGTGAAATAGCTAATTTGTCATTTCTTTCACGGTGCAGTCAATGATGTGGTACTAATGAATGAAGCACATAATTGTGCAATTGTGAATTGTACTTTCTTGCTTGGCTGTATTAAGAGGCACAGAATGTCAGGGCTGTCTTTGTTTGCTAATTCACTTGAGATATCAATTCTGAGCAAGGAGATGATCGCAAATATTGTACCTATTTATCTTATAGCTCTACAATGGAAAGTTCTTAGCCTACCTTCACTTTTGTTCTGCTGAATGGAAATTTTAAAGTGTACAATTGTTAACAAAATTAACAGTTTGTCTATAATGGTTTATGGCTGAAGGAATGATTACAAAGAGCATTTATGAACTGTAAGCAAACAAGAACTTTAAGCCTTTGTATCCTAATCCAAGTCCAACTGATTGTATGAAAAAGCAAATGGAAGTTTAGTTTTATAATAGTTTATATTGTTTGTATTTCCATTTACTTAGTGAAAACACCCTCTAAGGATGGATTCACACCTATGCATTTTTAGTGCTTTTTGCATTTTGCAGATTTGCACTAGAGAACGTGTTCCATAGGAAACCATGTTAAATGGACTATAGTGCAAATCTGCAAAATGCAAAAAGCACTAAAAATGCATAGGTGTGCATCCAGCCTAAGGGATAGGCAAAATAACTGATCTAACAATATATTTATATCACAGACATAAAGCTGAAATAATTGTTTAGTATTTTTTTTATTATTTTGAGTGCATGTGTGCTAAACAATGTTCCAAGTTTGCACTTACAGGTATTCATTTTCTTCAAGAGACAAGTTATGCCCCATGACATTTTGATTGTTGCTTACAAAGCTCATTGAAAAATACATGTTCATTTAGCCCTTGTTGACACTAGTGCAGCTTTGAAATTGCGCTACTTCAGAGCAATTTCAAAGCCGCACATCAGTGCCATTTGCACTGCCAATTTCATTGAGGCTTGTGACTTCATTTAACAGAAGTCTATGCAAGTTGCAATGAAATTGGTAAAAAGTAATGCAGGAACCTTTTTCATATTTGCTGCTACATGCAGTGATATGAACGCTTCCATTGCCGGCAATAGAGTGAGACTTTTTCCATTGCCGGCTCAAATTGCATGACAAGTCGCACCAGTGTGAATGAGGGCTTAACAGAGAAATGTGCAACAAAACAAACAAACATACATAGGGGGTTATTTAGTAAAGGCAAATCCACTTTGCATTTCAAGTGCAAACTACAAGTGCAAAGTGCACTTGAAATTGCACTGAAAGTGCACTTGGAAGTGCAGTCGCTGTAGATTTGAGGGGGACATGCAAGGAGAATAAAAAACAGCATTTTAGCTTGCACATGATTGGATAATAAAATCAGCAGAGCCTCCCCTCATTTCAGATCTACCCCTCATATTTACAGCGACTGCACTTCCAAGTGCACTTGCAGTACAATTTCAAGTGCACTTTGCACTTGTAGTGCAAAGTGGATTTGCCTTTCGTAAATAACCCCCATAGTCATCTCTATGTTGCAACATATATGTGCAGCTGTCCCACATCAGCTTCAAGACTCAGAACTGAGCGATCACATGACTGCTGATTGCTTAGCTCTTGGTCTTCTTGGAGCGGAAAGCAGTGACTTGGCCCTTGGCCATACTTCTCGTTTAAGCGTACCCTGTTCACAGAGTGACAACAATGCAGTAATTTCACAGAAAAACAATCAGCATTGTCAATGTTTATGTGTTTTGTTTTTAATCCTTTATTTAAACAATTTTCATACAGACAGGCATGGGAGAAAAAGTATTCAGGCAATGGCCAAACATTCAACTCAAATGGTGCATCGCAGCAGAAGAAAATGCTCAGTATCAAAAGACATATTTCAGTATACTTACCGTCACTAATGGATGGCATTAATGTTTACACCATCTGGACCAGGAGGGGGAAAAAGGGTGTGTCTCTCATCCATCTGCAGATCCGTAATCCCCGGAGCAAGTATAGTGAGTCCAAAAGAACCACTTTTTGTTAAATTTCTCCTCCTTACCACTTAAGGCAGCAGTAATGCTTTCCATGTCATGAATATCAGCAACCTTGGTAAGCCACAGTGAAAACGTAGGGCGTTGTATAATCCTGCTTCCGCAGTGGCGGCATACAGGCCTTTGTTGCATCCAAAGAATGAAATAGCATTGAGTTTTTATATTTACATCTAGACAAATCAGAATGTTGGAGAAGGTATCTGGCCAGGTCAGAGCCCAAATCATAATCAGTGAGCCATTTAATTGCATCTCGTATTTTGGGTCCAAAGCCTCTCTATCACGACTAGGGATGAGCTTCGTGTTCGAGTCGAACCCATGTTCGACTCGAACATCGGCTGTTCGACCGTCCGTCGAATTGCGAACGATATGGGCCGTTCGCGCCAAATTCGTGTGGCGCGTCACGGCCCATAATTCACTGCGGCATCGCAGTGCATTGCTGGCTGATGATTGGCCAAGCATGCACTATGACCCGCATGCTTGGCCAATCACAGCGCCGTCAGTAGAGAGAGCTGTAATTGGCCAAAGCCAGGGTGGCTTTGGCCAATTATGGCTCAGGGGATTTAGTACACACCCCACACTATATAAGGCCGCCTGCACGGCGGCCCTGTGTAGTGTGTGTTCCGGTGTGCTGAGAGATAGAGAGAGAGAGAGACAGTGTCATTTGATTTGAGTTAGATAGATTAGGCAGAACAGTCAGTCAGTTAGCTGCACTTACAGTGTATTGTGTATATATATGCATCCCAGGTGTTGCATATATATATATACACTGTATTCAGTTTAGCTAGATCCGTTCCTGTTATCTTCTATCTAGACTATTTACATTTAGTGCAGTGTGTCCTGCTCACAGTGTTCAGCTAGATCCGTTCCTGCTATTTACATTCAGTGCAGTGCGTCCTGCTCACAGTGTTCAGCTAGATCCGTTCCTGCTATTTACATTCAGTGCAGTGCGTCCTGCTCACAGTGTTCAGCTAGATCCGTTCCTGCTATTTACATTCAGTGCAGTGCGTCTTGCTCACAGTGTTCAGCTAGATCCGTTCCTGCTATTTACATTCAGTGCAGTGCGTCCTGCTCACAGTGTTCAGCTAGATCCGTTCCTGCTATTTACATTCAGTGCAGTGCGTGCTGCTCACAGTGTTCAGCTAGATCCGTTCCTGCTATTTACATTCAGTGCAGTGCGTCCTGCTCACAGTGTTCAGCTAGATCCGTTCCTGCTATTTACATTCAGTGCAGTGCGTCCTGCTCACAGTGTTCAGCTAGATCCGTTCCTGGTATTTACATTTAGTGCAGTGCGTCCTGCTCACAGTGTTCAGCTACATCCGTTCCTGCTATTTACATTCAGTGCAGTGCGTCCTGCTCACAGTGTTCAGCTAGATCCGTTCCTGCTATTTACATTCAGTGCAGTGCGTCCTGCTCACAGTGTTTAGCTACATCCGTTCCTGCTGTTTACATTCAGTGCAGTGCGTCCTGCTCACAGTGTTCAGCTAGATCCGTTCCTGCTATTTACATTCAGTGCAGTGCGTCCTGCTCACAGTGTTCAGCTAGATCCGTTCCTGCTATTTACATTCAGTGCAGTGCGTCCTGCTCACAGTGTTCAGCTAGATCCGTTCCTGCTATTTACATTCAGTGCAGTGCGTCCTGCTCACAGTGTTCAGCTAGATCCGTTCCTGCTATTTACATTCAGTGCAGTGCGTCCTGCTCACAGTGTTCAGCTAGATCCGTTCCTGCTATTTACATTCAGTGCAGTGCGTCCTGCTCACAGTGTTCAGCTAGATCCGTTCCTGCTATTTACATTCAGTGCAGTGCGTCCTGCTCACAGTGTTCAGCTAGATCCGTTCCTGCTATATACATTTAGTGCAGTACGTCCTGCTCACAGTGTTCAGCTAGATCCGTTCCTGTTATCTTCCTACTGACAGGCAGGCTTGTCTGGTTACAGTATATAAAGCTACCTGAAGAAAATTACAGGTGTTCTTTTTGATCCTATTAGTACCACGGTCAGGCAGCTAGACTATTTACATTTAGTACAGTGTGTCCTGCTCACAGTGTTCAGCTAGATCCGTTCCTGTTATCTTCCTACTGACAGGCAGGCTTGTCTGGTTACAGTATATAAAGCTACCTTAAGAAAATTACAGGTGTTCTTTTTGATCCTATTAGTACCACGGTCAGGCAGCTAGACTATTTACATTTAGTACAGTGTGTCCTGCTCACAGTGTTCAGCTAGATCCGTTCCTGTTATCTTCCTACTGACAGGCAGGCTTGTCTGGTTACAGTATATAAAGCTACCTTAAGAAAATTACAGGTGTTCTTTTTGATCCTATTAGTACCACGGTCAGGCAGCTAGACTATTTACATTTAGTACAGTGTGTCCTGCTCACAGTGTTCAGCTAGATCCGTTCCTGCTATTTACATTCAGTGCAGTGCGTCCTGCTCACAGTGTTCAGCTAGATCCGTTCCTGGTATTTACATTTAGTGCAGTGCGTCCTGCTCACAGTGTTCAGCTACATCCGTTCCTGCTATTTACATTCAGTGCAGTGCGTCCTGCTCACAGTGTTCAGCTAGATCCGTTCCTGCTATTTACATTCAGTGCAGTGCGTCCTGCTCACAGTGTTTAGCTACATCCGTTCCTGCTGTTTACATTCAGTGCAGTGCGTCCTGCTCACAGTGTTCAGCTAGATCCGTTCCTGTTATCTTCCTACTGACAGGCAGGCTTGTCTGGTTACAGTATATAAAGCTACCTGAAGAAAATTACAGGTGTTCTATCCCAGCTTAGTGCAGCTACAGGCCATTAGTATGTCTGGAAGGCCAAGAAGGAGAGGCAGACAGTCACAAGCCAATAAGAGAGGGCAAGCAGGCTCTGTGTCTAGTGCTGGTCGTGGAGACGGTGCATCCTCATCAGCACGTGGCCATGGGACACGCTTGGCCTTTTTTTCGGCAGCTGGCCGTGTTGAGCCGCAACATGCGGAAGACTTGGTCGAGTGGATGACCAAGCCGTCCTCATCCTCCTCATCCTCTCTCACCCATGCCCAGGGTGCTTTGTCTGGCAAAGCAGCGGCCTCTTCCCTCAGCTCAATGTCATCAGTGACTCCTTCCCTAGCTCCACCATGTCCTCATGAGGATTCCCTCGAACTGTTTGACCACAGTGTTGGGTACGTGCTCCAGGAGGATGCCCAGCGTTTGGAAGGCTCTGATGATGATACTGAGCTCAATGAAGGCAGTAACATGAGCACGGACAGAGGGGGTGCCGAAGAAGGACAGCAATCTGGCAGTCATGCTCCCCCTGCTGCAGCATACTGCCAGGTTTGCTCCAGTGATGAGGAGGGAGGGGATGATGAGGTCACTGACTCAACGTGGGTGCCTGATAGGAGAGAGGAGGAGGAGGAGGAGGAGGAGGAGGAGGTGGCACATCACCAACTAGGCAGGATGCCCTCCAGGGGCCAGCCTAAGGGCAGCACATTGACTGCATCACACCCCAAAGCTCCACATGTGCAGGGCGCTGCAGTCTCTGCGCGTTATTCAAAAAGTTCTTTGGTGTGGGCCTTTTTTGAGACGAGTGCATCAGATCGCACCGCTGCTATTTGCAATATATGTCTCAAGCGTATCTCGCGTGGCCAAAACATCTCCCGCTTGGGTACCACATGCTTGACCAGACATATGTTGACCTGCCATGCAGTTCGTTGGCAAGCGTATCTAAAAGACCCACACCAAAGAACAAAGACGATCTCTCCTTGCTCCTCATCAGCTGAGATTTCCAACCCCACTAGACCTTCAGTCCTCTCTGCGACCTGCAGTGAGAGGAATGAAGGTGTAGAATTAGGTGTGTCACAGCCAAGTACTTATGGGCAATCTGCTTTTGGTACACCGACGTCAGATTGTACCAGGCAAATTTCCCTGCCCCAGCTGCTGCACCGCCGAAAGAAGTTTGCTCCCAGCCATCCACATGCCCAGCGGTTGAATGCTAGCTTGGCAAAATTGCTAGCACTTCAACTGCTGCCTTTTCAGTTGGTAGACTCTGCCCCCTTCCGTGAGTTTGTGGAATGTGCGGTTCCTCAGTGGCAGGTACCCAAACGCCACTTTTTCTCACGGAAGGCGATTCCGGCTCTCTACCGGCATGTGGAAGGCAATGTCCATGCCTCGCTGGACAGGGCGGTCAGCGGTAAGGTGCATATTACCGCTGACTCATGGTCCAGCAGGCATGGACAGGGACGTTACTTAAGTTTCACGGCGCATTGGGTGACTCTGCTGGCAGCTGGGAAGGATGCAGGACAAGGTGCAGTAGTGTTGGAGGTTGTTCCGCCACCACGCCTCCAAAATGCTGATTGTGACACACCTCTCTCCTCCACCCCCTCCTCTTCTTCTTCCTCCATGGCCTCTTCCTCGGAACCAGCGGTGCTCCGTAGGCGTTCAAGGGGCTACGCAAGTACGCAGGCCAAAAGATGCCATGCGGTGCTTGAGCTGGTGTGCTTGGGGGACAGGAGCCACACTGGGGCAGAGGTTCTGTCAGCTCTGCAGGGGCAGGTTCAGAGGTGGTTGACGCCACGCCAACTTAAGGCAGGAATGGTGGTTTGCGACAATGGCACCAACCTCCTCTCTGCCCTCCGACAGGGACAACTGACCCATGTGCCCTGTTTGGCTCACGTCCTTAACTTGGTGGTGCAGCGGTTCTTGGGCAGGTACCCGGGCTTACAGGATGTCCTGAGGCAGGCCAGGAAAGTCTGTGTGCATTTCCGCCGGTCATATAATGCCAGTGCTCGGCTGACGGACCTCCAAAAGGAGTTTAACCTGCCCAAGAACCGCCTAATCTGTGACATGCCCACCAGGTGGAACTCGACGTTGGCCATGCTGCAGCGGCTGCACACGCAGCAGAGGGCCATCAATGAGTACCTGTGCGACTATGGCACCAGGACAGGGTCAGGGGACCTTGGTTTTTTTTCCCCACGCCAGTGGGCCATGATCAGGGATGCATGCACTGTCCTGTCACCATTCGAGGAGGCCACGAGGATGGTGAGCACTGACAGTGCATGCATCAGTGACACTGTCCCCCTTGTCCACCTGTTGGAGCACACGCTGCGTGGAATAATGGACAGGGCACTTGAGGCAGAACAGAGGCAGGAAGAGGAGGACTTCCTTAGCTCTCAAGGCCCCCTTTATCCAGACAGTGTTCCTGCGTGCCCGCCGATCACACAGGAAGAGGACGAGGAGGAGGAGGAGGAAGATTGTGTCAGTATGGAGGTGGAGCCTGGCACTCAGCATCAGCAGTCTTTAAGGGATCAGTCCCAAGGAACACATGGACTTGTACGTGGCTGGGAGGAGGTGGCTGCGGACGTTGTTGTCCTTAGTGACCCAGAGGACTCCGGACCGAATGCCTCAGCAAACCTACGCTGCATGGCCTCCCTGATCCTGCAAAGCCTGCGTAAGGATCCTCGTATTCGTGGTATCAAGGAGAAGGACCAATACTGGCTGGCAACCCTCCTTGATCCACGTTACAAGGGTAAGGTTGCGGACCTTATCTTGCCATCGCAGAGGGAGCAGAGGATGAAACATCTTCGGGAGGCCTTGCAGAAAGGTCTGTGCAACGCGTTCCCAGAGACTGGGAGGTTACAAACTCCTGTTTCTGGACAACGTGTTGCTGAGGCTTCGGTCAGTCAAAGAAGGAGCGGTGGAGAAGGTGGCCGTCTGACCGATGCGTTCAGACAATTTTTTGGTCCGCAGCCCCAAGGTATGATCGGTTCCAGCAACCATCGCCAGCGTCTGTTTTACATGGTGCAGGAATACCTAGGGGCAAGATCAGACTTGGACACCTTTCCCACCGAAAATCCTCTGGGTTACTGGGTCTTGAGGATGGATCACTGGCCAGAGCTTGCACAGTATGCAATTGAGCTACTGGCCTGTCCTGCATCCAGCGTTCTTTCGGAACGCACATTCAGTGCTGCTGGAGGCGTGGTAACCGATCACAGGGTGCGTCTGTCCACCGACTCGGTCGATCGGCTGACCTTCATAAAAATGAATCAGTCTTGGATCACCACCAGCTACCAAGCACCTGATGCAGATGTAACCGAATAATTTTTTTTGAAATCTCAGATCCCTTCAAAGACTGCCTATGCTGATGCTGAGTGACTATCCCTGAGTAATTATCCTCTTCCTCCTCAATCATCACGCTGATAGCTTGTAAGAACATTTTTGGTTCTGGGCGCCACCACCAGTGCCTAAGGCACAATTTTTCAGCCCCTGTTTAACAGGGGCGTGTAATTACAATTTTTGATGTAATACTTTGCAGCAGGGCTCGTTCCTGCATTCCAACTAGAGTGTCTGTGAGGGGTTGCAGTGTTGTGGCACCAGCACCAGTGCCTAAGACCCAATTTTTCAGCCCCTGTCTAACAGGGGCGTGTAATTACAATTTTTGATGCAATACTTTGCAGCAGGGCTTGTTCCTGCGTTTCAACTAGAGTGTCTGTGAGGGGTTGCAGTGTTGTGGCACCAGCACCAGTGCCTAAGACCCAATTTTTCTGCCCCTGTCTAACAGGGGCGTGTAATTACAATTTTTGATGCAATACTTTGCAGCAGGGCTCGTTCCTGCGTTCCAACTAGAGTGTCTGTGAGGGGTTGCAGTGTTGTGGCACCAGCACCAGTGCCTAAGGCCTAATTTTTCAGCTCCTGTTCAACAGGGGCATGTAATTACAATTCTTGATCTAATATTTCACAGCAGGGCCCTGTGAGGGCTTACAGTGTTTTGGCCACAGCAACACCTAAGGCCCAAATTTCTGCTGAGTATATAGGGCAGGACCCTACTTTCAAACATCTAACTTACAAACGACTCCTACTTGCAAACGGAAGGAGACAACAGGAAGTGAGATGAAATCTACCCCTAAGGAAGGGAAATTCTCTCCTGTAAGAGTTAATATGGGAAAACAATTTCTCCTTTCCACTGATGCTTTCCAATCCTTGTTCCACAAAAAAACCCAAATTTTCCAAAAACATTTTTCATTGGGACAAAAAAGTGAGGTGAAATCTTCTGAAGAGGAGGAAAGACGCAAAACAAATGTCACAGGGGTGATAACCCTTCCCTATGTTTTCCAAAAAGCTTAGAAAAGATTTTTTGGCTGGAGCTAAACACATTAAAAATGTTCAAAATTACAAACAGATTCTACTTAACAACAAACCTACAGTCCCTGTCTTGTTTGCACCGCCTGAATACTGCTGTTCAGAGTATATAGGGACCTTTCCTTATTTTAATTTGGGTGCGGGGTTCCCCTTAATATCCATACAAGACCCAAAGGGCCTGGTAATGGACTGGGGGGTACCCATGCCGTTTGTCTCACTGATTTTCATCCATATTGCCATGACCCGACATGACATTAAACCCGCAAGCAGTTTTAAATGAGATTTTTTCCTTTAAAAATGACATTTGGTGCAGGGACTGTTCTAAACATGGGAAACACGCGTCACTTTACAGGCATACTATAGACACCCCCCAGGTACGATATTTAAAGGAATATTTCACTTTTTTTTTTTTACTTTAAGCATCATTAAAATCACTGCTCCCGAAAAAACGGCCGTTTTTAAAAGTTTTTTTTGCATTGATACATGTCCCCTGGGGTAGGACCCGGGTCCCCAAACCCTTTTTAGGACAATACCATGCAAATTAGCCTTTAAAATGAGCACTTTTGATTTCGAACGTTCGAGTCCCATAGACGTCAATGGGGTTCTAACGTTCGTGCGAACTTGCGGTCCGTTCGCGGGTTCTGGTGCGAACCGAACCGGGGGGTGTTCGGCTCATCCCTAATCACGACCAGAAAATGTGTAACATGGTGCCCTCAGCCTCCCAACAGTGCCACAAGTATTTACTTCCTTGTGATAGATTTTTGTTCAAGAGAAAAGGGACCTTGTACCAGTGTGTAAGGACCTTGTAGCTGAGCTCCTGGTATTTGCTGGCCACTGAGGAAAAATGAGCAAAGTACAGTATATGTTCCCGTTGCTTGGCAGAGAATGATAAACCCAAGTCTCTCTTCCATTTTAATAGGAGCCCATGGACAAAACCTTCAGGGGGAAGAATACGTTGTTTGTAAGCCTCTGAGATTGAGTTCCAGACATTGGTTTTCCAGTGGAGTGTTCAGATGAGCAGACTATCCTCCAAAGGACACTGGTGAGAAAATGAGTTACTACTCTCACCAAGGATCTATCAGTGGGTCAAACATCAATTGCAGTTCAGTTTTAGCCTTTAACCGGGCATCAACAAGAAAATCACCCAGACAGAAAGTGCCTTAAATGAGAAGGCATTGAAAATGATTATCAATAGGGCCATGGGGAAACATAGGGTTGCCCAATATTGTGAAGAGTCGTGTAACTTCCCCTTCTGGTGTGGAAAACTGATGGCTTTGTCGCACCACACAAAGGGTTGCCACAATGAGAGGATGGTGCATTAGCGACAGGGTGCTGACCAGCATCTCAGGTAGCTCAGCGAGAAGAGTCATCGCCAGACACAGCAGAGGTTCCACTTTCAAGTCTAGGCCCTGGCACTGAGGTTGCCTTGTTAGTTCTAATGGACTCTGATTGGGCTGAGTATATTGCTTAAATCAATTTGCTGAAGGCCTCTCCATTGACAATGTGGGCTAGCATCTCCTTCAGAAATAGCCAGTCTACCCTGTCAAATGCTTTCTCTGCATCAAAGGAGAGTAAGCAGAAAGGTATTTTATTACTGTGAGCCACATGGATGATGTCCAGGGCTCTTGTGGTGTTCTCTTTTTGTCTCCTTAGTGGGCATGAAACCAGCTTGATCATGGTGGATTATATTCTGAAGATGAGACAAGACCCGCAACGCCAAGATTCGAGTATAGATCTTTAAATCAACGTTTAACAGGGAGATAAGTCAGTCATTAATACATTGGGTCCTTACTATCCTTGGGGATCACAGTAATATGTGCCCTCAGAGTGCCAATTGGCAGGGACTGATCATCTAGGAGGAAACTGAATGCCTCCACAAATCTGGGCGCTAGGATTGAAGTGAAGGCTTTATAATAAGCCGCCGAATACCCGTCTGGGCCAGGGACTTTATGACATCTAAGAAGCTTAATGGCCATAAGAAATTCATCTGTAGAGATGGAGGCATTAAGGGAGTCGGCCGCCTCATCAGGGAACGACAGTAAACTGCAAATCAATATATTAACTGTGTTAATTAAAAGTGTTTCTTGCTTGTTTTTATAAACATTCAATGTATATGTATTTCCTATATATATATATAGCTTTTAATATTGTATATCAATAGGGAATTTAGACTTTTTATCATTAATTGTGTTCTAAATTGTTTCTGGCACCGCTATAATCCCCCTCTCCCTGCCCTATTTTACATAACTAATGCACTAATATCATGTTAATGAGGGTTCTAATAAAAGAAACACATGCATACATGATACGTTTAGAAACCCAACATGTTTAGGAATATTACAGGTGTAATTCCTTCTTCAGGGGTTTCCTGTGAAGTTGTATTGTACAATCTAAAAAAGTAAATGAGTAAAACATACCAATCATTATTACATAAATAAATCGAATATATATCGAAATGGAGTATAAATCATGAAGATACAAGGAGTAGGGGCTTGGGAAGAAAGAACAAAGAAACAGTTGGTAATAATAGGAAAACTTACTAGTTCACAACGCTGTAATTGTTACATGGACCGTTAACTATAGATGATTTAACAGGTGGCATGCGTGAGCGGCGAATTAACTCGGATTATGGGAAGCCCAAAGTGAGGCCTACCCGTGCCGTCGGACAACAGAAAGCACTAGGCAACAGCCGATGGGCAATTGATGATGGATGCTTACCAATGAAAAGCAATCGATAATAATAGGCAACAAGAATGGAATATAGGAGATCAGAAGTGGGAGTAGAACTAAAAAATATAAAACACAAGTATTGGTTATATATCCATAACAATACAATGATGCAGGCTACATAGATAATACAGCATAGATGTCATAACTATAGATTGTATAATCGTAATATGGTACATTTCCAGACAATATCAGGAAGAGCAACAATACCTATACTGGCACAAGTGTCAAGGTAAGACATAAATAGAGTACATAGAATGACAATATTGTACATATGCCGACAATATATCAATATTCAATAATATCTAAATAAAAAAGACAGAGAATGTGATCATAAGGAGTACATAAAATTGTGAAACATATGATGTATATAAACCTACATATCTCCTTTGTAACCCCCTGATGTGAAACCCTGTAAAAAGGGTTTGAAACTTAATATTTCGTTCAAGTCTGGAGGTAAGGTGGCATTTAAATTCGAGATCCACCTCATCTCCCGTTGGAGGAGTCATTTATTCAAATCACCTCCTCTGGGGGTTTGGTGGAGACGGTCCAGTACCACAACTGATACTTTTGGGAAACATTCATTGTGGACTGTGGCTACATGTCGTTCCCAGGGAAAGTCTGGATTTTTAGTTTTCATGGCTGTAATGTGGCGATACAGGCATTTACACAATTTTTGGATGGTTTTTCCCACGTAATAGCAGCCACACTCGCATTGTATCAAATACACAACTAATGTGGTCTGGCAGTTAGCATAGTGTTTGAGGGAGAATATCCATCCGTTGGGAATATGTGGATTCTTAGCTGTATTCATGTATCGACAATAGCCAAACGAATCGCAAGGGAAGGTACTAAGAGTATTAGAGGGGTCTCCACGAGTGAGTCCCCTGAATTCACTCCTGACCAGCCGGTCACCCACCGACGTATTACATCGGAAGGTGACCAGTGGGTCCGGAGGTACAAAGGGGCCCACTACTGAATAGTTGGTTAAAACGTGCCAGTATTTGGTTAAAATTTGTCTTAATTCTGTATGTTCATTTGAAAAGGTCGTAATTATCCTAGTATAAGGATTTGGGACAGAAGTAGGTTTGTTATGTGATAGTAGCAGATCTTGTCTATCACTGTTATTGGCTTTGTTAAAAGCTCTTTTTAGACATCTATGACTGTAGCCTCTATCTAGAAGGCAATTTTTGAGGGAGGTAGTGGGCGCGCAGGATGTGTGGGTGCGCGCAAACTACATACCCGATTTTTAGATATACCCCTAGTGAGAGGTTTGTGGTATGATATGTGGTATATTTTTTGTTTCTGTTATGTTTTTTTTGTTTTTTAGGTATAAATATATGTTTAATGAAGTAATGAATGTTGGGGAGGGGGGTAGAAGGGGGGGTGGGATTGGCAGAGAAGAAGATAGAGAACAATGGCAAGGGGCCGGAGGCCATATAAGTGAAATAAAATGACAGCCATTTTGAAAATTTTGTCATACAATGTGAGGGGTTTGAATTCACCAATTAAAAGAGGGCGCCTATGGGTTGAGCTGCAACATTGGGGAGCTGATGTTGTTTTCTTGCAGGAGACCCATTTTAATAGCAGCTCAATCCCAAGCCTACCCCAGAATATGCTGAATCAGTGGTATCATGCGGTATCCCCAATAGCGAGGGCAAGAGGGGTCACAATTGCGTTCAAGAAATCATGCCCTTGGATTACTGAGACCTTGCAAAGTGACCCAGAAGGTCGTTATTTGTTTGTAAAGGGTACGCTACAGGGGAGACGATATACCTTTGCTTCAATATATGTGCCAAATGTTGAGACAGCTAAATTTCTGGTTAAAGTATTTGGACAACTGGAAGAATTTAAGGAAGGGTGTGTAGTGGTAGGAGGAGATTTCAATATGGTGTTAGAGCCGAGTGTAGACACCTCTACGGGTAGAACTACTGTGTCTTTTAAAGCTATAAAGCAGGTTAAACAAACCTTATGCTCGCAACACCTTGTGGACACCTGGAGAGCATTACACCCAGGCACCAGGGACTATAGCTATTACTCCAAATTACACGATATGTATTCGCGGTTAGACCTTTTTCTGGTGGATCAATTTTACTTGGGGAATGTCAGCACAAGTACAGTTGAGCCAATAACGATGTCTGACCACGCCCCAATAATTTTGACCCTTCAACCAACTCAAATGACCCGGGCGGAACGAATATGGCGTCTGAACGAGTCATTGTTGGACAAGGAAGACATAGTGGAGAAACTAAGGGGCAAGATAAAGGAGTATTTTGAAATAAATAAAACAGAAGGCGTGTCAGATCAAGTGGTGTGGGAAGCTCACAAGGCGGTTGTGAGGGCGGATTTAATTGCCTTTGGTACATATATAAAGAAGGAAAGCAAAAGAGAAATAGATGAACTACTAGAGAAGATCAGAACCCAAAAAAAAAACATAAGGAAAATCTTGACCCAATGGTTGGCAGATGTCTGGAGAGTGCGCTGGCAGAGCTTTCGCAATATTTAGAGTATAAAGCGAAGAGCAAAATTAGGTTCTTCGCAAATAGAGCATATGAACAAGGAAACAAATGCGGTAGGCTACTGGCAAAACAACTTAAAAAACAACAGGACTCAAGACACGTGCATAGCTTACTAGTTCAGGGCAGGAAAATAATAGACACAAAGGCCATAGCAAAAGAATTTGGTAAATTCTATGAGGCACTATATAATATCTCCAAAACAGAACCACCTGTAAGGGAAAGCAAGGGACAAGGGAGGGATAAGATAGAGGAGTACATCGAGAACGCTGATATGCCCATACTACCTAGAGAAATAACCGAGATTATGGAACGTCCAATCACGAAGAGTTGAGCGGAGTGATAGCGGCCCTGCCCTCGGGGAAAAGCCCAGGCCCGGATGGGCTGACAAACATATATCACAAGAAATTTCTCCCAATTTTGGTAAAGCCTCTTTGTGATTATTTCAACTCCATAGGTGCTGGAAGTCCACTTTTCTCAGAAGCATCACTGGCTTACATAACGGTATTGCCGAAAGAGGGAAAAGATCCCCGGGTATGTGCTAATTACAGGCCGATCTCTCTGCTGAACTCAGACACCAAGATACTGGCAAAAATTCTGGCCCTGAGACTGCAGGAAGATGTAGGAGATTTAGTGCACCCAGATCAAGCAGGGTTTGTAAAGGGACGAGAAGCAAGAGACAATACCACCCGCGCACTCCATATACTGCATTGGATGCGATACGGCCCAGGTAGGGCCCCAGGAATCACTCTGTCGATGGATGCCTAAAAGGCCTTCGACAGAGTGAACTGGGGCTTTGTGAGAGAGATACTGGGGAGGATAGGACTGGGGGAGAGGACGCTGGGTTGGATTATGTCATTATACGCGAAACCAAGAGCAAGAATTAAGGTAAATGGGACTGTATCTGAATGTTTTAACATACAAAACGGTACCAGGCAGGGGTGCCTGCTGTCCCCCCTGATATTCGCAATAGTAATGGAACCATTTCTGCGTAGAATTAGAAAGAATAAGGAGATAGTAGGGACGCATATAGGCCATACGGAACACAAAGTAGCAGCGTATGCGGATGATTTATTATTTTTCCTCTCCGCTCCCCAGACATCTATAGCCGCATTGATGGTGGAAGTACAGAAATTTGGAAGGGTATCTGGCTTTAAGATTAATTTAGAGAAATCAGTCATCCTTCCTAGTCATGTCCCAGTGGAGATAGAGAGATCACTGAAGGAGAAATACCCATTTATATGGAACAAGGAGTATGGAACACTAACATATCTGGGGGTACAGATAAGCGCAGACTATGAACTGCTGGTGGAGTATAATTATGGATCATTAGTGAAAGAAATAAAAGAAGAATTTAAAAAGTGGAAGGGGAAATACTTGACCTGGTTCGGAAGAATCAGTGCCATAAAAATGAGCATACTGCCCAGAATAGTTTATGTGCTGCGTACAGTGCCAATCAGGTTGCCAGCGAGTCTCCTTAAACAAATACATCGGCTATTCGTGGCCTTTGTGTGGAACGATAAAAGGCCTAGACTGGCTTACGATATTTTAAGAAGGAGTAGAGCGGAGGGTGGCTTAGGACTCCCGGATATAACATTCTAGTATAGGGCCATAGCGCTATTTAGAATAACGGACTGGTGCCATGACCTAAATAGAAAACCATGGGTACAGGCAGAAATGGCGATGGCGGGGAGAAACCTGGCAGGAGCACCATGGATCCAAGGGTCATTGAGAGGGCTGTCACAATGGACATCACCAATGACCCTGAATACATTAGAAGTATGGGATAGAATGAATAAAGAGGGCAGGTATGCTCCTCAGACCTCCCCTCTGGCTCCTCTGGAGGGATTTCCGTGGTTCCCCCCGGGGGAGAAGACGGGAAGTCTGGGGGCGTGGGGACAAGACGGGAATATTAGATGTGGTAAGTTTGCCCCAAGTGGAGTCTTACTATCACTGACGGAGATGATATTGAAATTCGGGGAGACAAGAATGGCGGAATGGAAACACCGTCAAATGACAAGTTTCCTTAAGAAAATAAAAACATTAAGACCCATAAATACACTTACCGCGTTTGAGAGGCAGTGTGCACAGACATCAGAAGCTGGGCATACATTATCTCGGATATACAGAATGATCCAAGGAGAGCAAGAAAAGAAACCTCCATACTTTATAAAAGAATGGGAGAGGGAGCTAGGCCAAGTGTGGACAGATAAACAAATAAATAAAATGATATCGTTAACATTTACTACCTCCATAAGTACAAAGGTGCAAGAAATGGCATATAAATTCCTAGCGAGATGGTATAAGACACCAGTTAAGATAGCACAAATCTCTTCAGAAGCTAATGACAAATGCTGGAGGGGCTGTGGACAGAGGGGAACTTTTCTTCATCTATGGTGGACATGCCCGATAATTAAGCGATTCTGGGAATTAGTGGCCCCGTGGATTAAGAAAATGACGACGAACCACATGGAGTTTGGGCCGATACAATATTTATTTCATGGAACGTCCGGTTCTGTCAAAAAGTATAGAGAAAGTGTAATCCCACACTTATTAAATGCAGCGAAAAAATTAATTCCGAAGTACTGGAGACAGGACTGGATTCCGTCAGTCATAGAGTGGAGAAATGAGATTAATATAATAAAGGAAGCAGAGAGATGTGTTCATGTGGTTAAAAATCAAAGAAAGAAATTTGAAACGACATGGGCGAACTGGGAACAATGCGCCAAGGAGATATTAGAAGTGGGAAATATAGATGGGTAAGGGAGGAAGAAATGGTATAGTCATTTAGAATAGAGATATAAGAAGAGTGGCCCTGAAGGGTAGACGTAAATAGTGAAATAACTTCTCTAATGCTAATCAAAGAGGGAAGGGGGTAAGATAATGTATGTTTTTTTTTACTACTTCCCCCCTGCCCCAGTTTTGACAGATTTTTTTTTTTTTTTTTTTTTTGCGAGGGGAGAGAGGGGGGAGGAAAGGGAAGGAAAAGGGAATTACACATATAAATAAATACATTTATAGACACTAGAAGATTAGATGGGAGGCGGATTCCCCCCTCACTCATTATTTTATAAAGGGGGAAGGGAGGAGAGGGGGGAAAGGAAACACAGATACACGATTTATAACAATTATGAACTATAGGGATATTATTCCCTTCCTTAAGCATGAATGTATTTTGGGGGGGGGGGGGGTTTCTAAAAAAAAAAAAAAAGAAGGCAATTTTTGAGGGCTCTGGCTTCTCGGAGGAAGTCGTCATTGTTGGAACAATTGCGTTTGATCCTAAGAAATTGACTAAATGGAATGATAAGTGATCTGTGGGTCTACTACTAGACGGTCTCCAAAGTATATTTACCACTCTATACTCAGTTACCCACCACCTCGGAGAATCAACCTTAATAGTTAATATCAAAAGTTGATGTGTAGGTCTAACTATAGCTGCCACGTTGTAAACCTCTACTGTACCATGCTTTTTAAATCTATGACGTGTCTGTTGTGAATGAACCACACGTGAAGAAATAAATTAGTTACGCTCCCTAAAAACGAAAATTTCAGTGCCTAAATTACTCTACTAGTGAACACTCATTTAAAGTGTATAACAAAATATATATATTGTAAATAGTGAACACCAAGTGAATGTACAAAATATAACACAGTGTCAATACTGCTCAAAAATACCATTTACACACAGTCCTTGTATGGTGAAAATACAAAAAATGTGAAAATTGTTATATATCATTAACCCATACAAAATAATGGACAAAATATGTATATCTGTGAAGCAATCTGTGGCCAAGCAACGGTGAACATCGCGTACGAGTGATATACAGAGGAGCGAGTGCTGCGGTTTACCCACCTGGGAAGCGATCGGGTCCAATAGTCGGGCAAGCGAGGAGAGGGTGAGAGGTATACTACACACGCCTGCTTATCTCGGGTCCGCCGTGACCGCATACCCCCAGGAGGTTTTTCAAGTTGCTGTGTTGGATACTGCTTATACAGTGTGCTGTGGAGTTTGCTGTGCTTATTTATTTATTTTACAATGTGAGTTGAACCATTGGAGTGTTATTTTAAGTGTGTGTTAATAAACTGGTTGACGTTATTACACTATTTGGAGCGCTTTTTTTCAATTCACATATGGAACGTGTTTTCGGATGGAGAAATTGCTAGCCAATTCCTGATGATTTGAATCTTTATGCTGTATAGCCTCACACGCAAGTGGAGGCATTTGGAGCTGATGAGTGAATTTTCACTGAGAGTGGGCTCACTGAACACTCAGGTGTGGTGAAAGATATTTTTTGAAAGAAGATGATACCTTTGTGGTTGAGAGGACTTTGTTTGACACGATTTTAAATGAACATTATTTTGTGTCACTGGATCTATGGGTCTACCTGGAGGATCTGTTTTATTTTTATGAATCTTGGGGAGGGAATAGAATGTGGGGATAACTGGGAATGGAGTACAAATAAATTTCCATAGTTGATTAGTAATTATATTATTATTGAGTGCTCTATCCAAGAGGATATAGAATTCCTCGTTGAATAGAGTGATTGTTTCAAATTTAATGGGTCTATACCAATCAGTATGATTTAGTATCTTCATACACATTGATATATACTTGTCATTACTCATTAGTACAATATTCCCGCCCCTATCTGAGGGTTTAATAACCAAATTAGAATTATTTGATAGCCCATCAAGGGCTTGTTTTTCTTTGGTTGTTAGATTATCAGATGAGCTTGTATTTGTATTCAGGCCTTTTATCTCCTGAGTGGTTACTTTTAGAAAAGTAGATATGCCCTGGTTAGCGCTTGGATGGGGGTAAAAATCAGATTTTTTCTTCAGTTTAGAGGATGTCTGATTGCTTGTTATAGATCTGGTAGATGGATTTAAAAGGGATTCCAAGTCTATCGTGTCTATGAGATCACGGGTGTCACTCTCTTCCGGGAGTGCATTTAGATCAGTCAAGGCTTGACATTCCCTGAGAGATCGAAAAGTACTTGAATCTACATCGGCCTTATCGAACATACTCTGTAACTGAAGCTTTCATGTGAATAGATGGAAATCTTTTATTGTTTCAAATGTATTAATTTTGCGGTTGGGGCAAAAAGTAAGTCCCCTGGCAAGAACAGATATTTCATCTGCTGTAAGGGGATAAGATGAAAGATTAATAATATTGTATTGGGGAAATGGTTGAGACATGGTGGCTCCTACATTGGAGGAGCTGGAAAGGGCCCAAGTTTTTTGACTGGAATAGACTGGGAATTCTTACATTCCTCAGAGATGCAGTTTCTTTTGTATTAGACCCTGGATGAGTTGGGACAGCTACGTTCTCAGATGTTTGTGGGGTTGAAGTAGGTATCTTAATCAGTGTTTTATGTGTACGATTACCCTGACTCCATTTAGGTCTCCCTTCAAAGCTATCTCCATCCCTATGTCTTTTTGGTTTTCTTACACATTTGGTTTCTTTAGGAAAGGACTGCGATATATTAGAGGCAATGGAAGAAGTGTCATAGGACTCTGATTGGTAACCATATTGTGCCTGGTGACGTTGGTGTGTTCTATTCTAATGCCCCATACACATGGTTGGACTTTGATCGGACATTCCGACAACAAAATCCTAGGATTTTTTCAGACGAATGTTGGCTCAAACTTGTTTTGCGTACACACGGTCGCACAAAGTTATCGGAATTTCTGATCACCAAGAACGTGGTCACGTACACCATGTACGACAAGACTAGAAAAGGCCAGTTAAGAACCAAGCACGGCACCCTTTGGGCTCCTTTTGCTAATCTCGTGTTAGTAAAAGTTTGGTGAGAGACGATTCACGCTTTTTCAGACTCGTGGTTTTAAGATCGTTTTCTGCTGTTCAGTTTGTGCTTGTGGGTTTGTATCTGCTCTTCAGTGCGTGCAGCAAGCTACGCGTGACTTGTCATTGTGTTCTTGTTCGTTCGTTACTGTTTTTCAGGTCGCTCTTCACAGGCCTTGCTGTTCTTCAGTGCGTTCTGTTACTTCATTCTGAGCAGCCGACCGTTTTCTAGCCATGTTGCGTATACGTACTCCTCGTAGAGTTCGTGCTGTGTGGGGGCTTGGTGTTGGGGTCCTGACCATGACACAAGTCCAGTCCATGAACAGGGTGGGGAGGAGTTCATGGACCAAGAATTGGTTGCTTCAGCATGACCAGTTCTGTCATATGCCTTTGCTCCGTGAGATCCGTGAGAATAATCCTGATGATTTCAGGAACTTTCTCAGGATGACGGACCCCGTATTTCACCGTTTGTTGGCTTTGCTGACCCCTTATATTAGCAGGCAGGATACCTGCATGAGGCAAGCCATCACTCCGGAGCAGAGGCTGGTCGCCACCCTGCGGTACTTGGCAACGGGGAGAAGCCTGCAGGACTTGAAGTTCTCGACAGGCATCTCCCCCCAGGCTCTGGGGATCATTATCCCGGAGACCTTTTTTGCCATCATCCAGGTCCTGCAGAAGGAGTATATGAAGGTAAGATTTTTATCCTTTAATATCACATTTTATTGTATATAATGTTTGATAATATATTGTATTTCTTTCCTCATTCCCTAATTACCATGATTGTAATATGCTGTGAATGTCCCATTTGTCCTCATGCATACTGGATTTGTATGTAATTATTTTTTTTGTCCTTCATACATATTTGTCTTCACTTACCTCCCCAGCATGCTCTCCTGGCCCTATATTCACCTCATGTAGTCACGTAACAATGTATTTTGTCAGCTCCATAGTATTGCTTAACCCCAAACACCCCCTAAACTGTTGTTAAAAATGTGATTTGTGCTTTAAATTCAGGCAGAGTGCCAGAGGGTTTTTTTGGGGGGTCCCCAAATCATTTTTAACCCTCCCTCCCCCCAACTGCTAAGTCAGCTGATAACAATTCTCTATCTATCCTCAATCATCTATCTGCTGACTTTGCCAAACCCATACACACTATACCCATCTCTTTATTGTCAGATTTATGGATGAATTCCCCAAAGTATGTAGTGCAAGGGCCTGCCTGTATACTTTCAAATGGTACTGTTTAAGGTTTTTGTATTCTATTATTATCTTGATAGGTAATAGTAGAATGTCCAAATGTGCTAAAATGTGTACAATGTGTATTTATATCTTTGTATTATGACACTTCTTACCTGTCCAGTGGGCTGCCAATAGTGTAGCTAAGGAGGGGCTAGCCAAAGTCTTACCCATTATTTAGGCATTCATCTCTCAATGAATTCAAGAGGGTTACCTGTCCAAGAGTCCCCCCCATAATGTTATAAATGGCCCATGGGGGGGGGGAAATATGATAGTTGTACCTTATACTTTGGTCTTTAAAAAATACCTACAAAAAATGTTATCTTGATGTTGGCCAAGAATGTTTGTGTCTAATCTGCTTTCCATGTTTATGTAGAAAATGACTAATTTGTGATTTTGTTTTGACTCCACGGTTTCCTTCCACACCACAGGAATGGCAGACTGTGGCCTCCCACTTTGCCCAGCGGTGGGACTTTCCTAACTGGGGAGGGGCAATTGATGGGAAACACGTCCACATCGTCCCACCAACCAACTCTGGGTCATACTATTACAACTACAAGGGGTTCAATAGTATTGTGATGTTGGCGGTGGTGTCGGCTACTTACGAGTTCCTGTATGTGGACATGGGGAAGAATGGTTGGATGTCTGATGGTGGAGTCATCACCAGACGGAGTTTTACAGGTGTCTCCAGAATGGCAGCTTGGACTTACCACCTCCAGAAGACAATGTGGAAAGACTCCCATTTGTCTTTGTTGCGGATGAAGCCTTTGCGCTGGGGGACCATCTTATGCGGCCATTCCCGATAAGGACCCTCACCCCGGACCAGAGGGTTTTTAATTACCAGCTGGCCAGAGCCGGAAGAGTGGTGGAGAACACGTTTGGAATCATGGCCAGCCGGTTCCGCCTATTTCTTACACCCATACACATGGCGGAGTACAAACTGAATCACATTATCCTGGCGTGCTGTGTTCTACACAACTTTTTACGCAAACATTCTACCAACTATGCTGGCTCAGTTGGGCCTGAGGCCGGAATTCTAAATGAACCAACCCTGACGGCGCTTGAAAGTGGCCGTCCTGGCTTGCCCCCCCTGAGTGCCCCTGATGTCCGGCTAAGATACGGGTAGGAGGGCCATCAATATGCCAGACAATGTCTAAAACATTTTTAAAATAAAAAACTTTAAAAAAAAGCTTTGGGGACATTTACTGCTTGTGTTTGTTTTAGCTGACCCTGACACAAATGTGGTGAGTCCTGAAAATGGTGTGATTGTGTAACATTAAAAAGCACTGTTGGGTGTTATTTACTAAAGGCAAAGACACTTTGCACTACAAGTGCACTTGAAACTGCACTGAAACTGCACTTGTAGTGCAAAGTGGATTTGCCCTTAGGAAATAACACCCATTGTCACCGAAAACAGCAATTATAGCACCACAAAAGTGTTGTTGCGTTGAGACAATAATCCACACATTCTTGATTAACAATCTTTTTAATACCAGCACAATCGCATGTGCATTTAGAAAAAGTTTTTAAAACAAACCAACATGTTTGTTGTATAACAATTTTTGGGGTCACATTAGAAAAAGTAGAAATGTCCATTTCAGATAAAACAGGCATGTTTAAAACCAACTAGAAAGACACAAATCTTGAACTTACAAAGTTCACATTTGGTATAACTTGAAGACAATATCAGACATGAGTATTTACAAACTTTGTTTGATATTGCGTTCAGATGGGATGAAGTCACCCCTAGAAAAGCCAAATTTTGAAGATGCACACAAATTTACGAATGTCAACATGTGCTACCTGCCATCACGGGGGATCAAGGGACGTGTTTTGTGGGTGCAACCCCTTCCTCTCAGCTACTTTATTATTGAAGAAGGGGTTGCACCCCCAAAACGCGTCCATTGATCTCCCGTGATGGCAGATAGCACATGTTGACACACTGTGTGCCTCTTCAAAATTTGGCTTTTCTAATATTTGTGAAAAAATGGTCAAAAATTGTAGCACACCAAAAAACAAAGGGATTTTGTGGGCTTTTAAACTCTCCATAAAACATCAATGATGTTCTTCATTTTTTGAAGAACATCATTGATGTTTTTCTTGATGTTTTCCAAGTCCCTATTACACCCCATGATCTCCCCAATCAGGATCTGGGCACTTTCCGAGGTGAAAGGATCTGGATCCACAACATCACGATCACCTAAAAAGCGAGAAACCAAAAAAAACAAACAGGTATTATAAATATGCCGGCATCCCTCTCTTACCTGAGCCTGTGGTCACAGACACTCACCTGTGGTGGTGCCAATTTCCACCACGTCTTCCTCCTCCTGCTCTGCTTGTCTTGGGTGCATTTCCCCTTCTTCCAGAGGTGGGGGGTCTCGGGTCTCCTCGGATGAGGGTTGTCCTCCGAGTCTTTTATCCCCTATGTAAAAATAAATAGGTATACTTAGCACACAGATATTTGATAGCAGAACTATAAATATAAAACATTGCTTGGAAGTGGGTTACAATTGTCTGTTTTGGCAGAGTTCCAAGATGTAGCATTTTTATTGTCCTTTGTCAAGCTTCAATACTTTACCTGTCTTGTACAAGCTTTACAGATGGAGACACCCCTATAGTATACACTGGAGCACCTGTGTGGGCCCCCTAATAAAAAGGGTGTTCTGGGGTCCCACACTAGTGCTCCAGGGTCCAGATATGAAAACTGCTGCTGAGTGTCCTCTCCTTCAACAGAATCTAGTTGGCATTACATTCTAGTTACAAACACATCTACACAACACAATTCTTTTCACACAAGTAGGCCCCAAAAAATGATGGCAATTGCATATGGCCAAACGAACTTTGTTTGATACGAACGAATAATGTGCCCATGAACATGAAAGTTGACATTTTAAACTGGATAACAGTAAAGAAAAGCACATGTAGCAGCACGAACGTAATAAACATAAAAAGAATAGAAACACAGCACAACTACTTACTTTTTTGCAGCACTCTCCGGATCTTTCTGTACTGCTCATGCTCTCTTAATTTGAGGTCCGACCACCACTTTCTGAGCTGATCCTTGGATCGTCATACCCCAAAATTCCGGTGCAGACTCTTGACTACTTTCGCCATGATCTTGGCCTTTCTGACATTGGGGTTGGGGTAAGGTACATACTTCCCGTCATAGTCGGCCCTCTTCAGGATGTCCACCATCTCCAACATCTCCCCAAAGGACATATTTGATGCCTTAAATCTCCTTCTGGATTGGGACGTTTTAGGCTCCGGGCTTTCCTCACCCTCCTCCTCGTTGCTATAATTAGCATGCACCTGCTGTCTCCGCCATGTGCTCTTCCCCCACTGCGCCGAACGAGAAGGGGCAGGGAATAGACCAGAAAGAACGTCAGGGGCGGGCAGAGTTACACGCATGCGCAGTGTCTATAAAGCGTAACATGCGTGCATAGTACGTACAATCTGTGAGCTGGGGAAGGAGTATCGGAGGTGCCGATCGTGAAAACAAAGGTAAGATCTAAACTTGGGCCTATACTGCTTCTAAATTGAGGCCTATATTGTAACTATATTAGGAGAGTTTCACCTGACATTAGGGTTTGTCTTGTGTTGTGTGTTGCAGAGAAAATGGATGGCTTCAACGACCACAATTTCCTCCCCCTGTTCATAGACAAATAGAGGGAGCTGCCCTGTCTGTGGCAGGTGAGACATCCTCATTATAATAATAAACAAAAGAGGCAGGCAGCGCTGGAGAAACTGCTGGAGTTGGTGACGCCGGTGGTCCCCACAGCAACCACCCCCTATTTAAAAACCAAAATTGGTGGCCTGAGGAGCACTTATCTTAGGGAGCGCAAGAAGGTCACGGATTCCCAGAGATCCGGAGCTGCAGCAGATGACGTTTATGTCCCCAGGCTGTGGTACTATGAGAGACTGCAATTTCTGTCAGACCACACTGAAGTCAGGGAATCTCTCTCAACCCTTCCTTCCACTCTTCCTTCCACCCCAGCTGAGTCTTCTGATGTCTAACCTGGGACTTCCAGCCAGTAAGAAGTGGAGGAGCCCAGATGGAGTCAGGTATAGCATTGTTCTAAAGATTTCTGGTCAATAAATAAATGATGTTTAATAGATGTTATTATTGATCACTAATTGCTGATTTCATAAAGTGTTTTACATATCAATAGACAGTAGTGGGCACAAAAAATTGGGACAAGAATGAAAAATGCTGGGCTCAGAATGATAGTCTGTTATGTTTGTTAACATTCAATTTGCAACAGTCAGGAGGTGAAAATTGTGTGTGATTGATGAATAAAAAACTAAATCTATGTCCCTTTTTCATACACACGAAGACTCAGCCAGGACGAGGCTCTGGAATGTGGCACACAGGAGGAAGCTGTGGAATGTGGCAGTCAGGAGGAGGCGGGCTAAGTGTCAGCCAGGAGAAGCCTGGGACCAGTCGCAGCCTGACCGAATCGCAGGTTCCTCCCCTCCGTCTTCCATACAAAAGAGCAAGGAAGACGAATCACATGCA
The DNA here is from genome assembly GCA_037952925.1 of Lithobates clamitans. Lineage (NCBI taxonomy): Eukaryota > Metazoa > Chordata > Amphibia > Anura > Ranidae > Lithobates > Lithobates clamitans. The sequence continues at coordinate 10,136,347 of JBBGZY010000429.1, forward strand.
GGATTCAGCGCTCAGGCTCATTCAGGAGGCTTCTGTGTCCCTCAGAGCCTTACCCACTCCTGAAGAGGCCTTTGCCTGCATGGCTGCCACAAAACGGCAGGGCATGCAGGAGGGTCAACGCAAGCTATGTGAGGACCTGCTTTATAAAGTCCTAAGTAAGGGGGTGAGTGGTGAACTAACACCCAATACCCACCTGAGTGAGTTGGCCCCTCCTCCTCCTCCTGCTGCCACAACTCTACCACCACAGCCACAGCGTGGAAGGAAGCGTGGAAGGACGACCAGAGAGTGATGGCCCTGGGTTCAGTCTGGTCTGGCAAAAGATGCAGGCTCTTGTATGACCACAGGCTGGGGACACAGATGTCATCTGCTGCTTTCCGGATCTCTGGGACTTCTGAACCAGACTGCACTCCCTTAGATAAGGACTCCTCAGGCCACCAATTTTGCTTGCAAATAGTTGATGTGTGCCCTGGGGGCCAAAGGCTTCATCCATTTCAGCTGTTTCTCCAGCGTTGCCTCCCTCTTTGTTTAGTTGTGAGCCCTTAATAATGGAATTTTTTGTTCAATTATACTCGCCTATGTGTGTTTTCATTCAAAAAGGACAGTTTGTTTGTGAGGAGGCAGGTACATTTCGAATATACAATGTGAAATTAACAAGAGACACCAACACCAAGCAATCTCCTACAGATTAAATAATACAAGATATCAATGGTGTTGTGGTAACTTGACACACAAAACACACACAAAAATATTATAGAGTAAAACACAACAAAAACAACAATAAAAACAAAGCCCCCAAAAAATACAAAACCAGCCTGGAATAAAACAAAAAAAATTTAAAAACAACCCAAAACAAATTTGGTCAGATGTGAGAAATCTAAATATATGGAGGGAATCACAATAAATAATAAAGAAATAAGTTTGTGAGAAGTCTGTGTGAATATGAGCAGCAAAACAACTTCATTCTTCTCACATTATAAAGAAGAAGAGAGTGCGCTGCATTAAACTATTTTTGACATTGCAGCGTGACGAAAGTGCTGTATCCATTCCGAACGCTAATTTTACCAGACCGAGCTGTTCCATCTCAGAATTTCTTTTGAGCATGCGTGGCACATTGTGCTTCGGAAATGGCCACACACGGTCGGAATTGACGCGATCGGATTTTGTTTTCGGAAAATTTTATAGCCTGCTCTCAAACTTTGTGTGTCGGAAAATCCGATGGAAAATGTCCGATGGGGCACACACACGGTCGGAATGTCCAACAACACGCTCCGATCGGACATTTTCCATCGGAAAATCCGACCGTGTGTACGGGGCATAAGTCTGCTGGTGCAATTTGTAGGCTCGGCCTTCTTGGAAGGCTTGTTTATCACGTAAAAATGTACTTTCTTTTTTAGCAAGAATATTTTTGTTGAAGGATTCAATGTGCGTTTTCTGCTTTTCATTGAGCTCAGAGAAAGAGGGGTGAGTATTCAATACATTAATCTGGGAATACAATCCATCAATGTTTCTATCAATATCCACCAATTATTTTTTGTATTCTTCAATAAGTAAACTCATCATCTGGCTAGACCATAATTTAAAAAAATTTTCCCAGGCCATTTTAAAATTGGGGTCAATATTATCAAAGGATGGGAAGATGTGGACCCTAAGGCCTAAAGGGTTCAGGTCTTCATTAATATATTCCTCGAAGGTTTTAGTATGCCAATAAATTGAGGATTTCTTTTCTAGCCATTTGGTGAGATTGAAGAACAAAAATGATAGTTCTGATTCTTTTGATTCGTTTTGTCCATATTCTTTCTGAAGATTGTTCGCAAATGCACCCAAGCTTGCCCTATAAACTCTGCCATTGATAAGGCTAGAGATATGCACTAAATAGAAATATTGTTGGTAGTACAAAGGGGAAGGGGCCAGGGGGGGGGGGGAGAGGGAAAACCCTCTGGGTATCTACTACCCAAGTTTGGAAATAATATATATAAACAGACTACCAAAACAAACTGGAAGACAATTAGTCTACGTAGAAGTAGGAACAACCCCTCACATCATTCCAAAATAGGAAAAATTAAAAAGAAGAAATTCCCCCATGGGATTTTATGGGTGAGAAGGGAAGGAAAACAAGGTTGTGATCGATGGTGAATGTATGATTGGTATAGATCAAGTGATCAGAAATAATAAAAATATATACTTTATTCAAAAATTGTCACAAAATATAAGTTAAAAACAATAGATATGTCATACAACTAATGCACTGATATCATGTTAATGAGGGTTCTAATAAAAGAAACACATGCATACATGATACGTTTAGAGACCCAACATGTTTAGGAATATTACAGGTGTAATTCCTTTTTCAGGGGTTTCCTGTGAAGTTGTATTGTATAAACTAAAAAGGTACATGAGTAAAACATACCAATCATTATTACATAAATAAATCGAATATATTGAAATGGAGTATAAATCATGAAGATACAAGGAGTAGGGGCTTGGGAAGAAAGAACAAAGAAACAGTTGGTAATAATAGGAAGACTTACTAGTTCACAACGCTGTAATTGTTACATGGACCGATAACTATAGATGATTTAACAGGTGACACTCCAGGTTCTGATCCCCATAATGCCAGACAGGAATGTTTTTTATGAAGAGTGAATCGATATATGGGTACATCTGTTTGAAACTAACGCTGGATATTGTATCGAATTTCTTCCATATATCTAAATGAATGGCAGCATCGCATCAAAGAACCATCGGGTATGCCTGGCCAACAGAGTCCACAAGGAACACCGTAGAAAAAATAGGTGCACGATCCAAAATGTAAATATAATATATAGTATACAGTAAGGTGTAATATATAGCTAAAGAGGTATAACCTGTATGAAATATTATCTTAATGGAAGCTGGCAGAGCAGGGGGACATGAAAGGGGGGAGAATTGAATACAAAAAAGGTCAATTGAACTCTGTCAATTTGTTGCATGCAAGTAAAAAAAGGGAGAAAAGCAACGATAAACGAAAAAAACATATGTAGATCATGGGACAACATGGTACAAGCCTGTGCAGCATACACTGCCGAATATCCATAAATTGAAAAGAGAATATATATACAAAGTATAGATGCACTGGACAAAGCCCGATGCGGGTTGACACGGTAAATTATACAGTGCAACTATGTGTTTAAATACGCAAGAGTACCGATATAGTGTCCATGAAATACATAGTTAATTATACAAATTAAAGTGTCTATAGAGAATAATCACAGCATAAATGGGCAGGAGAATCAAGTACTTACTATATGGTTAGAGTCTGTATAGGAATCGGTCTGCTCCTTGTTGTGAAGTCAGGGTGTGTAGCAGAGAAATGCTAACACCCTGAGATATATATGCCAGCTGATATTGGGAAGGTACTGCCTATCAGGGGTCGGAAATCCCATATATGGGAGTAATGCCATCAAGGAAAGGGGAGGGCCGCACCAAATTCGGTGACACACCTCCACAAGCTGACCGGAGTGTCAGCAGGGAGGTAACACGTCTCCAAATGCTAGTTCCCCTGGCGTAGTGGCGTCTGGCGTCACCACGTCAGTGGGCGCGATTACATCAGACGTCAGAGCGCCACCGACACGGGAAGGAAGGGCATAAGCCGTAATTGGTCCGAGAAACTCCCACATCACGCATGCCCGAGCGGCGAATAACTCGAGTCATGGGAAGCCCAAAGTGAGGGCCCACACACAAGATGTGTGGGGCCTACCCATGCCGGGGGACAACAGAAAGCACTAGGCAACAGCTGATGGGCAATTGATGATAGATGCTTACCAATGAAAAGCAATCAATAATAACAGGCAACAAGAATGGAATATAGGAGAGAAATTATGGGACCCTATTTCTCCATCAATATGGTTTAAGGTGGAGCAAAACATTACAGATTCTTTAGCATTTAAAACAATTGAAAACATGCCTTGTGGGTTCGTTGGGTGGCTTACACCAGACATAAACCAGTCTGGCATTAAAAAATAAGTTGGAAAACGACTGCTTAGATTATATTACATTTTTCTCAAATCTTCTTCCAGGACAGAACGTGAGTAATATGCAACTCCCTCAACAGAAACAGTAAACACATTCACAAAAAATACCTTTAGAGGGACATCTGCCGAGCTGGTCAGTATTTGTGTTTTCTTCTCAGGATGGAAAAGTTTGTTCTAGGTGCTCAGGGAGGGGGAGGTAAGTGGAGGCTTTACTAATGGCATCTTTTTACCTGTTGTGGTGTGTTAGAGCTTTTTTCTCTCACACTATTTCCTCCTGGACTGATGAACCTTTACTGTGGGTCCTTTTAGTCCTTACTGGGAACAGTTGACTTTTAATTGCTGGCACCAGGATATTTTTCCATTGCTGCAGACCGCAGTCTCATGGAGATTGGTTGTACAAAAAACCCTAACAAACTTCAAAGGAAGGATTATAATGGTACCAGTCAGGTAAAAAAGTATCAAAAGATTTATTAGTACAAATAAAACATTGAAACATAAAAATATACACATGTGTCACAGTAAAAAAGCAATGTAGTGCTCCTCTAGTGCTGATACTCATCATCCCCACTGCAGTAGGGGATATGAGACTTGCTGTATCTTCAAAGCAGTTTTGCGTTTCACAGGGCATAGCCCGCTTTTTCAAGAAAGAAATATGTTGCAGTTGAACACTAGAATACAAAATATTGTGAATGTAAATTACAGTCTCAATTCAATAGACAGTATAATGGCTCAATGTTTTGTTGCCACATACCTGAGAGTTAGTACAAAAACATGTACATGGAGTCACAGCATATGGTCTTCCCACAGTCAGCCAATGCCACAATCTGTTAACATGGAGCCGGCCACAAACACTTTTTAGGGATACCAAGCTCCAATGCACTGAATCAGAAGTGAATGTCTGAAAAACATCATAATACTGAGTGTGCCTGATAAGTTGCACCAATACATATGCACAAGCTATGCATGAGGATGATGGGGCAAAAAGATAGTCTAATGTGGGAACCCTTTATGATTACAAACTACACCCCTACTACCAAGTTTGGGAAATAAGTCTACTGAGGTCATTAATACTGCATATGATTGTTAGCAGTAGCAGGAAATGTCAGGTCACCTGGGCCCAGGTGACAGATGCATCCCGTTGGGGTCTGCAGATGGAGCTCTAGGATATACAGGAGAGTAGGTACTCTGTAGTGCCTACGCGGATGACACTGGGAGCTAGAGCATTACATTTCCTAGGGCACGGAGTCAAAGAGCCAGCAGGTGTTCACAAGAAGCCCCTATTAGAGGGGATGGATTTAGCTGCAGTCTGGCTCCAGGTCGTGACCCCTAGGGCCTCCCAGCTCACGCTCACGGTAGACTACAGGGAGGTAGAGTGCAAGCAGCAGACAGCGACAACAAAGGATAGTCAGGAGAAAGTTGGGGCAACAAGCAGGTAAGGATAGTTAGGAGATAGCCAAAGATCGGGGTAACAAGCAGGTAAGGATAGTCAAGAACAAGCCAAGATCGGTAACTGGAATCATTCGTAGAAGACACAGCAAGTCGCACACGAAAGCTAAACACACAATATTGATCATCGGAGGTGGCTTGCAGTGCACAGGTTAATACAGAGTTCCCTGATAGGGGCTAGGGTGAAGCCATGCTTTGAGGAGAGACCACTTAAGCAGCCAGGTGAGAGTGGCTGGCCTCTTAAGCAGAACACATGGAGAGGTAAGGTGACAAACATTATTGCATACCCATGACAGGGAAACTATCCACAATCCTTATAAAGCCCTCATATAAGGATATAAACCATATTCCAAAGTAATGTGTACAAGTAAGTATATACAATGTCAGACACTTACCCAGAGTTAGTGGCGCTGAGTCTGCCAATGCATGTTAGATGGAATAAGATGTGCAAGGTATGGTGTGGACCAGCAGACAGGGGGCCCTTGATGTAACGTTTTCCTTGGGCCAGAACCAAATGCTCCTCTGACCCACCATGCAATGAGGAGTCCTAAGTAGGGCAGAGTGGCGGTGCTTAACCAGGTGCGAACTGAGGCATCAGCTATTGTCTCCATAGCTGATGCCTCAGTTCGCTAATGGTCTGAGGGGAGTTGGGAGTCATTTGTATTCTGGTTATTTTAAAGGGTCCTATAGTTTTGCCGAAAATTAGAAATACCTGAGGAGCTATGGACCATTTCTTGTTTAGGGGATAGAATTTCAGGTATTAAGTAAAGCTGTTGTTTAGCTCATACATGGTATGTGAGAATCAGTCTCTGTGTCTTTAAGACTAGTAAAGTAATTTTTGAAGGTCAGTTTGTTTACTAGTTAGGGTCTGGTCCTGTTTGTTTTTTTGTGTGGTTGTTTTAAGGGACTGGGTTTCAGAAAATACAGTGGCACTTGTAATTAATTTTTCCTTTTTAAAAAAAAGATCCACGTCGTATCAGGGTTCCTCCTAAAGTGTACTTCAAAGCTTCCCATTTTATGATTTAAAGGGGGTGGTATCTATTAAAGAAGTCATAATGTGTCTGTTTTTTTCTGGCATGTTATTAGGTATTCTTTGCAGAGTAAGATTTCACCAGATTCACTAAGCTCGGGGCAAATTCCCATGCAAAGTGGAATTTTCCTGGCAAAGTGAACAACCTACATGTTTTTAGTAAATCAACCCCACTGTCAACATTGAGTCTGTTATTCAGGCTTTCTAGGCCATCCTGCAAGCCAGCAATGTTTCTTTTGTGGGAAGCCTCAATACTAGTGAACATGGCTTTCAAATCTATTTTTGTTGGAAACAGGGATGAATATTTTTTAAAAGCTTGTCATCATCTTGGCCATAGCCTACTTTAAGGAGATCAGCATCAGCTTGTTTACAAGGGGGCGCAGTGGTGTAGTGGGTAGCACTCACGCCTAGAAGTAAAAAGGGTCCATGGTTCGAATCCCAACCATGACACTACCTGCCTGGAGTTTGCATGTTCTCCCTGTGCCTGCATGGGTTTCCTCTGGGTACTCTGGTTTCCTCCCACACTCCAAAGACATGCTGATAGGTTAAAAATTGGCCCTAGTATATGAATGTGGGTTGGGGACCTTGGATTGTGGGTTCCTTGAGGGTAGGGACCAATGTGTGGTGTGCTGCATAAATTGACAGCGCTATATGGGTACCCTAAATAATTAATAATAGACAAGCATCTTAATGAGACACAATGGATAGGGACAATTGTAGACATGCACCCACACTCACTCAGGGTTGAACTGGATGGACTGTTGTTTTTATTCAACATTACTAACTATGTAACTAGGTGGGGAGGAGGCCTCTGAGTCAGTTCTGTGTGCCATGCTGCTTTAGCCTAGGACATGGTGAAAGAACACCTTAGTATCTGGTGCCAGAGTCATTGAAGCTGGCTTAGAGGAGAACTAGAACATCTTTTTTTCCTTGTGGGCCATTGGTGGATGTTGTTAACAATGTCTTGCTTTGTCCCAGTACTGTTTTTCAAACATAGAAAACAAGCATCATATCTCTGACATTGATATGCTACATCCCTGTGTACATTTCTTTTAGGTCATTCCTACAGTATCCATATAGAGCTACAGACTGTGTAAATGGTTTTTAAAGTACCTTATTTTAGAAAATTCTATCTATTTATTTATCTTTGCTTGTTCTAGTGATCCAAAAGTGATGGTGATAAACAGGCATGTACTGGCCATCGGGACTACCGAGAGTTTCCCGGTGGGCCGATGGCTCAGATGGCTGGTCTCAGTGACAGCCTGCCAAATTAATCGCTGCGCTACTCACGCAGCGATTAATTTGAGCACCGCTGTACAGCCCATGGTTAGGTATTCAGCTTCCGAGCGCAGCGCGGTGCCCTTCTTTCCGCCCCCGCTCGGCGCTTTCAGAGCACTGCACACATCTTCGGCCACCTCCAGCCCACACTCGTCCTTTTCCGTGTCCGCTCGGCTTCCCCCGCTCCCCTCCTCTCCGACAGCTCTTCAGCTAACAAAACTCAGCTATCTCCAGTGGCCACTGCGGTGAGTTTAAATGAGACGGGGCCGCCGTGTGATGTCCTGAGAGCAGCCGACACTGCAGGCAGAGAGGTCCCCGGAGCAGATGAAGGAAGCCAGAGGATGACGGTGCTGCAGGAACCCGCCCAGGTAACCGGCCGGCCCGGCACAACCATTGAATACTGTATATAGCAAAGGATGTGGCGCTAAATAAAATAAAATAAAAAATCTATTTTGGTGAAAATAATGATTGAAATAATATGCAAAATCCAACATACCTAAAATTTCATCAAAAGTGTCAATTAATATTGAAATGTGCATAAAAATATTTTCAGCAAAAATATTCATATATAAACCATGCTTTTTGGATTTTTGATGTTATTATAGTTAGCGCCACATCCTTTGCTATATATTCAATTTATCTGTGGGTTTGTGGTAACCTGTTTGATGTTGGCAGCTGCTCACTACTGCGGTTGATCAAAAATAGGTGTGCGCATTAGTTGTTTATTTTAAAATATATAATGCAGAGCCAGGCTTCAGGCAGGTGACAGGGGGACACCAGGGGGTAGAGGGGGGGCTGGAAAATACAAGACAACCGGGGGGCCCACAGAATGAAGAGGCTCCTGTGGGAAGAAGGGGTCCTAAGGAATGAAAGGGGTTTTTAAGATGTAGGGGCGCTATCAGAAGGACCTTATGGAATGAAGGGGGCCCCCAATGGGAAGAAGGAACCTATGGAATGTAGGGGTTGTATGGTATGTAGGGGGCCTAGAAGAAGGACCCTATAGAATGAAGGGGTCCCCAAAGGGAAGAATTGGTGTTATGGTTTCTGCATCAGTCTTGATGACATCAGAAGACCTTGGAGCATGGGGGAGAAGACGACATCAGAAGACCTTGGAGCATGGGGGAGAAGACTCTGAGGACCAGTCTTAAGGATGGAAGATCAAGTAAGCAAATCTTCCTTTTTCATGCTGCCTGGACCTAAATAAGCCTTGCAGTGTGGGCACGATTTTATTGTCACATGAGAAGCTTACCTTTGAAGCAAAGCTCTCCAGCAGTGTGCTGTCACTGCTGCCGGGGGCTTCCCCCTTCACCCAGTCTTGCTTCTGGGTTTGCGTGCTCCTACTATGTGGATAGCCGGGCCGTGATGACGTCACTCTCATGCAAGTGCGCAGCATACTGTTTTTGTGCGTGTTTGCAAAATTAGAGTGGGCTGGGTTGGATGAAGTCCAGGGCCAAGTTTTTGTCCCAGTCCAGCCCTGGTGATAAAGTTAGCTTCCCTGCGGTATGATTATGTCAGATTTCTGATGCTGAAAGCGGTACAATTTTTTGCATGGAAATTTGGCGTTTTATATTGTAGACCTGTAATTTTTAGGAATAACTCACTTAAATCTGTCCAAACAAGAATCTAGTAGACATCCCGGGTATGATAACGTTTGAAACATGAAATCATAAATTATAATATAATAAATAACTATAAATAACTATAACAAATAATAATATAATAATAATAAAAATTATTCAATAATGTAATCAAATCAAAAACACTGAAATTTGCTCAGTTGCAGAATTGTCACTGTCATTACTTTCAGTGTTTGATGACGGATTCCCCCACAAATCACTATCGCTCAATTCTGCAAGTGATTCTAATTTATTATCGCTCCTTTCTAGCTGGTCTAAAACCACTTTTGATGTAAAGGGACAGTTTTGGTTGCTATGGACAATCATAGGTTTCCAGGCAGAAAGAACAGTATTTATAATATAAAACTGCATGCAGGGCATTGGACAAACCACTAGGGACAAAAGGGATGTGAAATAAATTGATACAGTAATGTAATCTGTAAGATTACAGTGTACTGTATATGTATTGTGTTTTTTACTTTTTGAATTTGGCGCCTTTCTCTGTCCCGTGCGTCACAACACTCGCAGGGAACGGAGCTCGGCTCTGATGAATCGAGTGGAGGACAGCTCGCACACAGAGCGGGGAGGACGTTGCAGGATCCTGGGGACAAGGTAAGTGAGCTGTACCTGGATCCTGTGATGCAATCCCGAGTGTGGCTCGGGGTTACCACTTTTGGTGCTGAAAATCCACCCCAAGCCACACTTGGGAATATGTCAAGGAGGTTAAAACTATTTCTAAAAGGCAGGGAGCTTCCCAGGCACAAACTTTATTATTTTCTAGTAAAAAAGTGTGCCTGTTCCAGAACAGGCAGGATGGGAATTTTAGAAACAATCCAAATATAGTGGTGCAGTTAAATAAGTGAGAGGATGGATGCCATCAGGTGTGCTGAAGAGGGAGAAAGGATGTCAGTGTGGGATAATGTATCTGTCCAGGGAAGAATGGATGTCAGTGTAAAGTGAGATGCGCAGATCAGCAGATATGTTAGTGGGGTATGATATGTCCAGACTGGGAGGGAAGGATGCCAGTGGATGGTGGTAAGATGCCTGGCTGGAGAGGGTTATACATATGTCATATGTATATGTTAGGCACAGTTAGGGTAGTGATGAGAGTGGGGGAAAGGTGTTTCAGAGTGTCAGGCTGTAGGCAAAGTGGTGAAAGTAGTGAGGGGAAGCATAGTTATGCGTGCGGGCATGGTAGGAGCAAGAGGGGAAGGATGGGGGATAGGTGCTTAGGGGAAGGATAGGGGGTCAGGTATGGTGAGGAGAGTGGTGAGGGCAGAGGTTTAGCATGTCTTGTGTAGCTGTCTGGTGAAAGTGATGGGGTTGAGGGGGCAAGATTTTAGGCATAGTGGTGAGAGCAGTAAGATATGATTGTGCATAAAGGCAGGATGAGAGCAGGGGGAAGATTGAAGGTCATGTACAGTGCTGAGAGCAGTAAGGCGGTTAGGATGCCACTGTCTGGTAAAAGGGTTCAAATAAATATATGTGGCACTAACCCACCTAAAGGGCAGTAACTAGTATTCTAAAACGTGAATAATAGCTGTATAATAATGTGAACACTAAAACCGTAAAAGTAAACACGATAGCTGGCACAGTGATCAAAAATGTATATAAATAAGTGATAACGTGCAAATAGGCAATGGAGTAAATACTTAAAGTGCAATGTGCATGTAAATGAGAGCCCTAATAAACATCCTTGAAACAATATATGTGAACTAATAAATACAGTGAAGTATCCGAAAGAATGTATAAATAACAGAATGCAATCCACAAATACATGCAGTGCGACTCCTAATGGTGACAGCCAAATCTTCTCAAAATCATAGGTAAAGTGCAAGTGCAATGAAAAAAGATTTTTTTAAAAATTGAAGTGAACTAGTGATAACTAGCAAATAAATGTCTAAACAAACAGGTTCAGGTTACCCAGCGGGCTGTGCAAGGGGGTGTCACGTGACAGCTGTCTACATGTGGAAGATGTTGGGAAGCGTTGCATAACCCTGAAGAGCAGAATTATGGCTTTTGGAGTCTGGAACAGAAGTCAACGCATGGACTATCGGCCATGTATAAATTACTGCTTCCTGATCATTCTCTTACTGAAATATGCCTGAAAAAATGAGAATCTGACCCTTTGACCCTTTATTTATATATATTTTTGATCACTGTGCCAGCTATCGTGTTTACTTTTACGGTTTTAGTGTTCACATTATTATACAGCTATTATTCACGTTTTAGAATACTAGTTACTGCCCTTTAGGTGGGTTAGCGCCACATATATTTATTTGAATATTTTTTGAGGTTTGTGAGTACGCTTGTTTAGTAGGTGGCTTCCTCCGTTTTTATTGTTGTGTGTGGTCATTTGCGCACTAGTTATATCATTTGCTGGTAAAAGGGTTAATTCCAGTGCAAAATGAGATCTGTAAACTGCACTAGCAGTGGGTGGTGTGAGCTGGATTTCCATCCTTCCACAGGAGAGGTGAAAGCCTGAATGGTGTCAGCTTGCAGGATCAGAACAGCTGAGGTGCCAATAGGTCTCTGATAAGGGTCCCTACTGGGTCTGGAGATTTTGTGGTGGAAGGCGGTGTGAGCTGGTGGGCTGGAGGAGCCAATGTTGGGGAAAGGTAAAGAAAGTGTGACCCGGAGGACAGACAGAAAAGAAAAAGGGAGGTTAATGGCGGTAGAGTTCCCCAGCAAAATGGAAATCTGACTTTTTTTTTTTAAATTATAAGGACTTTCACTAGTCAGTAGAATTAGCGTTGAGTGTAAAGCACTACCATAGGGCAAGTCCCTTTGTGCTGAAAGTTCTGTGGCATGAAAGCACTTCTATAATTCAGTCCCTCACAGGAAAAATGGATATCCAACTTACTTATAGGATAGTATATATTGCCATTCCTTTGGTGCTGAATGGATGCCAGTGCAGGGAGCTTATCTGCTCTCATCTTTTTCATCAGAATTTGCAGCAACATTTTCTGATCCCTCTACTTGCAAAAGACAGCTGTCACAGAAATCTTCACACAAAGATCAATGGGTTTTCAAGTTGTGATCTTTGTGAATATATATGGAAATGAGAAAAAGCAACCTTATTTTGCTGTTGTAACTTGAGAAATACAACCAATCCATTTGAATTTATTTAGTATGCCTCTCCTCCATACATTTTTTTTTCTAGATGAATTTCTAGATGGGAATTCAAGCTGAAAAGAGACATCAGAGATCCTTTTTTCCCCATGCTTTCCTCAAAAAGCCCTCTTGAGTCCCTAAAAGCCCATAGTAAAAACATGTGATGTTATGCTGCTAATTAGAATGCTGAGATGAATCAAGCAAATCGAAGGCAAAGTGAATTTTTAAAATTTCACTTATCTCTGCACTTGATCCTCCAAGCACTTCAGTGCATAATGACCAAAATGAATTATCTAATCAATTTAAATGCTAAAGCTGTAAAATAAATACTCTAGTTTTTCTCATAGATGCTTTATAGACACAATTCTTTGAAGGTGTGTATTGCAATTTGACCAGTTTTGTATACTGGAGACAAAAGTTATATATGTGTTTTTTTTTAAGTTAGATTTTTTAAAAATTGTTCAGGATAGTTTGATGACGTTGTTCACTAGAGTTGTTAAACTGTGACAAGATGAAATTAATTTACTAAAGTAGCTGATAATAAATAAATTGTGTAAACATTTACCGTATTTATTGGCGTATAACACGTGCCGGCGTATAACACGCACCCCAAGTTTAGGAGGGAATTTTAAGGAAAAAAAAGTTTTAAGGAAAAAAACTTACATTTAAATGCCTATCAATGCAACCTTATCAGTGTCCATCTGCAGCCTCGCACAGCGTCCATCTGCATGCTTGTCCAGTGTCATTTGCAGCCTTGGTGTGATTTGCAGCCTTGGTGTGATTTGCAGCCTTTGTGTCATTTGCAGCCTTGCAGTCATTTGCAGCCTTGCAGCCTTGTCAGTGCCCATCTCCTGTTTTGTCATTGTCTATTTGCCGCTTTGTAAGTGTTCATTTGCAGCCTTGCCCAGGCTGCAGTTAAACTGTAGTGACTTGCCAGTGTCACTGCAGTTTGAAAATAGCGCTCTCGTCCACTTTTGGCTCCTCTCGTAGACCCACCCGGGATGGGTGTGACTGAGCAGAGCCGAGCGCTGCCCATATACAGATAGCCGAGTGTACTCGGCTAGGTTCGGCTAGCTCCGCTGACAGTCACGCCCAGTCCCTGTGTCCATCATAGGGCGGGACTACGTGACTGTGAGCGGAGCTAGCCGAACCTTGCTGAGTACACTCGGCTATCTATGTATATCGGCGGCCGGCGATCGCTCCGCTCACAGTCAGCAGGGGATCACACGGGATCAGCGTATAACACGCACCTGTGATTTTCCCCTGATTTTAAGGGGAAAAAGTGCGTGTTATACGCTGATAAATACGGTACTTAAATTATTGAATCAAATGGAATGTGAAAAGTAGATTCCTGTTTACTTTGGATAACAAGTCATGAGTAGATGGAATTTACTTTTTGCATGATTGGGTAATTGAAGTCAATATTCACACAATCTGGTGAGTGAACATTTTAAACTCCTTTACTAAATCAGACCAAGTTTCTCGGCTTAGGTAATTATTTTGAAAGGACCAGTGCATACCTATTGGTGCTTGACAGCCTTAATATTAAAATGTCTGTGTTTTGGAACATTGTATAGCTAAAAAGAAGAACTTTTTAGCAAAGAAGGTAAAAAAAAAAAAATAGCAAAAAACTTTAACAGTAATAGTTTCTATTTTCAATTGCCATCCATCTTCCCTCTCATTTATCAAAATATTCAATCCCTTCTGATAGAATTCAGACATACGGAGAAAAAAAGCTTATACTCTTAGATACATTCCCACTATATAAACCAAGGCTAAGTGCTTAAATATCATTCAAAATAACAAAAACAGCAGCACTTATTGATATTTGAACACAAAAAAATACCTAAATGCTTATATACAAAAATTGTGTTGCATTGTTTTCTTAAATCCAACCAAATAGTTACCTATACATAAACATGTATGGATAATATGCAATAAACAACATAAAGTAACATATAATAAAAAAAAATCCACAGTGAAAAAGCTGCTTCTTCAGTGCCACCACCAATTCCAATGCTCCAACCACCAATACACTGGGCTGCTTACCAGAAGCCTATTATCATTAAGTCTATCCGGACAAGCAGCGGGGGGTGTTGCGTTTTGTCTGTTTTTCTTCCTCACTTGTGAATAAATGTCATGTATTTTAATAAAAAAAGTGGAAATTACTACACCATGGAGTTTGTTCTGCTCTTCCGTATGAGGTATATTATACTGTATGCTGTTACTACTGTTTCCAAAGAAAGTAAGAGCCATCCATCCATCTGGGATATGTGCATTGGTTTATAAATGCACAGATGTGCTGTGTGTTGAAGTCTGGGTGGTTGGAACACTGTAATTAGTTGTGGCACTGAAGAAGCAGTATTTTCATAATTAAATGCTACCTTACAACATCCAGTATGTTAGCTTGGGAGCAAGATCTATACTATTATAGGTTATCTGGGAATAAAATCATTTAAGATCCACATATTATTTAAGATCCACATTAAAGGCTACTTCCACCCTTTCACAAAAAAAATGAAAAGTTGAACTAACTCACAACACCAGTGCTGGGACAAGGCCATTTGGTGCCCAGGGCAAAGATGGCAAACTGCGCCCCCCTCCCCCCATTTTTAAGAAAGAATCAATGTCATTTTAAAACAAGGATATACTTAAAACAATACAAATTCAATTAGGTTTATTGTGATAGAAAAAGAGTTCACTGACACCTTTTAATTATATGTACAGTCAGGTCCATAAATATTGGGACATTGACACAATTCTAATCTTTTTGGCTCTATACACCACCACAATGGATTCCACCACTGGTCCACAGTGGGAGGATTCCCCCTTCCACCTGGAATGTGTAGATGGGGGAATTGGAACATTCTTTTATTTTTTCATTCAACCTAATAGTTGAATGAAAAAAGTGATCAATGTATGGGCTGCCCAAGAGCGAAGACTAAGATAGTTTAACCTCTTGACATCCACGCTATAGCTGAATGATAGCCACAGCGCGGACCTGAATTTACGGAGTGCACGTGCCCTATGCGCGCTGTGATCACTGAGTCACTGAGTCCCGGCCCCTTACAATGTGATCAGCTGTCAGCCAATGACAGCTGATCACATGATCAAAACAAAAGCTCTGTGATCGTTTTTTTTTCTCCTCATGCTGACAGCGCGAGGAGAAAAAAAAGCTGATCACCGGCTCATCTGCAAGGGACATCAGTCCCGAAGAGGAAGAGGCAATTATGCCTCATCTGTGCCACCTGCCATTGCCACTTACCTATGCCCATGAGTGCCACCTTTTAATGCCCACAAGTGCCACCTATCAATGCCACCTATCAGTGTAACTGATCAGTGCCCATCAGTGCTGCCTCATCAGCGTACATCAATGAAGGAGAAAAATTACCTGTTTTAAAATTTTATAACAAAATATAATAACATTTTTTTTTTTTTCATTTGGTCTTTTTACATTTTTTTTAACAATAAATAAAAACTACAGAGGTGATCAAATAACACCAAAAGAAAGCTCTATTTGTGGGGAAAAAAAATATAAAAATTTCATTTAGGTACAGTGTTGTATGACCGCGTAATTGTCATTCAAAGTGCGTCAGCGCTGAAAGCTGAGAATTGGTCTGGATAGGAGGGGGGTTTAAGTGCCCAGTAAGCAAGTGGTTAAATGTCGGCTGTTTCAGTGAGAACTGGCTGAGATTGGAACCATTAATGGGCAGGCTGAATGTACCAAGTTGATCGATCAAATTGGGTACAACCAGCCTGCCGGATTCTTATGATTATCACTAGCGGTTGCTAGATCTGCTAGTGATAATCACCGTTTGTGGGGACAATACAATTGCTCAGCAGAAGGGATTCCCCTGTCAGCACTGACTGTGCTGACAGGGGAATTGTGTTAATTTCTTTCCTGCAATCTGTGGTTACTGGAAAGAAATTTGTACCATCTAATGTCTAACTGAAAGTGAAAGTGAAAGTTAGTGAATATCTTGAAAGAACATGAGGGGGGGAGGGTGAGGGGGAGACAGATGGAGATGAGGACAGTTCAGTGATTACATTGTACTGTGGTGCACACAATTGCTCACTCACCCAGGTCCAGGCTGGATGCTCAGGCATCTTTGGAATCTGGAATCTGCAGCTGCTGTTTTCATATCTCCCGCCCACACATCCCCTCACTTCAGATACATCTGCACGTCGGGGATAGTGTGGGCGGGGCGGGAAGTCACTGGAGGAGCAGAGGTGGGAGGAGCTGTATTCCTCCCTGATCTCCTGTCAGTGAGGGGGGGAGGTAATGTGTTCGCTGGGCTGTGTAAGTGTCACAGTCAGACACACTTACACAGCTGCAGCCACCAGTCTCATAATGTTACAGACTGATTCTCCTATCCTACGGACGGGAGAAATCAGTCTGTTTCCTCACAGTTACCAAGATAATGGGACGCTTGTCCGCCCCTCTGCCTGCTGGTTCAATCCCTCTGAAGTCGCTCTCCTCCCTGACAATGAGGGGGAGGGAGCAGATCGGTCGGAGCGGCTCTCACATTATGCTCAGAGTCAGCGAGCAGAGGGAGGGGGAGAAATCCGCCCCCTCTCACACTCCGCCCAGGGCACCCACCCCTCTCGCCCACCCTTTGTACCGGCCCTGCACAACACCTTCTTGGCAGCTCATATGGGTCGTGACCAACTTCGGTGCTTGAACTACTGGTTATCAATGCTTCTTCATTGTGTTTACATATATATAATGTGATATTATGTGTAACATCACAGTAATTCTAGTCAGTACAGAGGAAAGGAAACAGAAAAAAGCAGCCCTATTCTGCATTATTCTGCAGCAATACATTACTGCTTTCATGTTCTTTTGCTGGCTGATTGCATTCAGCACTATTCGAAAAAATCTATTCCTGCAGAGCTGCACAGGAATTAAAAAACTTTCTCTCTCTCTCTCTCTCTCTCTCTCTCTCTCTCTCTCTCCCTCTTTCTCTCTCCCTCTTTCTCTCTCCCCCTCTTTCTTTCTCTCTCTATATTAATAACAGTGTATATATATTTCCCGGACCTCCCCATGTCAGCCTACTATGGGTCAGCTCTGCCCCCTCTGACCCCTCCAGGGCCACCTCTTTTCTTGCCCATTAAAAGGTGGCTGTCTGCCCACACCAGTGTTCTTTTTTTCGCCCTCGCTCCGGACGCCTTTTAAAGTTTATTTTTATTTTTATAAAAGGTCACTGGCAGTATAAATGACTGCACATACCTTCGTTAGGCAGGTGCTGGCTCTCTCTCCTTCCATGTTTTGTGTGTTCAGGTAGTGGTTTGGCTCACTGGGACTTGTAATTCACCTACTCCACATGTATTCCTTTCAGAAAGCTCAGAGTTGAGCAGGTGAGGTCAGAGGTAGCTTCCTCTTTGGGTTGCCTAGCTAACATCAGAATGCTCACTGCTGATTGCAGTCTTTGCAGGCTCTGTCCTCTAGGCTAATCTCAGCCTCCAGCTGATCAATCTGCTACTCTGCTCTGCTCTGGTAAGCCTCCTTCCAGGTCTCTCATTACTTTCTGCTGTGTTACTAATCCCTCTGCCTCCTTATCAAAATCTTCTTCTGCAGAGTGGGGCCTGACACCTAAACCAAAGGAGGATAAAGTTAATGACATTATTACAGGCTCGTAAGAACGAATATAACCTATCACCGGATCTGGAATACTACCAAAAGGGGTTGGGACTTTGGATCTCCTTCAGTATCTAACATTTTGGAGTTTATGAAGAGTAGTCTCCAAGGGTTAGCTTATAATTCCCTGAGGGGTCAAATCCCTGCCTTGTATACATGTCGTGTACAAGATATGCTCTACATCCATTGGTGATCTGATTTTTAGGGGCAGCTATAAAAATCAGACCTCCATTGAAATTGTTTTGTCCAAAAGAGGACCTAACACTAGTCTTGGGAACTTTGCTGGTTCCTCCATTTGATCAAGCTTTCTCTTTTTCATTATATCTTTTAACAGTTTTTTGTTTTTGTTTTTTACTAGCCGTGGCCTCGGCCTGAGGAGTCTCCGAGTTGTGCGCTTTCTCATCTTAAGAACCATATTATTTGGTGCTCGCAGACAAGATAGTCCTTAGGCCGATACCGAGCTTTCTACCTAAGGTGGCGACATAATTTCGTTTGAACTGGGAGGTCGTTCTCCCAGCCTTTCCGGCGGATACAGCTGATGATGAGTGGAGTAGGTTAGACCCGGTCTCTGTAGTTTCAACCTACCTGAAATGGACTAAAAGCTTTTGAAAACAAGATCAGCTGTAGGTTTTCCCAATGGGGCCTAAAAAGGGTATGCCAGCAACATCCAGAGTTGTGCCTTCCTGGTTTGTCAAGACCATGCATATTGCATACAAAACACTGGGCCTTCCATCTCCTTCAGAGATCAACAAGCTGGAGCGCGCCCAACATTACAGGCTTAATATGCTTGTCCGCCTGAGGAAACATTTGGCTCTATGGTTATTACGGCGGCTGTTGCCCATTAAAAATTTTGAGTAGCATTGCATTGAGGGTTTGGCTTATTTTTTATTTTTTGTCTTCCCTCCCTTCTTAATATTTCTTGGTACATCCCATAGTAGGCTGACATGGGGAGGTCCAGGAATAGGGAAAATTGTTATCCATTCTTGCCGTAATTTTCCTTTCCTGGATCCTCCCCATGTCAGCTGGAGGATTCCCACCCAGTTTATCCGTCGCGAGGCAGGGCTTGTTTGAACACTGGTGTGGGTAGACAGCCGCCCTTTTATGGGCTAGAAAAGAGGTGGTCCTGGAGGGGTCAGAGGGGGTGGAGCTGACCCATAGTAGGCTGACATGGGGAGGATTCATGAAAGAAAAGTTACGGTAAGAATGGATAACAATTTTTCCTAATATATATATATATACAGTGGGGATGGAAAGTATTCAGACCCCCATACATTTTTTACTCGTTGTTATATTGCAGCCATTTGCTAAAATAATTTAAGTTCATTTTTTTCCTCATTACAACCTACATGTACAAACAGCACCCCATATTGACAGAAAAACACAGAATTGTTGACATTTTTGCAGATTTATTAAAAAAGAAAAACTGAAATATCACATGGTCCTAAGTATTCAGACCCTTTGCTCAGTATTTAGTAGAAGCACCCTTTTGATCTAATACAGCCATGAGTCTTTAAGGGATAGATGCAACAAGTTTTTCACACCTGGATTTGGGGATCTTCTGCCATTCCTCTTTGCAGATCCTCTCCAGTTCTGTCAGGTTGGATGGTAAACGTTGGTGGACAGACATTTTTAGGTCTCTCCAGAGATGCTCAGTTGGGTTTAGGTCAGGGCTCTGGCTGGGCCATTCAAGAACAGTCACGGAGTTGTTGTGAAGCCACTCCTTCATTATTTTAGCTGTGTGCTTAGGGTCATTGTCTTGTTGGAAGGTAAATCTTCGACCCAGTCTGAGGTCCTGAGCACTCTGGAGAAGGTTTTCATCCAGGATATTCCTGACACTTGGCCACATTCATCTTTCCCTTGATTGCAACCAGTCGTCCTGTCCCTGCAGCTGAAAAACACCCCCACAGCATGATGCTGCCACCACCATGCTTCACTGTTGGGACTGTATTGGACAGGTGATGAGCAATGCCTGGTTTTCTCCACACATACCGCTTAGAATTAAGGCCAAAAAGTTCTATCTTGGTCTCATCAGACCAGAGAATTTTATTTCTCACCACCTTGAAGTCCTTCGGGAGGAGAGGCTTCCATCGGGCCACTCTACAATAAAGCCCCGACTGGTGGAGGGCTGCAGTGATGGTTAACTTTCTACAACTTTCTCCCATCTCCCGACTGCATCTCTGCAGCTCAGCCACGGTGATCTTTGGGTTCTTCTTTACCTCTCTCACCAAGGCTCTTCTCCCCCGATAGCTCAGTTTGGCTGGACGGCCAGCTCTAGGAGGGGTCCTGGTCGTCCCAAGCGTCTTCCATTTAAGGATTATGGAGGCCACTGTGCTCTTAGGAACCTTAAGTGCAGCAGAAATTTTTTTGTAACCTTGGCCAGATCTGTGCCTTGCCACACATCTGTCTCTGAGCTCTTCAGGCGGTTCCTTTGACCTCATGGTACTCATTTGCTCTGACATGCACTGTGAGCTGTAAGGTCTTATATAGACAGGTGTGTGGCTTTCCTAATCAAGTCCAATCAGTATAATCAAACACAGCTGGACTCAAATGAAGGTGTAGAACCATCTCAAGGATATAGTTACATAGTTACATTGTAGGTGAGGTTGAAAAAAGACACAAGTCCATCAAGTCCAACCTATGTGTGTGATTATGTGTCAGTATTACATTACATATCCCTGTATATTGCGGTCATTCAGGTGATTATCTAATAGTTTCTTGAAGCTATCAATGCTCCCCGCTGAGACCACCGCCTGTGGAAAGGAATTCCACATCCTTGCCACTTTTACAGTAAAGAACCCTCTACGTAGTTTAAGGTTAAACCTCTTTTCTTCTAATTGTAATGAGTGGCCACGAGTCTTATTAAACTCTCTTCTGCGAAAAAGTTTTATCCCTATTGTGGGGTCACCAGTACAGTATTTGTAAATTGAAATCATATCCCCTCTCAAGCGTCTCTTCTCCAGAGAGAATAAGTTCAGTGCTCGCAACCTTTCCTCATAACTAAGATCCTCCAGACCCTTTATTAGCTTTGTTGCCCTTCTTTGTACTCGCTCCATTTCCAGTATGTCCCTCCTGAGGACTGGTGCCCAGAACTGGACAGCATACTCCAGGTGCGGCCGGACCAGAGTCTTGTAGAGCGGGAGAATTATCGTTTTATCTCTGCAGTTGATCGCCCTTTTAATGCATTACAATATTCTGTTTGCTTTATTAGCAGCAGCTTGGCATTGCATCCCATTGCTGAGCCTATCATCTACTAGGACCCCCAGGTCCTTTTCCATCCTAGATTCCCCCAGAGGTTCTCCCCCCGGTGTATAGATTGCATTCATATTTTTGCCACCCAAATGCATTATTTTAAATTTTTCTACATTGAACCTCATTTGCCATGTAGTCGCCCACCCCATTAATTTGTTCAGGTCTTTTTGCAAGATTTCCACATCCTGCGGAGAAGGATGGATGATCAGAAGAAATGGACAGCACCTGAGTTAAATATATGAGTGTCACAGCAAAGGGTCTAAATACTTAGGACCATGTGATATTTCATTTTTTTTTAATAGATCTTCAAAAATGTCAACAATTCTATGTTTTTCTGTCAATATGGGGTGCTGTGTGTACATTAATGAGGAAAAAAAATGAACTTAAATGATTTTAGCAAATGGCTGCAATATAACAAAGAGTGAAAAATTTAAGGGGGTCTGAATATATATATAAAATTGTATATGTAAAATTTTAAAATCACTCTCCACATTAATCTCTAGGTTCCAACAATTATTTTGGGTGATCTGGATGACATTTTGCATTTATTATGGCAGCGTCAAATGCTCATTTCAAATTAATGCAATGTCTTTCATCATTTTACCAACCACATGTGCATCTTAATGTAGCATCGAAGGAATAATAAAGCTCTCCTAAAGTAAAAGGCAAACGTTTATGTTGAGCTTTACCATTCCACTCTGTTAACACTAAATTTGCACTTATTTAATATCCAATGAATCGAAGGACTTTGTCAGTAATAGTTTGGGGTAAATATCTGAGACTGTTCAATTTATGTAAAAGCTGAATCAAGAAATACCGGTATTCCAAATTAGCATTTTGGAAAAATGCTGTTTTTCATATTTTCATAATTAAAACCTTGGAAATAAAAGTATATGTATACAATGCAGCTATAAAATAAATGCTTTATCTCTCCCAATGCATGATATGATAGGATAGACTACAGACACCAAAATTTATACATTGTGGAACCGAGATATCTCCTGAAACTAAAATAATGTTGAGGCACAAGAGAAGAAAAGGCTCAGGGTCTCAATTGGTTTATACAAGGCATTTTGTGTGGTGTGTTGCAATACCATACCCTGCTAAAATTATGAACAAACATGTATGTTAATTAAATATATAAAAAGAAAACCCAGCACTTCGAAAAAATATTGTTAAAAAAGCTGCCAGCACTGAGAGTCAAGATACAAAACTCAAATACAATGTTTAAATATAGTGCAGCTCTAAAAAAATAATAGGTGAAACAAAAATAAAACAACATATTTTTGTGCAAATATAAAACAATGATAAATAAACAAAAAAAGACAGGAAAATCAATAAGTCAACCATTAAAGTCCAACATAAAAGAATGAAGTGTTTATCCTTAGTTATCAGTAAAAAATTCCATAAGTGCAGAAAAAAAATGTGATGCTGGGCAAGAAACAGCAGAAGTGTTGTGCTCCCCAGGCCAAATAATGTGACTAACTTTGCTTTAAATTGGTGGAGGAGAAAGTGGGATATGCAGCACTTGGTGTTCATGGTAGAACCCTGGTAATCAATACTTCAAAGTGTCTTGAATCACTTGATGGCACCTGTCTGTAAATTGACATGCTTAAGCATTGTTTATTGTGGTAAGAGAATATTAATCTAAGTTGCAGCTATGTGAATTGCTAATTCAAATATCATATGTGTCTTCAACAAATGAAGCTGTGCTGGCTTAAATTATCCAATTGTAAGTGAGCAAAAACATTTTTTTTTCCTTGCACATAATTGAGTATACTTTACAAATGGAATTTTAAAGTATTAATTAGATTATTTAAGTAGATTTATTAATTATATAAAAATTTACTTTGCAAAGTGATCATGCAGTACTCCTTTAGTAAATCTCTTATAAATCCATCCCACTGTCAGAAGGAGTAAAAGACAAGGAGGGGGAAATTGGGGTAAACAAACCCCGGGACTTTTAAGGTGTATATAGTAAAGGGTAAATAGACATTCTAGAAGTATCCATAAAAAGGTTTTTATTTAGCAAGTAATACAAACAACATAACAAGATAAAAAATGTCAATATCCACATCAAGTGTTATAGAAAAACACATTGGATCATTGGAGCAAAAGATACCACTCAATAGATACCACTCAACATGCTTCATACATTTGAGCTCAGAAGTTTTGGTACAATGTATGGTATACTAGAATGATAAAAAAGATATGGATAAGATTTCATATACAGAATTGCGACCACAAAGTATTAGTTGTTTAGTATATATATACAGATAACATATCATATGAGGTGATACAAAGCTAAAAAAGGTCAGAAGGTCAAAAACAGATCTTACCTAGGTTGCCAAAAATCA
Organism: Lithobates clamitans; assembly: GCA_037952925.1. Taxonomy (NCBI): domain Eukaryota; kingdom Metazoa; phylum Chordata; class Amphibia; order Anura; family Ranidae; genus Lithobates; species Lithobates clamitans. Next base: position 10,160,085 of record JBBGZY010000429.1, read on the forward strand.
AATATGGATTGGATTAAAATAATGACATCGCTGATGAACATCATCAGAGACAGAGGACATCACGCAAGTTTTTCAACCAAGTGTTTCCGTCTAATGTGGCCACAGGAGGACCAAGAATTTGTATATCCTTAATAGGTAAATGAAAAAGGTATGGGGAGATTAGGATCAAATCAGGTGTCAACCAAATGATGTCTGAAATGGTACTAAATCCCACTACCTCCAGATACAGGGAGTGTTTATGGGGACCAAATGTGCCCCCTCTTATGCCAACCTGTATCTGGTGGGTGGGAGCATGATCTCTTCTTTAGGGATGACATGCAATCCAATTTTGAGCAGATCCTTGTTTGGAGATGCTTCATCGACGACATTTTCTTTGGTTGGGAACCAAGGGTACGCTTCTCCAGTTCCTAGACAGCTTAAAAATCAATCAATATAATCTAAAATTTACATTTGAGCTAAGCCAACAGAAATTGACCTTTTTGGATGTACAAATTTTGGTCAACGAGGATGGCAGCATCGGAACAACTCTCTATCGCAAACCATCTGCAGGTAACTCCCTGCTCCATGTCATCAGCTCCCACCCTGCATCTCTCGTAGCAAGTGTGCCCTACGGTCAATACTTGAGACTAAAATGAAACTGCAGTGCAGACTCAGGCTTTGAAAAGGAAGCCAAGTTGCTGCTGTCGTGCTTGCAGCAATGTGGCTACAGCAAATAATGTCTTAAAAAAGCTTACATCAAGGCTAAAAATCAAAACAGAACCTACCTCATACATGACCCAAAACCCAATAAGGCAAACCCTGGTGATCGATTGATCACTGGATTTTTGGGTCAGCACTGACGGGTGCGAGACATCATGAAAAAGTATTGGTATCTCCTGATGGGGGACGAAAACATCTCCAAACACCTTAAACCGTACCCTGAAATTACCTTTAAGCAAACCCGATCCCTTAGGGACAGCTTGGTACACAGCCACCATATTTCTCCAACTGAGATCTCCAGGGAATCTAGAAAAGGCACTAGGCCTTGTCATAAATGCAATTTTTGCAGGTTTATTCATGCTGCATGCTATATTTCTCTCCCCAATGGCTGTCTATTCAAACCTAGTTTCTCAGTAACATGTCAATCGATAGGCGTTGTATACATCATGCAATGTGAATGCCAAGCGTTCTACATTGGTAAAACCAAACAACCCTTTTTCTGCCGCATCACGGACCATGTTACCCTGATACACAAAAAAGGAATGGAAACCCTGATAAGTCGGCACATCGGCTTATATCACAACTTTGATAGCAGCAAAATGCATTTTTTTTGCCTTAGAGCATATTTCCCCCGGAGACAGACAGAGGAGGTGACTATGACAGGTTGCTTCTGCAGCGGGAGGCACGCTGGATACATGATTTATCAGCTTTAAAGCATCTTGGCCTCAATTATGCTTTCAGCTTCAAACCCTTTCTTTAAGATATATTTTCTTTCTTTCTTCCATCGCCTATTTTATACACTTCAGCTTTATTCATTTAATTTCCTTTTTTTTGTGTTTATTTTTTGATCTCATTATTTGATTGTAATTACATTATATATATGTATATATTTTCCCCTATGTGTCAGGTATTTCATGATCTTTCCGTGGTTGCCATAAACCCATTCCTGTCTATTAATGTTATTATTATTATTATTCATAGCATCAGTCCAGCATCATTCAGGTTCTTTTTTCCATCTGTTATCCTGTCCCTATTGGCTCACACGGATGCCAGGGGCACTCAGTGCATTGCGCAAATAATCAATCGCTCTTCACCTGGGAGCCCTAGAGGTGTTAGTCCCATGGCAGGTTTTATGTGGATGTTATATTTTATTACACCTTTCCAATCCTCCGGTTGACATGACTGTGTTGCCAATTTGCCACACTTTTTATAACCAATGCTACCAGTATCTACTCGTATACAAATCGTTCCCATTTTCAAGATGGCGCCGCCGGCTTCTGCTGTGATGGATAATGCATTCCATACATCTCGTCACCCGGCACAAGCGCACTTCAGGCTATGGCGCTCCCAGCATCACGCCTGAATGTTCCGCCCCTACCACAATGCACACACCCTCCCCATGGCCTCTTCGCTGTACATCCGCATCCCGGTTGTGACGTCAGATGCCACCGGGATTGGAGGACTATAAGAATGCGGTTACTCACCGCAATCCTCTGTCGTAGGCTGTTCGTCAAAGGGAAATGGTGCTTCTCTCCCACCCCTCGCCATATGGACTGACTGAATCATATCAGGTAGGTGTCCTTTGTGTGCTTCCACTTGGTTCTCTGAGTGGCTACACATATGGAACTTATCTATTACAATATTATTTACGCTTTACTATATACACCTTAAAAGTCCTGGGGTTTGTTTACCCCGATTTTCCCCTCCTTGTCTTTAACTATATGGGATGTGGTGTTTAGTTTGATGTTTCTGCCCTTATCACTGTTCTTGTCAGAAGGAGTACTGTGATTTTTACAAGAGGCATTAAATACCTGTAAATTATACTTACACATTACTTAGTATGTATGCACTTAACATGAAAAAAATGAATGCTAAGTTCACTTTATGAAACCCTTTAACAATGTTGTATGTTGTATATACAGTATCTCACAAAAGTGAGTACACCCTTCACATTTTTGTAAATATTTTATTATATCTTTTCATGTGACAACACCGAAGAAATTACACTTTGCTACAATGTAAAATAATAGTGTACAGCTTGTATAACAGTGTAAATTTTTCTGTCCCCTCAAAATAACACACAGCCATTAATGTTTAAACCGCTGGCAACAAAAGTGAGTACATCCCTAAGTGAAAATGTCCGAATTGGGCCCAAAGTGTCAATATTTTGTGTGGCCACCATTATTTTCCAGCACTGCCTTAATCCTCTTGGACATGGAGTTCACCAGAGCTTCACAGGATTTCCACTGGAGTCTTCTTCCACTCCTCCATGATGACATCACAGAGCTGGTAGAGGTTAGAGACCTTGCACTCCTCCACCTTCCATTTGAGGATGCCCCACAGACGCTCAATAGGGTTTAGGTTTGGAGACATGCTTGACTAGTCCATCACCTTTACCCTCAGCTTCTTTAGGAAGGCAGTGGTCATCTTGGAGGTGTGTTTGGGGTCATTATCATGTTGGAATACTGCCCTGCACCCCAGTCTCCAAAGGGAGGGGATCATGCTCTGCTTCAGGATGTCACAATGTATGTTGCCATTCATGGTTCCCTCACTGTAGCTCCCCAGTGCCAGCAGCACTCATGCAGGCCCAGACCATGACACTCCCACCACCATGCTTGACTGTAGGCAAGACACACTTGACTTTGTACTCCTCACCTGATTGCCGCCACACATGCTTGACACCATCTGAACCAAATAAGTTTATCTTGGTCTCATCCAACCACAGGATATGGTTCCAGTAATCCATGTCCTTAGTCTGCTTGTCTTCAGCAAACTGTTTGCAGGCTTTCTTGTGCATCATCTTTAGAACAGGCTTCCTTCTGTGATGACAACCATGCAGACCAATTTGATGCAGCGTGTGACGTATGGTCTGAGCCCGGACAGGCTGACCCCCACCCCTTCAACCTCTGCAGCAATGCTGGCAGCACTTATACATCTTTTTCCCAAAGACAACCTTTGGATATGACACTGAGTATGCACATCCAAGTTTTTTGGTCAACCATGGCAACGCCTGTTCTGAGTGGAACCTGTCCTGTTAAACTGCTGTATGGTCTTGGTCACCGTGCTGCTCAGTTTCAGGGTCTTGGCAATCTTCTTATAGCCTAGGTCATCTTTATGTAGAGCAACAATTCTTTTTTTTCAGATCCTCATAGAGTTCTTTGCCATGAGGCTCCATGTTGAACTTCCAGTGACCAGTATGAGAGAGTGAGAGCAATAACACCAAATTGAGTACACCTTCTCCCCATTCACACCTGAGACCTTGTAACACTAACGAGTCACATCTCACCGGGAAGGGAAGATGGCTAATTGGGCCCAATTTGGACATTTTACCTTAGGGGTGTACTCACTTCTGTTGCCAGCGGTTTAGACATTAATAGTTGTGTGTTGAGTTATTTTGAGTGGACAGCAAATTTACACTGTTATACAAGCTGTACACCCACTAATTTACATTGTAGCAAAGTGTCATTTTTTCGTGATGTCGCATGAAAAGATATAATAAAATATTTACAAAAATGAGAGGGGTGTACTGTGATACTGTATGTTATCTGTTTTTTATTTTACTACCCCCTGAGTAATATAAAGAAGAGCAGGCATACATATAGTATACTTAAAGGCAAGGGCAATAAAATAAAATTGCTCCTGCTTCCGTGTTTTTATTAGTGTTACTAATACTAGCTAGTACAACATTAAAAAAATAAATGCAAGTTCTGATTTTGTAGCAGCCAGGTGAAAGTCTGGGTAAAAACAAAATAACGAATACAACTCAGACCTGATGCTGATAATGTTAAAACATATTTGGAACTGCTATATTTCTTTATTTGGAAAAATACAAAATATAATTCAGACTCTTAGATTACTTAAAATACCACTAAAGCAGGAACTAAAAAGGATGCATACAGAAGTTGAAAAGGTGACCTTGAGTTTAAAATGACATGTTTTAATTTACTGAATCCATCCAGTTGTCACTCAAATGACACATCTTGCTTGCATGGAATAGGAAAGGGGAGAAGTACATATCTTACTTTTTAATCACTGTATAGTGAATCAGTGGAAAGAAAGAAAGTGCTCATTCTATTGTAGACTTTTTCCATTCCTCAAATTTTACGATATCTGAAATAAATCACAACCACTGCTTGTATTTATGCTACTTTCAAACAACTAAAACCATTTAACAATGCCCGCTTGTACTTATAATGCACATACCCTGTTTTTAAAACATTCTGAAGGTCTTTGTGAAGAAGAACTCAAATTCTGAAAAAAAGTTAGTTTGATTTCAAGAGCACTGAATTCCGCTGTTGGAAAAATTCTATCATTGTAAATTTTGGCTTCAATTGAAACAGTTATTCTTTTTATATATGTGTTGTTTGCTTCATTCCTAAGTTTAAAAAATAAATATTATTAGTTATTAGTATTAGTTATTAGTGATATATTTTGCACACATTGCATCGTTTGCAAATGTGGCTTTCTTAAAGTACATTTGTTATGATTATTAATTATGGGAGCTGCCACTTCTGAATGCTAGTTCTCTGGTTTTTGTATATGCTAGTTCTCTGGCAGGCATGCTGATGCTTTGATTACAACATTTTTGAGTGTACAACAAAGGAATTCTGACACTTTTACTTATACTTTTTTACAGCATGCTTGTGTTCTTATGCCAGATATTGATTCAAAATTACAAAAAAAATTATTTTATAGAATAGATAAATACCAGAGGTTAACTCATCAGGATCAAGTGGCATTGGGTTGCAGACTTCTCTTTTGTTCCGATAAGCATGCCGACTTTGGAAAGCACCAATTCACCCTTCACCATATTAAAATTGACAACATTGTAAAATATGAAATCATATAGTGCACACAAAAAACTGCTTTAAAAGAACTCATCAAAACTATATGCTGATATGCAAAGTTTTATTATTTTTATTTATAACTGATCTTTGACTAGACAGTTCAAGTAGGCTCATCTGGTTAGGATTTATATAATATATAATAACACATATACTATAAGAATCCTGATCAGATAACCAAACATGGACTATGACCTGACTAGTGGTCCATTGTGAATGAAAATGATAAGATTTTTCTTTTACAGGAAGGACTTGGTACAAACACTATTATTTACATTTTGTAACTAATTTTAATTGATCAACTTTGTAAAAATGTACCCAATTGTTAAAGTAGAGACAGGCTGGCTACAAAGTGCATGCCAGATGGTACTTGGTTCCAGAACATCTTTCCAAAATGTATCTGGGCTTGCCAGCTTCCTGCTTCAGGGGATGTTGCCACATAGGTATGTTTTTGCACGTATGGTGGTCCCAAAGTGTGCAACTGCTGGATGAGGGTACATTCTCTTATCTTTCCAGTTACAATTGTCAATATTGCCAAAGATACAAATATTGCCTTATTGAATAAACCCGTCGATAATGTACCGAGACACATACAGACCTTAATATACTTTATGTCCTCAGCGGCCAAAATTGCGACTGCTTGGAAAAGCCCAGTCATAGACATAGCTTTAATGAAGTGTAAACTCACGTGAATAATGTTAAGTGAAAAAATGGTAAGTGTCTTGCGATCCCTCTTCAATAAAATATGGTTCCCCTGGATTGTCTATTTGCAGGTCCCGAACAAAAGATGCTGACTCCAGGAACGGTTGGCGGTTTGTATATTATAAAAATCCTAACCTCTTCCTTCTCCTTTTTTTCCTCACTTTATCCTTTTTTCTTTCTTCCTCTTTTCCTTTCTTTCTCTGCCGGTCCTGGGGCTGATTCTTTCCCCCTCCATCCCTTCTTCCTACCTATGTTCAATAAATTATCAATAGTAGGGAATTGCATCTCCCATAAACGATTTAAATGTTGTAAGACAATGGGGAGAGTAATTGAATTTTAAAACACAAGTTAAGTTAAGTTGTTAGGTGCCCGTCTTCTCCTTGTGGCCTAGGCTCTTGGAGGTGGCTCAGTGGAGGTCCTCGCCGGCGGTTAATCAATAACACATACACACACTAGGTATGCTGAAATGATTACAATTCTTTATTTTTGGATTCGCTTTTTTATGCTGTCTTTACAAGACTCTGCCCACAATTTGGGGGCCAATCAAAATAATAATACATATTAGCATATTCGGTAATTTCTTAATCTTGTGATTTTCCAAACATTAATAATGCCTACATCTTGTGATCTTAAAATGGTGACCCCTGTAGTTCAAGTTAATAGGTCAAAACATTCCTTATTCTCTGTCACTGTCTGCTGGACAACCACAGCTTCCCTAAAAAAACTAATGTTAGCTGTTATGCCCAACAACAATGTACAGAGATAAAACCACAGGCAGATGTTTCCTCAGATGGAGACATTAAAAGAGGAAAAACAGACAGGATGATATATTTTAGTAAAATCATAAGACAGTCTGACCTTCACTAAAATATACTAAGATATTTTTCTGATTATTAAAGCAAAATAAGCAAAACCCTGAACATATCATGAACAGAGTGAAATCAACAATCAATCAATAATGAAATGTAATATGGAATCTCCTTACAATCCTCCCTTTGACCATTCGATATCATTGAAATGGTCATTCTACCTTTTCGTCATGCCTCAAGGAGTCATATTCCTCGGCTACCTTTTCATCATGCCTTAAGGATTCATATCCCTCGGCCTCATTTTCCTGGTTCTCGTACCATACAGTGGGATCTCTGGTAATGGAAGTCAGCTTCATGGTTTTGGAAGGTGCTTCGCTACCCTTTTTGTAGAGGCATTTGAGTAACATGAAGCATGCATACAAGAACAATATGAAAAGCAGTATGGTAAAAATTGTCATTGCAGTGTTCTTAAACCATGAAGTGAGACCTCCCAAACTGAACCCGGTAGAGAAAGGGTCCCATGTTTTCCCAATATCCCTTGCATCCTGTTGTAGCTTGTTTACCTCTTTTCTGTGTTGTGTAATAATGTCATAGTAATCAGGGATCTCGATACTCGTGTTGTGTATCCAAGTGCAGCATTCATAGTCCTCAGTAATTTCACAGAGGCCAGTGAGGGCTGCGCTCATGCTTTCTATTGCCAGGTCATGTAGCTCCAGTTGTTTTCTAATAGCTCTGGTTTCTAGGTTTAATTTTGAGATGTCATCAGAGTCCTTCTCCAAGATCTCATCAATGATTGAGGTGTAGTTATTTAGTCTCTTCATCAAATCTATTCCCCAACCTGTCCAGGAAGGGAACCAAGCCCAGGTCATATCTTTCTCTAGGAACATTTCTCTCTTTCCAAGATGTTTTAGAGGGTATCTTGGGTGGGTGCTAGCTTTAAGTAGGTGTCCTTGCCCATTATCCCCAACTACTCCCATTACAGGAACTATTTTAGCAAGGTAGCACCATCCCTGAGGTTCTTCAGGAATCCATGGGTAACAGAGCAGTTTGCCACAACAGATGTAAGTTGTGTTACCTAATGCCAAGGGTCGTTGACTAACAACGGTCCTTGCACCCTTTGAATGACCAGATGCCATCAGCAGAGCTAACAACTGTGCGACCATGGAGTGGGAACTAGAATTAAAAAGGTCATAGATGGTAGCATTTATCACAGGGTCTGAGGTGCGAAAAAGTGAGTTGTCGGTAAGGGAAGCCATGGAGACATTAAGTTTTGACCGTTTGCACACCTCAGCTCCCCTGGAAATGTTTCCCAGTATGAAACACCAATCTGGAGCGTGGCTCCTGCCCACAATTTGAAAACTGAGGGGCTTATTGGGACTTTTTCTTATGACATTGGCAAGAATTATGGGGGGTGTTCCATTCAGAAAAGGAGTGATGTTTAAGGGAATGGCCATCAATGGGATTCTGGCTGTACTGGGGTGGAGTTTGCTACATATCCAACATTTCTCAAAACCAGACTTTTGTGCATAACTGTACTTAAACCTCAACAACGACATCTTGTCAGTGAAACCTGAAGGGGATTCAGTGGGGGACATACTTCTTTTATATTTTATGCTAGGTGCTTTGGCTGTCTGGGCCTTTCCACATATCCCTTTTAGTAGCCCTAAACCCTCTGGATGATACACACAATTCGCTATTAACCAAGTAGGTAGGAATACTATCAGAATCAGACATGTCCAGAGGCATAATGTTTTTCCTGACACAAAGGTAGAAATCATTTTGTCAGGTACTGTGTGCAAAGTTCTGTTACACGTTTCTTCCTGTTGGTGGGGGATTCGTCTCGTCGTCCAGAGAGATTTGTTTTATGCCTTCTTGAATGTCCTTCAAATCTGGTCGCTGTTCCTGAAGAGAGAAGTCTTGGGATGCTGGTGGAGGGTCAGGGGTCTGGGGTTGCTGTGGACACTTCTTTAACCGGCTGGCGTGGATCCAGGTGTTTCCTAGATCGGTCAGTACAGCAGTTCTGGAAACCTTCTCTATTTTCCAAGGTCCAGAGAAAATGGGTCCAACCTTCTTTTTGTGTGCCAGTTGTTTCACCAGTACTTTGTCTCCTGGGATGAAGGGATGAGTAGGTTCTGTTGAAAGAGGAGAAAAGGTGACAGAGACTTGTTCGTTCATATCCTGTAGCATACTTACCAGATTTTTCACGTACATTTCCTGTTGAGAATAGATGTTAATGTCAGTATTTTGATCTAAGAGGGGCAGCTCTATGTTTGCAGGAACTCCCATCAAAATCTCAAAGGGCGAGAGTTTTGTTCTAGCATGTGGTGTTGTCCTGATCTGGAATAGGACAGAAGGAAGGTAATCCAAACATCCTTTCATGGTGCCCCCCGTAGCCTTTTTTAACTTGTCCTTAATGTTCCTATTCATTCTTTCCACTACTCCTGCACTTTGTGGGTGGTAAGGGATGTGCAGTTTCCACTGTAAGCCTAGTAACTTAGCTAAAGTCTGTGTAACAGAGGAGCTGAAGGCAGGCCCTCTGTCTGACCATATGGCCGTTGGTATTCCGAACCTACAAACCCAATGGTTCAGTAGGCATTTGGCAGCAATTTTAGCAGTCTCACCTGTAACAAGGAATTCCTTCAACCCAACCTGACCATTTGCATACGATCACGCAAAGGCATTTCAAATTGCCTCTTTGTTTGGGCATGTGTGTGAAGTCTATTTGCAAATCTGTTAGGGGACCCAGGGGTGAGGGCAGGTGGCCATGTAATCCATGATTTTTCCCTTGGACATTGTTTTGTGCACAGGTCAGACAACTGCTGGTGAGGAGTTTCGCCTGTTTACTTAAGTTGTTTGTGCAGAAAGACTTTGTGTATATGTTTGTTAGGGCGGTGGTACCTATATGTCCTGGACCATGGAGATAGGAAAGTATGAGAACACTGCTTGATTCTGGTATTCCCAATACCTTCCCCTCTTTTGACCAAAGACCTTCTTGGTCCTTGGTCAAGCCATCCTTGACCCAAAAAGAAATATCCTCCTCTGTAGCTAATCCCTGTATTTGTGCCACAACGGTTTTAAAGTTGGGTGATGTAAAATGTTCTTTGAAGAACATTGTTGTGGGGGCTGGTTGACCAATGTACAGGGCAGCGGCTTTTTTTGCTTCTCTGTCTGCCAGAGCGTTTCCTTTGGAAACTCTGCTGTTATCCGATGAATGTGCCTTTACCTTGACGACCGCTATCCTCTTTGGGAGAAGAATCGCTTGCAGGAGTGCTTTAATTTGCGTAGAGTTAGCGATTGGCTTGTTGTCAGCGGTTTTAAATCCTCTATTCGCCCAGATTACACCATAGTCGTGCGTGACACCAAAAGCGTACCTACTATCTGTGTAGATGTTTACCTCCTCATCAGAGAAAAGTATGCAAGCTCTTGTGAGTGCCTCCAATTCTGCTACCTGTGCCGAGGAGGGTGGTAAGGCTTTTGCTTCCAACACCACATCAGGTAGTTGGACAATGGCATACCCTGTCAGGAATGTTGCATCAGAGGGGCGAGTACAACTGCCGTCTATGAAGACGTCCTGTACTCCTGGTAAGGGAATGTCAGTGAGATCTGGGCGAGGGCTGGTTATTGCTGCAACCTGTTCAACACAATTGTGCTTCTGATCAGGGTCTCGTGGCAGCTTGAGCAAAGAATGTAAAAGACGGACAGTGGGATTACTTGGTGGTGCGTGTTTGAGGGTGAGGTTATCAGTATTCAGAAGTGTGATCTCATACCCACTAAGCCTTTGTGCTGTCATATGCTGTGTGTTCATGTTCTGTAGAAGGTGAGTTACTGAATGAGTAGTGTAGAGAGTCAGTTCATGGCCTAATACTGATTTGTTAGCCTCCTGAACTGCCATAGCACAAGCAGCAAGGTTTTGTAGACAGGATGGCATCCCCTGTACTTGGGTAGGCAACTTTTTTTGAGAGATAGGAGACTGGTCGGTACCCGGTTCCATGTTGCTGTGTCAAAACCGCAGCAAAAGAATTTCCCGATACCACACAGTATAATTGAAAGGGTTTGCCATATTCTATCAATCCCAGGGCGGGGGCCTGAGTCAGACTTTTTAACAAGGCCTGAAAAGCACAGAGCCTATCTGTTGTCCAATCTACTGTCTTTGGGGCGGTGGACAAGGTAGCCTCCCTCAGAATGCCATCATAATATGAACAATCTGGGATCCATTGGCGGCAATATACAATTGCGCCCAAGAATGAGAGCAAAGTTGCTTTGTCTCTTGGAGGACTGAGAGCCTGCAGGGCTGCGGCACGTTTGGGGGATACCAGCCTGGTTCCCTCCTTCAGAATGCATCCCAGGTATTCTACCTGACTTTGACACCATTGTATCTTCTTCCGCGATGCTAGGTGGCCAGACCTGGCCAGGTGATGTAACAGAGATGTGGAATCGACCGCACAATCTTCAGCAGATCGACTGCACAGGAGCAAGTCGTCCACATACTGTATTAGCACCGACCCGCGCTCAGCAGTCCATGACTTAATTGTCTCATTAAGGACCATGGAGAAGGCTGCGGGACTGTCCACATACCCCTGAGGTAATCTTGACCAGGTCAACTGCTTTTCCCTCCCCCATGAGAATGAGAACATGGGCGATACCCCATCATCGATCGGGATGCTAAAGTACGCGTTCGCCAGGTCTACTACTGTGTAGCAAAGGGAATCAGCAGGTATTTTCAAAAAGATGAAAGAAATATCTGCCACCAAAGGTGGCAGAGGTATAACCTGCTTGTTCACGGCCCTTAGGTCCTGTACAAGCCTCCATTCCCCATTTGCCTTTTTCACAGGGTAGATTGGTGTATTCCAGGGGCTTATGATGTGTTTCAGAATCCCTTTTGCTATGTAATCATTGATTAATGGTGTGATGCCTTCAATTTTTTCAAGTGGCAGGGGGTATTGCTTGTGATATTGTACTACAGCGTCTGGACGCATTTGTGGTGTGTAGGGTGTACAGTTGATAAAACCCACACTCCCTTTGTTGTCTGCCCATATAGCATGTGTTTCTAGAGTGGGTGGCAATGATGCAAAGAGTCCCCTGAAAGTGTGTCTCTTTGGGGCATGTAAATCACAGAACGGTGAGCTGGCAGTGAGGGAGCCCCCTCTGTCAAATTTAATGGTGATATTCAGTTTTGAGAGTAGGTCCCTCCCCATTAAAGATACTGGGCAATCCACAAGGACAGCAAAACTCTGAGTGCACAGTTCCTGCCCTTCTGGAGTAGCCACGGGTAATGGTGGAGTGATGGGGTGGGTAACTGATGTCCCATTTATACCAATAGAGTTTCCCTCAGTGCAGTGCGGTGTGTTATATATGGCATCATTCAGACTACTGAATGTAGCCCCTGAATCCAAAAGTAGACATATCAGGTGATTGTCTACCCGCAATAGTACCTGCGGAAGACTCTTCCACGATGGATTATAACACACAAGGCTGAGGGACGGGACATACTCTTGGCATCCCTATTGTGGTGTCCGCCGAGCGGATGGCCACTGCATCGGAATGCGTGGGGGTGGTCTGTTAGGCTGAGGCTGGTATTGGGGTTGTGATGGGGGTGGTTGGGGTTGTGATGGGGGTGGTTGGGGTTGTGGTGGGTGAGGATACCTGATATCCTGAAGGCGACGGGGGCCGGTGTTAAGATTCCTACCTCTTCCTCTCTGGGCGTTTGTTCTAATTCTGTAGGGACATTGGGACTTCCAGTGCCCCAGTTCCCCACAGTTAAAGCACCCCTGGTCTGGTGGATAAACCTGGTCTGGGGGATAAGATTGCATTGGTGGATAAGGTTGCATTGTCATTATGTGGGTGGGCGGGGTCCCACCAGTTGGCAGAGTCTGGGTTGGTGTTAGGGAGGGAAAAATGCCACCCTTCTGTTCAAATACCCCTGATGTTTCTCGTGACCTAGCATCTTTCATAAATTCATCTGGGGGTTGTTCTGCCCATTTTGGATTAGTGAATTTAAGCAACTGTGTCACCTTCGTATCGCCACCAGCCATAATGGTGGTGGTGAACAATTGGGGGTTGGCGTTATCTACTGCTTTCCACAGACCATATACCCGGGTACAAAATTCATAGAACTTTTCCTTCGGTCCCTGTTTTGCTAGGACAAGTTCCTGAAGTACAGATGAACCCTTGTATATAGCAGACCAATGATTCCCCATACCTTTCCAAAAAGACACCCAATCTTTATTTTCCTCTATGTGGGCTGTCCATAAGGCCTCTACGGGATGCCCTTCTGGGCTGTCAGGGTCAACTATACTAAGAATCCCTGCTATATCTTCTTTATCCAGGCTTGTCCCTGCACTGTATTTTGCAAGGAAAGCACCAGCCTCCCTAGGGCTTTTCTTTGGGCTGGGGCATAACTCCTTTATTTTTGACAGTGTGCCTAGGGGTAGGGGAATATGGACTACCGTCTCCCCTATATGCATGAGTGGTGCTTTAAAGGTGGCACCTAGAGTTTCTTGTTCCACTTCCATTTCTCTTTCCTCTACAGTAGAGGATTCACCCTGCTCCCTTTCCTCCTGTGGGGGTTTCTGGCTTCTGAGTGTAGTGGATGGCTGTGAAATTATCTTTTCCTCAGCTTCCTTAATCCTTCTTGCCTTTTTCTCTAGTTTCTTCTCGTACGCCTCTAAATCTTCCCTTTTCCTCTGTATCCTTTCTTCCTCTTCCTGCTGTCTCTTATTAAATTCTTTCTGTTTCTCCTCCCATTCCTTTTCCCTGGGGCTTAACTTCCTGACTCCTTCCTCTTCTCCCTTTTCCAGGGACATTCCATCCCTTTCTTCCTTAGTTATCGCAGAATACTCTCTCATCTCACCATCCCTCTTATCTAGCTCTCTTTTGTAACGTTCTAGCTCTTCCTCCCTTTTCTTGAGCTCTTTTAACTTCTCTTCTAATTCCCTTTCCTTCGGATCCAACCTCCTAATCCTCTCTTCTTCCCTCCTACGTATACCTTCTGCCCGGACTTCCTCTTCCCTGTTTCTACTTTCGTTTTCCCATCGTGTAACCTGTGCCTGATCAGCTGCACCATATACCATGGTAGCTAATACTGCTGGATCCAAAGATGGATACAGCTGAAGACATGGACCCAATGTTCCATCCTCCTGTTTAACCATCACATAAGGGGGGGGTGCTTCGGGTTGTTGTGAAAGGGCGGGTGAATTTACAGGTTTTGGTGTGGGGGCTTTAGTTACATACTCTGTTTTATATTTGGCTAAGCATTTATTCCATATCTTGTAACAATTTTTCATATACTGGATGTCTTCCCATTTCCCAGGTGGGTAGGAGTGCTTGTGTACCTGACACACCTTGCTCACTTCCTTCCACTCGTCTTCAGAACAGGGTCCCACTGGCCCTGGGTCATGTATCCCCAGCTGTTGGCACCTATCTCTGACCTGTGTCCAAAACGGTTCTACCTGTGATCCCGGTAGTGTGTTTTTAACATACTCATAGGGAGATGGATTGGCCATGGTCTGGGTTGCCGCAGAATTCCCCATCTAACAACCTTGGTAGTGTATGACTAGTACAGGGACAGAGATGAAAGCAACCTGTTTGTGCTATAATCTGTTCCCTGACTTGGGAGTAAGTCCCTTGGTCTCTTATGGCAGTGGGGCTGAAATAGCTATGAAGGTTAACTCTTAGTACCCGGTGTAAAGTGCCCCTTCTTGTGGCAGGATATACCCCCCTTGCACCAAGCCGGTATGAAAATCCGGTTGGTCTAGTAGTGAGCAGGATCCACGTCCTGTCAACACTAAGGAACAGTAGACCAAAGGTGCAATGTGGGCAGGCGGGCGCTATCTCACTACAGTCAGGCTCCTGTCTTAGGTTGTTCATTTAGTACATATATGTGTAATACAATATCAAAAAAATCCCTCTAAATCAATACAGTACTTTACATTCAGTTGTCATACACATATATATCATACACTTATCTCTAATTCTCTAATACTCTATACACTCTAAATACTTACGTTGGTACCTAAAAGCAAAACAAGCAAGAAAACAAGCAAAATCTTATATATGCAGTGGCAAGATAAAGTTACATTATATGAACATGTTATAATAAGTATAATAAGTGCACTTTTCAATATTTTCCCCAAAAATTGGGCGTCCACTAAGCCACTCCTTATACTACGGGCGTATTCTATACTTCCCGAGTTTTAAACACACATATATATATATATCTACTTAACACTGTCAGACCAACCTAGTCAGACTACAAAAAACCAAAAAACCTTGCGAGCCCTTAACCCTCCAAGGGGCCAGCCCTAGCCCGTTGCGAAGGCACAGTTATGTAAGTGGGTGGACATACAAGGTTATTTGAACAAGGCAAGCATCAACACCAGTTACCAAAAAATAGGTAAAAAGGGAGGTGACTTACCTGTTCAAAACACCCCACCACTTCTGGTACCAAAACTGTTAGGTGCCCGTCTTCTCCTTGTGGCCTAGGCTCTTGGAGGTGGCTCAGTGGAGGTCCTCGCCGGCGGTTAATCAATAACACATACACACACTAGGTATGCTGAAATGATTACAATTCTTTATTTTTGGATTCGCTTTTTTATGCTGTCTTTACAAGACTCTGCCCACAATTTGGGGGCCAATCAAAATAATAATACATATTAGCATATTCGGTAATTTCTTAATCTTGTGATTTTCCAAACATTAATAATGCCTACATCTTGTGATCTTAAAATGGTGACCCCTGTAGTTCAAGTTAATAGGTCAAAACATTCCTTATTCTCTGTCACTGTCTGCTGGACAACCACAGCTTCCCTAAAAAAACTAATGTTAGCTGTTATGCCCAACAACAATGTACAGAGATAAAACCACAGGCAGATGTTTCCTCAGATGGAGACATTAAAAGAGGAAAAACAGACAGGATTATATATTTTAGTAAAATCATAAGACAGTCTGACCTTCACTAAAATATACTAAGATATTTTTCTGATTATTAAAGCAAAATAAGCAAAACCCTGAACATATCATGAACAGAGTGAAATCAACAATCAATCAATAATGAAATGTAATATGGAATCTCCTTACAAATGTTCTATCATTTTGAAGATCGTCTCACAGTGGTTACACATTATTGATGTTTTAAACCTATGAGTTTTATAAGTATATCATAGGTGGACCTGAAAAGCTGTCCCTGAGTGGGCTTTCTCCCAACTCTAATGGCCTTACTGGTCTTGATTATGTTAGTGCTAATTAAATGTTTGATCTTTCTATTTGTATGAGACTATAAGGGACACCAAAGATGGTTTATCCTATTTGCTATGGCCCCCGTTATGTCTCCCACCCCCCTTCCCCCTCTTTCGTTGTTCTTATGTATTTATGCTGTTGAATGATCAGAGAATGGTGGAGATTGTTCACCGCTCGACTTTGTAACGTTCTTTCCTTACTCTTTAGAAAACTTTCAACAAAATAATTGAAACAGAGAAAGTAGAGAAGTCTTCCACTACCAACCAAGCTTATTTTAAAGGGGTAAAAGAGGTTGAATTAATAGGGGTAGAATCTTTCCACTTAGTATCATAAATGTTCACTTTGCAAAATGAACAATAGTATATAAAGTTAAATTGTGCTAACTTTGCATTGCCAATCATCTGCTAGCATAAATAATTTAATTTAATAGCAGTTAAGGGATTGCATTTACTGGGTGCATGAAGGTATTTTCAACAGAGATGGAGGAAAATCTAGGAACTGTATAATTATGGTAGTAAACTAGTCAGCAAAAACAAATTTAATATATAAATATTTGAAGTGTATGTTCAAACCATTAAAAAAAAGTATTTTATAAAAAAAAAAAAAGAAAAATACACACATACAAACAAAATACAGACAAACAATGCTCAAGATATGAAGCCAACATTAATCAACTCACCCAGTGAGGTACTGTAGATGCACATCAATCACGATGAGTGACACCTGGTGATTTAGACCCATTGACATGAATTGTTGCCATGAAAATGCTGTCCTGCTAATATCCCCATCTTAACCACTTCAGCCCCGAAAGGATTTACCCCCTTCCTGACAGGGCCATTTTTTTGCGAAACGGCACTGCGTCGCTTTAACTGACTAATGCGCGGCCGTTTCGACGTTGTACCTAGGGATGAGCCGAACACCCCCCGGTTCGGTTAGCACCAGAACCTGCGAACGGATCTTAAATTCGCACGAACGTTAGAACCCCATTTAAGTCTATGGGACTTGAATGTTCAAAATCAAAAGTGCTAATTTTAAAGGCTAATTTGCATGGTATTATCCTAAAAAGGGTTTGGAGACCTGGGTCCTGCCCCAGGGGACATATATCAATGCAAAAACAAGTTTTAAAAACGGCCGTTTTTTCGGGAGCAGTGATTTTAATGATGCTTAAAGTGAAAAAAAAGTGAAATATTCCTTTAAATATCGTACCTGGGGGGTGTCTATAGTATGCCTGTAAAGTGACGCGTGGTTCCCTTAGAACAGTCCCTGCACAAATTGACATTTTTAAAGGAATAAAAGTAATTTAAAACTGCTTACGGCTTTAATGTAATGTCTGGTCCCGGTAATATGGATGAAAATCAGTGAGACAAATGGCATAGCTACCCCCCCAGTCCATTACCAGTCCCTTTGGGTCTTGTATGGATATTAAGGGGAGCCCCACAACCAAATTAAAAAGGAAAGGCGTGGGGCCCCAGGCCCTCTGAACAGCAGTATACAGGCGGTGCAAACAAGACAGGGACTGTAGGTTTGTTGTTAAGTCTGTTGTAATTTTGAACTGGTACATTTTTAATGTGTAGCTACAGCCAAAAAATCTATTTTTAAGCTTTTTGGAAAACATAGGGAAGGGTTATCACCCCTGTGACATTTGTTTTGCTCTCTGTGCACCTCTTCAGAAGATTTTACCTCACTTTCTTTTTTTTTTGACAATTTGGGGTTTTTAGTGAAACAAGGATTGGTGATAAAGCATCAGTGGAAAGGAGACATGTTTTTCCCATATTAACTCTTACAGGAAAGAATTTCCCTTCCTAGGGGTAGATTTCATCTCACTTCCTGTTGTCTCCTTCCGTTTGCAAGTAGGAGTTGTTTGTAAGTTGGATGTTTTAAATTAGGGGCCTGCCCTATATATTCTGCAGAAATTGTGGTCTTAGGTGTTGGTGTTGCCACAACACTGTAAGCCCTCACAGGGCCCTGCTGTGAAATATTAGATCAAGAATTGTAATTACATGCCCCTGTTGAACAGGGGCAGAAAAATTGGGCCTTTGGTGATGGTGGTGGTGCCACAACACTGTAAGTTCTCACAGTTACTCTTGGTGGGCGCTGGAACTGGCCCTGCTGTGAAATATTAGATCAAGAATTGTAATTACATGCACCTGTTGAACAGGGGCAGAAAAATTGGGCCTTTGGTGCTGGTGGTGCTGGTGCCACAACACTGTAAGTCCTCCCAGTTACTCTTGGTGGGTGCAGAAACGGGCCCTGCTGTGAGATATTAGATCAAGAATTGTAATTACATGTCCCTGTTGAACAGGGTCAGAAAAATTGGGCCTTAGGCACTGGTGCCACAACACTGCAACCCCTCACAGATACTCTGGTTGGAGCGCAGGAATGAGCCCTCCTGTAAAATATTGCATCAAAAATTGTAATTACACGCCCCTGTTAAGCAGGGGCTGAAAAATTGGGCCTTAGGCACTGGTGCTGGTGCCACAACACTGCAACCCCTCACAGATACTCTAGTTGGAGTGCAGGAACAAGCCCTGCTGCAAAGTATTGCATCAAAAATTGTAATTACACACCCCTGTTAAACAGGGGCTGAAAAATTGGGACTTAGCCACTGGTGGCGGTGCCCAGAACCAAAAATATTCTTACAAGCTATCAGCATGATCATTGAGGAGGAAGAGGATAGTCACTCAGCATGACAGGATAGTCACTCAGCATCAGCATAGGCACTCTTGAAGGGATCTGACATTTAAAAAAAAATTATTCGGTTACATCAGCATCAGGTGCTTGGTAGCTGGTGGTGATCCAAGACTGATTCATTTTTATGAAGGTCAGTCGATCGACCGTGTGTGTGGATAGGCGCACTCTGTGATCTGTTACAAAACATCCAGCAGCACTGAATGTGCGTTCCGAAAGAACGCTGGATGCAGGACAGGCCAGTAGCTCAATTGCATACTGTGCAAGCTCTGGCCAGTGATCCATCCTCAAGACCCAGTAACCCAGAGGATTTTCGGAGGGAAAGGTGCCCAAGTCAGATCTTGCCCCTAGGTATTTCTGCACCATGTAAAACAGACGCTGGCGATGGTTGCTGGAACTGATCATACCTTGGGGCTGCGGACTAAAAAATTGTCTGAACGCATCGGTCAGACGGCCACCTTCTCCACCGCTCCTTCTTTGAATCCTCAGCAACACGTTGTCCAGGAACAGGAGTTTGTAACCTCCCAGTCTCGGGAAACACATTGCACAGACCTTTCTGCAAGGCCTCTCGAAGATGTTTCATCCTCTGCTCCCTCTGCGACGGCAAGGTAAGGTCCGCAGCCTTACCCTTGTAACGTGGATCAAGGAGGGTTGCCAGCCAGTATTGATCCCTCTTCTTGATACCACGAATACGAGGATCCTTCTGCAGCCTTTGCAGGATCAGGGAGGCCATGCAGCGTAGGTTTGCTGAGGCATTCGGTCCGGAGTCCTCTGGGTCACTAAGGATGACATGATCTGCAGCCACCTCCTCCCAGCCACGTACAAGTCCATGGGTTTCTTGGGACTGTAAATGATCCCTTAACCACTTTAATACAGGGCACTTATACACCTTCCTGCCCAGACCAATTTTTCAGCTTTCAGTGCTGTCGCAGTTTGAATGACAATAGCGCGGTCATACAACGCTGTACCCAAACTAAATTTTTATCATTTTGTTCCCACAAATAGAGCTTTCATTTGGTGGTATTTGATTACCTCTGTGGTTTTTATTTTTTGCGAAACAAATAAAAAAGACCAAAAATTTAGAAAAAAATAAAAGTTTTGCTTTTTTTTTTGTTTAAAAATTTTGTAAATAAGTAAGTTTGCAGCCACTGCAGCATGGCCAACGTTGAGTTCCACCAGGTGGGCATGTCACAGATTAGGCGGTTCTTGGGCAGGTTAAGTTCCTTTTGGAGGTCAGCCAGCCGAGCACTGGCATTATATGACCTGCAGAAATGCACACAGACTTTCCTGGCCTGCTTTAGGACATCCTGTAAGCACAGGTACCTGCCCAAGAACTGCTGCACCACCAAGTTAAGGACGTGAGCCAAACAGGGCACATGGGTCAGTTGTCCCTGTCGGAGGGCGGAGAGGAGGTTGGTGCCATTGTCGCAAACCACCATACCTGCCTTAAGCAGGCATGGCGACAACCACCTCTGAACCTGCCCCTGCAGAGCTGACAGAATCTCTGCCCCAGTGTGGCTCCTGTCCCCCAATCACACCAGCTCAAGCACCGCATGGCATCTTTTGGCCTGTGTGCTTGCGTAGCCCCTTGAATGCCTACGGAGCACCGCTGGTTCCGAAGTCAAATCTTCACAGGAAGAGACCATGGATGATGAAGAAGAAGAGGAGGGGGTGGAGGAGAGAGGTGTGGCAGAATCACCACTAGTATTTTGGAGGTGTGGTGGCAGAACAACCTCCAACACTACTGCACCCTGTCCTGCATCCTTCCCAGCTGCCAGAAGAGTCACCCAGTGCGCGGTGAAAGATAGGTAACATCCCTGTCCATGCCTGCTGGACCATGAATCAGCGGTAATATGCACCTTACCATTGACCGCCCAGTCTAGCGAGGCCAAGACATTGACTTTCACATGCCGGTAGGGAGCCGGAATCACCTTCCATGAGAAAAAGTGGCGTTTGGGAACCTGCCACTAAGGAACTGCACATTTCACAAACTCACGGAAGGGGGAAGAGTCTACCAACTGAAAAGACAGCAGTTGAAGTGCTAGCAATTTAGCCAAGCTAACATTCAACTGCTGGGCATGTGGATGGCTGGGAGCGAACTTATTTCGGTGGTGCAACAGCTGGGACAGGAAAATTTGCCTGGTACAATCTGGCGTTGGTGTACCGATAGCAGATTGCCCCCAAGTACTTGGCTGTGACACACCTAATTCTACACCTTCATTCCTCTCAATGCAGGTCTCAGAGAGGACTGAAGGTATAGTGGGGTTGGAGATCCCAGCTGATGAGGAGCAAGGAGAGGTCCTCTTGTTCTTTGGTGTGGGTGTTTTAGGTATGCTTGCCAATGAACTGCATGGCAGGTCAACATTTGTCTGGTCAAACATGTGGTGCCCAAGCGGGAGATGTTTTGGCCATGAGAGATACGCTTGAGACATATGTTGCAAATAGCAGCGGTGGGATCTTATGCACGCATCTCAAAAAACGCCCACACCAAAGAACTTTTGGAATAACGTGCAGAGACAGCAGCGCCCTGCACATGCGGAGCTCTGCGGTGTGATGCAGTCGGTGTGCTGCCCTTAAGCTGGCCCCTGGAGGGCATCCTGCCTCATTGGTGATGTGCCTCCTCCTCCTCCTCTCTCCTATCAGGCACCCACGTGGAGTCAGTGACCTCATTATCCCCTCCCTCCTCATCACTGGAGCATAGCTGGCAGTATGCTGCAGCTGGGGGAACATGACTGCCAGATTGATGTCCTTCTTGGGCACTCCCTCTCTCTGGGCTCACGTTACTGCCTTCCTCTAACTGGGTACCATCATCGGTGCCTTCAAAGCGCTGGGCATCCTCCTGGAGCATGTACCCAACACTGTGGTCAAACAGTTCGGGGGACTCCTCAGGAGGACATGGTGGGGCTAGGGAAGGAGTGACTGATGCCATTGAGCCGAGGGAAGAGGCCGCGTTGGCAGCTGCTTTGCCAGACAAAGTACCCTAAGCCTGTAAGCCTGGGTGAGAGAGGATGAGGAGAATGAGGACGGCTTGGTCATCCACTCTACCAAGTCTTCCGCATGTTGCGGCTCAACATGGCCAGCTGCCACGGCCACGTGCTGATGAGGATGCACCATCTCCAGGACCAGCACTGTTGCCTCTAGACACAGAGCCTGCTTGCCCTCTTTTATTGGCTTGTGACTGTCTGCTTCTCCTTGTTGGCCTTCCAGACATACTAATGGCATGCAGTGAGATGTAGCTGCACAAAGCTGGGATGTATATATATACTGATACTGTAGCTAGTAGAATCAACTGCCTGCCTGTAGTATTATTAGTATGAGAACACCAGCAATTGTCTTCAGGTAGCTTTAGGTGCACACTGTGCAGAGGACACAGTGCACTAACTGTAAATACTGTAGCTGTCTCCCTGTGGTATTAATAGGAACAGAACAACAGCAATTGTCTCCAGGTAGCTTTAGGTGCACACTGTGCAGAGGGCGCACTACACTAACTGTAAATACTGTAGCTGCCTGCCTGTGGTATTAATAGGATCAGATGAACACCACTAATTTTCTTCAGGTAGCTTTAGGTGCACACTGTGCAGAGGACACAGTGCACTAACTGTAAATATTGTAGCGGCCTGCCTGTAGTATTAATAGGAGCAGAACAACAGCAATTGTCTCCAGGTAGCTTTAGGTGCACACTGTGCAGAGGACGCACTACACTAACTGTAAATACTGTAGCTGCCTGCCTGTGGTATTAATAGGATCAGAAGAACACCACTAATTTTCTTCAGGTAGCTTTAGGTGCACACTGTGCAGAGGACACAGTGCACTAACTGTAAATATTGTAGCGGCCTGCCTGTAGTATTAATAGGAGCAGAACAACAGCAATTGTCTCCAGGTAGCTTTAGGTGCACACTGTGCAGAGGACGCACTACACTAACTGTAAATACTGTAGCTGCCTGCCTGTGGTATTAATAGGATCAGAAGAACACCACTAATTTTCTTCAGGTAGCTTTAGGTGCACACTGTGCAGAGGACACAGTGCACTAACTGTAAATACTGTAGCTGCCTGCCTGTGGTATTATTAGGAGCAGAACAACAGCAATTGTCTCCAGGTAGCTTTAGGTGCACACTGTGCAGAGGACGCACTACACTAACTGTAAATACTGTAGCTGCCTGCCTGTGGTAATAATAGGATCAGCAGAACACCACTCATTTTCTTCAGGTAGCTTTAGGTGCACACTGTGAAGAGGACGCACTACACTAACTGTAAATACTGTATCTGCCTGCCTGTGGTATTAATAGGATCAGAAAGAACACCACTCATTTTCTTCAGGTAGCTTTAGGTGCACACTGTGCAGAGGACGCACTACACTAACTTGTAAATACTACAGCTGCCTGTGGTACTGTACTAATAGGATCAAAAAAACACCACTAATTTTCTTCAGGTAGCTTTAGGTGCACACTGTGCGGAGGATGCACTACACTAACTTGTAAATACTGCAGCTGCCTACGGTACTGTACTAATAGGATCAGAAGAACACCACTAATTTTCTTCAGATATCTTTAGGTGCAAACTGTGCAGGGGACGCACTACACCAGGCATGTCCAAAGTCTGGCCCGCGGGCCAATCGCGGCCTGTGGTCTGGTTTTGGATGGCCCGCCTGGTAATTTTGACATATATATCTTTTGTGGCCCCCAACGAATCCCAGAGCACCGGGGGCCACGAAAAGATAGATATGCTGGCTGCCTTGGAGGGGGCGGGATGAGCGCCATACAGGATACAGGAGAATTTCCTGTTTACATGGCGTCCTGTGTAAAAGGAAGTCCCGTCTCTTGCGCTGCCATTGGACAATGGTGAGTCTGCATTCATGTCAATGTGGGGGCTGCATTCATGTCAATGTGGGGGCTGCCGTATTTATGTCAATGTGGTGGGGACTGCATTCATGTCAATGTGGTGGGGGCTGCATTCATGTCAATGTGGTGGGGGCTGCGTTCATGTCAATGTGGGGGCTGCATTCATGTCAATGTGGGGGCTGCATTCATGTCAATATGGTGGGAGCTGCATTCATGTCAATACGGTGGGAACTGCATTCATGGCAATGGAGTGGGGGCTGCATTCATGTCAATACGGTGGGGGCTGCATTCATGTCAATGTGGGGGCTGCATTCATGTCAATATGGTAGGGGCTGCATTCATGTCAATATAGTGGGGGCTGCATTCATGTCAATACGGTGGGGGCTGCATTCATGACAATGGAGTGGGGGCTGCATTCATGTCAATGTGGGGGCTGCAGTCATGTCAATATGGTGGGGGCTGCATTCATGTCAATGTGGGGGCTGCATTCATGGCAATACGGTTGGGGCTGCATTCATGACAATACTGTGGGGGCTGCATTCATGGCAATACAGTGGGGGCTGCATTCATGGCAATACGGTGGGGGCTGCATTCATGACAATACGGTGGGGGCTGCATTCATGGCAATACGGTGGGGGCTGCATTCATGGCAATACTGTGGGGGCTGCATTCATGGCAATACAGTGGGGGCTGCATTCATGGCAATACAGTGGGGGCTGCATTCATGGCAATAATGTGGGGGCTGCATTCATGGCAATACTGTGGGGGCTGCATTCATGGCAATACAGTGGGGGCTGCATTTATGGCAATACAGTGGGGGCTGCATTCATGTCAATACGGTGGGGCTGCATTCATTGCAATAAAGTGGGGGCTGCAGATAGGCACTGATTAGGCTGCATTGATGGGCACTGACCCTTATTTTGCTTCACAGTTCTTTATTTAAAATATAAGATTTTTTCCCTGAAACTTCCTTTTTAAAGTGAGGGTGCGTGTTATAAGCTGATTAAATATGGTATATCCAAATAACACGCCCGAGCTCATCTATTCACCACACACAGAACAAAGGCCGTGTATTAGCGCTCGGACGGACACACTTAGACCAAATTTTAATGGTTTAAGAACGTCAGGCAAAATGGTCAGCCCTCAAGCATGTTCTATTCATCAAATCTGGCCCTCCTTGAAAAAAGTTTGGACACCCCTGCACTACATTAACTGTAAATACTGTAGCTAATAGGACTAATAGGATCAGAAGAACACCAGCAATTTTCTTCAGGTAGCTGTAAATACTGTAAAAACACCTGCCTGCCTGTCAGTAGTAGGAAGAAAATAACAGGAACGGATCTAGCTAAACTGAATACAGTGTATATATATATATATATACAACACCTAGGATGTATATATATATACACAATACACTGTAAGTGCAGCTAACTGACTCGCCTACCTACTCTATCTAACTTAAATCAAATTACACTGTCTCTCTGTCTATCTATCTCTCTCTCAACACTGGAACACACTACACAGCGCCGCAGGCCGCTGCAGGCGGCCTTATATAGTGTGGGGCGTGTACTAAACCCCCTGAGCCATAATTGGCCAAAGCCACCCTGGCTTTGGCCAATTACAGCTCTTTGTACAGACGGCGCTGTGATTGGCCAAGCATGCGGGTCATAGTGCATGCCTGGCCAATCATCAGCCAGCAATGCACTGCGATGCCACAGTGAATTATGGGCCGTGGCGCATCACTCAAATTTGGCACGAACGGCCCATATCGTTCGGAATTCGGTGAACGACCGAACAGGCAATGCTCAATTCCAACATGCGTTTGATTCGAACACGAAGCTTATCCCTACTTGTACCCAAACAGCATTGACGTCCTTTTTTCCCCACAAATAGAGCTTTCTTTTGGTGGTATTTGAT
This sequence comes from Lithobates clamitans, assembly GCA_037952925.1. Classification (NCBI taxonomy): domain Eukaryota; kingdom Metazoa; phylum Chordata; class Amphibia; order Anura; family Ranidae; genus Lithobates; species Lithobates clamitans. The sequence continues at coordinate 10,185,817 of JBBGZY010000429.1, forward strand.
CATCTCTGCGTTTTTTATTTTTTGCGCTATAAACAAAAAAAGAGCATCAATTTTGAAAAAAACACAATATTTTTTACCTTTTGCTGTAATAAATATCCCCCAACTTTTAAAGAAAAAAATGTTTTCCTCAGTTTAGGCCGATATATAATAATCTACATATTTTTGGTAAAAAAATCACAATAAGCGTATATTGATTGGTTTGATCAAAAGTTATAGCGTCTACAAAATAGGGGATAGATTTATGGCATTTTTATTATTTTTTTTAACTAGTAATGGTGGTGATCTGCGGTTTTTTATTGGGACTGCAACATTGGGGTGGACAGATCGGACACTTTTGACAATTTTTTGGGACCACTGACATTTATACAGTGATCAGCGCTATAAATAGCCACTGATTACTGTATAATTGTCACTGGTAGGGAGGGGGTTAACACTAGGGGGCGATCAAGGGGTTAAATGTGTTCCCTCAGTGTGTTCTAACTGTGAGGGGGGGGCTGCCTGGGAGAGGAGACTGATCGGTGTTCCTATATACTAGGAACACACGGTCTGTCTCCTCTCCCCTGTCAGAACGTGGATTTGTGTTTACACACACAGATCCTTGTTCTGGCTCTGTCAGGAACGATTGCGTGTGCCCAGCGGACATTGTGGCCGCTGGGCATGCGCATCGGCTTCTCAGTACCGCTGTGGGCCCTATACCCCTTAAAGCAGCTGCTGTTCAGCTACGGCAATTCCCGCAGGGGTATGGGCGGTCGGCAAGCAGTTAAATGACAGCTCCTCAGTGTCACTGGAATATAAACACAATGGCAGGGATTTGAGGTGATGTAATTGAAAAATTAGGGTCATGAACCTATTTGGTCATTTATGTCACCCAGACTTACCCACACACACACTGTTGTTTACATTCCAGCTGCTCAAAGGATTTATCATAACGTCTAGTGGAGGTATTTCTATGACCACTAACTGATAAGAGGCTTGGGTGGGCAAACTGGACATATAAAACCAGTTTGTTTAGGCTCATGTTCAAAGCTCATCCCTAATTATTAACATGGTGAATTTCTGTAAATTAAGCTAGTTTTAGATAATATCGTAATTTGTGTATGGCATGTTGGTAAACCTAAAAAATAATTGATGAAAAGAAAATATGTAAACCATTTAAATAAAACATTGTAAAAATGTTTAAATCTCTGCTTACCTTTGGAGTTCCACCTTCCCAGAGCCGCCTTCTACCAATAAATGCAGCTTCAGGGGCGTGGCTTCCACTGTGAGTAGCAAAGCTAGTGTCTCAGCCTGAGCCTCCGGCAGTATCCTGACCCAGGTAACGGCTTTTATATAGCCTTTTGCTGGCATGAGCATGAGCGGCGTCCCATCTCCTTGCTGTTCTGTGGGGGAAATGAATAGACAACAGGCAGCAGTGGAGAAATTGAAAGAATATGCCCGCTCTGAGGGACAGGGGGTTAAACGAAGTCCCTCGAACACTCGGGGGAGTGGCAATGGAACGGTGGATCAGCGATGACCCCTGGGCTGCTAAACACGGAACCGCAGAGAAGACAGAGAAGATGGAGAAGGCTGGCAGCAATACAAATCTCCAACATGGCTTTATCATGTAAAATGGAAGAAATTAAGACTGATATTGGCTTTTTGAGACAGGACATGCAATGTATGCGGGAGCAGATGATTGAAACTGAAAATAGAGTGTTAGCTCTGGAAGATAGTGTTTTACCTATGGTTAATAAGCTGCAGATGACTGAGAAACAAGCGGCAGCAGAAATTGGACGATTTAGAGAATCGCATGCGTAGAAATAATATTAGAATCATAGGTCTACCAGAAAGAGCAGAAGGTCAGAATGCAGAAGGTTTTGTGGAAAGGTGGCTGAAGGCTACATTTCCTGATGCTGAATTTTCATGTGCATTTACGGCTGAACGAGCACACAGAGTACCTGCAAAACCACGCAACCTGGTGCTCCCTCAAGGCCACGCCTTGCACGCTTACTGAACTGTAAGGACCTTGATTTCATTTTGTGTAAGACCCGGCAAAAGGAGATAATACAATATGAAAATGTGAAAATTTCAAAATTCCCAGATTTTTCCCTGGAGCTGCAAAAGCAGCGGGCCAGCTTTAATGAGATCAAGCAGAAGTTACGTGAAAATGGGACTGTTTATTCAATGGCTTATCCAGCTCAGCTAAGAGTGGAGGATAAAGGGAAGGTTTTGTTTTTTACCACTGTAGAACAGACTCATGAATGGCTACAGACTAATGTGAGAGACATCCTCTAAGGAATCAGGAAATTAAAAAAATTCTCTGGACTAAATCATCCATTTTTTTGTTTACCCCCTTATTTTACCCCACCCCCCTTTTTTCTCTTTTTTTCCTCTTTTTTTTCTCTCCACAGATGAACTTAGGATGGACTTAAGTTATGATATAGTTATGGTGGTAGTTTATGCCGGGATTGGGCTTTTTCCTTTTTGCTGTTTTTTTTTTTGGTAGGGGATATATAGATATTCTAAGCTGAATAAAATAGCTGCACTCCTGAAGTTAAACAGGCTGGACACTTTACAAATTGCCTGCATTATTGGTAATACCATATACAGGCAATATCTCATTGTTAAGTTTATTACACCTTGAATTATTATTTTTTACAATTATTTTGAGTTTATATGGGGTAAGAGGCTTAGAATGGATGTAAAATTGATACTACTGGTTGCAGCGACATTTCCTTATATGATGTGGATAAATGTAATGAAGGATAGGATGCTAAGTGGTAATGGCCCCTATTAATTACTAATTATAAGAAACATGAGTGAATGTACTTGTATATCATGGAATGTAAGAGGATTGGGGACAACCACTGAGAAAAGTCAGGTATTTTCAATAATTTGACAGAATAAGGCAAAAATAATATGTTTGTAAGAAATGCATATGACAAAAGAGTTTAAATTATTTGAAGAAACCATGGGTTAATCATAGGTATCACTGATACCATACATCCTACTCAAGGGGAGTGTTAATGCTGATTAGGGATGAGCTTCGTGTTCAAGTCGAACCCATGTTCGACTCGAACATCAGCTGTTCGGTCGTTCGCCGAATTGCGAACGATATGGGCCGTTCGCGCCAAATTCGTGTGGCGCGTCACGGCCCATAATTCACTGCGGCATCGCAGTGCATTGCTTGCTGATGATTGGCCAAGCATGCACTATGACCCGCATGCTTGGGCAATCACAGCGCCGCCTGAACAGAGAGCCGTAATTGGCCAAAGCCAAGGAGGCTTTGGCCAATTATGGCTCAGGGGATTTAGTACACGCCCCACACTATATAAGGCCGCCTGCACGGCAGCCCTGTGCAGTGTGTTCCGGTGTGCTTAGAGAGAGAGAGAGAGACAGTGTCATTTCATTTGAGTTAGCTAGATTAGACAGGACAGTCAGTCAGTTAGCTGCACTTAAAGTGTATTGTGTATATATATGCATCCCAGGTGTTGCATATATATATATACACTGTATTCAGTTTAGCTAGATCCGTTCCTGTTATCTTCTAGACTATTTACATTTAGTGCAGTGCGTCCTGCTCACAGTGTTCAGCTAGATCCGTTCCTGTTATCTTCCTACTGACAGGCAGGCTTGTCTTGTTATAGTATACAGCTACCTAAAGAAAATTACTGGTGTTCTTTTGATCCTATTAGTACCACGGTCAGGCAGCTAGACTAATTACATTTAGTACAGTGCGTCCTGCTCACAGTGTTCAGCTAGATCCATTCCTGTTATCTTCCTACTGACAGGCAGGCTTGTCTTGTTACAGTATATAAAGCTACCTGAAGAAAATTACTGGTGTTCTTTTGATCCTATTAGTACCACGGTCAGGCACCTAGACTATTTACATTTAGTGCAGTGCGTCCTGCTCACAGTGTTCAGCTAGATCCGTTCCTGTTATCTTCCTACTGACAGGCAGGCTTGTCTTGTTACAGTATATAAAGCTACCTGAAGAAAATTACTGGTGTTCTTTTGATCCTATTAGTACCACGGTCAGGCAGCTAGACTATTTACATTTAGTACAGTGCGTCCTGCTCACAGTGTTCAGCTAGATCCGTTCCTGTTATCTTCCTACAGACAGGCAGGCTTGTCTTGTTACAGTATATAAAGCTACCTGAAGAAAATTACTGGTGTTCCTTTGATCCTATTAGTACCACGGTCAGGCAGCTAGACTATTTACATTTAGTGCAGTGCGTCCTGCTCACAGTGTTCAGCTAGATCCGTTCCTGTTATCTTCCTACTGACAGGCAGGCTTGTCTTGTTACAGTATATAAAGCTACCTGAAGAAAATGACTGGTGTTCTCTTGATCCTATTAGTACCACGGTCAGGCAGCTAGACTATTTACATTTAGTGCAGTGCGTCCTGCTCACAGTGTTCAGCTAGATCCGTTCCTGTTATCTTCCTACTGACAGGCAGGCTTGTCTTGTTAAAGTATTTACAGCTACCTAAAGAAAATTACTGGTGTTCTTTTGATCCTATTAGTACCACGGTCAGGCAGCTAGACTATTTACATTTAGTGCAGTGCGTCCTGCTCACAGTGTTCAGCTAGATCCATTCCTGTTATCTTCCTACTGACAGGCAGGCTTGTCTTGTTACAGTATATAAAGCTACCTGAAGAAAATTACTGGTGTTCTTTTGATCCTATTAGTACCACGGTCAGGCAGCTAGACTATTTACATTTAGTACAGTGCGTCCTGCTCACAGTGTTCAGCTAGATCCGTTCCTGTTATCTTCCTACTGACAGGCAGGCTTGTCTTGTTACAGTATATAAAGCTACCTGAAGAAAATGACTGGTGTTCTTTTGATCCTATTAGTACCACGGTCAGGCAGCTAGACTATTTACAGTTAGTGCAGTGCGTCCTGCTCACAGTGTTCAGCTAAACCTACAAGTTAGTGGGGTGCGTCCACCTCACAGTGTTCAGCTAAAGCTACCTGTAGAAGGTTGGTGGTGTTCTCATACTACAGGCAGGCAGTTGATTTTGCTAGCTGCAGTATATATATATATATATATATATATATATATATATATATATATATATATCCCAGCTTAGTGCAGCTACAGGCCATTAGTATGTCTGGAAGGCCAAGAAGGAGAGGCAGACAGTCACAAGCCAATAAGAGAGGGCAAGCAGGCTCTGTGTCTAGTGCTGGTCGTGGAGACGGTGCATCCTCATCAGCACGTGGCCATGGGACACGCTTGGCCTTTTTTTCAGCAGCTGGCCGTGTTGAGCCGCAACATGCAGAAGACTTGGTCGAGTGGATGACCAAGCCGTCCTCATCCTCCTCATCCTCTCTCACCCATGCCCAGGGTGCTTTGTCTGGCAAAGCAGCGGCCTCTTCCCTCGGCTCAATGTCATCAGTGACTCCTTCCCTAGCTCCACCATGTCCTCCTGAGGAGTCCCTCGAACTGTTTGACCACAGTGTTGGGTACATGCTCCAGGAGGATGCCCAGCGTTTGGAAGGCTCTGATGATGATACTGAGCTCGATGAAGGCAGTAACATGAGCACGGACAGAGGGGGTGCCCTAAAAGGACAGCAATCTGGCAGTCATGCTCCCCCTGCTGCAGCATACTGCCAGGTTTGCTCCAGTGATGAGGAGGGAGGGGATGATGAGGTCACTGACTCAACGTGGGTGCCTGATAGGAGAGAGGAGGAGGAGGAGGAGGAGGCGGCACATCACCAACGAGGCAGGATGCCCTCCAGGGGCCAGCCTAAGGGCAGCACATTGACTGCATCACATGTGCAGGGCGCTGCAGTCTCTGCGCGTTATTCAAAAAGTTCTTTGGTGTGGGCCTTTTTTGAGGCGAGTGCATCAGATCGCACCGCTGCTATTTGCAACATATGTCTCAAGCGTATCTCACGTGGCGAAAACATCTCCAGCTTGGGTACCACATGCTTGACCAGACATATGTTGACCTGCCATGCAGTTCGTTGGCAAGCGCATCTAAGAGACCCACACCAAAGAACAAAGAGGACCTCTCCTTGCTCCTCATCAGCTGAGATTTCCAACCCCACTAGACCTTCAGTCCTCTCTGAGACCTGCACTGAGAGGAATGAAGGTGTAGAATTAGGTGTGTCACAGCCAAGTACTTGTGAGCAATCTGCTTTTGGTACACCGACGTCAGATTGTACCAGGCAAATTTCCCTGCCCCAGCTGATGCACCGCCGAAAGAAGTTTGCTCCCAGCCATCCACATGCCCAGCGGTTGAATGCTAGCTTGGCAAAATTGAGAGCACTTCAACTGCTGCCTTTTCAGTTGGTAGACTCTGCCCCCTTCCGTGAGTTTGTGGAATGTGCGGTTCCTCAGTGGCAGGTACCCAAACGCCACTTTTTCTCACGGAAGGCGTTTCCGGCTCTCTACCGGCATGTGGAAGGCAATGTCCATGCCTCGCTGGACAGGGCGGTCAGCGGTAAGGTGCATATTACCGCTGACTCATGGTCCAGCAGGCATGGACAGGGACGTTACCTAAGTTTCACGGCGCATTGGGTGACTCTGCTGGCAGCTGGGAAGGATGCAGGACAAGGTGCAGTAGTGTTGGAGGTTGTTCCGCCACCACGCCTCCAAAATGCTAATGATTGTGACACACCTCTCTCCTCCACCCCCTCCTCTTCTTCTTCCTCCATGGCCTCTTCCTCGGAACCAGCGGTGCTCCGTAGTCGTTCAAGGGGCTACGCAAGTACGCAGGCCAAAAGATGCCATGCGGTGCTTGAGCTGGTGTGCTTGGGGGACAGGAGCCACACTGGGGCAGAGGTTCTGTCAGCTCTGCAGGGGCAGGTTCAGAGGTGGTTGACGCCATGCCAACTTAAGGCAGGAATGGTGGTTTGCGACAATGGCACCAACCTCCTCTCTGCCCTCCGACAGGGACAAATGACCCATGTGCCCTGTTTGGCTCATGTCCTTAACTTGGTGGTGCAGCGGTTCTTGGGCAGGTACCCGGGCTTACAGGATGTCCTGAGGCAGGCCAGGAAAGTCTGTGTGCATTTCCGCCGGTCATATAATGCCAGTGCTCGGCTGACGGACCTCCAAAAGGAGTTTAACCTGCTCAAGAACCGCCTAATCTGTGACATGCCCACCAGGTGGAACTCAACGTTGGCCATGCTGCAGCGGCTGCACACGCAGCAGAGGGCCATCAATGAGTACCTGTGCGACTATGGCACCAGGATAGGGTCAGGGGAGCTTGGTTTTTTTTCCCCATGCCAGTGGGCCATGATCAGGGATGCATGCACTGTCCTGTCACCATTTGAGGAGGCCACGAGGATGGTGAGCAGTGACAGTGCATGCATCAGTGACACTGTCCCCCTTGTCCACCTGTTGGAGCACACGCTGCGTGGAATAATGGACAGGGCACTTGAGGCAGAACAGAGGCAGGAAGAGGAGGACTTCCTTAGCTCTCAAGGCCCCCTTTATCCAGACAGTGTTCCTGTGTGCCCGCCGATCACACAGGAAGAGGACGAGGAGGAGGAGGAGGAGGAGGAGGAAGATTGTGTCAGTATGGAGGTGGAGCCTGGCACTCAGCATCAGCAGCAGTCTTTAAGGGATCAGTCCCAAGAAACACATGGACTTGTACGTGGCTGGGAGGAGGTGGCTGCGGACCATGTCGTCCTTAGTGACCCAGAGGACTCCGGACCGAATGCCTCAGCAAACCTACGCTGCATGGCCTCCCTGATCCTGCAAAGCCTGCGTAAGGATCCTCGTATTCGTGGTATCAAGGAGAAGGACCAATACTGGCTGGCAACCCTCATTGATCCACGTTACAAGGAGAAGCCTTGCAGAAAGGTCTGTGCAACGCGTTCCCAGAGACTAGGAGGTTACAAACTCCTGTTTCTGGACAACGTGTTGCTGAGGCTTCGGTCAGTCAAAGGAGGAGCGGTGGAGAAGGTGGCCGTCTGACCGATGCGTTCAGACAATTTGTTGGTCCGCAGCCCCAAGGTATGTTCGGTTCCAGCAACCATCGCCAGCGTCTGTTTTACATGGTGCAGGAATACCTAGGGGCAAGATCAGACTTGGACACCTTTCCCACCGAAAATCCTCTGGGTTACTGGGTCTTGAGGATGGATCACTGGCCAGAGCTTGCACAGTATGCAATTGAGCTACTGGCCTGTCCTGCATCCAGCGTTCTTTTGGAACGCACATTCAGTGCTGCTGGAGGCGTGGTAACCGATCACAGGGTGCGTCTGTCCACTGACTCGGTCGATCGACTGACCTTCATAAAAATGAATCAGTCTTGGATCACCACCAGCTACCAAGCACCTGATGCTGATGTAACCGAATAATTTTTTTTGAAATCTCAGATCCCTTCAAAGACTGCCTATGCTGATGCTGAGTGACTATCACTGAGTAATTATCCTCTTCCTCCTCAATCATCACGCTGATAGCTTGTAAGAACATTTTTGGTTCTGGGCGCCACCACCAGTGCCTAAGACCCAATTTTTCAGCCCCTGTTTAACAGGGGCGTGTAATTACAATTTTTGATGTAATACTTTGCAGCAGGGCTTGTACCTGTATTCCAACTAGAGTGTCTGTGAGGGGTTGCAGTGTTGTGGCACCAGCACCAGTGCCCAAGGCCCAATTTTTCTGCTCCTGTCTAACAGGGGCGTGTAATTACAATTTTTGATGCAATACTTTGCAGCAGGGCTCGTTCCTGCATTCCAACTAGAGTGTCTGTGAGGGGTTGCAGTGTTGTGGCACCAGCACCAGTGCCCAAGGCCCAATTTTTCTGCTCCTGTCTAACAGGGGCGTGTAATTACAATTTTTGATGCAATACTTTGCAGCAGGGCTCGTTCCTGCGTTCCAACTAGAGTGTCTGTGAGGGGTTGCAGTGTTGTGGCACCAGCACCAGTGCCTAAGGCCCAATTTTTCTGCCCCTGTCTAACAGGGGCGTGTAATTACAATTTTTGATGCAATACTTTGCAGCAGGGCTCATTCCTGCGTTCCAACTAGAGTGTCTGTGAGGGGTTGCAGTGTTGTGGCACCAGCACCAGTGCCTAAGGCCTAATTTTTCAGCTCCTGTTCAACAGGGGCATGTAATTACAATTCTTGATCTAATATTTCACAGCAGGGCCCTGTGAGGGCTTACAGTGTTGTGGCCACAGCAACACCTAAGGCCCAAATTTCTGCTGAGTATATAGGGCAGGACCCTACTTTCAAACATCTAACTTACAAACGACTCCTACTTGCAAACGGAAGGAGACAACAGGAAGTGAGATGAAATCTACCCCTAGGAAGGGAAATTCTCTCCTGTAAGAGTCAATATGGAGTTAACTATATTTAAAGGAATATTTCACTTTTTTTTTTTTACTTTAAGCATCATTAAAATCACTGCTCCCGAAAAAACGGCCGTTTTAAAAGTTTTTTTTGCATTGATACATGTCCCCTGGGGTAGGAACCAGGTCCCCAAACCCTTTTTAGGACAATACCATGCAAATTAGCCTTTAAAATGAGCACTTTTGATTTTGAACGTTCGAGTCCCATAGACGTCAATGGGGTTCTAACGTTCGTGCGAACTTTCGGTCCGTTCGCAGGTTCTGGTGCGAACCGAACCGGGGGGTGTTCGGCTCATCCCTAATGCTGATACATCTTTCGGTACCATGGGAGTGTATTAGCTATAAATGCGATTTTGAGGGTAGATATGTATTTATATATGCAATATTATATTCTTTGCCATTTGTACTCATGTGAATTTATAACCAACCACATGCAGGTATACAGGTAGTAAAGGATGCAGTGCTGTCTATGACCCACCTCCATGGGAGGCTCCCACCTTATGATGCGTCTTTGCTTTGACAGTTCTTTTATAACTGAGGGCAGGGCCACACCGTGACGTTCATGGGTGACCCCGCCCCCCTCTGATGCCCCAGGAAAGCCATAGGGAAGTCCCTGTGCATCAGAGGGGGTGGGGTCACCCGAGAACATGGTGTGGCCCCACCCTCAGTTAAAAAAGAACTGTCAAAGCAAAGACGCATCATAAGGTGGGAGCCTCCCATGGAGGTGGGTCAGTGCGGCTTTTTTTTTTTTCGGTCCGTTGACGGAGTGAGAGAAGAAGAAAAATGGACTTTGTGGGACATTTTTATTTTTTCATAAAGGACTTGTCCCAAGCCGTGTCTTGTCATTTTTACCATTTTAACACTTTTTTTGTGAAATGGTAGGGGTACATTTGTACCCCTTTACCATTTCACACAGGGGGGAAGGCTGGGATCTGGGGGTCCCCTTGTTAAAGGAGGCTTCCAGATTCTGATAAGCCCCCTGCCCGCAGACCCCCACAACCACCAGGCAAGGGTTGTGGGGATGAGGCCTTTGTCCCCATCAACATGGGTACAAGGTGCTTTGGGGGGCTATCCCAAAGCACCCTCCCCATGTTGAGTGCATGTGGCCTGGTACGGTTCAGGAGGGGGGCACTCTCTTCTCCCCCCTCTTTTCCTGCGGCCTGTCAGGTTGCGTGCTTAGATAAGGGTCTGGTATGGATTTTTAGAGGGGACACCACGCCATTTTTTTTTACATTTTGGCATGGGGTTCCCCTTAAAATCCATACCAGACCTGAAGGGTCTGGTATGGATTTTGAGGGGGACCCCCATGCCATTTAAAAAAAAAAAATTGGCATGGGGTTCCCCTAATATCCCCGAATTTGGGGGGACCCGACGCAATTTAAAAAAAAAAATTTGGTTCCCCTTAATATTCATACCAGACCCAAAGTTACTGGTAATAGACTGGGGGATCCCACGCCATTTTTTTATGACTTCTTTTATCTGTATTGCCGGGACCGACAATTCATTATAGCCGCGAGTACTTTTAAATGACTTTTTTCCTTTAGAAACGTAATTTTGTGCAGGGACTGTTCTAAACACAGGAAACATGTGCCACTTTAGAGGCATACTATAGACACCCCCCAGGTACGAAATTGAAAGGAATATTTCACTTTTATTGTTTCACTTTAAGCATTATTAAAATCACTGCTCCCGAAAAAACGATTGTTTTTAAAACTTTTTTTTGCATTGATACATGTCCCCTGGGGCAGGACTCAGGTCCCCAGACACTTTTTATGACATTAACTTGCATATAAGCCTTTAAAATGAGCACTTTTGATTATTCATGTTTGTGTCCCATAGACTTTAACGGTGTTTGCGTGTTTGAACACATTTTTTGCCTGTTCGCATGCTCTGCTGCAAACCGAACCGGGGGGTGTTCAGCTCATCCCTATAAAATAATGCAGCTTCACTGTGCACTGCATTTTAACTTCTACCACTTTTAGCCCTACATTCACACCTATGTGCTTTTTGGAGCATTTTGCAGAAGCTCACTACAGACCATTTAACACGGTTTCCTACGGATGTAGTTCCCATCTGTGCATTTTGTGGTGCTGCGTATTTTGAAAAGGGTAGGGGGCTTTTTTTCCCCTTTTGCGTGTAATAGACTTCAGTGAAGTCGCACAAAAACGCAAGCGTTTTGTGGGGTTTTTTCCTCTTTAAAAACACTGTATATAACTGGATTCTAAAGAGCGGAAGGGAGGCCTGCCCCCGCTTCCTTTATTACCGATGAGTCATCAGCTGTCAGCAGGGTTCGCCGCTGACAGCTGAATGTAAAGAAAAGAATCGCTAGCCAAAACAATTTGGGAAAAAATGCCGTGGGCCCCTCCAGATCCATACCAGGCCATTCGGGTCTGGTATAGATTTAGAGGGGAACCCCAGGCCAAAATAAAAAAATAGAGTGTGGTCCCCCACATATTCATACCAGATCCTTGCAGCCCGGAAGGTCAGGAAAGGGAGGGGACGAGTGAGTGCCCCCCCTCCTGAACCATACCAGGCCGCATGCCCTCAACATTGGGGGTGCTTTGGGGTGGGGGGCTATGGGCTGTGATTGTGGAGGTCTGCAGGCAGGATCTTAGCAGATTCTGGAATTCTAGAAGGGTCCCCCCAGATCCCACTACCCCACTCCCCCAGTTTTCACCGAAAAAGTGTCAAAAGTCATAAAAACACAGAGACAGTTTTTGACAAATCCTTTATTAAAAAATAAAACAACAGTGTCACCCAAAGTAAATCCATCACTAGCTCTGGTGACCCAGGGAGCCCCAAGAATTCCCTTCATTTGCAAGGATTTCCTTTCACTTCCTGTTTTGGCAGTGAGACAGGAAGAGAAGATAAATCTCCCCAATGGGATATAGATGGCAAAACAAATGACAGGGGTTCTATCCCTTCAATACTCTATCCAAAATGAAAAAGAAAGTTTTGCCTTTAGTTACACTTTAAAGCAGCCTTTCTCAAAAAATGCTATAAGCTATTTTACTGCAAGTTTAAAAAAGGAAATTACAGCTTTGTGAATTAAGCCCTATATATTAAAAAACTGAGATGTTGGTTGCATTTATGTCCAAAATGGTAGTGACATGGCTTTTCTCTAGTGTGGTTAAGCAAGTACAGCTAAGTTCATCCCTTTGTTTGCTCTTCTCTCATTTTCTGTCAAAATGTTCCTTGTCACCACATGTGTACCTAATCCTCACAGGTCATTACAAGAGGTTAATATTAAGTCACATTTACTGTATGTAATTACATTAGCTGCATTTGAAAATATATTGAATTTTTTTATTAATCAAATAATTAGTGTTTTATATCCGCCTTAAATTAACCTGAAGTTTCTTTTTCTCAAAAAACAGCCTTAAGATAAGTGTATGTTCTTGTTCAATAGGTTTTACTGGAATCTATTAATATAAGAAAAAAACGTACATACAAATCTTCAATATAAACTGTTGTGGGTCAGAGTTCACATAGCCTTCATTAAGAATATATGTGTCACCATTTTGCCTTTATAAATTACTAGAAGTTTTCTGGTGAAACAAAGAGAATGGACTTTACTTAACCACTTGCCGCCCACCCTATTACCAAATGACGGTGGCAAAGTGGTTTGATTTTCCTGACCGGACGTCATATGCCGTGATCAGGATATCGAGCCGCTGCGCACCCCCCGGGGGCGCACATCGCGGCGATCGTTGTTGCGGGGTGTCAGTCTGACACCCTGCAACACCGATCTAGGTAAAGAGTCTCTGACGGAGACTCTTTACCACGTGATCAGCCGTGTCCAATCATGGCTGATCACGATGTAAATAGGAAGAGTCGGTGATCGGCTTTTCCTCACTCGTGTCTGACAGACGCGAGTAGAGGAGAGCCGATCGGCTGCTCTCCTGACAGGGGGGAGTCTGTGCTGATTGTTTATCAGCACAGCCCCCCTCGGATCCCACCCAGGACCACCAGGGAAGCCGCCCAGGACCACCAGGGAAGCCATCCACACTGTACCACCAGGTATGCCCCTAGATCCCCAGGGAAATACCACTATGTGCCCAGGCAGCTGCCAATCAGTGCCCACTCCAATGCCTACCACTGCCACCACGGATGTCTATCAGTGCCTCATATCAGTGCTGCGTATCAGTGCCCATCAGTGCCATGTATCAGTACCCATCAGTGCCCAGCAGTGCTGCCTATCAGTGCCCAGCAGTGCCGTTTATCAGTGCTGCCTATCAGTGCCACCCTATCAGTGCCCAGCAGTGCTCAGCAGTGCTGCCTTTCAGTGCCCATCAGTGTCACATATCAGTGCCCATCAGTGCCAACCAGTGCCACCCATGAGTGCCCATAAGTGCCGCCTATCAATGCCCATCAGTGCTGCATATTAGTGCCACCCATCAGTGCTGCCTACCAGTGCCCATCAGTGCCGCATATCAGTGCCCATCATCAGTGCCTGTCAGTGCCCGCTCATTGGTGCCACCTCATCGGTGCTGCCGTATCAGTGCCTGTCAGTGCCGCCTTATCAGTGCCCATCAGTGAAAGAGAAAACTTACTTATTTACAATTTTTTTAACAGAAACAAAAACAAAACTTTTATTTTTTTCAAAATTTTCTGTATTTTTTTATTTGATTAGCAAAAAATAAAAACCGCAGAGGTGATCAAATACCACCAAAAGAAAGCTCTATTTGTGGGAACAAAATGATAAAAATTTAGTTTGGGTACAGTGTTGCATGACTGCGCAATTATCATTCAAACTTCGACAGCACTGAAAGCTGAAAATTGGTCTGGGCAGGAAGGTGTATAAGTGTCTGGTATTGAAGTAGTTAATCCTCTGGGCTTTTTAATAAGATTATGTTAAGGAATCATTATGGGTATGGGCTTTTGTGGTGTGTAAGGTTGACAGTGAAAATTTAGAGGTGTGCATGCATATTGCCGTCTCAAGAAGTGAAAGCTGAGAGAAAGAAGAGTGAGGTGGTTTCTTGGAAGGGACAGTAGGCAGGGCAAGGGAAAGGGGAAAGGGTAGAAGGTAGGAGGAATGAAGGAAAGCAGGGTGGGGTGGAGGATGGGGTGGGGAAAGTGGGTGAGGGTAGGAGAAAATATGGTTATGCAGGGAGTCCAATTGTTTATTTTTCTGAAAAACCTGAAGTATAGCTCATATATATTTATATTACTACTTTGAAAATTCCACTGTAGCATATGTTTTTGCATATTCTATCAATTACTCTTTCAAACTGATCATACAAACACAGAATCAGACTCATGCTTGCACGGTCAGTTTACACTCATTGCTTTTGTCCCGCAGCTTACTAATCAGACATGCCCCCCCCATAGTCGGTCAGGAAGCAACTGTAAGCTGGACAAAGTTTTTGGCAATGTGTGTAAGGTGGAAGAGAGTGACTGTAGGACACGAAGAAGAGAGAGAAGCCAAATCACAGATGATTAGAGATGGGGGAGGGCTGTAGGTTGCCTAAAATGTCAGCTGAAGTCAATACACCTTGTAGTACTGTGTAAAATGGAGAGCAGCTGCAGAACTTGAGGAGAGAGGAGCCAGCTGGCAGATGATTACAGAAAAGGCAGGGCTGCAGGCTGCTTAGCATACTGGTATAGGTCAGGGATGGAGATAAAAGACTGCAGTGTACATAGATAGGAAGTATACTTCCCCACTGTGTGTGTGATGTCAAACACTGCTTCCCCAATTACTAATAAGACATTCTCCCAATATGTAATAGAAGGATGTGTAGAAAGGCGGTGTGGTCATGTGACAGCAGAAAAAGCCATCATAAAAGCGTACCAAACTTTTATTTTTTACAATGGTGAATGTGATTATGGTTAACAAATAATATTTCATGTGCTGTTGTAGTGTGTTTACATATACTTTTAAGCTTTAGCATCTGGTTGAGAATAGGTTATCAATGGAGACCATATTTTAGGAAAATTTTCTTGGATGTTCAGTGAGAGAGCAATTTTTTAATTTATCATGGTCCCATTCAGAAGGGTTAAAACGTCAGAAAAATTCAGGACTTCTAAGAACAGGATATTGTTTGTTTGGCAGCGATAAAGGTAACTAATTTGGCTTTAAAATGTGAACATTTTGGATACATTTGTTCAGCAAAGCTTCCACCTGGCCTTTGCATAAGTTAGAGCGCAACGCTATATAAATTAAAGTATAGACTTGTAGCTTTATTTCAGAAATTACTTTATGAGGTTCCAAAGAACTCTAAATGGTTGGTTCTGTATATGACTTTAGCAGCCAGGATAACATTTGCACAACATTAAGGCTGGGTTCACACTATTGCAAATTGCATTCAATTCGCATAGCAGGAGATTGTGACCGGCTCTCTATGGAGTCGGTTCACACATCTCTAAAGCGGCTCCGGTTTGGATCCCTTTGCGTCCAAAAACCTTGGCTAAAATCTAACCTGAAATGATGAATGGGGACACACCAGTCCCCTGCTGTGAGCCGCTGCATTCTCTAGTGTGAACCCAGCCTAAAAGCCTGTGGTACCACTTGAATATGTCAAACGCAAATGTAACTGGATTATGGTTAACAATAAGCTCACCTGTACCCTCCAAAATAGCACCAGCAAATTTGACAAGACCATCCAACAGATCCATCCAACAGCTACCTATAAATGGAGTAGTGAGTCCTGGGGCAGCCATTCGCACCTTCTCTGCTGAAATGGGCAACACTTTCTCTCTTCTCTTTACTTACTCCTTTTTTTATACTATGCTCTCACTTATCACACGTAGACTGAGAGGGTTATCCCTTTTTTTTACTTTTGACATGAATGCTTACTTTACCTCTTCAGAACCACGTTGGGAAGCAAATGTTCCACTATTTTTACCAGTATGATTGCTATTGACTCTTGTGCTTCTAACTCCACTTACAATGTTTACGATAGGGAGGTGTATACTTGGTGGAAAATTGGTTCTACATTTTTGCGGCTATACTGATTTAATTTTCTGATTGTTTTTGATTTTGATCTATGTTTTCGACCACATTTACTGTCCTGATCTTTATACTTGAGAGATCTTGTTTGTACTTGAATTGTGGATTTCTGAACAACTGAAAAATGTAAAAATGTAATTCATAAATAATTGAAACCTAAAGTATAGACTTATGGGCCGTACACATGATAGGATTTTCCAACAACAAATGTTGCATGTAAGCTTGTTATCGGAAAGTCTGATCGTGTGTATGCTCCATAGAGCATTTGTTGTCGGAATTTCTGCCAACAAATGTTTGAGAGCAGGTTCTCAAATTTTCCGACAACAAGATTTGTTGTCGAAAATTCTGAGCGTGTGTACACAATTGCGACGCACAAAAGTCCACGCATGCTTGGAAACAAGCAGAAGCGCAGCTATGGCTATTGAACTTCATTTTTCTCTTCCTGTCGTACGTGTTGTATGTTCTTGACCTTCAGAATTTCCGACAACATATGTGTGACCGTGTGTATGCAAGACAAGTTTGAGTCAACATCTGTCAGAAAAAAATCCATGGTTTTGTTGTCGGAATGTCCGATCGTGTGTACATAGCATTATAGGAACAATCTTGTACCATAGGACATGTCCACCAAACATTCAACATTGTTCCATCTTTTTCACAATTATGGAAGCAGAGGTGAATAATGAGGTACATACAGTATATGGTGATACAGGAGGGGATAATGTACCAGCGGAAGGGATTTTAATTTCTCTAGGGTTAAAATGCTGCATGATCTTTTGGTCATTGAGGTCCATTTCTCTACCTAGTTCTTCTCTGGCAAGATCTCACCTAATCCTATCTCCCAGCATAGCATGTGTCTTTTAAAATGTTTTTTTTGAAGAATGAATGGAGACCTGCATTAAAGAAATAAGACCAGGAGTTTGGAGCTCCCTACAGCATTTTCTTTTAAAGGATGTTAAGATGAGTGGGATTGTAGTCCTCTTTAACAAAGAGGAAAACAAATGATGTAATTGTATATATTGATAGCACTTGGTTAGGAACAGTATGTGTCTCTTGAAAATATGCAAATACTTTTACACCTTTAAAAGTTAATATTGAGAAAACATCTGTACTTGTTAAGCCATCATCTAAATTTAGTTGTAAAAGTTATTCCTTTAGAGAATCCTAAATGTTTAGAGAGTGAGCTATGGGATTGCTAGGATTATTGCCGTGCTGATGGATGCATGTTTGGGGGTAGCCATAGCAAGGAAGATATTTCACCAGGATTGCAGTCAATCACATATAGGAGAACCCAAATAGGAGATTTCTTTGTCGGGAGTACTAATAGGGCAATATGAGCTACCTTGTAATATTTTACAAGTATTGGCATATCAAGGTGCCTTTTTGTGTTGGTAATTTGTGTGGAGCCTCATATAAATGGTGTTTTTTGCTTGGTGAAGTGAGGAGTATGCGGTTATGAGGTTAATACCAAGTAAGAGCAGAGCACACAAAACAAAAGTTTCTTTTTTTTTTTTTATCTCTATTTTAATCAATTCTTATTCTCAAACCTTCAGTAATACTCCATGATTTTTTGAACTCCTTCCAGTTTTGCCAGTTGTTCCTCCCTTCTGCTGATTCAACTTCTCTTTCAGGTCCTCCTTCCTCCATATATCGAATCCCTTCTACTACATCAACCCACTCCCATATTGATGGGCCCTCTAACTTCTTCCAGTTCTTTGCTATGACCTTTTTTGCCGCATTCAACAGGTGTGGTACTAGGGTGTTTTTATAAATTTTTACCTCCCCTCCTATCCCATGGTGTAGCACTGTCCAGGGGTCTAATTTAACCTCTATCTTAGTTATCTGCTTAATGTATCCCAAGATTTTTAGCCAGTACCGTTTGATTACGGGGCAATCCCACCAGATGTGAGCCATGTTTCCTACACCTTTACACCCCCTCCAACACTCCGGAGTTTTATCTTTTTGATATTTACTTGCCTTATCCGGGGTAATGTACCAGCCTGTTAGGATTTTGTAGTTCATTTCGGCAACACTGATGTCAGTTGACGAACTGTGGGTCAGCTCCAGAGTTTTCTTTAATCTATTACTATCTAACTGTACTCCTAATTCATTTTCCCATTTAATGATAAATGGTGGTATCTCCCTGCTACTCTTTGCCAAACCCAGTTTGTAAAGTTTTGATATTATACCTTTAGTATTATTTGACGTACATATCTTTTCCAACTCCGATAGCTCCTCCCCTGATCTTATTGGATGTGGTAGGCGGCTGATAAAATGGCTTAACTGCAGGTATCTCCAGCGATCTAATACCCAGATATCTGTTTTGTGCTTTAATTCCTGAAACGTGACTATCTTCCCCTCTTTAATAATATCTCTCAACTGTAGTGTTCCCTTTTTTATCCAGCTCCCCCCAATTTCCTTTTTACCAGGTGCAAAATAATCATTCTCTGAAAGTGAGATTAACGGAGAATTATAAGTGTTATTTACTTGTTTGTAAACTATATCCCAAACTCTAAAAACCGCCTTTGTCAGTGAATGTGTATTTATATCTAATACCCTATAGTGTGGAGGATTCCAAATCAAATGTCCTAAGTGCGCCTTACTCAAACTATTCTCTATATTTACCCATCTTTTCTGTGTGTTCTCTCTAAACCACTCTATCGCTCTTGAAACCAGTGTTGCCCTGTAATAACCCTGAATATCAGGTATCGCCAAGCCCCCTTTTCTTTTTTCCTGTTTTAAGATATCAAAAGACACTCTAGCCCTTCTATTTTTCCAAACAGCTCTCATAATGATTGATTTCAATTTTTTAAAATAGTACTGAGGGATATTCAATGGAAGCATCTGTAGTTTATAGGTGATTTTAGGTAATAATATCATTTTTATGGCGTTAATACGTCTGATCCATGAAAGTGGTTTAGTTATAATCCTTTTACTCTCCGATTTTATTTCGTCTAATAGTGGGATAAAATTTACTTTATAGATCTTCCCTAGTGAATTGGCCAGTTTTATACCCAAGTAATTTATTTCTTTTTTCCATATAAATTTAAATTCCTTTTTCAACTTTTTTTCCTCCCGCTTTCCCAGGTTGATATTCAGGATTTCCGATTTTGCCAAGTTGATTTTGAAGTTTGATACTTCACCATATTGCCTCATGACTTCGAGGAAATTAGGCATTGAAATTCTGGGGTTGGTCATGAAAAGCAGAACATCGTCGGCAAAAGCCGCGATCTTGTGCTCCTCATCCCCAACCCTTATACCCCAAATGTCCGGGTCCGCCCTAATCACTGACAACAGTGGCTCCAGGGAGAGGACGAAAAGCAGGGGGACAAAGGGCACCCCTGCCTCGTTCCATTTTCCATTTCAAAAGCCTCTGAAAGGGAGCCGTTAATTTTTATCGAAGCAGTAGGGTGATTATACAGAGCACGTATCCTATTAATCATTTTTGGGCCTATACCCATAAATTCCAGAGTTTGGAACATGAACCCCCAGTCTACTCTGTCAAACGCTTTCTCCGCATCTATAGACAAGAGTAGACCTGGGGGTCCCCTGTCCTTGATATGCTGCAGCAAGAGGAGTGCCCTCACGCCACTGTCTCGCCCTTCTCTTTTTGGGATGAACCCCACTTGGTCCGGATGTACCAGACCATTGAGGCTCTCTTTTAGCCGATTTGCTAGGACTCTGGCATATAATTTAACATCGGTGTTGATCAACGATATCGGCCTATAGCCAGAGCATAGTGTAGAGTTTTTCCCCTCTTTTGGGATAACCGTGATCTCTGCTCTAAGAGCTTCTCTACTCAAGTCAAAGTCTCTACCCAACCCGTTCATGTACTCCCATAGTCTGGGAGTCAATATTTCTTTAAATTTTGTATAGTACCTACAAGTAAATCCATCGGGCCCCGGGCTTTTGCCTGAAGCTGATTCTGATAATGCTCTGTTAATTTCTTCTATCGTTATGGGGTTTTCTAGGATTTCTCTGTCGATCTCATTAATCTTCGGGAGGTTGGCTTTATTCAAGAATTCTACTGTTTTCCTGTCCTTTGCACCTCTTAGCCTTGTATTTTTAGCTACTGAATATAATTCACTATAATATTCCTTAAAGGATTCCCCTATCTCTTTTGTTGTATGGAGCATTTCTCCTTTACTATTTTGGATTTTTTCAATGTAGTTTCTAGTTTTTTTCTTTCTTATTGTTTTAGCTAGTAGTCTACTGCTCTTATTTCGACTCTGGTAATTTTCTTTCGCCACCTTATAGAATGCTTTTTTTATTTCTAGATCTGTATGCTCCTTTAGCTCTTCCCTTTTTTTTACCAATTTTTGATAGACCTTCTTTCCTTGGCCCGGGCCCTCCTTATGTTCTTGCTCCAGATCATATATTTCTTCTGTTAGTTTTTTAATTTTTTCCCTTGTTTCCCTTTTCCTCATTGCCCCTATCTTCATTATTACTCCCCTTATGTAGGCCTTATGGGCCTCCCACAAAGATGATCCTGAGATCCCTGCTGTATCATTCGTTGAGAAATATTGTTTTAATTCCTGTTCTATTTTCTCCACATTAGATACTTCTTGTAAAAGATCTTCGTCTAATCTCCAAGTTATTGGGGTTCTCTGATTTTCTGGGACAGACAGTCTCATACTAACTGGGGCGTGGTCTGATAAGGTAATAACTTCTATCTTAGCCTCCCGGACTCTTTCCAACAATGAGTGTTCCGTCAATATGTAATCAATCCTAGAGTACGTCCCGTGCGCAGAGGAATAGAACGAAAAATCCTTCTTATTTGGGTTCATAATCCTCCATACATCCACCAGTTGACACGAATGCAGCTTCTGTTTTAGTTTCTTCAGCTTCCCATTCATTGTCCCCTGCGCACGAGACGTACTGTCAACCCCTGGAGCCATACAGACATTGAAGTCACCCATCATGATCAGGTTGCCTTCTTTAAATTCTATTAGTTTCTCTAATATTGTTCCTAGAAAACCACTCGGCTCTTTGTTTGGTGCATAAATATTTGCCAGTGTAACCTTCCATCCCTCCAAAGAACCTCTCAGGAACATATATCTTCCTCCCTGGTCTATTAACCTCTCTTCGACCCTAAAATTTATCCCTCTTGCTATTCCTATTGCCACTCCTCTCGCTCTTGATGTTATTGAGTCTCCGTAAAACCAAGTTGGGTACATACTTGACTTTATCTTAATCTTAGAGTAGTATGTTAAGTGGGTTTCTTGGAGGAACACAACCTCAGCCCCATATCTCTCTAATTCCCTCAAGATCTTATGTCTCTTAGTGGGCTCATTAAGACCCTTTACATTATAGGTCATGAATTTTAATTTTCTCATCTCCTCGCTTTTTTTTTTTTTGATTTTTGTTGGATTCGTATTACTGAGCTATTCTGATTCCTATCTTTGTTATCTTGTTTCTTTTCTTCTTCCCTCTTACTTCCTTGTACACCGGGTTCCCCTTTCCCCTCTCTTCTCCCCAACCCTCCCTCCCTACCCCTCAGCCACCCCCTGGCTCCCCATTCGCCCAGCGCCATGGATACCATGGAGCCTAACGAATCACATATTTGAGGTGGGAGCCCGAGTTGTGCCTTTTACCCCCCCCTGCCTGGTGTTTTAAGCAGAGAGGGGCAATCCAGATACACACAGAGCAACTCCTCCTCCCTCCCGCCTCCCTTCCACTCCACTAATCTAATAAACCACCAAACCAGCCCTCCAAGCTAAGGAGGGTTTCAAATAGATACAGCAGCTTCAGCTACCGTCTTTAGTCATTAGCTTCTAACACCGTTATATCAAGCTGTTATAGTGAAATGTCACTGATACATATAAACTGATACGTATAGACAGGTATTGTATACAGGTATTGTGTACATTGTATACAGAGTTGTTCCTACTTTACCACCACCGGACTCAGCCGAACTCCAACGGGGTTACACGTTGCCTGGAGAATATTGTGGGGTGACCGAGGGGGGGGGGGAAGCCGGAGGGGGGGGAGGAGGGGGGGACGCCGTCAAATCCTCCCTTCCTCTCTGTCTGTGCTGAATCCGCAGCCGCCTCTCATGTCCCAACAGCGGCGTGTGGAGCGGCGTGTGGAGCTTCTGTGTTCTTCCCCTGTTGGAATCTGGGGACCTCAGCAGCAGCGCTCGTAATGGCGTTCGGGGATCTTCCTCCCCTCTTTAGCCGCGGGCATATCCTGTGTGGCGGTTGAATGAACACGCTCCGGGGATCCTAGGAGAGTCTGCTTCTCCTTCTGACACCCTCACCTCCCTCCCTCCGTGATGCGCGCTACGTCATCACGCTACCCTTGTACATTACCAAAAGTTTCTTTAATGTTTAGTAAAGTTTCTTGCTTTAAAGAGATATTATTTGTGGTAGATTACTTACTTTTAGGCCCAAAATAGCTACAAATTTATTTGGAGCATCAGGGAGGCAAGGTAAAGAAATGTGGGCTGAAGTGATATTGAAAAGGATATAATCTACAAACAGTAACATTTTATTGTCTATTTAAAAAACCCTTACTATATGAATTGTGTTGCATGTATTGTGCTAGAGGATCTATTGCAAGCAAAAAAAGGGGACAATGGAGAACTTTGTCATGTTCCTCTTTTGTTGAAGCAGATAACTGTAGGCTATATGAGTAATTTGAAACAAAAGCCAAGGGAAAATCCTTGGAAAAATTCCAGGCTCTACTAACCAACCAGCCTGTGACCAACCAGATTAACCTGTCCAACAGTATGCATTTAAAAACAGGGGTTTGGTTGCACAAATTTGCAAATACATGCGTAAGCTACAGGCCCCGGCAAGGCACACTGAGCTTGGAAGTTTTCCAAGGATTTTTCCTTGGCTTTTGTTTGATATGCATTGCCTTCCAATGCTCCTTGCTGCAAAAGCAAGTTCTAGGTGAGGGCAGTGGCACATTTTTTGTATATATGAGTAATTTGGTTGGTTGGTGCATTGCATTGTATGAACAGTTTAGCTGATTCTGTCCTTTTGTGGTTTCTGTCTACAAACCTTTTTTCAAATGAGAATGGCTCAAAAAAATTAATACTTAGAATACTTAATGTTATGTATGACATGACCTTTATGGGCAGAAAATTTTACTACAATCAGCTATGTGGCTGCAGCCAGATAGGTCTTCATTGCTGATTGTACCTCTGCTGTTGGGCACACTGAACCTCCAAGTATTGCTATTACTGTATTGAATGGCATATTTGTCTTCTCTTTTGCCTTGATGGGACTTTCTTGTGAACAGCACTTTAAATAAGTGGAAAATACTCTGTTATCACCAAAAGTGAAAAGGATCAATAGTAGTTTAGTAGTGGCTGATAATTGTAGGAGCTGTTATATACAAGAGCTTGCATCTCCTTAAGTGACTCTTATAAATCTATTGTCTTTTATTATGTAATAATCACATCGAAAATGTACAGGCACAATTTTTGTTCTTAAGTCAACCTTTATTTTAAAAATGGGAGAAAGCCATTGCATTTTCTGAGCTCAGCAGGGAAACAAAAAGCCCTGGATCAGGGGAAATGACTTAGAATCTGCATGTATCATCTTTTTCAAGAAGCAATTATTTTCTAAATACAAAAATGATATGTATGCACAGAAGACTCACATGGACTTATGATGCACTGTTAAAAAAGATTTTGTACATAAAAGAAGCATAATATATTATACAGTAATGTCTGTCTATAATCATTTATAAAACGTTATGATTATGTTAATATGTAGATTAATATACATCATAAGTAGATTAGCAAGACATTCTAGATAGAACAGACATTTCAAGGTAAATTAATCTTTTAATGTAGACAAATATATTTTCTGATGCATCATGTATCATGGTCACTGTTGTGCAAGTCCTCAAACCAATTCTGCACTGAAGTGTATGGTGACTTGCTTATGTCAGCCTGAGTTTGTAAAAACAATAATGTACTTATGGGATTATAAAAATACCTATAACAAGGCACACTAAAAGATATAAAAGAGACAAGCTTTTTGAAACTTACAAAAGTATAGTATACAACTTACTTAAGAAAACAAATCTGACTTTTATTTTTGAAATTCAAGTATTATATTTTGTAATATCATATGGAACTTGACTAACTGTTGTGGGCATTATTTAGAAAAGTGTGTGATTGAACTCACTGTAATTTTTTAATTTTTAAGAAGACAAGAAGACCATCAAACTCCTGTTTTTTTTTAGTTTTTTTGCAGTCAATCTACAGTATATAACGGCAGAAGCTATTGTGGATATAGCATTCCAAGCTTCTTGTTAACTGAAATTATGATTATTGGTGATAAAAGAGCAGCAAGTCTGGCATTCCGAGTATCTTTTTTTTGTGAGGGGAAAAAAATGTGAGTTTACCAAGAGACCCAGGACAGAAAAGTAATTAGGAAGTATTTACAATAATCTACACATTGTACATTATGTCAGAAACAAGCAGTCGTGGACTGAGGTCTTCTCCAAGCCTGGATCGCCATATAAATAATGAATTATTTTCCAGTTGTATCCTTAAATCCTTAATTTTTACATATTATTGTGATGTAGGTTGTCATACAATTTTCAAAGCATATTCACCTTTGCATTGTGTATTTGCCTCTTAAAGCTTTTAAATACTTGGGTGAACACAAAGTAGTCTTCAGGTGGATTTCTTAAGTAGCATTTAATTTAATAAAAGACTTGCAATGAAATACTAACATGGCATATTTTTACTTAGCACAGGGTATCAGCATTCACTTCAAACATACAGTTATGGACTAGAAAAAAATCTTAAACAAAAAAGGATCTTCCCTACATATGATTTGATGTTTGAAGCCAATGCATATACTGGGCTAAGTAAAAAAAATAAATACACCTTTAGTAAGCCATCCAAATTATAGCTAAGATAGCATGTTTTTGCTTTAGGTTAATGGTAAATTTAAAAAAAATACAAATTAGTTACCCTGTAACCTGAGTGTCGAAAACATACAGCATGTTTCTATTCCAGTGTTGGATTGAATATAAGACCTTCAATAAAAGAACTCTGTATGATGTTTTACTTTTGCAAAATATATAGTAAAATGTGGCTGTGTTCCATTTACCTGTGTGCCTTATTTATTAAGATGCTAAAAATTATGAGATGTATTTATAAAGCATGTAATTTTACATTCCACAAATATTAAGTGGTTAATCATTCACTGTTAAATTTAAAACACATGTACCAGGAAGACTCACCTGAAGTGAATATTTGGTTTTAATCCTTTATAAATATTATATTTTTATTTTTTACTATTACGTATCAACATCTTGTAAGTCAATAACTGGTAACGGTATAGCGTTCAAAGCAATTGTTATAAAACATATTTTGTGTGACTTACATGTACATGTACATGTTTAGGGCCAAACTGCATTTGGCCCTAAAAAGGAGCTGTACAATATTTTCAAACTCTCTACTTGATAAACGGATGGAAGTAAATCTATATTTTTAGTCCAGTAAACTATTGATAAAAATATGTTCTTGGTCACATACCAGATCATTTTCATTGCAAGCATTTTTATAGTTTCTTTACATTTGATAGTTGCATTTCTGGTTCCTGCACATAGGTGGCACTTTTGACTTGCAATAGAATAGAAGTACAGCTGAAAAATGTGATTCCGAAAAGCTAAACATGTGAGTCCAAGTGATGGACACTGATCTGAGCAAAAATATTTTGTAAAAGTAATTTAAATGGATAGGAACCAGAGGAAACACTAATGGATAGACTCTGTTAAGGAAACAGAGGGATTGTAAAGTTTTTTTCTTTCTATATATCTAGATATCTATTTATCTATCAACAGACACACCTCTTGTTAAATCAGTGAAAAATGTATTTTTAAAAAAGTGAACATTATAACACTTAAAAATTGTGATCCACTCAGACATATAAACACACCATATCTATCTATCTATCTATCTATCTATCTATCTATCTATCTATCTATCTATCTATCTATCTATCTATCTATCTATCTATCTATCTATCTATCTATCTATCTATCTATCTATCTATCTATCTATCTTGTGTGTATATATATATATATATATATATATATATATATATATATATGTATATATATATATATATATATATATATATATATATATATATATATATATATATATATATATATATATATATACATATATATATATATACATATATATATATATATATATATATATATATATATATATATATATATATATATATATATATATATATATATATACATATATATATATATATATACATATATATAGCTACACACACACACACATATACATATGTGTATGTGTGTGTTAGTTCTTAGCATTGTAACATTGAAAATCGAACAAAGAACATAATATTGTTGTGTTAAAATTTCACCCCCTTTCTATTCTTTCTTTTTTTTTTTTTTTTTAGTCCCACACTCGTACACGCCGAGAGGGAAAAAAATCTGCCTGTTGTCTTGCAAGTGTTACTTATCATATTAATTAAAATCTGGTGACACGATAACACTAGCAGCTGTGTGGGAAAGCGAGGGAAATTAACAAACGTTTGATTTGTTGTGTTGCTAATGTGACACTTATTATACGGGTCAGAGTAAAACAATATCACAGCCAAAATATGCTAATGCTGTTGCTGAACTGCTAGGGTTGTAAAAACATGGATGCTTTATGATATGCAAAAAGCAAATGCATTTGTTTTTTAAGGTTAGCTAGATTCCTGCTAAAGCACCTGCACATCATTTTTGAACCATGTACAGGACTGAACAGTATCTAGGACCTTTCCACCACTGTTATATTTGGTGGTGGGATGCAAAGCCAACGTTACTATATTACCAATAGCCCATGAAGATATACGTTTTGTTCTGTATAGAATAGATTTAATTTAGTAGAGTCATTCAGAAACTGGGGGATAGAAAATATGTGTGAAATGCTATACTATATAACCATATCTTCTGTAAGCAATAGTTTATGTATTTATGTTCTCAAATTACTACCTAGCACTGATTTAGTCCTGGATCTTTTCTGGCACAAGAAGAGAAAAAAATGTTGTAAATCATTGTCTATATTTCACCCTATTAATTTGTTCACTTATTTGTTGATTATTTTTATAAATGTGCAGGTATTTCTAGGCATAAAGTGTAAGTAATAAGAGACAATAACTTTTCATGTGACTAAAGCAAAGTTTGGAAAGAATATAAAACAAATAAGCATCTAAGTAATAAGAAGCACTTTTTGTTCAGGTAATAGATACTTACTTGCTTTATTGTTTTTATACTCCTCAGGTTGCATATCTAGTTGTGCTGAGAAATTTGTCTTTCAAGAGAGATTGCAGGAGATGCCAGCAATTACTTACATGATCTAATCACAGTATAAAACAAGAAGGGCTTACTTATACATGCAGGCCTATGTATTATCACCAATGCATTATTTATAATGATATTTTCAAAAGAAAGTTATTTTTGTGTATATTGAACACGTTATTGGAATCTTGGGGCAAGTTGATGTTTAATCACCTATATTTTTATAGTCTTTGTGGTTCCAAAGTTACACACCTGTATCTTCTTAGATGTTTATCTTTGACACAGAGATTGTGGGAGATGCAAGAAATGGCTTATATGTTCATAATCACCAGATATTGCAGTAAACAATTATGATAAACATACCTATGTATTATCATACATAAAGCATAATTCTCAGTAATGTATTACTGTATATATTTGTTGCTAAAGCAAGCACTTAACTGTCTACAGTCTGTATGAAACAACTGTTTTCATGTTATTATTAGATTTTTGTGAGAAATATTTTACACTTTGTATATTTACTTTTCCACGTGCTTTTAGGTTATTTTTCTCTTCTTCTCATGCTTTGATCATATTATTGCAAAGGGGAGTACCCAGTCAAGTATTTTCTTTGACAGCTTGATAGCAGATTATGTAGATTTTGCCTGACTGAACACCAGTCACTGGGAACTGAATTTAAAGAGAGCAATCAGGAGCAAAGGTTGGGCTCTAGAGTTCAGATGGGGACACATTTTCTACTTTTCTACCTGAAAGAACAAAAAAAGAAAATCAAATACTACACAGAAATAAAAGGTTAAGGAAAGTCCCATAATATTTACATCCTTATATTATACTGAAGTAATTCTGAACTCATGGCACACACAGCATGCAAAAAGAAGGAAGAAAGAGAGATTACAATATTTCATGGGTTTGTTAAGATACGCTATATATTCTTATTCTGATAATGATAGAAGGTGATTTATGGTTTCTATTCTGCTTCTTACCGGTTCTACTAGTTTGTGACTGAAAGAGCTGAAAAAAAAAAAAAAATAGCTAAATCACTGAGTACCAACACTGTACATGTATATATACAACATATTATTTAAAGGGAAAGCATTCTATTTATGCTCTGTCAATATTTTTATTTAGGGTTTTTTTTAAATAAAATCTGTTACCGAGTAAATAGTGCTTAAACATGAAGCTTTCCAATAATTATATCAAATAACTAGGTTTGGCTATATTTCTCAGGTTAGCATATTTATTACATTCTATCTCTTTGCAGTATTTTTTTGCATATTTGGAGACCTAAGTAAAAAAATAACCCAAACACGGATGAAATTCCATTGCTGATTACTGGGTGATCCTAGCATGTATTTAGGAAGCAATATCTTTTTTTCAATTGTGTTTGTCAGCTCTGCAAGACAACAATCTTGTTCCACACATAACACATTTGCTTTATCAAGACGGTAAAAGGCTGAAACAATTGCAACTCACAATAATTTTCACCTGATCAAATTTTTTTTCTTTGATGATCCTAGACCAACCAAAACAATATAACATGGCTTCTCATTTTTTACTTTGAGCTTGTATGCTTAAGCACTTCTTTTTGCCTGTTATAAGTCTATTACTGTTTCATGTCAAAATAAACTGGTTTAATTCCAAACAATTTTTTTTATCAATTCCATTTCATTGATTTCCTCTTGATTTTCATGTTAACAGTTTCCCTTTTTGTTTTTCTTCAACAAACATGATTTTATGTATGTACAAATTTTGTTACAAAACAACAATAAAACAAATAAAACTGCTTATTAAGTTTTAGCTAAACTCCTGTCCACTTAAGAATCTTGAAAGGTTATGAATATGAGATTTCTAACAATGCTATTCCATGGTACCTTCATTGCAATCTTGCACCTTGAAATTGAAATGGGAGTCAACAAAGAATATCTAGACCTGCTTTTCTCCTCCCATGCAATTACTCACTTTGAGGGGAGGGTGCTGGGAACAACTGTTTGACAAAGTTACATTTTTCTTCCTATCAGAGATATTCACTAAATATAATGCACCATAAATCTCTTGTAATGATTGTTGTCAAGTATGTATGTGTGGTTTTCTTTTAGTAAACTATAGAGTATAACCCTTGTTGAACAATTCTTCACTCCTTTTCATACTGAACGCATTTTCACAGTTGATTTGGTCTCATGTTTCTTTCTACAAGCACTTTAGAGCCAGTGAATTGTAGAAAAACAACAGAAACAGCAATAATACACATTTTGCAATTAAAGAGAACCTGTTAACACCTTTAAAGTCAGAAAAATAATAATAAAAAAATTAAGATTGTTAGCCTTAAATGAATCAGTTCAAGATATGAAGGGTGTGTTTACTTTAGGGTGCCTTTCTTTTACATCCAGCAAATAAGAAGATCCTCTTAAAATTATTCAAAGCAAAGGTCCTAAAATTAAATGTATTTGTTTCCAGGCACTCCACAGTTTTGTAATTTTCTACAATAAAGTTATATAAAAGATGTGGGATTCCAGAAAGGCAGATGACCATGCAAACTAAGTAGGATAGGGTAGAGCCCCACTCTCAAAGCTAGCATTTGGTAAGGAGGTTATTGCTCCCTTGCATTTTTTTTATTTACTAAAAAAGCATAAATATATATTTTACAGAACCCTGTTAAAATAATGTCAAACATATTAGCTTAATTCTTCCTTATCATTAATAATACAGTGAAAAAAACACCATTAATTACAGCTGAAGTCTAGAAAACAAATTGTAGAGATAACACACCCGTCAGTTGTCTCTCTAAGCTAGGATCATCATTTTGTTGAATTGCCCTTCTATGTACTGCCTCCAATTCTAGCACATCCTTCCTGAGGACTGGTATTCCAAACTGTAAGGCATACTCAAGATGTGGCCAAACCAGAGTTTTGTATTGTGGTAGAATTATAGTTTTATCTCTTAATTATATCCCATTTATAATGCATGCTAATATTCTGCTGGCCTTGCTTGCTAGAACTAGGCAAGGGTAGGAGCACCTTCTGACTTTATTTTCATTTAGGTGCACATGATTACATTTTTGTCCTGACATGTCCCCCCCCCCCCTTTTTCATTTTTGTGGGCTGAGATATGCCTTGCGTCAATGCAGTCTTAATTAATAGAGAAACTTTTTTGTGGATATGGTGATACATGGGGCTCATCCATCAGTAGTTATTTGTGTCCACATGGATGAGTGTACCCGTATTACATATCTGAGAGATAGATAAATTCATAGGGCAGAAGACAGCTAGCCCACATCTTCCGTAAGACAGTATTTACTAGTATACTTTCTCTTTTTCTGTTCATCTCATTTTTATATGGGCCCTTTATACTGAATGTAAGAGGAGATAATAACCCTCATAGTGTTTATATGTATGTATAGATCAAGAGAAGTTTCACCATTTAAACTTGGTAGATGTTAATATTACCACATAGAGATAGAACGTTGGTTCATATATTTTGGCATTGACCTCACCCTATAGGTATACCTGTTATGGTAATTTACATACTTTTTATGATTTACAATAAAGGTTAAGATTTATTTAAGTGGCCTTTTGGTGCATAGAGAAGCACACCCTAATATAGTTATAGTTAATTTTTGCTTGGCATTGTATGCTATTGTTAAATCTGTTATCAACTAGGACCCCCTAATCCTTTTCCATCCTCGATTCCCCAGATGTTCTTCTCCTAGCATGTAGCTTGCATTCATATTTTTAGCCACCAATTGCATCACTTTACATTTCCCTACATTGAACCTCATTTGCCATGTAGTTGCCCACCCCTCTATTTTACTGAGGCCTTCTATTGAGGAAAAGTTTCAATATCCAGTTGTGAAGTTTTTGCCCTGCTTAGTATTGTCAGAAAATACAGAGATCAAACTATTTATACCAACCTCTTTATCATTTATGAACACATTAATAACAATTGGTTCCAGGACAGAGCCCTAGGGCACCCCACTCACAACTCCAGACCATTCAGAAGCTATGCTATTTATCCCTGTAACCATTTTTTCATCCAGATACATACAGTAGTGTTGATGCCAATGGACCTCAATTTGTAAATTAAGTGTTTATGTGGTTCTGTGTAAAGCACTTTGGTGAAATCTAGATACATTACACCCACAGGCCTTCCTTTATCCAAATTACAGCTCACTTCATCAGAATGTTAAAAGATTGGTCTGGTAGGAACAATCTTTCATAAAGTCCTCAATTCTTTGAGGACTCTCAGGAGTAATCCATCTGGTCCTGGTGGTTTGTTCACATTAAGTTTTTCAAGTCTTTTAAGAACACCAGCTTCTGTTAGCCACAAAGGTACACTCCTTGCTGTGTTGCTAACAGTATCATCTTGTCAATTGTACTCCTCCTTTTCCTCAGTAAATACTGGCAAAAAGAACATATTCTATAATCAACTTACCCTGACCATCCTTTATGGGGGTCAATATGCTCTGACTTTGTCTTTTTCTGATTTATATATTTAAAAAACTTTTTGAGATTCCTTTTACTCACCTCAGCTACAGTGCCTTGAAAAGGTATTCATACCCCTTGAAATTTTCGACGCTTTGTCATGTTACACCCAAAAACGTAAATGTATTTTATTGGGATTTTATGTGATAGACCAACACAAACTGGCACATAATTATGAAGTGGAAGGAAAATGATACATGTTTTTCAAAATGATTTACAAATAAATATGTGAAAAGCGTGGTGTGCATTTGTATTCAGCCCCCCTGAGTCAATACTTTATAGAACCACCTTTTGCTGCAACTACAGCTTCAAGTCTTTTTGAGCATGTCTCTACTAGCTTTGCACATTTAGAGAGTGACATTTGTGCCCATTCTTCTTTGCGAAATAGCTCAAGCTCTGTCAGATTGGATGGAGAGCATCTGTGAACAGCAATTTTCAAGTCTTGCCACAGATTCTCAATTGGATTTAGGTCTGGACCTTGACTGGGACATTCTAATGCATGAATATGCTTTGATCTAAAGCATTCCATTGTAGCTCTGACTGTATGTTTAGAGTCGTTGCCCTGCTTAAAGGTGTACCTCCGCCCAAGTCTCAAGTTTTTTGCAGACTCTTAACAGGTTTTCTTCTAAGATCACCCTGTATTTGGCTCCATCCATCTTCCAATCAACTCTGATCAGCTTCCCTGTCCCTGCTAAAGAAAAGCATCCCCACAACATGATGCTGCTACCACCATGCTTCATGGTGGGGATGGTGTGTTCAGGGTGATGTGCAGTGTTAGTATTCCTCCACACATAGCGTTTAAATTTTAAGCCATAAAGTTCAATTTTAGTCTCATCTGACCAGAGCACCTTCTTCCACATGTTTGCTGTGTCCCCCACATGGTTTCTCGTAAACTGCAAATAAGATTTCTTATGGCTTTCTATCAATAATGGCTTTCTTTTTGCCCCACTTCCATAAAGGCCAGAATTGTGAAGTACGCAACTAATAGTTGTCCTGTGGACAGATTCTCCCACCTGAGCTGAGGATCTCTGCAGCTCCTCCAGACTTATCACGGGTCTTCTCTGATTAATGCTCTCCTTACCCGGCCTGTCAGTTTATGCAGACGGCCATGTCTTGGTAAGTTTGCAATTGTGTCATACTCTTTCCATTTTTGGATGATGGATTGAACAGTGCTCTGTGAGATGTTCAAAGC
Source organism: Lithobates clamitans (assembly GCA_037952925.1). Lineage (NCBI taxonomy): Eukaryota > Metazoa > Chordata > Amphibia > Anura > Ranidae > Lithobates > Lithobates clamitans. The sequence continues at coordinate 10,219,026 of JBBGZY010000429.1, forward strand.
TTGAAATAATTTTTATAACCTATCCCCGCTTTAAGCTTCTCTACAACTTTATCCCTGACCTGCCTGGTGTGTTCCTTGGCTTTCATGGTGCTGTTTGTTCACTAAGGTTCACTAACAAACCTCCGAGGGCTTCATGGAAAAGCTGTATTTACACACAGGTGGACTCTATTTACTAATTAGGTGACTTCTGAAGGCAATTGGTTCCATTCGATTTTAGTTATGGGTATCAGAATAAAGGGGGCATACAAAGGCATGCCATACTTTTCAGATATTTATTTGTAAAAAATGTTGAAAACCATTTATCATTTTCCTTTCACTTCACAATTATGCCACTTTGTGTTGGTCTATCACAAAAAATCTCAATAACATACATTTATATTTTTGGTTGTAACATGGCAAAATGTAGAAAATATTAAGGGGGGTGATTACATTTTCAAGGCACTGTATGTGTTTCTCATGGTCTATTTTTGCTGCCTTTATGGGCCTCTAGCATTTCTTGTTACATTTTTTGCAGTGTTCGAATGTAGACGGTGTCCCCTCAGTGTTATATTTTTTCTTTAACCACGTAAGGAACGGAAGATTTTACCCCTTAATGATCAGGCCATTTTTTGCGATACGGCACTGCATCGATTTAACTAACAATTGCCCGGTTTCTCGACGCTGTACCCAAACAAAATTGACTTCCTTTTTTTCCCACAAATAGAGCTTTCTTTTGGTGGTATTTGACAACCTCTGCAGTTTTTATTTTTTGCGCTATAAACAAAAAAAGAGTGACAATTTTGAAAACAAAAACAATATTTTTTTTACTAGCCAGGTTGCTTTAAATGACATCATATGCAAATTGAAGCTTATACTTTTGACATACAAATGGATGAAAAGGTGTAATGGTTCTTTTTATCTTTGAATTCTGCATCTAATCAGTGTTTATAAACTTTATTTCTGAAGGTCTATTTTGGAATAGCTGCTCTATTTACACAGCAACTCTTGGCTGTCAGAATGACAGCTGGCAAATGTAGCAAGAGGGAGCAGCAGCAGGGAAGAAGAACAATGCATTCTACACAAGCTCTTATGTACGTCAATGAAAATTTTTGGTTGGTATTCCCAATGTCCACAAATGATTAAGTAAAGAACAATATTTACATTTTGAGGTAAAAAAAAAAACTTGGTACATTGCTACATTTTAGTAACAAAAGAAACATTTCAGATTGCAGATTTCTACAGTACATTCCCACACAGATCAGGTTTTGTGGATCGGGAAGTCATGCAAATTTTCTACTAGAAGTATAAATTTTTTTAGAAGTATAATGTAAACATAATAGCTAAATATGAAATGCCAATATTCATTTGTTGATTTTACCAATATATTTCCAATCTGCTTTATTTAACATTTCTTTACTGTCCAATCATACTGAGCAAAAGCTCAGTTTTATATTTTTTCCTCTACATAATTGAATGTTTAAAATTAACACAGCTTCCCTTCACTATATTGTGCTTCAGTTAGGTTCACACTTTAGTAGGTAGGGCCCTGTAATTCAATGCCACTGTATAAGGCATTTGCATTTGAAAGAAACAACAGTGATGTTATAAATTCTCACATCTTGTATAAAATGGCATTGTGTTGTTGTAAGTGTTCAGTTAAGGACAAACTTAGTTTAAAAATTCCAATATGACTAATAAAGTATTCATTGTAAGTCTGCTTTAGATAGCCACAATATATTATTAACATCATGTAGTAATTCCGAGATACTTTTAAGGTCTTATTCTCAATATTGTTTTTGGCAAGTAATTGGCTAACAATTTTTCAGCTTCACTTAACAATTGTTTTTAAATCAATATAAAAATAGAAACACTGGTAGAGATCAGAAAACTTTAAAGAAATGCTTTGTCTCCAGCTCATCAGATTTTAATTCTATTTTGCAATTCATGGTGAGAACATTTTTCTTGTTATCATTAATTCTAAAACATTTAATGAGTTTATAGTTTTTAGTATGCTTTTTTTGGGGGGTGGGGGAACAATGCATGAAATGTTGCTCTTCTTAGTTTAATTTTAAGACTCGTCACCCTTTTTTCAGAAGTTTTTGATTTCCCCATCAAATAATTTTGTTTGTGTTTAGTGGAACACGGCTTACACTATAGATAATCAACTACTGGGTATTGTAGTCTCACCTGCCAGAGTGGGACCCTAGGTACAGAACAAAGACATCTACCCTGGTATGTTGGTGTTTCTATGAACTGATTACCAAGTGGCTGCCTTACAAACCTGAAAAATGTATGCTTGATGGACAAAAGCCCAGGATGCTTTTACCACCCACATAGAGTGCACTGAACTTGGAAACAGTGGTTCTCAGTGCTTGATAGCATATGCTTGGACAAATAGCTTGGTGTAAAATAGTAGCAATCAGCACTGCAAGAGCCTTATTTGGGCCCTCTACAACATTGAACAAGGAATATGACCTAAAACAACTGGCATTCAATTCCATCCAAATTCCTTTGACTACTTTCAAAGAATGTGACGCTACCTCCATAGGGTGGATTGGCTTGGGACAAAATGATAGAAACACAATGTCTTCATACAGGTGGAAAGCTGATACATTCAAAATTACCTTATCCTTATGAAGGATCAAAAATGGAGGCTTGAGAAAAAACACTGTAAGGTTGTGGACTTTACCCGAGAAAGCAATGTCGTCTATGAATTGGACTTTCTGAGAAGGGGGTTAGCAGCAGGATATCCTTTCTATTTTTAAAAGGAGTTTTTTGCAACACCAACAATGCCAGGTTAAGGTTCCACAGTGATAAGAGTGGCCTGGCTGGAGAGACATTGTTTAGTATATTATGAATACATACATTCAACAAGTGCCAGTGACCCCGGAGAACACTGAAAAATTCTAATAGTGACACCTGAACCTTATTTTTGCTTAGGGCTAACTGCTGCTCCACTCCATTCTGGAGAAAAAACCAGGAGACAGGCAATTGAAAAAAAAACAAGGGCATCCTTCCAGTGTTGCTGTCATGCTCTTGGTACTCCCTGACATGTGGAACTTGTTCTTTTGCTAAACCATTATGTAAGATTTTTTCTCACTCTCTTAAGGTTTATGAAACAAGCATTAGTACAAAAAAACAGACACAGTAAGGATCCTGTGATCATGTACAGTACATAGATCTAGTGACTATTTTAACCTTTCTATCTGTGGGATTTTTAAAGGAAGAAGCCTCTTCAAACATGGTCTTGTTTAATTTGGAAACTGGAGGATCTACCACAGGTACCGAAAAGCACAGTGGTTAAACCCTTACCCTTAATTGGTCACTTACACTCTTTTTAGATAACATCATCAAAAAATTTGTGGTATGGCAAATTCTTAATCAAGCACGTATGCTTCTGCATTCCTAAATATACTGTTGCATACTTGCATTGGATGCCATGGTAGGGGAAGTTATAATTTTAAGTCTATCCCTGATCAACTTAATTAGCGCAGGCACCAAATCGTTCTCCTGGAATAAAGTTGATAACTCCTTATTAGGTGTCGTGGCTGTGCCTGCTACCAAGGCAGGCTCTTTCCTTCAGTCCTCTGAGGACAGAGAGGTGGGAAGGCAGATGTTTCTTGCTGTGGCTAAGAAAAAGCATTTTCTACCCAAAACAAAAACACCCTTCCGAAACAGATGTCAAGAACTCTAATGCCCTGTACACACGATAGGATTTTCTGACAACAAATGTTCCATGGGAGCTGGTTGTCAGAAATTCCAACCATGTGTAGGTTCCATTGGACATTTTCCATCGAAATTTCAGACAAACAAAATTTGAGATCTGGATCTCAAATTTTCCGACAACAAAATCCGTTGTTGGAAATTCCAATCGTGTATACACAATTCCGACGCACAAAATTCCACGCATGCTCGGAATCAAGCAGAAGAGTCGCACTGGCTATTGAACTTCATTTTATCTCGGCTCGTCATACATGTTGTATGTTAACGCGTTCTTGACGTTCGGAATTACGGACAACATTTGTGTGACCTTGTGTATGCAAGACAAGTTTGAGCCAACATCCATTGGAAATAAATCCAGAATTTTGTTGTCAGAAAATCCTGTCGTGTGTACAGGGCATAAGGATGGAGATTGGCCTGAAATACCTAAGGCTGTGAGAAGGGAAAAAAAGCATGGGCAGAATGCCACTGCTGATGGTTTGCTAGCATTAAAAAATAGAATCCACCCAGCTCTGTGCATGGCTCTGCTGCATTTGGGACAAAAAAGGATCCCTGTCCTGCAGGCCCCCCATGAAGGTCTGACTGCCCTTTCTGACATGCCACTCTTGAAAATGCTCACAAAGCAACAACGGTGTAAGATGAGGACCCAACAATATGGGGACTTATATTCTAAAGCGTAAATGCTGCCATGGTTTATGCAGTTTGCTGTGAAGCCTTGAGCAAGCTGCATCCTTTGTCTGTTCAATCCAGTGTGCTGTAAGCCATAGCTTTTTTTCACTTGGTAGGCCTACGGCAAAATCTGTGTTCCTCAAAGAGCCTGTGCACCTTCCTTAGTGTCTTAAAGGACCAACATCCAGCACAACAACAGCCTCCCGTCCAGCTCTAATGCTAACCCCCGAGACAAGAGTGAAAACCCCATACTTATCCCCTTGCTCTGTTTGTACTATCCACAGTTTCAGTATTCTGCCCAAGACATTGACAAGAGTCACCAGTAGAGGCTGGCCGACTATCTAGTTTGGCTTGTCATATTTAAGCTGAGTCATGTCAGTTGACCCGGCTTCCTACTCCAAAAGCGCTGCGCTAATTGGCATAACAAATCATTAAGTCCATTATTTAAATAAACAAAGTTCTTTGTGCCAACATAAATAAATAAAACCAATTCAATCGATGCAATGAATTCATTGTACAAATTACTGTACTGCAATATAAAATATAGTGCATAGAAAATTAATAAATTGATATAGTTCTCAAAACTCAAAGAATACACAAAGTGCTAGTGTAAACGAAATTAAATGAAATTAATTTAATGAAATTGTTACAAGTGAATTTGTAAAAAAAATCACAGAAAATAAATGTGACATAAATTAAACTAAAAATGCAAACCGTGATAAGAAGTAAATACAAATAAACATAGTGTATTGAACGTCATGTGGAAATTAATCTTAGATATCCTCCACCAAAAAAATAAAAAAGTTTTCCACAGTCCCATGATCGGGAATAAAGTGGCTCAAAGTGGTGCAGACAATACATTCCTCACATATACTCTGCGACACACACCAGTGCTCCACCACCATACTTTACATAGGCAGCCTTACTGGAACACTATGGGGTTGATTTACTAAAGGCAAATAAACAGTTGCACTCTGCAAGAGCAGTTACTCCAGAGCTTGGTAAATGAGCAGAAGCTCTGCAGACTCATCATCCAATCATGTGCCAATCAAAAATGCTGATTTTTAAAAATTTCCTTGCACACGATTGGGTATTCTTTGCAAAGTGAATCTTTCCCTCATTTACTAAGCTCTGGAACAACTGCTCTTGCAGAATGCAAACGCACTTTAAAAAGTGCACAGTCTAGTAGTCTTTAGTAAATCAACCCCAATGACTCTCTGCTGAAGAGAAGTCATATAATGCTTGTTAATAACACACAGCCTGATGGTGTTAATGAAAGCGGATCCTGGTATCCCCCTGAGCTTCTGCTATCTAATCCTCTCTGACCACCCAATATATATCAATGGGCATGAAAAAGAACCAAACATTCCACATAGCTTAAAACCATTTATTAGAAATTCTAGCAAAAATGTGCTTGGTGTAAAATCAAACCTTATGTGGAATTTAAAATAATAGAGAAAAGCATATACAGCTGCACTCAAAAGCACACCCAAATACAAATGTTAAATATTAAACCAAAATATGTTGCACTGTAACATAAAATATCGTCAAACGTGCATAAATGAACTATTGGACATTAAACAAAAGCTCATAAATTGACACGGCACTGTCCAGATCCCTATATTCTTTTTTGACAATACCATGAAAATGGACAGAATTTAGTTCCTGATTTCCCCTCAAGAACTTCGATAGGATAGACTACTAACTTTTGGCAGACGTGGGCAGATTTGCTCATCCTAGAATTGTATTCCTCATTTTTTTTGCTTTGGCCCTTCCTCCTTGTACTTTGAGAAAAATCTACAAGAAAAGTTCAACGATGAGCAAGTGTCAGAGAACCATCACAAACGCTCGTTCCCGGGTGCCAGCCGGGCGCACGGTAAGAACGAGCGAGCCCTGGACTAGGCACGCACGTAATGCGATCGTACGAACGAGGGCACGTCAGCGCGTGCACGCTCGCACACCAACGAATCACGGCGCAAGGCGCCCTATTTAAACGATCAGCAGACTAGCATCAGTGCTGGATTGTCTCAGCTCGTTCCTGAACCCTTGCTGTTGCCTTGTTTACTTGACCCTGATCTTGAAACTTTGCTTGCCTTGACTACCCTCTCGGATCACCCCTACATCTCTGCCTGCCTTGCTTCCTGTATTTGAACCCAGCTTGGACTCCTGACTACGGCTCTGTCTCCCGATTCGGTACCCCGCTGCCAGTTTGTTGCCAACCTCCGCCAGTCCCTGACCACGTATCTGCCTGCCGATTGTGTACCTCGTTGCCAGCACGTTGCCAACTCCTGCCTGCCTTGACCCTGCAAGTTCCTCTGCTGGACCTCTCCTGCATCCATCCAGGGATCAGCATCTCAGCTTCCTTCCGAAGACTTCTGGGTTCCTGATCCTGCCAGCAGGCACCTGCACCCTTCCGCTGCCCTAGCAACCCTGTCTCAACCTCCAGGGACGCTAGGACCGGGACCGTGCAAGAGGCCGCCCTTGCCATTTCAGACTCCGCTGTAAGGTACGTGACAGCAAGGGGGATTTAATTGAGTCCGCCCAAATCTGACAGCCCCAATTTGCATTGGTATCTCTGCCAGTGTTTGCGTAACAGGGCAGGGATGGCCTTAGAGGAAAAAAATAAAATTAAAATGATAAATATCTGTACACAAATGAAAACACATAAACAATTTTCATAGCAGAAATATGTTAATGTGGCACTACTAGGCCAGAAAATGGAGGAAAGAGGGTTTTTCAACAGTTCTTTCCACTGTATCACATTTTTAAAATGTTTTTTGCTTTGTTAAATGTCCCCCATGGCAATGTCCAGATCGGTATATAATTTTCTGACAATAATTTGCCTAAGGGTTATGAAAATGGACCGAATTTAGTTTCAGGTCTCCCCTCAAGAATTTTTATAAGATATACTGCTAATTTTGGATTTTGAGATTTGACAGAACTGGGCATATGTGCTCGTCCTAGTTGGGAACAAGTAAACATGAAGCTTGTCGTACTTGCAAAGTTTCCTGAGACTGTCATGTTTGCAAAGTTTCCTAAGACGTTCTGCTCTTCCCACTGTATTTTCTTTAGAGTTATCATTGTCTTCAAGGTCAGACACAGTGGCATAGCTATATCTGCTAAAAGAAGGGTCGGTCTCATCTCCAAAGAACAGTCAAGAGAGGCAAGAACAGAAAGAGAGAGAAAAAGCTCATGTTTGTCTACAACTACATTAAGAGATGACCAGTTGCTAGGCAGCCTTTTGAGGTAACATCTTAATTACTTGTGATAGTACACTGTCCAGGTGCTAAAGCTGTACAGCGATGTCACAATTAAATTAGAAAGAAATCTCTAATAGCAGCTTGCCATTTTGTGTACATTTATATGGTGTTTATTGTGTTTTAGCAATTCTGCTTAATGACATTACTTCTAATCTAGCATTAGTAACCCTCTCTGTTGCTTGAGCAGATGCTGGAAAATAAAGTAAAAACTGCTTGATAGTTTAATTGTAGATCAAATCTCTGCTTTCCTTGATGTTAAAACTGTTACTTTAACAAGGATATCCTCCACACGCTGCGGGATGTTACCGGCCTGAACAGCTACTTGATCTGATTCACTCTCATGTCATCTATCAATATATACACCTATGAACATCAACTTTTGAGCCACCTTCAGGATTTGCCTCTCGGCCTCAGTGGAGCCTCAAGCATTTAGTTTACGCCCATATTTCTTGGGCTTTTCTTTTCGAAGAGAACAACATATATATATATATATATATATATATATATATATATATATATATATATATATATATATATATACTCTTGGTGGAGTACAAAAAACCCACTTCTACCTGTTTACATCATCTCCAACACATAGATGTTTGTTCAATTTGGAATCAAGAGCATACTGGACAGACAGATTTTGTCACTGTCGCTGTTTTTAATCACAAATTTTATGGAATGTCAAGTCAGCCAATACAGTGTTTAATAACTATCTTAAGCATACACTTCCCCTGAGGAAGGAGATTAAATTGACTCCGAAACGCGTCAGTTGAATAAGTACTGCTTCGAAACTCTGTATATACACGATTGTAATACTGATGGATTTACATTCCTAAACAATAGATGTTACAGTTGTTGTTATATTTTATTATGTTAATTCAATAAATTATATTTGTACCAAGTATACCTCTTTTATGATTACTACACGTGCCTGAAAAGTCCACCACTAGGGGACCCCCTTTTCTGTTATGTATAAATAATTTTGGATGTGGCACAGATTCACAGTCAGATGCTGATCTACAATATACATTTTGGTTTCATTCAGTTCACTAATATATATATCACCCTCACCTGTGCACCCATACATGCTTGATTCAATATTTAATTAGTTTTTGTTACTCACAGCTTTCACTTATTTTTTCACAGATTTTGGTTTTAAATGTGCACACACAACACTCATCAAATAGGTGGTGTGACTATCTGGTTCAGTCCTTGGCTGCTGTCTCCCCTGGCCCTCTCTCTAACTTTTTTGGGGGGCGGGTGTTACCCTGCCTCAACCCCGGGTGAGACAGTTTATTCCAGACCACCATGTAAGCCCATTGCTGGAATTGGACATAACTTGCGGTCCATTCTGTAAGTATTTCCAGCTTGTGGTCATCTCTGGCATTCCCTTCTCGTTAGAAGATTCTATACTCTAATGGTAATTTTATTTACTTGATTTTCAGTACACATGTGTCCCTGATGCTTGACAAGTCATGAAATGCATCGGGTTGTCAACCAAGGGTGCCCAGCTTAGCTGATGCCAATCATGAAGTTCAATAATACTATCATCTTCTGTTTGTCATTTATTATGTGATTGATTTATGTTTGAGATGTAATTTCTATTAATTTATATATTTATTTGTAATCAATGTATGAATCATGTCCATTGATTGTTTGCATTCAATTTATCATTATTATTATAATTATTATGTGAATCTTTTATGATTATATTTGTATTATATATTATTATATTATATAATTTATTGAATATGCTCTCAAAACATCATGAACCACCCTCAGGGTTAAATGATATCAAAATAAGATTAATTATAACTATCCATATATTTATTTATTCATATACATTATCCACGATGACATGCTTCATGTAAAGTCCCACGCCCACTTTCAAATTTATTTATACTGCACTTGTAGTATAGTAATAAACATCCTGTATTGTAAATATTTTAGTTTAAGTGATTTTAGTCTTTACCGCCTGCATATTACAATAGGTGCACTGGGCTATTAGGCCGAAGTAGAGTTATTTCTACATCTTAGAACTTTGGAAATCTCTTTGACTCCTTTCACACTGGGATGGTTTTCAAGTGCTTTAGTGCTAGAAATAGCCTCTGCTAAGTGCCTGAAAACCGCCTCTCATTCAATCCAGTGTGCCTTTTCACTCTGGAGTGGTGCGCTTGCGGGACGGGAAAATAAGGCTTGCAAGCAGCATCTTTGGAGTGGGTGGGTAGTGCTGCATACAGCGCTCCCAAAATGCCCCTGCCAATTGGAATGAATGGGCAGCAATTTCAAAGCGCATTAAAAACGCTTTGAAAGCACTGCAAAATGGGAGTTTTTAAACCCCTTTTTTGGCGTTAGAAGCACCCCGCTAGCAGCTGAGAAGGGGCACAAAAGTGCAGCTGAAACAGCGATAAAACACCACTAAAACGAGCGGCGCTTTACCGCGAACATGGCCCCAGTGTGAAAGGGGTCTTTGACAATTTAACCATGTTGAGGATCCAATAGCAGAATGTATATATTAAGGGAGGGTTTAAGTGTCAATGCCAGGCAGCTATAAAATGCACAAGTGCACAATTTAAGTGCAACTTTGTATTCAATAATTCAATCAACACAAGCAGTGCAAGTGCCTGAAGTAGTGTAATTTGGTGTCAAACAGTGCAAATTAATATCAACCTCTTGCAATCAGTGTTCAGCAGAGCTCAGATTGGGGGATGAAGAAGCAGCTTAAGCATTAGTTGTGGTGCAGGAAGCATGCTGATAGAGAAATATAAATGACAGATGAGTAGATGAGCTTCAATCTGGTGTTTCTCATTTCACTGTCCAGTCACATGCTGGGTGAGGGTACTTGTAAATGGTACTAAACTGCAGCAGAAAAAAAGTCAAGTGGCCTGTCAGACTGGGCTGTGCCTTGTGGCAAAGATATGTAAACTTCAGGACTGGATAAACAGAAATACAAATCCTATGGCAGGTAAAACAGTTGTGTATCCTTATAGGTGTTTCATCTGTGTATTTAGCTTTTTGCTTCGAGTTCAGCTTTAAAAACACAGCAGTCATGGCTTAATTGATAATTAGTTAGGGCTCCCATTTTCAAAAATGGGAAGATGGACATGATTCTGCGACAAATTGAAACAAGGTTGATTTTAAAATTAAGAGTGACACAAAAACTGGGTTTAAATGATTACATTGGTTATGCCTCTTTTCTGGACTAAATGTAGAAGGGGTATTAGGACCTTAGAATCTGTTTCTTTGAATTCAGTCTCCTTGTGTACATTGTGTCTGCAAGGTGTCGTAACAGATGTCAGCCATTATTTATTGTGATTGTTATTATACGTTAATATGAGATTGTTAGGCAGTGAGCTATACACTCATATTTGATGCTTTTTTTGTCCTGTGTTCTAGTTTTGTGTTTTTTACATTTTGCTTTTTGTCTTCCTAATTTTTGTTTGCTTTTTGTTTATTTTTTGTCTTTTGTTCTTTGTCTTTTTAGTTATTCTTTTTTGTTTGGTTCCTTGTTATTTTTTGGGTGTGTTTTCTATTCTGAATTTTGCTTTGTTTGTCTGAGTATGTGTTGGGGTTTATTGGGATTTTAGCTCTCTTCCCTGGCCTGTGCTTTTACATCTTTTTTGGTGTTTTGCAATCTCCTATGGGGTTTTATGGCCTCACTGGTGCCCTGTGTGCGTCTCAAGTTGAGGCATTACTGTTTTGCAGGCAGATGGGAGTGTGTATATAGCAGTAATATCCTTTGTCACTGGCACCTCCCTTTGGGCCAATACCTCTTTCCCTTCAATGCACTCTAGTCTGGCACCCATTGTATGGTGGGTAGAGAGATCCAGGGTTGATGGGTTCCAATGTTATGTGTCCCTTCCAGTGATGCGATTCCAGCTTTTCATCACTTCCAGTTGTGTCTCATATTGAGCCACTCTAGAATTCCAACAGGCAGCATCAGATAACAGAGGGGGACCTCCATGTTAGAACGAAGCTTCTATTGGGTCCTGTTTGGCAGGCTTTTCAACACTGTGGGTAGGGGGTAGCCCTTGGCGGGTATATATTGGGGCATGTTTTAAAACTTGGTCTTGGTGGTCATCCATGCTGCACATGATGGGATATGTTATTTTAATACACATTTTATGAGGTTTGTTGGCAGTCCATAATTATTATGATCCTCTCCCTTTTTATAGACCAGTTTACCAGGTCCTTTTAAACGGTTTGTTAGCCTTTTTGTTTGCCAGTATATATTATTTTGTTTCCTATTATTCTAGGCTTCTTTAAGGAAACTTTGTTACATCCAGCTCTAATGACCCATTTTCTCCCTCCATTTTGTGCAATACCATCTATGTGCATTCTAATACCTGCAATATGGGAGTATTTTGAGTATTTCTGGCTAGAAGTAACGCATTGCTAGACCTATTAAATACAAATGATACAGATCTGATTGCAGATGTGGAAATATGGGACAACTTGGACACTAGCAACCACAGAATTATTACATTCTGCATAAATCATAGGACAGGGAGGCACGAGGGGAGTACAAGAACAATACATTTCAAAAGAGCCAACTTTTCTAAACTGCGCTCAATGCTACAGGATATTAAGTGGGACTAAATCCTTGAAACATTTAACACGGAGGAAAAATAGGAATGCTTTAAGAACATATTGAATAAAAGTATCACTGCATGCCAATGGGAAATAAATATAGAAGAACAAAGGTTTAACCTGGCTAAACCAAAATGTAAAATGTCACATTAAGGATAAAAAAATGGCATTTAAAAAGTACAAAGCCGAGGGGTCAGTGTCAGCATTCCAACACTACAAGGAATGCAAACAGAAGTACAGGAAACACATAGCGGAGGAGAGTGAAAATAACCCCAATACGTTTTTAAAATATATTAGCAGTAAAAAGGCGAGGTCGGAACACATAGGCCCCATAAAGGACGAGGAAGGGAAGATGGTTACAGATGACAAGGAGAAGGCAGCTGTACTAAATGCTTTCTTCTCCTCAGTCTTCACACAGGAAACTGAGGGGTATACCGATCACGACAGTATTGTTAGTGATGCGTCACAGGATCTACCCTTGTGGCTAACAGAGGCCGAAGTCCAGAAAGGATTAGAGAAGCTTAACATAAATAAATCACCAGGACCAGATGACTTACACCCGAGAGTCCTTGCAGAACTCTGTCAGGTTATAGCCAGACCACTATTTCTAATCTTCATGGACAACATACTGACAGGATTGGTACCAGCTGATTGGCAAAAAGCCCACGTGGTACCAATATTCAAAAGGGCAGAGATATGTTCCTGGGAACTATAGGCCTGTCAGTCTAACATCGGTAATTTGCAAACTATTTGAGGGGATGATAAGGGTCCATATCCACGAATTTGCTGATGAAAACAGTATAATTAGCAGAAATCGGCACGGGTTTATGAAAGACCGCTCCTGCCAAACCAATGAACATTCAACGAGGATACGAGGAAGTGAGCTGCCATCTGGACAAAGGTAGGCTAGTGGATGTGGTGTATCTGGATTTTGCAAAAGCATCTGATACAGTCCCCCACAAATGCTTTACAAGCTGAGATCTGTAGGCATGGACCATAAGATTTGTTCTTGGATAGAAAACTGGCTACGGGGGCGTGTCCAAAGGTTTTGTGAAAAATAACGTGTACTCAGAATGGTCTACAGTGGTTAGTGGGGTACCCCAAGGCTCTGTCCTGGGACCAATTCTGTTGAATTCATTGATAAATGATATAGAGGGTAGGATAAGTAGCGATCTCAGTGTTTGCTGACGACACAAAGATATATAGGGCAATAAAAACACAGCAGGATATAGAAACTTTACAAGAGGACCTGAATAAATTAATGGAGTGGGCTACTGCAAATAAAATTTAACATTGAAAAATGTAAGGTAATGCACCGGGGGGGATGAAAATATAAGCACAAGTTACTCATTAGGGGGAGAACCCCTAGGGCTTCCAGGATGAAGAAGGATCTAGGGGTCCTAGTAGAAAACAGACTGAGCATTAGCATGCAATGTCAAGCTGTGACTACCAAAGTCAGAAGAATATTAGCAAGCATTAAAAAGGGAATTTACTCTAGAGATAAAACGATTATTCTGCCATTTTATAAAATTCTGGTTCTGCAACTGAAGTATTCCATCCAGTTCTGGTCATTAATCCTCAGAAAGGATGTGCTGGAGCTGAAGAGAGTCCAAAGAAGGGCAACTAAATTAACCACTTCGGCCACAAAAGGATTTACCCCCTTAATGACTAGGCCATTTTTTGCCATACGGCACTGCAGCAGTTTAACTGACAATTATGCAGTTGTGCGACATTGTACCCAAACAAAATCGATGTCCTTTTTACCCACAAATAGAGTTTTCTTTTGTTGCTATCTGATCACCTCTGCAGTTTTTATTTTTTGCACTATAGACAAAAAAAGAACGTCAATTTTGAAAAAATAACAACCTTTTTTACTTTACGCTATAATACATATCTAAAAAAATATGTAAAAAAGTAAATTTATTTATCAGTTTAGGCCAATATGTATTCTTTTCATATTTTTGGTAAAACAAATCCCAATAAGTGAATATTAATTGGTTTGCGCAAAAGTTTTAGCGTTTACAAAATAGGGGATAGATTTAGGGACTTTCATTTTTTTATTGTTTTTACTGGTAATGGCAGCGAACTGTGATTTTTAGCGGGTCTGCGACATTGTGGCGGACAAATCTGACCCTAAGTGACACTTTTTGGGGGCCAGTGACACCAATACAGGGATGAGTGCTAAAAAAAACTCTCTGTGGAGTGGGTGGCCGGCGAACGTCGAGTCCACCGGACCCGCGCTTGTGCGCTCCCCTGCCTGGCAGTGGGCACGCGCGTCCAAAGTATCTCATGCACAAAACAACATACAGGTGCATCGTTTTATAAGCTGAGTTCACCCTGCCGCAGTATATGTGCAGTGGGTGGTCCGGAGTTGGTTAATATGGGGACTGAAGGACCTCAATCATGAGGAATGACTACTAAATGTATTCTCCTTGGAGAAGAGATGGTTGAAAGGAGATATGATAGCGATCTACAAATATCTCAATGGGGAACCCAGCGTAAGTAAACAAAATATTTCAGTCCAAGGGAGTGTAAGAGGGCACAGGGCCACACGATGAGACTGGAAGAGAAGCGGTTACCTCAAGCTGTGTAGGGGGTTTTTCACTGTCAGGGCAGTAAGTATGTGGAATTCTCTTCCACAATCAGTGGTGTCGGCAGGCAGTATGGATAGTTTAAAAAGACTCTTGGATGTTCATCTTAGCAAAAACAATATACGGGGATATGGGAAATTCTTTTTCTACACACACACACACCTACACAGGTTGAACGGGATAGACTGTTGTCTTTATTTAACCTTACCAACTATGTAAATTTTGCATATCTTCTTTTGTGAGTATGTTTTAAGCACTATCAGGCTATGAGTAGTTTTCTTTTCTACTGGGTATGACCTTCTTTGTATTTTCTCTTTTCGTTTTTAATAACCTTTAGGCTTTTTGATTTTGTGCCCCTTGGTCCTACCCTCAAGCCAGGGGAGACGGACAGCCTTTAAAACCTATTTTGAGTGGAAAGTTTGACCTTCCTCTTGTAGACAAATGCGACATATTTTCTATGGGTTTCATTTCATTTTTTTCTTTTCAAGTTATTGGCATGCATTAAAAGGGGGATCAACTGCAGAGATAAAACGATAATTCTCCCGCTCTACAAGACTGGTCTGCCCGCACCTGGAGTATGCTGTCCAGTTCTGGGCACCAGTCCTCAGGAGGGACGTACAGGAAATGGAGCGAGTACAAAGAAGGGCAACAAAGCTAATAAAGGGTCTGGAGGATCTTAGTTATGAGAAAAGGTTGCGAGCACTGAACTTATTCTCTCTGGAGAAGAGACGCTTGAGAGGGGATATGATTTCAATTTACAAATACTGTACTGGTGACCCCACAATAGGGATAAAACTTTTTCACAGAAGAGAGTTTAATAAGACTCGTGGCCACTCATTACAATTAGAAGAAAAGAGGTTTAACCTTAAACTACGTAGAGGGTTCTTTACTGTAAGAGCGGCAAGGATGTGGAATTCCCTTCCACAGGCGGTGGTCTCAGCGGGGAGCATTGATAGCTTCAAGAAACTATTAGATAATCACC
Organism: Lithobates clamitans; assembly: GCA_037952925.1. Classification (NCBI taxonomy): domain Eukaryota; kingdom Metazoa; phylum Chordata; class Amphibia; order Anura; family Ranidae; genus Lithobates; species Lithobates clamitans. Next base: position 10,234,820 of record JBBGZY010000429.1, read on the forward strand.
TGAATGACCGCAATATACAGGGATATGTAATGTAATACTGACACATAATCACACACATAGGTTGGACTTGATGGACTTGTGTCTTTTTTCAACCTCACCTACTATGTAACTATGTAAGTGGTATAGGCAGTTTTTTTTACTTTAATATGATATATATGATAACTCAATTAATGTATTTTTTGATGGGTAATTTTTGTGTTGTTTTTTTTATATACATGTAGTTTTGAATGATGTCTGTTTATTTTGCACTTGCTTTTTATTAATTTGAAGAATTATTGTTTGCGCCCATTTCCATCTTGCTCAAAATGGGTTAACAGAACTTATAGGGCACTAAAATCACAATTTCTGTGCTTTTTATTATATGTTTGGACTGTTTTTCCTGAATGTCATATTTAAAGTCCCATACTTTTTTATATTCAAAACACATGACCTGAACAGATTGTCCTGCTTATTTGATTGGTCAAGTTGTATTTTCTGACCTTTGCCAGCATCTATTCTATAAAGAGGATGACCACCCAAAAGGGGAAGCTCTGCTTGTTTGCACTCCCCCCCCTTCCACTGCCACATTTGGCACTTTTTTCGGGGAGTGGGTACTATACATGTGCAATTCATTTTGTTCCGAATTCATTTTTTAACGAATTTCGACAAACTCGTTAATTCAGAAAATCGAGTGTCGAAAGTACGGAATTTGATAATCCAAAAATCTGTAAATTTGAAAATCCGTAAATTCGAAATTTGAAAATCCAAAATTACTGAAATTCGAAAATTCAAAAATCCAAAAATTCAAAAATATGAAAATAAGAACAAAAATTCGAAGAACAAATATCAAAAAGTAAGAACGAAGATATGAACATTCAATAACCCGAAAATTTGAAAATCTAAAATAACTAACTAATAACCTAACTATTACTAACTATTACATTATAGGTATTGGAATTTCCTTTCAAATTTGGCTGTTAGTGAACGTAACAAATACGAATTTATCCGAAGTTACAAATTATCCAAAATAACTAATGCTGCATCGAAACAAATGGAATGTAACAAATTAATAATAATAATAAATAACAATAATAATATTAAAAAACGTTATTATTATTAATATTTGTGATTAATTTGTTCCATTTCATTTGTTTAGATGCGGCATTCGTTTTTTCCGATAATTCATAACTTCGGATAAATTCGTATTTGTTCACTAACAGCCTTCTGGGATCTGTGAGTGTCACAGAAGATGGCGTGACCATTCAGAAAGCACAGCGCTAATCACCAGAGACCTTCAAATGCCACATTGCCAAGGCGCCATACTAAAATGCCACATTTTGCCCATTTTTCGGTGAAATGCCATATTTTGCTGATTTTCGGGAAAATGCCACATTTTGTGCCATATTTTGCCTTATTTGGGACAAGAAAAAATAAAAATATTCTAATATTCTTCAAATGGGACAGTAATATTTGTCAGCAATGTCTTCATATAGAAATATGAAGATTTAATACCACCTTACACAGTGTATTCCATGTGCTTGTCTGTGAGAGAGAGACACACAGACTGTCATTGGCAGACGTACCTATTTTTTGTGTATTGGGAGGGAATGTGGATTGTGCCTGTCTCATTGTTAAATGTTAATGACCTCACATTGTTCTGTCTGCCTTAAGATAAACTTAATTATGGGATGTATACGTGTATGTGGATTGGCTGCTAAGGGGGAGGGGGGATTGTCCCACAGTGTATATCTTTGTGTACACTGTATGTAAAAATCCATTAGCGGGGGGAGGACCGTAGGGAAATGCGTATATACAGTATATCAGCTCCCTTTCGCCCGTCCTTCATACCAAGCTGAAGTGTATTACTGTATTCTTAAGTCATCGCTCGTGTTTTACATTTTCATGTTTTCCTAATTCAATATCCCTAAAGTTGCTAGTTCAAACCTAACCCTTTTCAAGAAGTGGAATAATGATGACAGCATTTTTGTCGTGGAAGGTGGAAAGATATTCTGCAAGTTGTGCACGAAATCGGTAAGTTTTTGTTCAGTTTTCTTTGAGAACTCTTCTTATACCTATATAATTCTCATTTCTCTCACTTTTTTCGAGAGAATGTCATCTTTTTCTATTACTTCCACAAGCACTGTATATTTTGAAGTTATGGCCACTAACGTTCGTTTTATGGTACCCAACAGCCTTGTACCCCAAGTAGCCTTGAAATGCTCCTTAAGTGTCAAATTTTTCGCCGACGTAGAGACTTTTTCAAAATTAAAGTACATGCTCAGCGACTGTTGCCTCAATTTTTCTATGGCTCACGTAAAATTATACTATAATTAAAAATAAATTGTTGTAAATACCTGTAAATAGTAATAAAGTAGTTAATATGATTCAAATTGCACGATTTAATATCCCTTTTACGATGGGAAGGGGGGTGGAAAGTGGAAAAATAAATGCCACATTTTGGCCAAAATAAATGCCACATTTGGTCAAAATAAGTGCCATATTGCCACATTTTTTAGTGCCACATTTTGTGAAAATAAATGCCACATTTTGAAGGTCTCTGCTAATCACACATGCATATTAGGAAACCGGCTGCTTCACTGCAGGTTTCCCTTACTTGCAATGCTGGTGCCTGCACCCAAAGCTGATGAACAAATTGACTTGGAGTGACGACATTTTGGGATTCTTGGACAGGTAAGTGTCTTTTATTAAAAGTCAGCAGCTACAGTATTGTGACAGTATCTCTGAATTATCTTGGTTGACAAAATTGCTGATAGTCACTGACAGGTGACGGGTGACGTTCACTGATGCGTGACAGGCCATGGTCACTAATGGGTGATGGCTGATGGGTGACAGGCCACGGTCACTGATGGGTGACAGGTGCACCACTGATGGTCACTGATGGCAGTCTCTTATGTGACAGGTGCACTTTATGGGGTGACTGTAGTGACTGTTAGGTGACAATGGGGGGGCGATGTAACAAGTGTTGTGCTTGGTGAAGACACTACAGAACAGAGATCTGTAACTCACTGCTCCTGTCTCTTCTCTCCTCACACTGAAAATGGTGTGTGGGGAGGGAAGATCTGGTAACAACTAGTTACATGATCTATGTTTACATTTAGTGATCGGCTGTGAATGGATCACAACCGATCACGTGGTAAACAGCCGCCGGCCAACGGCTTGCGATTGCGCGCATGCGCCATGTGAAAGGGGGAAGTACCATCTGTGATCGGCCAATACTTGATCACGGCTGATCACGTGGTAAACAGCCATGCCCAATGGCTGTTCACCCCCAGTTGGTGACGAGCAGTGTCTCGATGACATTATGCCACCGACAGTACAGGGCTGCGTGCACACGATCTCGTGCATGCCCTGTTTAAATGTACGAATGAGAACCGCACTGTCCCGCCGTCATATGACGATGTGCAGGTGGCAAGCGGTTAAAAAGGAAACATGCACCTTATTTTCTTTTTTTGTCCAAATTCAGTAGCCACAATAGTAACGCCTATTTCATCTATTTTAAATGTTTAAAGCTTTTAAAGTTTTTATAAACTTTAGCTGATAGTAATTAAAATTGTCCATTTGATAACCAATTTTTTTTTTAGGTATAACATACTTATCCTGAAATTATTATGAAGCATTTGAATAAAATGTGATGGATACTTTTTTCTCCAAAAATAAAATCCCTGGGACAAAAGCAGTTAATAATCCCTTAATTTTTCCTCTGTAGGACTAAAAATTTATTTCTAGCTTAACATTTCAAAGATATTTATGCAGACCCTTTTATGAGATTAGAAAAACAGGCAACATATTATTATATGCTTTATTGTCCATGAAGTTCTACCCACTCACACAGCATAACCAGGTATTTTTTTGTAATTCCGAGAGTCAGATTCGTAATAAAAACTTAAATAGATTACATATGATTAATTAATTTTATGCATAGACACAATAGCCTCTACTAGGGGAAGTAAAATGGAAAAATGCTTGGCTGATATACGAAAATATGTCAGAGGTTCCATGCAAATACTGCTTATAGAAGACATTCTACTCACATTAGCAACATACTTTGACAACTGCAAATTTATAATGTTGCCCTAATTATTGTCACCATTTTATCGTACTTTAACCTGCATAGCTTGACATAATAGGGTTGATTTACTAAAAAGTACTTTGTTAACGTAGAAAAGTAAATATTCACTATAATTTGTAATAAAGATGAAGCGATGTTTACTCTTTTAAGTACAATCCAATGTTTTCTCAAGATGTGATATCAGATCACATTAAACTGTTATCATTTCTGTTTGTCTCCATTGTGAAGTTCTGAGAGTATCTGTGGTTGCTACATTTGAATATAGTCTTGCTCTCAATGTGCATCCAGGCAATGACTTTATAGGGTGTGCAGATACCCATTCTTGGTATAAATTTCTGGATAATTTGGTAGATGGGTTTAATACACTGCCCTCCACCATTTTAATGTTTGCACAATGTTCTTAGCAAAGTCAAAGTTTTGACTGGCTTGCAACTATGCAAATGGAGTTCTGATTTCACTATAATTTCTTTTAAAGCCCACCATTCACAGGTTTCCAGCAGGGAAACAGTCTTGTTACTTGGGAGGACCTTGCTGTCATACACACATACCTCTGTCTTCTGTGAATTAGTTATTTACATGCAGAAGGTAATACATCTCTGGCTTGTACGTCTTGGCTGCTCATCATAAACCCTAGTGCTACATTTGCATCTCTCAGCTATGAGTAAGCATCTTTGTATGTGAAACACGTTAGCTAACACTATCCTCTGATCATTTTGGATTTTACTTATAAAATAAAGATGTCCGTTTCCAGAGTGCAGCAGTCCGGTATTTTCTTGCTACCATACATTTGCATCTTGTAACCTTTCCTCAAGGCCATTCACAAAACAAATTATGGGCCATGTGTTTTGTATATGTTAATGAAAAGAAAGAGGCAGAGGGTTGGGGTTCAGGAGACCTGCAATGCATCCAGAGTGGCCAGGAAGTGCGCCTCTCAAGTTGGGCTTAAATGCATATTCTTTCCAGGTCAGTAACATATCACAGCCAGAGATAGCTAGGCAAACAGCACTTGCAAAAGAAGCCAGTACATAAAAGTAGCAATTTCAGCACATTTGCAAATTTCTATTACCCTGGCAAGCGGAATTTGAATCTGATCAGTGTATCTGAAGGCTTGTAATTCCATTCAGTAGATCTAGGACTTCGCTAAATATTCCTGAATGTTTTGGCATTTTGCTTTTCTACTGTAGATGAGTGGTATTTTTCTCTACAGTTTGTTGGAAAGATTTCTTGTATAACAGGAAGAGCATAACAATGAATAGATGAAAGTGAGCTGTGACTATCAGTTAGCTCTGCAAGATAAACAAAACTGCCTTAGCTTGCTTCCATAAGTTTGAGGTTTAGTGAATATTTGAACAGTGAACTGAAAAAATTGTGTCTTGGAATTTACTTGTCCCCTTCACTCCTGTGCCAAACATCCCCGAGAACCATTGTGTTTGAGGCAATAAAGTTTATGTTGGTTATCTAAAAATTAGAGCATGTGACACTAAGCAAAAAAAAACATTCCTTGCTCATCAATGAAGCATGTAATCGAGAAAAAACTTCAAAATGTACTAAGAGTCATCAAAACTTGCATCTAGGTCATATTTGGTCAATGGCATTAACTAGCATCCCCACCCCTCTGTTTACATTCAGCCATAGGCTAGGGAATATTTTAGATGGCAGCTGAATGAGGCTGGGGATATATCATCGGTTGGTTGCTAGGATGCTAACGGCCACCAGCATCCTACCAAACAAAAAGCCTGGAGCAGGGATCAGTTGGTTGCATTGACAGTCTTTAAAATACATGACTGTATAGGACATACTTTTAATTTATGGCAATCCAAAAATATAAGGCTGTCAAAAATATAAGGCTGCTATGCAAATGCTTAAAGATATCTGAACTACTGTATCTGCTGAGCAAAATGGCTACTAGCAGGAGAATGTATCAAAGCAAGGGTTTTTAACTCAGCGGGTTAGGAATTACAGTACTGTATATAAAAACAGTTCCTATAACTGGATTGAAGACTAAATGAAAGCTCTACTTCATATAAAATGCTGTTTTGAAATATCCTAAATTGGCACTATCTATACGAACCCATATGTGTAATGACATAACTGTTACAATTACCATTATCATTTACATAAAAAAAAAAAATATATATATATATAATTTTTAATATAATTTAATATGATGCATTATAAAAAACCATGATATTTTATATGAGATAGCATTGACCCTGACAAGATTAATTCTGACTGACTGTTATAGATTACATTGTACTTACTAAATATAACTGAAGTAGTCCAACAATAAGAGAGATATACTGTAAAGTGATATGAAAACAATTACAGCACCTACAATGAACCTGGATAGTTGTGTAAAAATACTTTGGCATAATTGATTTTGCTCTCTACTGGCACTTGATGACAAAATGTGCCACAGTCTATAAAAAGCTCATCGAACTTACAATCATCCAAAAACCTTTGTGTACGATCTGAATGCTGCAGCCACAGTCCAGCCCATTGCACCACCTCGTATTTAGCTTGGCACACACTTTTAGACTCATTATTTGCAGGGTGTTTGGCAGGACCAACAAAACATAAAAAAACACAATATAAAAAGAAACATTTCATGAGGGTTAACATGGAGCCTGCTATTGCAGAGTACAGATTAGCTTTGGCATCTTCACACTATCCCGCCCCACATGTATGAGCCCACCAGGAAGCTGTCACCTGTAGAAGCCAATCATCTGCAGCTGGGACATTTCCCACTCTACAGCCACATGTACACAAGGGGTCTGTAAATGTGAAGGAATTCCCCGGCCACAGATGATACTATACAGGTGACAGCTTCCTGGCAGGCTCGCACATGTGGGTTCAGAATCCAAACAACACACCCAAGCTCATGACGAGTATTTTATTATAGAATATATATATATATATATATATATATATATATATATATATACAGTGGGGACGGAAAGTATTCAGACCCCCTTACATTTTTCACTCTTTGTTATATTGCAGCCATTTGCAAAAATCATTTAAGTTCATTTTTTTTCCCCATTAATGTACACACAGCACCTCAAATTGACAGAAAAACACAGAATTGTTGACATTTTTGCAGATTTATTAAAAAAGAAAAACTGAAATATCACATGGTCCTTAAGTATTTGGACCCTTTGCTGTGACACTCATATATTTAACTCAGGTGCGGTCCATTTCTTCTGATCATCCTTGAGATGGTTCTACACCTTCATTTGAGTCCAGCTGTGTTTGATTATACTGATTGGACTTGATTAGGAAAGTCACACACCTGTCTTTATAAGACCTTACAGCTCACAGTGCATGTCAGAGCAAATGAGAATCATGAGGTCAAAGGAACTGCCTGAAGAGCTCAGAGACAGAATTGTGGCAAGGCACAGATCTGGCCAAGGTTACAAAAAATTTCTGCTGCACTTAAGGTTCCTAAGAGCACAGTGGCCTCCATAATCCTAACATGGAAGATGTTTGGGACAACCAGAACCCTTCATAGAGCTGTCCGTCCGGCCAAACTGAGCTATCGGGGAAGAAGAGCCTTGGTGAGAAAGGTAAAGAAGAACCCAAAGATCACTGTGGCTGAGCTCCAGAGATGCAGTCGGGAGATGGGAGAAAGTTGTAGAAAGTCAACCATCACTGCAGCCCTCCACCAGTCGGGGCTTTATTGCAGAGTGGCCCGACGGAAGCCTCTCCTCAGTGCAAGGCACATGAAAGCCTGCATGGCGTTTGCTAAAAAACACCTGAAGGACTCCAAGATGGTGAGAAATAAGATTCTCTGGTCTGATGAGACCAAGATAGAACTTTTTGGCCTTAATTCTAAGTGGCATGTGTGGAGAAAACAAGGCACTGCTCATCACCTGTCCAATACAGTCCCAACAGCGAAGCATGGTGGTGACAGCATCATGCTGTGGGGGTGTTTTTCAGCTGCAGAGACAGGACGGCTGGTTGCAATCAAGGGAAAAATGCGGCCAAGTACAGGGATACCCTGGATGAAAACCTTTTCCAGAGTGCTCAGGACCTCAGACTGGGCCGAAGGTTTACCTTCCAACAAGACAATGACCCTAAGCACACAGCTAAAATAATGAAGGAGTGGCTTCACAACAACTCTGTGACTGTTCTTGAATGGCCCAGCCAGAGCCCTGACTTAAACCCAATTGAGCCTCTCTGGAGAGACCTAAAGATGGCTGTCCACCAATGTTTACCATCCAACCTGATAGAACTGGAGAGGATCTGCAAGGAGGAATTGCAGAGGATCCCCAAATCCAGGTGTGAAAAACTTGTTTCATCTTTCCCAAAAAGACTCATGGCTGTATTAGATCAAAAGGGTGCTTCTACTAAATACTTGAGCAAAGGGTCTGAATACTTAGGACCATGTGATATTTCAGTTTTTCTTTTTTAATAAATCTGCAAAAATGTCAACAATTCTGTGTTTTTCTGTCAATATGAGGTGCTGTGTGTACATTAATGAGGAAAAAAATGAACTTAAATGATTTTAGCAAATGGCTGCAATATAACACAGAATGAAAAATTTAAGGGAGTCTGAATACTTTCCATCCCCACTGTATATATATATTTTTTTTGCTTAATTAAACTAAATGCCATTCAGTTAGGGTGCGTCCACTTTAAAATTAGATTCAGTGTATTTAAAATGGTTTAAATATGGTGTTGCTTCTAATTACCAAATTCCAACTATTATTTATCCAAAACAAGTTTGAAAACCAGTGTATTTTTAAGATTTTAAGATATGAATGCAATTATTTGTTTTAGAAAACATAGGTTGAGTATGAACTGTTTTTTTATTTATCTACCAAATACACAAAAGCATATAACATCACTATTTTGGTGTGTTTCTGAAGTACTTCTGAAATGTAAGTCAATTGAGTGCCAGATATCTATCAAAAATCAGATTAAATTCCCTCACAACTGACAAACCAACGTGTGACAATGATAAACGGCTTTGGCCTTGATAATTTTTATTAAGCGCTAAATGTCACATTTAACCTGCATTACTGAAAGCAATTACCCGTGTCTGAACAGTCAAATAGTGCAGTGTGAGTTGCCTGAAGCTGTGGTTTTATGCTCCATCTGGGAATAAGGATTTTCAATTAGAAAGCAAATAGCTGGAGAGGGGATCAAGTCCTCTGGTGGCTCCCAGAGGAGGTCCGTGAGAAGTAAAGTCTTCATATCCAAGTAATCGCAGACAGTGTCAACAGAGCATTCCAAGCCATCTGTTGCCAGAGCCACATTCACTTTATCAAATCTCAATATTTACAGAACGTTGATCAGCTCCTGGGACCAGGATGGCTGTCTGCCAGTGTGTTCTGGGAAATTCATACTAAGGTGTGTTTCATCAGGCTAATTAATTTACAAGCACCTGTTTCATCACTGGAAGCTGTTGGCACAGCAGATGAGCAGCAGAGGGGGAAGGAGACTTTTTTTATCCAAGCTAAATAGATTTCAATTGATTTTAATTTGCTGATGGCATAGTTGTATGTTTAATATGAGCCTATCCCAGGGGTCTGTTTTTTTCCAAGCTGGATTAATAGCGTTGCCACTTGTGGCTGTTCCACTGCTGTGAGCCATTTTTCAGGCATTAGATTTCAGATAATACATACTGTCTCAATATGAGGTCCTACTGCACAGTGTTATCCGTGCCTGGTGTATATTGAAGCCAGTCAACTTCACCTGGCAAACTGGTTTTATTAATGGAAAAGCTTCTCCAGCTTCATGCTGCTATTTCTCTGCAGTACAGAGAAGCCTGAAAAACTCTTTAAAACTGTATCAGCTAGTATTGGCGATCATGAGAGATGAAAACATGCAGTAGTTTTTCTGTGCAAATTTCTCTTTTCCGCAATCCTTATGTGACTGTAATGGGACTGCTTCCTAGGATACCAGAAATTTTAATTCAGTGTATTATTATAAATACATTCTAAGGTAATGACTGCAGACCTTGGGCCAGCTAGAAAGTACCACATCCTTTCAGACATACAGTATAGGGAAGATTTACTAAAACTGGTGCACTCAGAATCTGGTGCAGCTGTGCATAGTAACCAATCAGCTTCTAACTTCAGCTTGTTCAAATAAGCTTTGACAATAAAATCTGATTGCTGATTGGTTCCTATATACAGCTGTACGAGATTCTGTGTTAGTAACCCCCCCCCATATTAAGACTTGTTAGACGAGGCAGGTGCCTATGAGTAATGCCCCAGAAATAGATAGGCAGTCAGATAAACATTGACCAGCCATTTGAAAAGTAAATTACTGTTCACTTTAAACACCTAATCAGGTGTAGATACTTTTCACATGATTGGATAACTGAAGTAACTATTCATACTTTTATGTAAAGATTCTAAGTCCAAATGTATTAAAAACTTTCTGTCACATTCCTGTTACAGCAGTTGTGTTGAATACAATTGTGTTGTCCAGTAGGCACCAGCATTTAGCTAAAAGACCTAGCAAGGCACACTGCCTCTTTTCTTCATCACTGCAAGGCTGCATAAGGATGATTGAGATGAGGGGGTGGCTGTTGCTCATCTATGCCGGCATAGAGCACTAGAGTGGGAGAACAGTAACAACAACAGGTACAGGAGCATAATTAAGAGAATGGTTAGATATTTAAATTGTGCATTAAATAGGAACTCCACCCAAAACAGTTTAACTAGTTTTGATAGATTATGAAATTTTTATTTACTTCCTGTTGTATCTCCAGTAAAGGAAGTGAAGGGAAATCTCCATAATGAGGACACAGGCAACAATTTTAACAGTATTTCCAATTCTTCCCACTTTCTAATTTAAAACATTGAAAAAGTTTAGTTTTCTGGCCGGAGTTCTGCTTTAAGGGCAATGAGAACTGACAACAGTGTCAGACAAAAGGATTCTTAAATGAAACAAAATCTTAAAGTGCACATTTGGACAGATTATGGACATTAAACTATTTACTTATTCTTAATAAGTAGGAAGAGATGTTTTAAAAGTCGTTACTCACCTCCCTAGCTACTTGTAAAGTGAGGTAACACATTTTCAAGGACACAACAAAGACTCAATTGGTTTAGATGGTTTCCAGCAGCTTAAGGCTGGCCATACATGGTCGAATTTCAAAAGAATTTTCTTTTGAAAATCAGAAAATGTGTGCGTTTTGTGATCCGATGATGCCCCCATTGATTTCGAAATTTGGCCAACCAAGCCATCAATTTCACCTCATGTTGCTACAGAAAATAATTTTTGTGGCTGGGAATATTCTTTTCTTTCTGGGAATTTTCTTTTCTTGCACATGTGCATTTCTTTTTCGATTACATTTCTGGCACGATTCTCTCATCATTGATTAGAAAATCATTTGTTATTCAAAAAATTGCCAACATGTCCGATTTCTCAAATTGGATGGCCGCACGAAAATTGGCTGTTGCTGTAGCCCACTAATGGTGCAAAATACGAACGGAAATTCTTAGATAAGATTTTCGAAAGAAAGTTCTTTCGAAATTCGACCCATGTATGGCCTGCCTAAGGCCTGTACACGCGATCCAAAAATCGGATGAAAAATACCACTTTCAAAGAAATCGTACGATAATCATATCATTAGTACAGAGCTTTTGAGAGCTGATCATGACAGTTCATCCGATATTATTGGATCAGACAAGCACAAAAATTTTTCTCGTACAATTACAGATCGTACGATTTTCGTTTAATCAGTTCAGTTGTCATTCAAAAACACAATAGAAATACACTACAACACATGACATCACTTCCGATTTGTTATTCTGTCGTACGAGAATTTTCGCAACTTTAGTAAACTCTTCATGTTCGATATGCGACTAGCATGCAAAAAAAAATGGACGATCTGCCGTCCGATTTTCAGATCGTGTGTATGAGGCTTTTGGAATAGTTGTTTGTTTACAGTGGAAGGCTGGCAGGCTGCCAAGATCTCTTCTCATATTAAAAAAAGCTCAGATTTCAATGCCTGTGCTGAACTGTGAAAATACATTTCTCCATAATGCCTAATGATACAGAGCTGAATAAATGCTTGTTTTAAAGTTTAGAAAATATGCATACTTTACTGATTGATTTGGGGACAGATTCACTTTAAGCAATACTTTTATTTGCCGTGGAGTCATATTCAAATTAGCCAAGCCATTGCACATAGTGTAGTACAATCCAAAATGCTTACTGACATATTGCACTCACCTACCCGGAACTAATTTGTGATCCTTAGCACAGCTGCTTCTACACCTCACAAAAATGCAAGTAACCTGACATGCTATTGTTTCATGAGCAATTCATACTCTGAGCGAGGGCCCTTCACACAAGAACACAGTGCAGGAAACGTTCTGTGTGCATTTCCTACACCATGTTCAAAACACACTGCAGTTGTGATTTACAGTGGGTGTCAATGTTAAGTTAATGCCACCTCAAACACAGGTCACAAACTCAGTGTGTTTGCCTGCACTGGATCGCATGAAACAGAAGTACTATGCTATCCGGCTGCAGTGTATTTCCAAAAGTAGTGCATGCACTACTTTTAGTGCAGTGCAGTACGAATTGAGCCCATTCAAAATGAGTGGGCTCAAATTGCACCACACTGAACCACATGTGAACACGCTGTGCATTCCTGTGCGATTCCTAGTGTGAACCGGCCCTAAAATCTTCCTCTACCTGTTTTTTTAAGACTGATATGCAACCAATATTTTCATGTGAAGCTTTCAATATTTTGATACAATAAACACTGTTCTGCCCAAACGACATTGTTTATGGAATACCAATGACTTTTAATAGTCAAGACCAGGGGTGTAACTACCCCCCTCTTCTCCAGTCCCCACCCCCTCTCTCCTGCCCCCCCTCCTGGTCCCCATGCACTCTTCTGCTGCTCCTCTTCTCCGGTCCTCGTGCTCTTCTCTGGTCTCTCCTGTACTGACTCCTGCCCCCCTCCTCCCCTGTAGCACTGCTGGGTTCCTCCTCCCTTCTCCCACTAGCTGCTGCAGTAAATTTGTCAGGACAGAGAGCTGGGAAGGGGCCAGTAAATATGTCATCAATCACTGACTCAGTTCATTCATAACTGAATTGTAGTAAACTGTGTTTAATATGCTTCAGTTTATGAATAGACAGAAAGATCTGTACAGAGCTATTCCTGTCCTTTCATTCTGTGCAGCTGAGTCTACAGAGATGTAGATTGAGGTGAAACATCAGAGGTCTGTTTAGACCCCTGATATCTCACCAAAGCCCCCAAAGGGGCTCCTAAAAAATTTGAAATAAAAAAAATAATATTGTAAAAAAAGTGTAAAAAAATAAAATAAAAACACCAGTGGTGGAACTACCAGGGTCGCAAAGGTTGCACTTACGACTGGGCCCTGGCGTTCTGCCAATGGGCTCAGAGGGAAGGGTCCCCAGCTGGGGGTTTGAGGGGCCCTTCATAGTTTCTTTCACCGAGGCCCTGAAAGTTCTAGTTACTCCTCTGGTCAAGCCCCCCTTATAGTGAAGCTGTAGGAGTGAATTTTATCATGGTTTTTTATATGTGGTGGATTATAACAGCTAAATTCTGGAAATTAGTCCAGAGTTGTATGACTTTAATGTGAATGGGGTGATAAGATTAAGGGTTTGGAATATATTAACTGTAAAAACAGTAAATAATAGTTCTGAGGTACTGCTAAACATAATTAGACCATTTCATTTATATTAAGTCACTCATGGTTCAATGCTTGCTTATTAAATGTTTGCTTATGACAAAAAACTTCAATATTTGTGTTTTATCACCTGTTAGATACACCATGGTGAATATTTTCATACTTTACTTGATATGGCTATATACCGTGAGGTCCCTCTATAGGGATTCTTTTACAGTGTCATGTATACATTGTATACAATTAGTGCAAAAATCCATAGTTGCCAACATTTACTAAGCGGAAGGGGTGGGAGGAGAACAAATAATGAGCACGAAGTACGCGGTACACATGTGGTGATCAGTAGGAGTAAAAGAAAGGAGATCATTTTGCCAGACAGTGGCAGCATAGTTGGAGTGCTGTGTGGGAGAACTCTGACAGTGTTCCAGAACACAGCATCCCTCTGACACTCAGTGAACAGTGTTCTGGATCCTGCGGAACATGAATGGTGCAGAGGTGCCTAAAATCCCAGGACTGTCCTGCATAGTTTAGGACACTAAACATCATAATGCACAACTGTTAATGATCTGTTACAAAAGGTTGTAAATGTAATGTTGTTAGGAGAGTTGTGGAGCTTTTGCAGCTCATTCAAAATGAATGTAATACGCTGCTGTGACCCGGTAATGGGCAACCATTATAATGCAAAAAAGAGCTTATGATATGCAGCTACCCCTGTGCCATAAACCAAGCTCATGCCTTCCCTTTACCCTTTCCAAACAAGTTTTAGAGGTGGGGGATGAGAGACTATGACACTATGCTGGCTGCACAAGGGAGAGGGAAATTTGGCACTGTGTTAGTGACACAGACCCCCACACTCATGCAGCCACCAACACACTACAGACCCCCCAAGCCATTCTCAAAAAGTCACCTCAATGATGAGAGGTTGTGGATAGGAGGCTTTAAAGCTATTTTGGTTGAACAGGGGATGGGAAAATGTGGCACTGTAATAGTGACACAGACCTTCTCCCCATGTAGCCACCAGCATTACAAGCCCCTCCAATCATTCCCATGCAGTCACCCGAGCCAAAGGCTCCCCTTGTTTGGGGACCAGAGACATTATTACAGTGATCAGTTCTAAAAATATGTACTAATGACACTGGCAGGGAAGGGGTTACCACCAGGGGTGATCAAAGGGTTAAGTGTGTCCCTAGGGGGTGCATGCTAACTGTGTGGGGGTTGATCTGACTAGGTGAAGACAAAGATCCATGTTGATGCTTAGCGGGAACACAAGATCTCCATCTTCTCCCCTGTGTCCAATCAGCGCTTGATTGTGCCTCCCAGTGTCAGGTCCGTCGTTTCGCGCCACAGTACATTTGTGGTAGGTGGTCGGCAAGTGGTCAAACAATTTTATTGATAGTAGCATATGGACAGCTGTCAGAACTAATTTATTCAGCATCACAGTTATTTTACTGTCTCCTTTCTCCATGCACACCTATATAGGTGCTAACATGTAGAATTAATTGTGTTGAGGGGCCCTTTTTGGTGCTCTGATATGAACATTTTGCACATGAAGAGGTGTAAATACTGCCTAAAGGTTTGGTTATCAACTTCAAATGACTGAGAAAAGTTTTAATACTTGCCCCAAATCTAAATTTGCTTTTCATTACACCAGCCCTATTCATTGCAGGCCAGAGCATATTCTGATTGTAAGGAATAAATCTCTCGGCCACTGATTTAGTTTAAAAAGGTGAATATTTTGAGTGTACAATAAAATGAATAAGACTTTTTAAAACCTAATTTTAAGAGAGACAAGAAAGCTTTTTGATCAGCTGTTATCTATCTATCTATCTTTTATTTATTAATTTAATTTATGTACTTGCACAATTCTCATTAGGAATCTTGTTGATAAAAAACATAAAAAATGAGTCTACCTTTGACACTGACCAATTATGATGGTGTTTCTGGATTCTTCACATCCAACTGGCCTGTAAAATCATAATAGTTCTATTGCTATGAATCAGGCTGAGCTGTCATTCTCATACACAGATGAGCACCATTCAGTGTAGCTAATCAAACTGTCTAATGCACTTGTTTCCTTTTTAGTTAGTCTAATAAGTCTTCAAGTATCTGTGTAAGGACTATTTACCTCTTATACATAAATCGTTGCTGTATACATCTTATATATCATAATAAGAAAAAAACATATTGGCAAATGTGCAATTTTGTTGTGAAAAATAACACTTAATACTATATTCATTAACTAGGCAATGATCATTATTTGATTGACAGACCTACTTTATGGCGTTTTAATTATGGAGTTATGCAATCATAATCATTTAAATCAGCGCGCACAACAACATCCAATGCACTTATCACTTCTTGAGAAATGTGTGGGGTTTAATCTATGACAAACTGAAGGTAGTTTGATGTGATTCACCCTGTAGGGTGGGCGGGATTGCTGCCCTTTCATTTCTTTTTTTTCTTTTTCTTTTTTTTTTGTAATCTTGTTTCTTTGTGTGTGAAAAGGGATGGTGGGGGTTGGTGAATTTTGCAAAGGGGGATCTCAGACAGGCTAATTAGAATCAATTGATAAACATAATTTCCCTTTCCTGCTGGTTACACTGGTAGTTTGAACAACATTTGATTCTAAAGTCTCATTTTTTTTCTTAATATTTCAACATGCAATCACCAATTACAGGCAATCCTTTAATTTTGAGTGTACAAGGTTTTTTTTTTATTACATTGGAATGTACTGTGTCCGTGTTACCGTTTTCTCTCATTAATCAGATTATTTTCTTTTCTTTATCTATATTTCCTAACATCAGATATAACAGCACAAAACAAATGGTCCTGACATCAGCACTTCGGTTTTTAGAAAACGTTTAAATGTGTTGAATCCTCATCATTGAATATATTTCATACAACCATGTGTTCAAAAGCCATATGTGCTTACAGAATTTCTTTAGCGAGCCATACATGGATTAAAATGCTGGGGGTTGAGCAGGGGTAGGAAGAATTTAAATTCTTGTATGGGCACTGTGGTTGTGCAGAAGTCGGTCTCTGTACAACCACCCGGTCAGATTTTCCCTGCTCAATCTGAGCGGAAGACAATGACACCGCAGAAAAAATTCCCCATCCACATCAACCCCTTATAAGATAAGAATACCTGTCACGTGTCTATTACTTTCACAAGGGATGTTTATATTGCCAGCAATAAAAGTCATCAACAAGAACATTTTTTTTTAAAGCAGCAGTGTAAAAATAAATAAAATAATATAAATTAATAATCTCTGCTAAAAAAAATGTATAATGTTTGGAGGTTATGAGTAATTTTCGAGCAAAAAATACTGATTAAACTTGTAAACAAAAAGTGCCAGAAAAAGCCTGATCTTCAAGTGGTTAAACTGAACCTAGCACTGTATCATTTTATAACATCATTTTTGTAGCTAAGACTGTATAAAGTGTTTGCAACAAAATACTGTGCACCATTTTTACAGTAGGTAATCATTACAGTGTAAAATACCAGGTGTGAAACTAGTATATAGGACATTTGGGACCCCACAGAAATATGACATTCCCTACCCAGTGCAATCACTAAATAACTACTGAGAAACCTGAGAAAATTATTGCATGCTTTTTTACTCTCTGGTCCGTTTGTGAATTGGACTTAAGAGCTTTTTTTGGTAAATACTGCATAATCATTTTTTTTTTTGTGTGAATTGAACATACAATTCACATGCAATAATTTATGCAAACGAGTAATATGATACCCTTATCGTGTGGGGTAAAGCTTTGTGAATTGACCCCTTTACATTCTAGTTCTAGGAAATTGTGGACATTTGCCTTCTGTTTCTCACATAGATTAACTAAAAGTGAAATCCCAGTTCTGTTTGTGATAAAATAATCTGACTATAGACATTTACCTTTTTACATTATATACAGTATCTCACAAAAGTGAGTACACCCCCTCACATTTCTGTAAATATTTTATTATATCTTTTTATGTGTAAAGGAAGGCCCGTAGACGTGGTGTATCTGGATTTTGCAAAAGCATTTGACACAGTTCCCCATAAACGTTTACTGTACAAAATAAGGTCCATTGGCATGGACCATAGGATGAGTACATGGATTGAAAACTGGCTACAAGGGCGAGTTCAGAGGGTGGTGATAAATGGGGAGTACTTGGAATGGTCAGGGGTGGGTAGTGGGGTTCCCCAGGGTTCTGTGCTGGGACCAATAGTATTTAATTTGTTCATAAGCAACCTGGAGGATGGGATAAACAGTTCAATCTCTGTATTTGCAGACGATACTAAGCTAAGCAGGGCATTAACTTCTCCGCAGGATGTGGAAACCTTGCGAAAAGATCTGAACAAATTAATGAGGTGGGCAACTACATGGCAAATGAGGTTCAATGTAGAAAAATGTAAAATAATGCATTTGGGTGGCAAAAATATGAATGCAATCTATACACTGGGGGGAGAACCTCTGGGGGAATCTAGGATGGAAAAGGACCTGGGGGTCCTAGTAGATGAAGGCTCAGCAATGGCATGCAATGCCAAGCTGCTGCTAACAAAGCAAACAGAATATTGGCATGCATTAAAAAGGGGATCAACTCCAGAGATAAAACGATAATTCTCCCACTCTACAAGACTCTGGTCCGGCCGCACCTGGAGTATGCTGTCCAGTTCTGGGCACCAGTCCTCAGGAAGGATGTACTGGAAATGGAGCGAGTACAAAGAAGGGCAACAAAGCTAATAAAGGGTCTGGAGGATCTTAGTTATGAGGAAAGGTTGCGAGCACTGAACTTATTCTCTCTGGAGAAGAGACGCTTGAGAGGGGATATGATTTCGATATACAAATACCGTACTGCTGACCCTACAATAGAAATAAAACTTTTTCGCAGAAGAGAGTTTAACAAGACTCGTGGCCACTCATTAAAATTAGAAGAAAAGAGGTTTAACCTTAAACTACGTAGAGGGTTCTTTACTGTAAGAGCTGCAAGGATGTGGAATTCCCTTCCACAAGTGGTGGTCTCAGCGGGGAGCATCGATAGCTTCAAGAAACTATTAGATAACCACCTGAATGACCGCAACATACAGGGATATATAATGTAATACCGACACATAATCACACACATAGGTTGGACTTGATGGACTTGTGTCTTGTTTCAACCTCACCTACTATGTAACTATGTAACTATGTAACACTGAAGAAATTACACTTTGCTACAATGTAAAGTAGTGACTGTACAGCTTGTACAACAGTGTACATTTGCTGTCCTCTCAAAATAACTCAACAGACAGCCATTAATGTCTAAACTGCTGGCAACAAAAGTAAGTACACCCCTAAGGGAAAATGTACTAATTGGGCCCAAAGTGTCAATATTTTGTGTGGCCACCATCATTTTCCAGCACTGCCTTGACTTTCTTGGGCATGGAGTTCACCCACGTGTCACAGGTTGCCACTGGAGTCCTCTTTCACTCCTCCGTGACATCATGCGCTGGTGGATGTTAGAGACCTTCCGCTCCTCCACCTTCCATTTGAGGATGCCCCACAGATGCTCAATAGCGTTTAGGTCTGGAGACATGCTTGGACAGTCCATCACCTTTACCCTAAGCTTCTTTAGCAAGGTAGTGGTCGTCTTGGAGGTGTGTTTGGGGTCCTTATTATGTTGGAATACTGCCCTGTGGCCCAGTCTCCAAAGGTGGGGGATCATGCTCTGCTCTGATCATGCTCTGCTGCAGTATGTCACAGTACATGTTGGCATTCATGGTTCCCTCAATGAACTGTAGCTCCCCAGTGCCGGCAGCACTCATGCAGCCCCAGACCATGACACTCCCAACACCATGCTTGACTGTAGGCAAGACACACTTGTCTTTGTACTCCTCACCTGGTTGCCACCACACATGCTTGGCACCATCTGAACCAAATAAGTTTATCTTGGTCTCATCACAGGACATAGTTCCAGTAATTCATGTCCTTAGTCTGCTTGTCTTCATCAAACTGTTTGCAGGCTTTCTTGTTCTTCCTTCTGGAACGACAGCCATGCAGACCAATTTGATGCAATGTGCGGTGTATGGTCTCAGCACTGACAGGCTGACCCCCCCACCCCTTCAACCTCTGCAGCAATGCTGGCAGCACTCATACATCTATTTCCCAAAGACAACCTCTGGATATGATGCTGAGCACATGCACTCAACTTGTTTGGTCCACCATGGTGAGGCCTGTTCTGAGTAGAACCTGTCCTGCTGTATGGTCTTGGCCACTGTGCTGCAGCTCAGTTTCAGGGTCTTTGCAATCTTCTTATAAGCTTGATCTTTTTCCCTTGGATTTATCCTTGGCCTTGTATTTATCTTGGCAATCTTCTTATAGCCTAGGCCATCTTTATGTAGAGAAACAATTCTTTTTTTTCGATCCCCAGAGAATTCTTTGCCATTAGGTGCCATGTTGAACTTCCAGTGACCAGTATGAGAGAGTGAGAGCGATAACACCACATTTTACACACCTGCTCCCCATTCACACCTGAGACCTTGTAACATTAACAAGTCCTATGACACAGAGGAAGGAAAATGGCTAATTGGGCCCAATTTGAATATTTTCACTTAGGGGTGTACTCACTTTTGTTGCCAGTGGTTTAGACATTAATGGCTGTGTGTTGAGTTATTTTGAGGGGACAGCAAATTTACACTGTTATACAAGCTGTACACTCCCTACTTTACATTGTAGCATAGTGTAATTTCTTCGGTACTGTCACATGAAAATATATAATAGATATAATAAAATATTTACAAAAATGTGAGGAGTGTACTCACTTTTGTGAGATACTGTACATGTTTCAGGAAAAAGATTTTCAGATTCTTAACTGCTTCTGGCCTATAGTTTTTGTGATAGTGATGCCAGCAATTTTGCTGAAGAACAGTACTATGTTTCAGGAGCCTGGTTCTCCCATAATGTGATCAGTTCTAGTGTAGTACAAAAAAATATTCCAATCCCCAACCACCAGGTAAATAGGCAGCACCATTGTCAATTAGCTCATCAACGTGTTGTCTGCAATTTGACCTTAAAGTGGAATATTTTTGTTAAATATTTCATAAAGCACACAACTCTCAACACATGTTGCAAATTCTGTTTTTACTTTGTTATGACATTTCACTTTGCATCTATACAGTGCTATGCAAATGCATATTTTAAAAGTAATGCATTTTAATTCTTATTTATGTATATGGTGTAGAGGTTACTAACAGCTTAAACAAACTTCTGTTGACAGACTAAGTTCCTAACAATGCAGACATGCTTGAATCTTAGCTTTGCAATGTATTAAAGAGCTTCAGCAAGCATTTGAAAACGATTTCACAAGCTTCAAGTAGCATTCTTAGAGCAACCTTTGGTTCCAAATTGACAGTTTTGAATGCAGACTTTGAGGTGGACCTAGCATCGGTTACATTTTTTCATTTTAAGGGGTTGTAAACTCTTTGGGTTTTTAACCTTAATGCATTAAGGTGAAAAACCTTTTGTGATGCAGCAACCCCCCACCCCCTAGAGCCCCCATTTTACTTACCGACAGGGACGAGCACAGCAGCTCCAGCTGCTGCCTCGGGTCCTCATTGGATAGATTGAGCCATTGGCCTCCACTGCTGTTAATCAAATCCAGTGACACAGGAGCCGGGGGTGAGGCCGAGTCCTGCTGTCTGTGTCAATGGACGCAGAAGCAGGACGGATGAGCGTGCTCGTACGAGTGCCCCCAGGGAGAGCGGCTCTCCTTAGGGGCACTCAAGAAAAGGAGGAGCCAGGAGCGTCGCAAGGGGACCCCAGAAAAGGAGGATTGGGGCCACTCTATGCAAAATCACTGCACAGAGGAGGTAAGTATAACATGTTTGTTATTGTCTGCAGTTCCAGGCTGTCTTCTAAATGGTTACACTTTGTGTTTAATCACTACACTGAACTGCAGGGCCATGGCTGTTTTCAGGTTCTTCAGCTAGTCACATCCACTCCGATGCAGAGCTTCTCCACCCTCCTCCATCTCCATGATTTGGCTCCTGTTTTAGCCAGAACACAGGATATTTTGTCCCCACTCTACAGCACTGTGTGAGCAGGGGAGGTGGAGAGTTCAGAATTGGAACTAACGCATGTGAGCAGTATTCAGCACACCTTCCTTCTTACAGCAAATATCGATCTAGTCCCACTTACAGCAGTAAGTATCTAGCATCTCACTAAGGTGCCCATTTATGAAGCAGTGAACAGCGGTGATCCAGAGGATCGCCACTGATCACAGTCCATAAACAGTTTATGAAACAGAGATAATTGGGGGAGAACGTGTTTGAACATGTTCTCCTGCCGATGATCGCCGCACACTGAGAATCCTCATTGACTGACACAGAAATGGCCAGTTTATGAAGCTGTGATCTCAGCACTTCACTGGTGATCTGAGTCAGAATTCACCCTCCCCAAGGAGCTCAGAGGTGGAGAATCGGGGAATGAAGAAATAATCCTGGGGGATCGGAGGAGGAAAGAGGAAGATTATTGTAACGAGCCCCTGCTCGCTTGGTTCCACTCTCCCGACACTCCTCTGTGGCTATAGAATCAGACTGCAGATCGCAACATCTGTTGGTTCGGTCATCTGATGCTCCGGGACTAGAACTACAGCTATGTGCCGTTCTAATCCAGTTGTGTAGCTCAGAACAAACACCAGGCAGGCTGTATGTAAGTTCAACCAGGAATCTGTTTTATTGAAAAATACAGGCTCTTTTATACAATAAAAGAGGAGGTGTATACCTCCTGCTCATATTACTCTAAACATACACCTGTGACCAGAAACCTAATTTACATGGGCTAATTAACTAATCCCTTTAGACAGTCTAGATGACTCAGTCATGACCTTTAGGCCAGACTGGCCGTCTTGTAGATCAGAAAACCCAATCAATCACAATAGCAGAGTTAATTAACACAAACAACAATGAGGATCTAATGACTCTTAGATCCCATACTAGAGACTTATTTACAATACACATTCTAGCAGGCAACAGACAGACAGGTGGCTGGAATTGAGGTCAGCATCATCTAACAGTATTTGTCCCAGCATTATGACTCAGCCACTATTTCTAATATGGCAAATCCAGGGTCCCCAGAGTCTGTGTGTCCTGGGGGACCAGGACCCGATTCCACAGTAATACTACCTCAAGGGTCCCCAGGCCTACAGCTCACAAAGAGCACCGTTCCCCAAAAATGCCAGGGCCCACGATCGATCGGCAAGAGGCTAGCATTCAGTCCCCTCCAAAAGTCTCTCTCTCCCGCCTAGGTCTGTCACAATTATTAACTTCCTTCGACCTCGATCAGACCCCCCAAGACAGTAACCATGCCCCCTGTCATATATTTATATATATATATATATATATATATATATATATATATATATATATATATATAGATATATATATAAAAATGTGTGTGTGTGTATATATATATAGAACGTGTGTGTGTGTATAAATATCTATATATTATGTTAGGTGGACTCTTTATTTTATTAGCATTAACCACGCCGTCTGTCCGTGTACTGAGCAGTGATAATTTATCACTGCTTAATAAACTGACATCTCGGTGTTTCTGTGAATTTCTGGTACTGTAATCTTGTAAAGTCTCACGAGATTCCAGTATCAGGGGCCATTCTTCCACCGTATGAAGCGTTTGTAGATCACTTCACTCCTCCAAAGAAGAAGTGATCTACAAAGCTTCATAAACTGGCACACAGAGGAGAAAGATCTCCTCTGAGAATGCTGGAGAATGAAGCATTGAAATTTTTTCACTGCTTCATAAACCGACACCTAAAGGTTTAGTAAATTGAATTGGATTTACAGGACATATGGCGACTTAAAAACCCGCTGTCCTGTGCCTAAGCCTTCATGCTGTTCTAGTACTTACCAGACTTTATCAAGAATAGACTTGGCGCTGGGCACAGATTCGGCTCTTCCATGGGTGTCTAATACACAATATATGACTAGGGGCTTATCAGACCACTCTCCCATTTTAGTCACCTTAGTAAAAATAAAACCTAGGATTACGCCTAACTGACGTGTCCCTGCGTTTTGGATAAAAGAGTTGTCTCAGGGAGTGAGTTTTTCTGCATTAATGAGACGTCTGCTTCACTTCAGGTGGTTTGGGATACCATGAGAGCCTTTCTATAGTGTGTCCTATTGACGGCAATAAGCATTCGTAAGAAATCCAACTTAGAATGGGAGTCTTCGTTAGCAGCTGAGGTGCAGCACAGGGAAGCTCAGTATATACAGGATCCTACCCCCTCTAACTGCTGTGCCTGGAAGGATGCACAATTAATATATAGATGAACAACCTTGGATAATGCTGATCATGCTTGTTTTCTTTCCAGTGAAAAAATACCCAAAAACACTGCGCTTACTCAATAAAATAGCAGCTCACACAACAAACAAGGAAATTTGTAAATAGTGCAGATATATATAGTGTAGCGCTAGTTTAGATTACAAGAACTATTGAATTGCAAAAGACAAATGTATCAAACAATTATTCATAACACCATATGTTCCAAATGGTACTGAAAAAGATTCCAATAAGTATCTATTGCATAGAAAATCTGAAGACCAATAAAGTGTCCCAAACAGATGGTAGTGTTTATGATAATAAAAAGTCCCAAACAGATGGTAGTGTTTATACACCACTTGGATAGCAGATTAAGAGAAGTAATACAAAATGATTGGATCCCCCGTGTGGAAGCAATGCAGGCTTACCGGAACCGTTGGACTCATAGAAACATATGTCTCCTGAGTCAGTAATGCTTGTATTGCCACCGGGCAATGAAGTGGGGTCTCCCAATGAAACGATATGGAATCCAGATGCTGTTCTAGGACGCTCGGCAAAATTCTTCCATGTATAACCCGATTTCGTGGTGGCCCATAGAAGGTAAAAAAAGGGGCCACATAGTATAATAACGTTTTTTTTTAAATTAAAATTTATTTGAGGTAAAACACTTACATTCTCCGTATTAAAAAAAGCGCTTATGGTAAAATGGTGGCAGGCAGTGGAGTCTCCCGACGTGTTTCGTCTACTCAGACTTCATCTGGGGTACCCTACCACTGCTGCCATACTCTCTTATATAGGTACCAAGACCCCCCTTGATGAGAATCCGGCATGTGCCAATTGTTTACATGCACTTCCGGGTATCGCCAAAATGGCGGCCCCGCGTGTGCGTTCCAGGCCTCTTCCTGATATCCACTATGCGTTCCAGCATTCCCTTATAGATGTTATATATAAAGAATAAAAAATAAATATACCCATCTACCACTGGATTCCAAAATAAATGAATAATGAGTGTCTAAATAGGTGTGTGTAGTTAAAAAGCGTAAAGAAATAATATGGACTAGAGAGGAATCATCCAGATGTCTCACAGGAAATGTGTAGAACAGGGTGGTCGCTCTTCATGACACAAATAGCGTCATCTTCCGCCCGAGTGGAATGCAAGCTAGGCGGCCGTCCGCCGCATGCGTGCCACGCCTCAATGCGGCAGTAGACATGGCGTGATGTTGTCACTAGCGGGCCGGCATGACAACACGTCCACCGTTAAGGAAGTGACGCGCTATTGTCTAGCAAGTACTGTGTACTATGTAAATAAAACAGCTATATATATAAGAAATATACAAACAAAAAGGAGACAATACGCCCTACTCCAATCCTCCTATCTCAGCGCTAAAGGATATTCAGTATATGAAGATGGAAAATAATGATTGTAATAAACCGCAGTGATTTAACCTGATGTCACCATATTCTGAGTGAGATATCTCTCAGCAGCCACTTAATAAAAAATAGAAATATAAATATGGATGAATGAATGTACTATATGAAACAGCAATTAACCCATCAAAGCAGCGCTATTTTCAGTCCTCAATGCTGACTGATAAAACAAAGTCTTTGTAAATGCAAGCAAAACACATGCAGGCAGGTAAATTCCAACAAAGACACAGCGGTAGGAGCTCGGTCTGGATTCCCTTATATGAATAGTAGATCTGATGAGTGCACCTTTCACCATCTATTGGGACACCTTGTGCTGCACACACCCCATAGGGGTTCAAACTCACCGGAGCCAGGAGGTTAACAAGCCTTGGATCAAATCCTCTCTCTGTTTACTCCCGAAGTCCTCCAGGGTTGATGATCAAATAACAGCAACAATGTCCACATGTAAAAAAAGAGACCCCGAATAGTCCAGTACCGTTTTGATAATTTATTGTAAGTCACAAATCAGAGAAAAAAAAAAAAAAACTAATAAAGTAAATACACTGTAAAAATCAGTGGGCGCAGTTCCTTACAAAGGATAGCCTTCTAGCTTTCAGTTGGTTGGTAATAGTGGATAACTCAAACTGCTTCTCTCAAAGCACAAGGGTACTGGTTGCAGACTGGATGGATGTTACACACTCACAGCTGATCAGTCCTTCATTCCACTAGTATACAACTACAAGCTTGGAGCGCACTGCGTGTCAACCAGGTACAGCTGATCCGCACTTCCCCCCTCTCGTGTCTGAAGCTTCAGGCTAAAAGCACACTGCGTCCTCACGTGATAACAGTTGCCGTGGTATTGTGCTCTGACTAGTTTCGTCAGGAAGACTTTTTCCAAGATGCTCTTTGAAAAAGTCTTCCTGACGAAACTAGTCAGAGCACGATACCACGGCAACCGTTATCACGTGAGGACGCAGTGTGCTTTTAGCCTGAAGCTTCAGACACGAGAGGGGGGAAGTGCGGATCAGCTGTACCTGGTTGACACGCAGTGCGCTCCAAGCTTGTAGTTGTATACTAGTGGAATGAAGGACTGATCAGCTGTGAGTGTGTAACATCCATCCAGTCTGCAACCAGTACCCTTGTGCTTTGAGAGAAGCAGTTTGAGTTATCCACTATTACCAACCAACTGAAAGCTAGAAGGCTATCCTTTGTAAGGAACTGCGCCCACTGATTTTTACAGTGTATTTACTTTATTAGTTTTTTTTTTTTTTTCTCTGATTTGTGACTTACAATAAATTATCAAAACGGTACTGTGGACATTGTTGCTGTTATTTGATCATCAACCCTGGAGGACTTCGGGAGTAAACAGAGAGAGGATTTGATCCAAGGCTTGTTAACCTCCTGGCTCCGGTGAGTTTGAACCCCTATGGGGTGTGTGCAGCACAAGGTGTCCCAATAGATGGTGAAAGGTGCACTCATCAGATCTACTATTCATATAAGGGAATCCAGACCGAGCTCCTACCGCTGTGTCTTTGTTGGAATTTACCTGCCTGCATGTGTTTTGCTTGCATTTACAAAGACTTTGTTTTATCAGTCAGCATTGAGGACTGAAAATAGCGCTGCTTTGATGGGTTAATTGCTGTTTCATATAGTACATTCATTCATCCATATTTATATATATATATAAGAAATAGCCTAATGTTTGTGTGGTGTATATTTTGAAAACGAAAATAGTGTAAAATCCCTCATTATAGGGCTAGTTGTGATGTGATTGTAGAAACAAAAATTATAAAAGTAATTAGTAGAGGTACAGCAAATGTGCTGTGTATAATGACAAATAATGATCTATCCGCGTGTTAATTGCAGATACATATGTTGCACTGAAGCAATAATTCTAAGTGTATATATTTATAGATTTTCCACCCACACACATTTAGTGATCTATCCGTATATATTCTATGCAATAGATACTTATTGTTTTCTTTCCAGATGTCGCGGTTTTGAGGAGGGTGAGCAACCGGGTCACATGCTAGCGATAGTAGCAAACTCTCAAGAAAATATAAATTTTATTTCTGCTGTTCATACAGTAGGGGGCAAGGTTACACATGATCAAAATGAAATTATGAGCTCCTTCTGCTCCTTTTATAGTAACTTGTACCAGAGCAAAGTTGATTATCCCATGTCACGTCCTACTATGGTGAGATTGGAGCTCAATGCCCCTCTGACTCTGGGCAGTGGCAGAATCTCCAAATAGTAAAGCTCCAGGTCTAGGCGGGTTACCGTCAGAAGTGTACAAACAATATGGGGATGTCTTGTTGCCGAAATTATTGAAAGTACTTAACCAGGCTTGAGAATCTTTCAAACTTACAGACTCTATGAACGATGCCTGTATCATTGTACTGACAAAACCAGATAAGGATCTTCTGGCTCCAGAATCTTATCGCCCGATATCATTGTTAAATTCGGACGTTAAAGCGGGGGTTCACCCACACCGCCAAAAAAAAAAAAAAATATTAAAAGCCAGCAGCTACAAATACTGCAGCTGCTGACTTTTAATACATGGCCACTTACCTGTCCCAGGGTCCAGCGATGTCGGCAGGGGACGCCGAGAACCCGCTCGGTTCTTGGCAGCTGCCGCCACCATCCTAGGTAAGGGAATCAGGAAGTGAAGCGTTGCGGCTTCACTTCCCGGTTCCCTACTGCGCATGCGTGAGTCGCGCTGCGTGTCCCAAGTGGTCCCCGCTCTCTCCTGGGAGCTGTGTGTTCCCAGCAGACAGCACGGTGGGGACAGGAAGAGGCATAGACTCCCATGGGAGTCTATGCCAGAAGTGTGTGCAAATACCTGTCTTAGACAGGTATCTGCACCCCCCTCCCCCCTGAAAGGTGCCAAATGTGACACCGGAGGGGGGGAGGGTTCCGAAAAGCGGAAGTTCCATTTTTGTGTGGAACTCCGCTTTAAGATTCTGGCAAGGATTTTGGCAATGAGATTGGGTAGGGTTATGCAGGGATTGATCCACCCAGATCAGTCTGGTTTCATACATACCAGGTCTACAGCAATCAACTTAAGGAGACTTTTTTAAACATGCAGCTACCATCAGAAAACCTGGGGAAGAGAGCTATTCTGTCACTCGACGCTGCAAAGGCATTCAACAGGGGAGGTTCTGGACAGGTTTTGCCTATTGGGTATTTGTCGCAGGTGCTGACTTCTCCTTCCCCTGGAGGGCGTCTATGTGGCTCCTTGCAAGCCCCTTGGGCTGGACTCATGTGCTCTGGGGAGACAGGGGCGAATATGGGGGCCCCCCAGATCCATTTACGGCTTTTACTGGCCAAAGGATTATTCCCTCTATTTTTCAGCGGTAAATATACTACCATTTTTAACCTTACAATGAGATTTATGATGACATGTTCTTAAATTTTGAAGATATTCAATGTATTTTATAGAACCAACTATCCCCCTGATGATGACTGTACACAGGTCGAAACGCGTCGGGGATTTATACCGTCAACAGCCCGGAAATGTATGACTGTATATAATTTTGTGTAAAGATGTGTCGACTTTATATTGTGGAATATGTATTGTACTACTTGGCCAGTGCTCTATGTTGTAATGCCAATTGAATTATAACATTACAATTGTTCATGGTTCAATAAATGCACTTA
Organism: Lithobates clamitans; assembly: GCA_037952925.1. NCBI lineage: Eukaryota > Metazoa > Chordata > Amphibia > Anura > Ranidae > Lithobates > Lithobates clamitans. Next base: position 10,263,884 of record JBBGZY010000429.1, read on the forward strand.
CTGGTTATACATTTGTTATTATTCTGGATTTCAAGATATTGCTGTCTAAAGCCCCACCGGGGAAACTGTCCATTTTTTACCAAGTTATTATATTCTGCTTCAAGGGCTTGTATGCAAATTAATGGGTTAGTGACAGAATTTTTTTCGTTATCAAGGGGCCCTCTACAGGCGTGTCCCTTGTCCCCATTGCTATTTGCACTGGTTGTAGAGCTGCTAGTAGAAGCCGTTCGACAGTCTGAGGATATTTGCGGGTTTATTAGAGGAGTATGGAATGAGAAAATTTCTTTATATGTAGATGACGCTTTGATGTTTCTCGAAGACACGGATAATTCCTTGATTTCCTTAATGACCCTTATAAAAACCTTTGGCTCATTCTCAGGCTTTGTTATTAATTGGGACAAATCTGTTATATTTCCTTTAGATGAAACTAACTTGAACATTCTAAGTGAGGCTCAGCAAATAAAGTTGTGACGTCCTTTAAATATTTAGGAATATGGGTATTTCAAAGGATGAAAGATTATTTACAATATAATCTGACTCCCATCTTGGATAAATTTAAACAAAAGAGTCTAGCTTGGTACAGTTCAGATTGAAACGTTGCAGCCAGTGTAGTATACATGGTGTCCAGACTAGCTTCTAAGTCTGACTTAGTGAGAGGAGATGAATACTCACAGCCCATAGTGGAGAGAGAGCTCGGCAATGGTGACAGAGGAGATGTGGGAACCATAGGAGAGCGGGCCCATCTTGAAGCCTCATCTTGTGACATGCTGTACTGCTCTCTAGCACAGAGCATGTAGTGGGTCAATGACCTCTGAGCTGAGCCCTGGCTGAGGGCATGCATCAGGATGTGGAGCCTCGAGGGGGGATAAAGTGGAGTCAATTCGAGCATGTAGTGGCCCTCAGAAAGCCGCCAGTGTCCCTGTGTCGGACAGAGCTACAGCTTCAGGCAGCCATTCCACTCCATGCCGTGCATGCGCCCCAAACTTTTATTTTTAATGTACAAGTTCATGCTTAGAGGATAAGTTCAACTTTTTGAGTCAGAATTTCACTTTTCTTGTTTAAGTATTTTATTGATAACAAAGTACAGCGAAAAACATGTCAGTTTTAAGAAATAAAATTTACAAGAAAGAACTAATCCAGTCAAATATGAGGATGAATACAGTATAACAGCATCAATAAGGGTCAGGCATCAATGGAAAATACAATGTTATAACAAAGTTAAAGTGAAAAAAGTTTCTGACAATAGAAGACAGTGGGAAATAGCTGGAGGCATGCATTACACAGTCACACTAGGATAATGTAATCTGAATAATCACTTTTCATAATAAATAGATGGGTTTTCTATTATTATTTCTGGCCCAGCCATTCTAATGTGTTTATTTCTCACTTACCTGATCCATGAAAGCTTTGAAATTTCACTTCGTGCAGGTCATGCGACACCCAGAAAGCTATGAATTCCAAAATGCACTGCCTTGCTGCATCACAGAAAAGGGCGTGAGAGGTTGTGTTCACCACTCTGGACCACACCTCCCTCATTACTTTACCACCTTCCACCAATTTTCTATACAATCTGATTTTACAATCTCCTTTAGATCCACTTTAGATCCACACTACAGCTATGTAGTGCAAGGGCCTGTCTGATTTGATACAAATTGAATAGATTGTTCAGGTGTGTCCTATTTTACAGTTCTGGTAAATCTAAAGGAGATTGTACAGAGATTGTACAATCAGATTGCATAGTGTATGGCAAGCTTTATACAAGTATATAGGAGAGAGCGCATGGGGACATTAACCACTTCAGCCCCGGAAGGATTTACCCCCTTCCCGACCAGAGCACTTTTTGCGATTCGGCACTGCGTCGCTTTAACTAACAATTGCGCAGTCGTGCGACATTGTACCCAAACAAAATCGATGTCCTTTTTTCCCACAAATAGAATTTTCTTTTGGTGGTATCTGACCACCTCTGCAGTTTTTATTTGTTGCACTATAAACAAAAAAAGAACAACAATTTTGAAAAAATACAATTTTTTTACTTTACGCTATAATACATATACAAAAAAAAAAAAATGGAAAAAAAACTAATTTATTCATCATTTTAGGCCAATATGTATTCTTCTACATATTTTTGGTAAAACAAATCCCAATCAGTGAATATAGATTAGTTTGCTCAAAAGTTTTAGCGTCTACAAAATAGGGGATAGATTTAGGAACTTTACATTTTTTTATTATTTTTTCTGGTAATGGCAGCGACCTGTAATTTTTAGCGGGACTGCGACATTGTGGCAGACAAATCTGACCCTAAGTGACACTTTTTGGGGACCAGTGACACCAATACAGTGATCAGTGCTAAAAAAATCTCTGTGGAGTGATCGTGGGTGGTCGGCGGACATCGAGTCCACCGGACCCGCCTTTGTGTGCTCACCCTCCCAGCAGCGAGTACATGCGTCTAAAGTATCTCATGCACAAAACAACATACAGGTTCATCCTTTCACGCAGCTGGGCCACCCTGCCACAATATATGTGCTGTGGGCGGTCCGGAAGTGGTTAATATGGGGACTGAAGGACCTCAATCATGAGGAACGACTACAAGCGCTAAATGTATTCTCCTTGGAGAAGAGATGGTTGAGAGAAGATATGATAGTGATATACAAATATCTCAATGGGAAACCAAGCATAAGTATGAAACTTTTCAGTCCCAGGGGGTGTAAGAGGACACAGGGCCACACGATGGGACTGGAAGAGAGGCGGTTTAACCTTAAGCTGCGTAGGGGGTTTTTTACTGTCAGAACGGTAAGTATGTGGAACTCTCTGACACAATCGGTGGTGTCGGCAGGCAGTATGGATAGTTTAACCACTTCAATACCAGGCACTTTCTCCCCTTCCTGCCCAGGACAATTTTCAGCTTTCAGTGCTGTCGCACTTTGAATGACAATTGCACGATCATGCTACACTGTACCCAAACTAAATATTTATAATTTTCTTCCCACAAATAGAACTTTCTTTTGGTGGTATTTGATCACCACTGGGTTTTTTTTTTGCTAAACAAACTAAAAAAGACTGATATTTTTGAAAAAAAAAGGTTTTCTTCGTTTCGGTTATTTTATTTTCTCCTTCACTGACGGGCACTTGTCTCTGCTGTGGCATCTTTATCACCTTTAACCCATTTCTGCTGTGCCATTATTATAGGTTAACCTTTGGCTATTAAGTGTATCTCCCATAATGTGCAGGGATTCAACTCCACAAACTAAAGACATAAAGTCTTCTCCTACTACAAACGCCTTGGGGCAAAAATGCTGCTTATACAGCAAACGCACTTCTCCTATCTCTCCCATCCAAAATTTTTTCATCAGGCGCATCAACAATCTTTCTACAAAGATAAAGAAAGCAGATATATTATTATCAAAGGTGTTCTTCTAGGCCGGGAACTTACAATTGCTAGTTTATACGTGCCCAATGATTCTTCTGCCTCCTTTTTTGCTGCCTTTTTTGAACTTCTTACTAAATACTAGTCTCCCCATATGATAATTGGAGGGGATTTTAATATGGTAGCACACCCATTACTAAACAGAAGTACACCCACTTCTCACTCCAAGTCGTTCCCCAAGTCTCTCTCCATCAGACTTTGTGACTCTCAATTGATCGATACTTGGAGGGCTCACAATATTGAGGCCAAGGAGTACACATTTTATTCAAATCCCCATAACAGCTATGCTAGGCTGGATTCCGTTTATTACAAGCCTTATTATCCTAACTAACTCAACTGATGCTTCCATCCATAATTGTGTATGGTCTGACCATCAAATTGCCTCCTCTGTCACCAAGTTTATTAAACTTGCACCTACCCTATACACTTGGAGATTGAATGTATCTTTACTCTCAGATGCGGCTATGGAGGCAGAGGTTTCAAAGGCGATAGACGAATACTTTGAGTTAAATTCTTCTACGGAGATCTCTATTACCACAGAATGGGTTGATCATAATGCAGTTTTAAGGGGTAAATTAATTGGTTTAGCAGCTTCCCGGAATAAAGCTAATCAACAACAAATTACTCACTCGGGAACTAGACCAACTGTATAAGAAATCTTCTGATCTCCACTAGCGTCCACTAGGCACTCCATCGAACAGAAGCGCTTAGAATTAGATTCCTTGTTGTCTGTCAAAGTTGAAAAAGCTTTGAGATGGTCTCAGGCAAAAATTTTGTTGCATAGTAATACTGCCTCAACTCCGTTTGCTAGAAAGCTGAACATGTCTCTACATCCCCCTCATGTCTATAAGTTACACACCCCTACAGACTTGACTACCTCTCATCCGCAGGAGGTTTTAAAAATATTTGAAAATTTTTACTCATCTCTTTTATCTCCCGCTATCTGAACCTTCTGCAGATATGATTCTCTTGGTTTGCCTATATCCTGATCCCTACCCTTACCCCTTCACAATTAAAGATGTTAAACTCTCCCGTTACTCTGCCTGAGGTTTCCAAGGTTATTAAATCCCTCAAAAAGGGTTCTGCTCCAGGCCCAGATGGATTTACCTCCGTGTATTACAAAAAAATTCTTCTCAACTGTCCCAAGACTGGTTTAGCTTTTTAATTATATTCTTCAAGGTCATAGGTTCCCTGAGGAAATGCTCTTACCTAACATGCCTCTGATCCCAAAACCCAATAAAGACCACTACCTGTCCCGAAACTATAGATTTCAGTGATCAACAATGACCTAAAGATCTTTAGCAGAATCCTTGCGGATTGCCTAGCTGCTATTATACCTTCCCTGATCTCGTCATATCAGTCTGGTTTCATTCCCAACCGTTTTATCACTGATAACATCAACTTGGCCATAGGGATGAGCTTCGTGTTCGAGTCGAACCCATGTTCAACTCGAACATCGGCTGTTCAATCGTTCGTCGAATTGCGAATGATATGGGCCATTCGCGCCAAATTCGCGTGGCGTGTCACGCCCCATAATTCAGTGCATTGCTGGATGATAATTGGCCAAGCATGCACTATGACCCGCATGCTTGGCCAATCACAGCGCCATCGGTAGAGAGAGCTGTAATTGGCCAAAGCCAGGGTGGCTTTGGCCAATTATGGCTCAGGGGGTTTAGAACATGCCCCACACTTTATAAGGCCGCCTGCACGGCGGCCCTGTGTAGTGTGCTCCGGCGTGCTTAGAGAGAGAGAGAGAGACAGTGTCATTTCATTTGAGTTAGCTAGATTAGGCAGGACAGTCAGTGAGTTAGCTGCACTTACAGTGTATCGTGTATATATATGCATCCCAGGTGTTGTGTATATATATATATATATATATATATATATATATATATATATACACTGTATTCAGTTTAGCTAGATCCGTTCCTGTTATCTTCCTAATGACAGGCAGGCTTGTCTTGTTACAGTATTTACAGCTACCTGAAGAAAATTGCTGGTGTTCTTTTGATCCTATTAGTACCACAGTCAGGCAGTTAGACTATTTACAGTTAGTGTAGTGCGTCCTCCTCACAGTGTTCAGTTAAAGCTACAAGTTAGTAACCTCTGCACAGTGTTCAGCTAAAACTACAAGTTAGTGTAGTGCACAGTGTTCAGCTAAAGCTATAAGTTAGGGTAGTGCGTCCTCCTCATAGTGTTCAGCTAAAACTACAAGTTATTGTAGTGTGACCTCTGCACAGTGTTCAGCTAAAGCTACAAGTTAGTGTAGTGCGTCCTACTCACAGTGTTCAGCTAAAACTACAAGTTAGTGTAGTGCGAGCTCTGCACAGTGTTCACCTAAAGCTACCTGTAGAAGGTTAGTGGTGTTTTCCTGATCCTATCACTACAGCAGACAGCAAAATAAGCTACAAGTTAGTGTAGTGCGAGCTCTGCACAGTGTTCACCTAAAGGTACCTGTAGAAGGTTGGTGGTGTTGTCCGGATCCTATCACTACCGCAGGCAGCTAAATAAGCTACAAGTAATTTTTTGGTGAGCTCTGCACAGTGTTCACCTAAAGCTACCTGTAGAAGGTTGGTGGTGTTTTCCCGATCCTATTACTACCACAGGCAGCTAAATAAGCTGCAAGTTAGTGTAGTGTGAGCTCTGCACAGTGTTCACCTAAAGCTACCTGTAGAAGGTTGGTGGTGTTTTCCTGATCCTATCACTACTGCAGGCAGCTAAATAAGCTACAAGTTAGTTTTTGGCGAGCTCTGCACAGTGTTCACCTAAAGCTACCTGTAGAAGGTTAGTGGTGTTTTCCTGATCCTATCACTACCGCAGGCAGCTAAATAAGCTACAAGTTAGTTTTTTGCGAGCTCTGCACAGTGTTCAGCTAAAGCTACCTGTAGAAGGTTGGTGGTGTTCTCATACTACAGGCAGGCAGTTGATTTTGCTAGCTGCAGTATCAGTACATATATATATATATACATATATATATTTATATATATACATATATATATATATCCCAGCTTAGTGCAGCTACAGGCCATTAGTATGTCTGGAAGGTCAACAAGGAGAGGCAGACAGTCACAAGCCAATAAAAGAGCGCAAGCAGGCTCTGTGTCAGGAGGCAAAAGTGCTGGTCGTGGAGACGGTGCATCCTTATCAGCACGTGGCCGTGGGACACGCTTGGCCTTTTTTTCGGCAGCTGGCCGTATTAAGCCGCAACATGACCAAGACTTGGTCGAGTGGATGACCAAGCCGTCCTCATCCTCTCTCACCCATGCTCACTGTACTTTGTCTGGAAAAGCAGCGGCCTCTTCCCTCGGCTCAATGTCATCAGTGACTCCTTCCCTAGCCCCACCATGTCCTCCTGAGGAGTACCTCGAATTGTTTGACCACAGTGTTGGGTACATGCTCCAGGAGGATGCCCAGTGCTTGGAAGGCTTTGATGATGATACTGAGCTAGATGAAGGCAGTAGCGTGAGCACAGACAGAGGGGGTGCCCAAGAAGGACAGCAATCTGGCAGTCATGCTCCCTCTGCTGCAGCATACTGCCAGGTTTGCTCCAGTGATGAGGAGGGAGGGGATGATGAGGTCACTGACTCAACGTGGGTGCCTGATAGGAGAGAGGAGGAGGAGGCACATCACCAACGAGGCAGGATGCCCTCCGGGGCCAGCCTAAGGGCAACACACTGACTGCATCACACTCCAAAGCTCCGCATGTGCAGGGCGCTGCAGTCTCTGCGCGTTATTCATAAAGTTCTTTGGTGTGGGCCTTTTTTGAGATGAGTGCATCAGATCGCACCGCTGCTATTTGCAACATATTTCTCAAGCGAATCTCGCATGGCCAAAACATCTCGCGCTTGGGCACCACATGCTTGACCAGACATATGTTGATCTGCCATGCAGTTCATTGGCAAGCGTATCTAAAAGACCCACACCAAAGAACAAAGAGGACCTCTCCTTGCTCCTCATCAGCTGAGATCTCCAACCCCACTATACCTTCTGTCCTCTCTGAGACCTGCACTGAGAGGAATGAAGGTTTAGAATTAGGTGTGTCACAGCCAAGTACTTGTGGGCAATCTGCTTTCGGTACACCGACGTCAGGTTGTACCAGGCAAATTTCCCTGCCTCAGCTGCTGCACCGCTGAAAGAAGTTCGCTCCCAGCCATCCACATGCCCAGCGGTTGAATGCTAGCTTGGCAAAATTGCTAGCAATTCAACTGCTGCCTTTTTTAAGTTGGTAGACTCTGCCCCCTTCCTTGAGTTTGTGGAATGTGCGGTTCCTCAGTGGCAGGTACCCAAATGCCACTTTTTCTCACGGAAGGCGATTCCGGCTCTCTACCGGCATGTGGAAGGCAATGTCCATGCCTCGGATGAAAATAAAATCTAGCGCTAATGATGATGACCAATGGTGAAAAACACATCAGTAATGGTGGCCATTAGAAAAGGCCCATAGATGAAACACATGTGACGTGATATAAAATAGTAAGTGATAGGTAAGATACGATAATGTCCCAATGTGTAGCCATACACCAAACAACGGAAAGTCCCCGAGTAAACTGTATAAAAAATGTTGCACTGGTGCGGGAATCTTCTCCTCTGTATGTCATTGATTGTACAATCATATAATGGGAATAGATGAAATACGCTTACCAGAGGAAGTGGATTTGGATGCCGGTGACACCGAACCAGACAGGCTCAGAGATCCTTGATGGACGATGGTTGGTCCCAGAAACCCCGGATCTCAAGGGGGATCTTTCCTCTGTAATCAAAGTTGCGACTGCCAGTTCGGAGGACCCAGGAAGGGTCACGGCCACAGGAAAATCTCGCTGGACAGGGCGATCAGTGGTAAGGTGCATATTACCGCTGACTCATGGTCCAGCAGGGACGTTACCTAAGTTTCATGGCGCATTGGGTGACTCTGCTGGCAGCTGGGAAGGATGCAGGACAAGGTGCAGTAGTGTTGGAGGTTGTTCTGCCACCACGCCTCCAAAATGCCACTACTAATGATTGTGACACACCTCTCTCCTCCACCCCCTCCTCTTCTTCTTCCTCCATGGCCTCTTCCCGTGCTTTGTCCTCGGAACCAGCAGTGCTCTGTAGGCGTTCAAGGGGCTACGCAGGTAAGCAGGCCAAAAGATGCCATGCGGTGCTTGAGCTGGTGTGCTTGGGGGACAGGAGCCACACTGGGGCAGAGGTTCTGTCAGCTCTGCAGGGGCAGGTTCAGAGGTGGTTGATGCCACTCCAACTTAAGGCAGGAATGGTGGTTTTCAACAATGACACCAACCTCCTCTCTGCCCTCTGACAGGGACAAATGACCCATGTGCCCTGTTTGGCTCACGTCCTTAACTTGGTGGTGCAGCGGTTCTTGGGCAGGTACCCGGGCTTACAGGATGTCCTGAGGCAGGCCAGGAAAGTCTGTGTGCTTTTCTGCTGGTCATATAATGCCAGTGCTCAGCTGGCGGACCTCCAAAAGGAGTTTAACCTGCCCAAGAACCGCCTAATCTGTGACATGCCCACCAGGTGGAACTCAACGTTGGCCATGCTGCAGCGGCTGCACACGCAGCAGAGGGCCATCAATGAGTACCTGTGCGATCATGGCACCAGGACAGGGTCAGGGGAGCTTGTTTTTTTTCCCCACGCCAGTGGGCCATGATCAGGGATGCATGCACTGTCCTGTCACCATTTGAGGAGGCCACGAGGATGGTGAGCAGTGACAGTGCATGCATCAGTGACACTGTCCCCCTTGTCCACCTGTTGGAGCACACGCTGCGTGGAATAATGGACAGGGCACTTGAGGCAGAACAGAGGCAGGAAGAGGAGGACTTCCTTAGCTCTCAAGGCCCCCTTTATCCAGACAGTGTTCCTGCGTGCCCGCCGATCACACAGGAAGAGGAGGAGGAGGATTGTGTCAGTATGGAGGTGGAGCCTGGCACTCAGCATCAGCAGCAGTCTTTAAGGGATCAGTCCCAAGAAACACATGGACTTGTACGTGGCTGGGAGGAGGTGGCTGTGTACCATGTCGTCCTTAGTGACCCATAGGACTCCGGAACAAATGCCTCAGCAAACCTACGCTGCATGGCCTCCCTGTTCCTGCAAAGCCTGCGTAAGGATCCTCGTATTCGTGGTATCAAGAAGAAGGACTAATACTGGCTGGCAACCCTCCTTGATCCACGTTACAAGGGTAAGGTTCTGAACCTATCTTGCCGTCGCAGAGGGAGCAGAGGATGAAACATCTTCAGGAGGCCTTGCAGAAAGGTCTGTGCAATGCGTTCCCAGAGACTGGGAGGTTACAAACTCCTGTTTCTGGACAACGTGTTGCTGAGGCTTCGGTCAGTCAAAGAAGGAGCGGTGGAGAAGGTGGCCGTCTGACCGATGCGTTCAGACAATTTTTTAGTCCGCAGCCCCAAGGTATGATTGGTTCCTGCAACCATTGCCAGCGTCTGTTTTACATGGTGCAGGAATACCTAGGGGCAAGATCTGACTTGGACACCTTTCCCACCGAAAATCCTTTGGGTTACTGGGTCTTGAGGATGGATCACTGGCCAGAGCTTGTACAGCAATTGAGCTACTGGCCTGTCCTGCATCCAGCGTTCTTTCGTAACGCACGTTCAGTGCTGCTGGAGGCTTTGTAACCGATCACAGGGTGCGTCTGTCCACCGACTCGGTCGATCGACTGACCTTCATAAAAATGAATCAGTCTTGAATCACCACCAGCTACCAAGCACCTGATGCTGTTGTAACTGAATATTTTTTTTGGAAATCTCAGATCCCTTTAAAGACTGCCTATGCTGATGCTGAGTGACTATCCTGAGTAATTATCCTCTTCCTCCTCAATGATCACGCTGATAGCTTGTAAGAACATTTTTGGTTCTGGGCGCCCTCACCAGTGCCTAAGGCCCAATTTTTCAGCCCCTGTTTAACAGGGGCGTGTAATTACAATTTTTGATGCAATACTTTGCAGCAGGGCTCGTTCCTGCATTCCAACTAGAGTATCTGTGAGGGGTTGCAGTGTTGTGGCACCAGCACCAGTGCCTAAGGCCTAATTTTTTAGCCCCTGTTTAACAGGGGCGTGTAATTACAATTTTTGATGCAGTACTTTGCAGCAGGGCTCGTTTCTGCGTTCCAACTAGAGTATCTGTGAGGGGTTGCAGTGTTGTGACACCAGCACCAGTGCCTAAGGCCCAATTTTTCAGCCCCTGTTCAACAGGGGCATGTAATTACAATTCTTGATCTAATATTTCACAGCAGGGCCCATTTCTGTGCCCACCAAGAGCAAGTGAGGACTTACAGTGTTGTGGCACCAGCACCACCACCACCACCAAAGACCCCATTTTTCAGCCCTTGTTCATCAGGGGCATGTAATTACAATTCTTGATCTAATATTTCACAGCAGGGCCCGTTTCTGCGCCCACCAAGAGCGAGTGAGGACTTACAGTGTTGTGGCACCAGCACCACCACCACCACCAAAGGCCCAATTTTTCTGCCCTTGTTCAACAGGGGCATGTAATTACAATTCTTGATCTAATATTTCACAGCAGGGCCCGTTTCTGCGCCCACCAAGAGCGAGTGAGGACTTACAGTGTTGTGGCACCAGCACCACCACAACCACCAAAGGCCCAATTTTTCTGCCCCTGTTCAACAGGGGCATGTAATTACGATTCTTAATCTAATATTTCACAGCAGGGCCCATTTGAGGGCTTACATTGTTGTGGCCACAACAACACCTAAGGCCCAAATTTCTGCTGAGTATATAGGGCAGGCCCCTACTTTCAAACATCCAACTTACAAATGACTCCTACTTGCAAACCTAGGAAGGGAAATTCTCTCCTGTAAGAGTTAATATGGGAAAAACATTTCTCCTTTCCACTGATGCTTTATCACCAATCCTTGTTTCACTAAAAACCCCAAATTTTCAAAAAACATTTGTCATTGGGACAAAAAGTGAAGTCAAATCTTCTGAAGAGCAGCACAGACAGCAAAAAAAATGTCACAGGGGTGATAACCCTTCCCTATGTTTTCCAAAAAACTTAAAAAAGATTTTTTGGCTGGAGCTAAACACGTTAAAAATGTACCCGTTCAAGATTACGAACAGATTCTACTTAACAACAAACCTACAGTCCCTGTCTTGTTTGCACCGCCTGTATACTGCTGTTCAGAGTATATAGGGCCTGGTGGCCCCACACCTTTCCTTTTTTTTTATTTTAATGTTTTTATTTTCATTTTCAAGTTAACAAGTTAACAATCCCTATAAAGAAAATCAAATCAGTCCAAAAGGTCTTACAGAAGACGTGTATCTGTATAGCGAATATAGGTTGCAAACTGGAAAGAAGTACATTGCAATATGTAAATGATTTAACACTTAAATCTAATCAAAAGATGTATTACTGTTGAGTGCACAGAAATGGTTTCAGAGTTGAGATAGCCAAAGGGACTTGTGATGTTTCACTTGAGGCAACCAATATGGGAAATGGGGGAGGAGCCTCAGTGCCACCCTTGGACCCAAAACACACCTAATGGGAGCTTACTGTGAATGGGTGGGGGCACCGGGACGGGTCATGTGAAGTCGATGTTTGTTAACCCTACGGTCCGTGGCAACGGAGAAAATAAAAGTGTAAGGGAGGGGGGAGGATGTTAGGGATGGGGAGGCAGGGGGATGGGGTAACTGCTTGCATATGATAAGAACAGGTATGTAGAATTTGTCGTGATAGTTTCAGTGGTCCGGTCTACATGTAATTTGGTATATTGTTTGAAATTCCGTGGATTCTCTAAAGTGGATCCAACATGCCCAAGTTGTTTGGTATTTGGTTGGTGTCTCTTTTGCTTGGTGAATTAAGTTCTCCATTTCCGCTATTCTGTCAGCGATGGAACCAATCGGCAATAGTGGGGGGATTGGGGCTTTTCCAATGTAGCGGTATACATCGTTTGGCTGCATTGATAAGGTGGAGTGTAAGTGATTTTTTGTAGGCCGAGTAGGGTATGGATGTGTGGTGGAGCAGATATTGGGCTGGGGTGAAATCTGGGGTGTAGGTCGTTATTCTGGCGGTGGACTACTTGCCAGAAGGGTTGTAAGGTTGTGCAGTCCCACCAGATATGTGTCAAAGAGCCTATTGCTGTATCACATCTCCAGCATTGTGGGGAGATCAGTGGGTGGTACTTGTGAATCTTGTCAGGTGTCCTATACCATCTAGAGTATATTTTATACCCATTTTCTTGAGCTGAAACGTTAATCGATCCCTTATGGATGTATTCGTACATTCGCTCCCACTCTTCCTTAGGTAAGTCTAAGGAGAGTTCCCTTTCCCATTGCTGGCTGATTTTGTTCGCCTTGGGATCGCAATCACTGAATAGGAGCGAGTATTCCACCGAAATCAAGTGTCTTAGTGGCACTGAACTGGTACACAGTGCTTCAAAGGAAGTGTAGTCTCTATACCATTTAGAGAGGGGTTTTATCCTATTAAGAAAGTGCCTGATTTGTAGGTAGTGGAAAAATGGAATGGTACGATTAGGAAATCGTTGGGCGATGTTCTGAAACGGTATCAGCTGGCCATCAAGAAAAAATTGCTCTGCTCTAAGTAAGGAATCACAGCCTGGGATGAATGGGTTATGGGCCATGAGGCCGGGAGGAAATTCTGGGTTTTGGTCTAGCGGGGTCAAAGGCCCGGGGGTCTGGATCAGAGTGAGTTCCTTGCATACCGTCCGAAATGTCAGTAAGGTGGGGCCTATTAACAGGTGGCCTACTTGTTCTGAAGGGATTGATTTTTGTTCTATCCAGGGCGTATGTGTAATCGGCACCCGTGAGAAAGAGTCCTCCAAGGTGATCCAGTCTTTGGTCTTAGCGTGTATGTGCCAGTCTACGATTTTGGTTATTTGGCAAGCCCATTGATATTTTTGTACATCTGGAAGTCCGGTTCTCCCCTTCATCTTAGGAAGGACCATTCTATCCCAATTTAATCTCGGGGTGTTGGCAGACCAGATGAAGTTTCTGCACAGCTTTTTGTAAGAAGTGAAGAATGAAGGGGGTATTTTGATTGGTAAGGTTTGAAATAAGTATAGTAGTCTAGGCAGGATGTTCATTTTAATAATGGCAGCTCTCCCAAACCAAGAGAAAATGCCTAGGGTCCATTTGCGGAGGTCTTGCTGCATGGATTGAAGTATAGGCAGGAAGTTTCTAGAGTATAGCTCGGTCAGGTTTGTAGGGATTTTTATACCCAGGGAGGTAATGGCATGTTTTTCCCAACTAAAGGGGAAGTTGGACTGGCATTGCGCTACAACGGAAGTGGGGAGGGATATGTTCAGTGCCTTGAACTTTGAGAAGTTAATTTGGAGGTTGGAGATTTTTTTGAAAAGGGTAAAGTCTTTTTAGCAAGTTTGGTATAGTGGTGGGGGTCAGAAAGGAATAGCAGAATATCATCTGTGTAAGCCGCAACTTTGTATTGTTTGTTTTTGATAGAAATGCCCTTGATGTCTGGGTTAGCTCTCAATCTGCGTAGGAGGGGCTCCATGGTGAGTACAAAAATAAGGGGGGATAGTGGACACCCCTGGCGTGTACCATTCGACATGGAGAAGGCGTCCGACAGATGGCCATTGACCCGGATTCTGGCTATGGGTGACGTATAAAGCGCCAATATTGGTTGGAGTAGGTGGTCTGGAAATCCCATTGTTTTTAATGCCGTGGTCATATAGTCCCAGGCTACTCTGTCGAACGCCTTCTCCGCCTCAAGGGACAGCATGAAACCCGGGTTGGATGTCGTTGTGAGCCAGTGATGTATGTTAAGAGCCTTTATGGTGTTATCCCTGGCTTTGTGTCCAGGGATAAATCCCACCTGGTCTAAAGAAATCAGTTTAGGGAGCAAGGGGAGTATCCGATTTGCGAGAACCTTGGCGTAGAGCTTCACGTCTACATTTAAGAGTGAGATGGGCCGGTAATTAGACATTATTGTGTTATCCTTGCCAGGCTTTGGTATTAACGTCACGTGGGCTTCTAGGATGTCTTTGTGGGCAAGTGGTGATGAGGATAATGAGTTGAAGGCTTTCATGAAGTGAGGAATTAGTACGTCGTTGAAGGATTTATAGTAGCTGACTGTTAGGCCGTCCGGGCCGGGGCTCTTGCCCGGTGACAGTTGTTTTAGGGCGGCTAAGGTTTCATCTATTGAAATCGGGCCGTTCACTTCCTGTGATTCCTCTATCGTGAGGGGTGTAGGGCAGTACTGTTTTAAGAAGTTGTCAATGGTTTCTTTGCGATCTGGGGTCTGTCCAGTCTCACTCGTGGTGGGTAAATTATAGAGTTTAGTAAAATATTGTACGAACTGGTCAGCAATGGCTTCAGGGGAGGCGAGTGTGTTACCCACTGGGTCTTTGATAGTGTGGAATGGTCGATGCTGCTTTTTTTATTTGTAGTGCCCTGGCTAATAGTTTCCCTGACTTATTCCCATGTTGATAGAATACTTTTTGTGTGAGAGCGTATTAGCGTTTTGTTTAATTCCTCTAAGAGCTCCTCTCTAGCTTTCAATAAGTCAGTGAGTGCTTTGGTGGCTAAAGTTTGTTTGTGTGTCTGTTCGAGATCGCGAATGCGCATGGACAATTCCTCGATACGTGCTCTTCTGGTTTTAGATCTTTTGGCGGCCAGGGAAATGAGGTCCCCTCTAATACCACATTTGTGTGCTGCCCACAGTGTAGCAGGCGAGGAATCCAGAGAAGCGTTTTCCTTGAAATATTGTGAGAGTCGCTTGGTGATTGTTTGGGATATTTCTAAGTCAGTCAGTAGGGAGTTGTCAAGGCGCCAGATGGTGGAGGCGGTGCGTGTGGTGGGGAATGTTAAGGTCATGGAGATGGGATTATGATCTGATAGAAGTATAGGGTCTATAGTCGCTTTGGTTAGAAGTGACAAGTCATTTTGTGATAGGTAGAAATAATCAATCCTGGAATACTTGCCGTGCGGTGGGGAGAAGAACGTGAAGTCCTTATCATTTGGGTGGAGCGTGCGCCAAGTGTCATGTAGGGTCAGATCGCTAAGTTGAGTTTTGATGGCTCGCAGGGCTCTATATGTGATAGAGGAAGTTCCTGTGGAGGTGTTCTGAGGAGGGGAGAGTGCTACATTAAAGTCTCCACCTACAATAAGGATGCCATTTTGGAAGGATGTGAGCAGTTGTAGGGTCTTGCGGAAAAAAGGAACTTGGTGCTTGTTATGTGCATAGAGATTGGCTAATGTGATAGGTCTGTTGTGAATTGATCCCTTAAGGAACAAGTATCTCCCGTTGGTGTCACGCTGTACATCTAGTATTTGAATGGGACAGTGCTTGGAAATCAGGATCGAAACTCCTTTAGTTTTGGAGTCAACGTTGGAGGCATGGTAGATTTGTGGGAAGAAGTTATTGTGCAACTTGGGGATATTGTCTGATCGGAAATGGGTTTCTTGGAGAAATACTATATGGGCTTTGGTCTTTTGTACGGTATATAGTAGTTAGGTCCTTTTGTTTGGGGTGTTAAGGCCACGGATGTTCAACGAGCAAAGTTTGACCTGTAATGCGGTCTGGAATGAGTTGTGTTGAGTCATGCTGTGAGTGCTGGGTACTGCAATTGTGGGGGAAGGGGTGTAAAAGGGGGTGTTCCTGAATGCACGAAGAGAGCAATCCCAGGAATAGTATAGATGGAGTAGGATTAATTATCCTGTAAGTAGGACTGAGGTATAGGAGGGACCAGCCCTCCTAACCAAAAGAGTGGCAAGTCGGTATGGTACAGTGAGTAGCCCATGTGTAGGAACAGAAGGGTAACCTACACTGCGATACATCACCGTGGGGGGGTTGAGTAAAACCACGGGAAGAAGAGGCTCTATGAGTTCGTGTCGGCCCACCGCCACTGGGCATTGAAGCGCCTGGGTGGAGGTACAGTCCGAGGGGTGTGATACATTCGGTGGTTGACCGAGGGAAAGGTGGTGAAGGTTGTAGGTTGTTAGCAACTTGTCTAGATTAGAGTAGAAGAGGGTACAGCAGGGGTTCCAGATAGTTAGTTTAGCCCTGTTGCTGGACCTGTGTTTCACAATATCGTGGAGTGGACAGCGAAACCTCTGCTGGCCAGACCAAAAATTTCAAAGCGAATGGACATATGTTTTGTGCACACAAACAAAAACAGTAATTTGACAACAGAATGATAGACAGCAATTTAACTTAGGAACTTTGTAACATAAGTGACCTTTTACCATAAACTGTAATGACATTCCTTGGGTGCTGAGTTTACTACATGGAACCATGGCTCCTGGTCTATAAATCCTACATTAGAGTTGGTAGTGATAATAGCTAATAGGTAGCGTGTTTGCCTGAGCGGGTCTCAGGCCTGGGTCTCCGTGTGAGATTGTAGGCGCCGGCTGGGTTTATGGACTCCCCCTGGTATAGCTCAAGGAGGAGGGGTAGCTGCCAAATCTGGTGACGGGGGGGCGGTATCCAGAATTTGTCGGGGGGACAGTGCTGTGGAGGTGAAGGAGCTTTTATGAAGCTCTGACATTCAAGACAGAGCACTTCTACAACCAATGGTCTGGGCGTACGATAACACATAGCAGTCAGTTGGGCAACCAGCAGGGTAAAGTTAGAACAGGTTACCATGTTTTTTTTAATTCCTGTTCTAATATTAGGTAACGGGCCCGTGGGGGAAAGGATGAGAGAGAGGCATTATTTGGGTGTGGTGGCACACCTAGCTGTGCAATCAGGGGGTTGCAGGCATTTGATAGCCTGCAGCCCGGTCAGCTTCCAATGTGCGAAGCCAAGGGGGGGACCCCAATTCCTCCCATGTCTAGGAGTGTTTTTAACTTTGTGTACCAGGGATTCAAATGGTATGGGGGACCCCTCTCTATCCCCTTCCAGCCCCGCCCCACCCCGCACCTGGTCACAATACGCACCAAGAGATCAGTAGGTCTGCAATGCCAGGTATTGCTTTAGGGGAAGGAGGTAGCGTAGAGCTCTGCAGTGGCTCCTCCTAATGCAGGGGGCATTCAAAACGCTGTTACAATAGCTGTTTAAGAACCCAGGATCTAAAGTGTAATCCCTAATCATGGGGAGAGGTGAATGGGGCGATGCTGAGGTTTCAATCGTGGCCCCCTATGCATAATGTATAGACAACTGAAAGGCATTGTGGGTGGGGGAACCCTGTACCTTAAATTTCCCCTGTGTCCCCATGGGTCAGGAAGGGGCTTCACTGCTATCCTGGTGGTGATGGGAACCCCAACTTCTGCCTCTCTATGACCATGTCCTGTAAAAATAAATAGCATTAGTTACCCAAAAGTCTGCTAAAGTGTGTCATCTCTGTAGGTCAGCGTAGAAGCTTGAAAGTGGAAGCGAGTGTTCATAGACTGTGGAAGTCCTGTTAACTGGCAGCACTACAAGGAATATAGTCTCTCCGTGAGCTGAGTGTGATGATAGATGACCAATTGCGGAGCATAGGTGATTATGGTGTAGTTAGATGACCCATTACTCATGCAATGAAAGGGTGCAAGCCATACACACGTATGGATCGTATGTCCAGCAGTGGACATCATGTGTAGGTAAGGCATAATGTTGTAAGGACACTTGCAAGTTTCCATGGCAGGAGCGATATGTGGAAAGGGATCAGCGTTACAAGGTAACTTGGGAATCTCAAGAACCTAGTCAACAGGAAACTTCTGAACTTAACTGTGTCAGACTTGGCTGGAGGTTACTGGTCATCTGGGGGGCCCCTATGCTGCGTTAGCGGTCTAGTCGGGCTCTCCTTGATCTCAGCGAGTCGGGTGGGCTTGTAGTCTGGAGGGAACCTTGGGTGCCTGGGTGCCTGAGGGGGAACGGCGTCTGCGGTATCGGGTGTCTTGTGCATCCATGGACTCCTCCGGTTGTGGATCCTTCCTGGTCACTGTACTGCAGAATTCTGCATACCAGTTAGGGACTTCAATCAGCGGGATGCCTAGGGTGTAGCAGAAGTGCGGTAGGTCTTCAGGTACCTTCAGCAGTGCGGTGCGGCCCTGTGTGGTAGCAGAAAGACAGAAGGGGAACTTCCACCTGTATGGTATTCCCTTAGCGCGTAATGTATCCAGCAGGGGTTTCAGGTCTCTGCGGTGCTGCAGGGTGATGCTGGATAAAACCTGAAAAATCTGGATGGGTACTCCTGCATGGAGCACCTGTGCTCTGCTTCTGGCCTGCTTCAGTATGTCTTTGTTTACTTTGTAGTCTACTATGCAGCAGATAATGTCTCTGGGGGGGTCTGTATCCCTGCCTTTGGGTCTAAGGGCTCTGTGAATCCTTTCCATAGTGATCTGCGTCTGTGGTGGTCTGTTAAGGAGGTCATTGAACAGGCTTACAACTGTGGGGGAGAGCTGATCTGATTCAATGGATTCAGGCATGCCACGGATTCTTAGATTATGGCGTCTCCCCCTGTTGTCTAAGTCCTCCATGTGCCTCTGCAGTTCCCTGAGTTGGAGGGTGTGAGTGTCTACTCTCCGGGTGGCTCTGCGGAGTATTGTGTCATGCTGCTGTGTGACAGTCTCTACTACCTGAACCCTGTCAGCCAGTGTGTGAATGTCCAGCTCTGAGATGGCGGCTGACAGGGTGTCCTTAATGTCTGCAGCTATGGTCCTAAGGTCATGGATACTTAGCTGCTGCGGTGGTGGGACAGGGGTCCCTGAGCCTTCCAGTCCTGCTGTACCTTGTGAGGAATGTGCGAGCAAGGATCCCATCTCCTGAGGGGATGCGGTCTGTCTGTGTGCAGGGCGGGAAGACGCCATATTGCCCCTCTGTGATCTGAACATCTCCGGGATGTTCTGGCTGATTTCCCCGCTCTGCCTGCGGGTGGAGCGGGACCGTGATGCGGAGGAGGTGGGGGAGGCTGTCCCCATGCTGTGTGGTCGGCGTGGGGTGAGTGCGGCTCGGGTGTACCTCCGGAGCTCCGGAGTTAGGCGTCCATCTCCTTGCGAGGTTAAACCACGCCCCCCACACCTTTCCTTTTTTTAATTTGGGTGCGAGGTTCCCCTTAATATCCATACAAGACCCAAAGGGCCTGGTAATGGACTGGGGGGTACCCATGCCGTTTGTCTCACTGATTTTCATCCATATTGCCAGGACCCGACATTACATTAAACCCGCAAGCAGTTTTAAATTACTTTTTTTCCTTTAAAAATTACATGCGCCACTTTACAGGCATACTATAGACACCCTCCAGGTACGATATTTAAAGGAATATTTCACTTTTTTTTTTTCTACTTTAAGCATCATTAAAATCACTGCTCCCGAAAAAATGGCAGTTTTTAAAAGTTTTTTTTGCATTGATACATGTCCCCTGGGGCAGGACCCGGGTCCCCAAACCCTTTTTAGGACAATACCATGAAAATTAGCCTTTAAAATGAGCACTTTTGATTTTGAACGTTCGAGTCCCATAGACGTCAATGGGGTTCTAATGTTTGTGCGAATTTTTGGTCCGTTCTGGTGCGAACCGAACCAGGGGTGTTCGGCTCATCCCTACTTGGCCACTAACATCATACAAGATGCAAATTTATTCTCTAAAAAATTGTTGCTTCTCAGCCTTGACCTCCACAAGGCCTTTGATAGTGTTTCATGGCACTATATGTTGCTTCTTTTACAATACTACGGCTTTCTGGGTGAATTTTTAGGAGCTTTAGAATTTTAGGTTGTAATTCTGACTTTTTCCAGCTCGTTAGGGGTACCCGACAGGGCTGTCCCTTGTCACCCCTAATTTTTGCGTTGGCCATTGAACCCTTTGCCACTGTCATCCTATGTCACCCTGATATCACGGGGTATGTTAAAGTACCTTTGAATTTTAAACTTTGTATGTATGCAGACGATGTGCTGTTGTTTCTATCTAACCCTACTGTTTTGTTGCTTCAGTTTCTCAAGGTCTAACAAAATTTGCTAAGCTATCAGGTCTCTCTGTTAATGTGACTAAATCGGTGGCCCTGCCTATCAATTTTACCCCTTCTGAGCTCAAAACATTTAAAGCATCTTTTCCTTTCATTTGGTCAACATCCTCCCTTTCTTACCTGGGGATCACTCTGCCCCAAAGCTGTAAATCTTTATTTAGCAGTAATTGCCCACTTTATTGGTCAAGATCAAATGCTTACTCAAAACCGGGTCTGCATTTCCTTTTTGGGAAGAACAACAGCAATAAAAATGTCTATTCTTCCCAAACTCCTGTACCTATTTCAATCTCTACCTATTTTTTTTATTTCCTAGTCTTATCTCATCTGGCAAGGTAAATCTCCAAGGTTTGCCAGGGCAGTTCTGCACTGTTCTCATAGGTCAGGCAGCATTTGAGTCCCTCAAATATGGTTATATTATATTGCAAGTAGATTCTCACAATTATCCCAATGGAATATTATAGACCCTCATGTCCCTTGGCTCAGGCCTCCATCTCTCCACACTACCTTCCGGGTTCATTATGGTCCTTTGAGGTCCTAATATTGGACATATTGAACCATAATACAATAGTCACCCAATCATTGAAATTATGGGATCTATATACTATATAGACAAAAGTTATCACTCATCTCCAAAGCCCCCCCCTGGGCTTTATTCTTAAGTTATCTCATGCTTTCTGCAGCTTTTGATAATCCAAATGCATTTCAATGGTGGATAAAGCAAGGCCTGACTACGGTAATGGATCTTCCATTTGAGTCAAGGTTTATTTCTTTTCCTCAGCTGCAGACCCAAAAAAAGTCCTCTCTTGGCAACTATATCATTATTTACAAATAAGGCATTTTTTTCTAACACATTATTCCCTGATTCCAACTGATTCCCATATCTCCTTTGAATTAATTTGCAGGAATGCTCCTAGTCAAAAAGGCTAAAGCCTTGTACACACGATCAGATTTTCCGCAGACAAAGCGTCAGACTTTTGTCCGAAGGGCGTTGGCCAGGAACTTGTCTTGCATACAAACGGCACACAATTGTCGGCTAACAAACACGAACGTAGTGACGTACTACCAGGCTTTTCAGCTCTTTAGCGCCACCCTTTGGGCATCTTCTGCTAATGTTGTGTTTGGTGAGCATTGTTCCTGAGCATGCATGTTTGTACTTTGGACTTTTGTCTGACGGACTTGTGTACACACGATCAGAAAATCCGACAACAGACCATTGTCCACGGAAAGTTTTAAAGCCTGCCATCCAACATTTGTCCGCGGAAAATCCAACAACAATTGTCCGATGGAACGCACAAACGGTAGGATTTTCCGCCAACAGTCTATCAACACACAATTCCGTCGGAAAATTTGATCGCGTACGAGGCTTTCATTTCCGTATTTACATATTAATTGCCTGTATAAATCTTTGGCTATCGTTGGTGATGACTCCAAATTAATATATATGTCTAACTGGGAACAGGAGTTGGATAAGGAGTATGATATACAGCAGGGATATGCAATTAGCGGACCTCCAGTTGTTGCAAAACTACAAGTCCCACCATGCCTCTGCCTCTTGGTGTCATGCTTGTGGCTCTCAGAGTCTTGCTATGCCTCATGGGACTTGTAGTTCTGCAACAGCTGGAGGTCCGCTAATTGCATATCCCTGATATACAGGAATGGGATACTAACTGGCTTAATATGCACAATGGCACAAAATCACTAGCGATATGTGAAACCACATTGAAACTCTTTACACACTGGTATTATACTCCCATGCGCCTACATACTATTTACCCTCAGGTCTCCCCCTCTTGCTTTTCCGGCTGCTCTCTCCCTGGTTCCTTCTTACATATATTCTGGGAGTTTGACCGATCACATACAACCTGCCTGGAAGGAGTTATTCACCCTGATTGACAAGTTGGCGGGCAGACGTCTTACTCTGACACATGATCATTGCCTTCTGTTTGTTAAAATCCCTGAAGTCCCCAACACTTGTTGAGACTTATACATACTACCTCTACCTGTGTAGTTATGCAATAGACAATTGCCCTAAATTGGAAATCTAATGTGTTACCTATTTTTACAAGTGTTTTCTTTTTTTATAAATTCTTTATTTATTTTTACAAGAGAAAAGAAAGAGAGAAATACTTGGTTTCCCTACCTACTTATACTTTGCAAACGTACTTAACCCTCTCCTCATATTTCTACATCAGCATACCTCCGAGATTTCAGTTCTCCTGTTATTTTAATCATATTTAAACATAAAAAAAAACATACAAAACACAAAAAACAAACAAAAAAAGGATTTAACCCCCCCCCCCCCTTACCCAGAGAGGAAGAGCCATCTGCCCAGACTCCCCTACTTCCTGCCTAGTCGGTTTAATTCCCCCTCCTCACTTCTGAGTAGCCTCCTCCCCTCATCTGACTGTATAAGTACTTCCCACGGGAACCATATTTCAGTAACTTGTTCTATTCTATCTATGGTCTTAGGCACAAGATATTGTACAAGTATTTTCACGTATTTACCAAATCATGTTGATGGAAACATTTTTTCAAACCTTTTTTTTATGCGAAATGGGATCCATGGTTCATTTACTGCCACTCAGATTGAATTGTTCTTATGACTATGGGCTCCATGACATTTGGCCCTCATGTAATAGCTTTGAGTTTTGTTTTATTTTTTTTTGTTTTCTTGCGGACTGAGTTTTCTTTTTAGTTTTCAATGTTGTTTTCTTTTGAGATGCTATAAAGTCTTTATATGCTGCACATCCTTTGTCTATTCATATATTATAGTGTGCCTATTTAAAGTGGTTGTAAACCCTTACAGACCACTTTGACCTATAGGTAAGCCTAGATTAAGGCTTACCTGTAGGTACAAGAAATATCTCCTAAACCTACATGGTTTAGGAGATATTTGCAAAAACGTCTACGGCGCATGCACACTGAGCATGCCGCTGCTAACGGCGATATGCCGTTAGTGGCGGCTCCCGTATGCATGCGCAGGAGTGACGTCATTGCGGCTCCGGCCAATCACAGCGCCGGAGCCATGATACCCGGAAAGAAGATGGACGCTCTGTAGCAGAGGGGACAGCGGTGACATCACAGGCTCCCGTGTCAGGTAAGTGACACATAATGGGCTACTATAGGATGCATACAGTCAGGCCCATAAATATTGGGACATCGACACAATCTAGTCTTTTTGGCTCTATACACCACCACCATGGGTTTGAAACAAACAAGATTGCTTCGACTGCAGACTTTCAGCTTTAATTTGAGGGTATTTACATCCAAATCATGTGAACGGTATAGGAATTACAACAGTTTGTATATGTGCCTCCCACTTTTTAAGGGACCAAAAGTAATGGGACAGATTAACAATCATCCATCAAACTTTCACTTTTTAATATTTTTTAATACTTGGTTGCAAATCCTTTGCAGTCAATTACAGCCTGAAGTCTGGAACGCATAGACATCACCAGATGATGGGTCTCATGCCTGGTGATGCTCTGCCAGGCCTCTACTGCAACTGTCTTCAGTTCCTGTTTGTTCTTGGGGCATTTTCTCTTCAGTTTTGTCTTCAGCAAGTGAAATGCATGCTCAATCGGATCCAGGTCAGGTGATTAACTTGGCCATTGCATAACGTTCCACTTCTTTCCCTTAAAAAACTCTTTGGTTGCTTTCGCAGTATGCTTTGGGTCATTGTCCATCTGCACTGTGAAGCGCTGTCCAATGAGTTCGGAAGCATTTTGCTGAATATGAGCAGATAATATTGCCCGATACACTTCAGAATTCATCCTGCTGCTTTTGTCAGCAGTCACATCATCAATAAATACAAGAGAACCAGTTCCATTGGCAGCCATACATGCCCACGCCATGACTCTACCATCACCATGCTTCACTGATTAGGTGGTATGCTTTGGATCATAAGCAGTTCCTTTCCTATTCCATACTCTTCTCTTCCCATCACTCTGGTACAAGTTGGTCTTGGTCTCATCTGTCCATAGCATGTTGTTCCAGAACTGTGAAGGCTTTTTTAGATGTTGTTTGGCAAACTCTAATCTGGCCTTCCTGTTTTTGAGGCTCGCCAATGGTTTACATCTTGTGGTGAACCCTCTGTATTCACTCTGGTGAAGTCATCTCTTGATTGTTGACTTTGACACACATATACCTACCTCCTAGAGAGTGTTCTTAATCTGGCCAACTGTTGTGAAGGGTGTTTTCTTCACCAGGGAAAGAATTCTTCGGTCATCCACCACAGTTGTTTTCCGTGGTCTTCCGGGTCTTTTGGTGTTGCTGAGCTCACCGGTGCGTTTTTTCTTTTTAAGGATGTTCCAAACAGTTGATTTGGCCACACCTAATGTTTCTGCTATCTCTCTGATGGGTTTGTTTTGTTTTTTCAGCCTAATGATGTCTTGCTTCACTGATAGTGACAGCTCTTTGGATCTCATATTGAGAGTTGACAGCAACAGATTCCAAATGCAAATAACAAACTTGAAATGAACTCTGGACCTTTTATCTGCTCCTTGTAAATGGGATAATGAGAGAATAACACACACCTGGCCATGGAACAGCTGAGCAGCCAATTATCCCATTACTTTTGGTCCCTTAAAAAGTGGGAGGCACATATACAAACTGTTGTAATTCCTACACTGTTCACCTGATTTGGATGTAAATACCCTCAAATTAAAGCTGAAAGTCTGCAGTTAAAGCACATCTTGTTTGTTTCATTTCAAATCCATTGTGGTGGTGTATATAGAGCCAAAAAGATTAGAATTGTGTCGATGTCCCAATATTTATGGACCTGACTGTAGTAGCCCATTATGCTTTACCTTTGCAGGGAAACAAAGAGGAAGGAAACCCATCAGGGTTTACTTCCTCTTTAAGGTTTGATTGGTTTGCGATTTGGACAACCCTTACTTAGTGATCCAGTTTCTTTGACAGTTCTATTGTGCAACTCAGTTTAAAAAATGTCACCTTACTACAATCTTACTGCATTGTTTTGTATCTCTGTCATCTTTGTGGCATTTGTTTGTTCTTGTATACTATTGTTTTTTACTTTTTTTGCAAGAAAAAAAATAGATTGGGGAAAGGAATTGATAGACAAAAGATGGGTAAACTTAGAAAAAGATATGAGTAATGCAAAATTACACCATTTAATTTGGAATCCCCCACACTTTAGGAAGTTAGGCCCCAAGGTTCACAATATAACACGATACACTTTTAAGATATGGGATCGGCTACACAAACAAAATGCATGGGAGTTTAACTCGCCATTTATTTATTTAAAAGATAATGAGTTTTTTCAGCCAGGGATGAGGGAAGTGGGAGGGAATTGGATAAAAAATAATGATACACAATTGATAGATATTATGAAAAATGGTAAAATTGTCACTTTTTAGGAGTTAGACCTGCTCAAGGACCTAATGAAAATAGACACGTGGCGATATAACCAGCTTGCGTACTTTATTAATAGCCTCCCTGGTCGTATTAGAGATAAGAAGAATCTTAAGCCATTGGAGAAATTGTTCCTGAAGAATAGAGTAATAAGGAAAACAACTGATTTATACAAAATATTACGGGATGAGAGGGAAGCAGCGAAACCATTATATTTCAATAAATGATAATCCGAATTGGGATCTGCATCTAGCGGAGTGACTTGGGAGGCCATTCTCAACGCAACACATAAATCAGCAGTGGACATGAGAATGATAGAAGCAAATTTCAAATGTCTAGCGAGATGGTACATGACACCAGATAGAATAAATAAGCTCAAACCGGAAACATCCGGAAACTGTTGGAGGGGGTGCTCTGTTAGAGGTACGATGGCCCACCTCTGGTGGGAGTGCCCAATTATTAAAAAATTCTGGCAGGATGTGTTAAAGATCATACAGGAGATAACGGGTATTGGGATTAAGGAGGACCCCTGGGTGTGTTTGTTCCACGGGACAGAAGGTTACACTAGAAAATACAATAGATCTCTAACTCCGGTATTACTAAACTCGGCAAAAAATCTAATTCCAAAAAAATGGCAAGAGGTTTAGGGCCCAAACATTCCAGATTGGTTAATAAGGGTTAATGAAACCTATATCTTAGAGGCAGGTGAGGTTGAAGACACTAGGCCTGAGATTGAAACTGACCTGGATAGAGATAAGTGGGTGAAGTGGATATTCTTTAAAAAAACAGGAAGATTTGCCGAGAAATTCTTGTAAATGAATGCATGTGTTATTGGAAGCATGACTGCAGGAGGGGGGGGGGTTGGGTCGGGACTCTAAGTAGCATACCATGGGTTCGTTTCGGTGGAGTATTTTGTTAATTTTGTAAAGAATAAACAAAGATTTCTTAAAATAGCATAATTTAATAAAAGCAAAGGTTTTGCTACTATGATGTGACGATAATGAGATGGGACAAAAATGAGCTATAAATGGTGATTTTAAACCTCTCAATGAAATCGCTGAAGTAGCAAAAGAAAAAAAGAAAAAATAAAGAAAGTAAAGTAAAAAAAAAAAAATTTATTATGGCAGTAAAATACTAATTCATATAGCCTGTTCTGGGGCTACCAAGTACAATTCATGCACAGGGTGTCATTTATATTAGTATCAGGGCAATTTGTGAGCACTGCATATTTTGTGTTATTTTATAATTCAGTCCCTTTTTACACTTTATTTTTAGATAACTGTATGGCTATGAATAACATATATATTTTTTGGATTCTGAAATTCACAAAAAAAGGAACTGAACAAGTCATATACAGATTATTTTGCACCATCTGTCTCGTGTCAGGAGGTCACTACAAGTGTCATTCTGTTTGCTGTCAGCTGTCAAATTACAAGATTGGTGGCTAAAATGGGTTATATAACAATAGCAATTTGACCTATCCATGTAATGCAATGGTTCAGCATATCTTAAACATCTTAAGGTTTCAGTTATAGATAAGTCACATATTATATATATATATATATATATATATATATATATATATATATATATATATATATATATATATATATATATATTGC
This sequence comes from Lithobates clamitans, assembly GCA_037952925.1. Lineage (NCBI taxonomy): Eukaryota > Metazoa > Chordata > Amphibia > Anura > Ranidae > Lithobates > Lithobates clamitans. The sequence continues at coordinate 10,291,179 of JBBGZY010000429.1, forward strand.
GGACTCTAACATTTGTTTTGGATGGTATAAAAAGTAACATTGTTTTTTTCTAATGAAAAAAAATGTTTTTATCTCTGGCAAATAGAAAAATTAGAATTTACCAAAAGATAACAATTCCAAAACAGCTGCATTTCTATCACGTAGAATGAAAAAAAAAATCAACAAATCACATTCTGTAGTAATAGATATATCTGCAAAATCATATAAAGATTACCTAGTGAAAAATTTTCTTTGGATTTCTTGTACCATTAAAATCTGGAAAATCATATAACAATTATCAAATAACCTTTCAAATCTGACAAACTTTGTTGGATTTTATTGTTATATTTCAGTATGAAAAATCATATACCAACTACCTAGTAATACCTCTGAATAAAAAAAATTGCAGCGCTGTAAACATCAAAAGCCCAGCACAGCATAAAGAGGCAATAATAATAATAATAAGCAACACACCAAAGGGATCAGGTGCCAAGATGGATGAACCAAGGATCGAAGATATTTTTGTAGAACATGTCCATAGCTGCTAGAGAAAAAAAATGCATTGTCATGGTGACACCCTGCCTCTCTGGTATGCGTTCCACACAAAACTAACAACAGCGGCTCTTCCTTGACTCCGTTTGACCTTATGGCATGACCTGGTGATGTCACTTCCGGTGTTTTTGTTTTACCCCACATGGTATCATCTACAGAGGCCAGTGTGGCCAATTTTTAAATGTGGCTACAAACTGTTTAATGAACTTGTGTGTTCTTTTATCTACTGGGACTTTTTATGAATTCTTATGGATTGCTTTTTAACCTTATACTGTGTACTGCAAACCTTGTAGGAATGCCCCTGGTATAGGAAATCAGCTCAAGTCCCCAGTGCTAACAGAGACCAATTAATGAATGATAATAATGATAATAATAAACTCTTATTAAACACCCAGTGTTTATATGTGAACAAAACATATGTAACACATCTCCAAAAATTTCAACAAAACTTTAGTGAAATAAACACAAATAAATCTTCCAGTGTGTTCCACCCAGTGCAGCAAACATAACTCCCCAGATGAGAAATGCAAGAGACAAAATGCTCCAATAACTCAATTTATTGAAAGCATGGAAACTACTCACAACATATATAAAAGCAAAGCACAATAGTTTATCCCATCTAAGGAATCTCCCAGTCAACAGCTATTGCATACCTCCCGACTTTTGAACTTCAGAATGAGGGACACTTGAGAGAGGAAGTGTCACTACGCACGCAGCGGAAAAAATGGGTGTGACCAAATGACTAAGAGTGGGAGGGGCTTATGGGGCGTGGTTAAACGAAACCCGGGCTTCCTATTTTGATTGCTGTGCCACAAGCAAGAGTCTCAGAAACACAAACCCCAGCACAATCTTTAAAAAAAAAAAAGAATAAAAAGCTTCCATTACAAATGGATTTGCACACACTGTGGAAGGATTCAGGAGTGCATTACGTACAGAGTGTGAGGTTAGGAAGTGCGTTACGTACAGAATGTAAGGTTCAGGAGTGCATTACATACAGAGTGTAAGGTTTAGGAGTGCATTACGTACAGAATGTAAGGTTCAGGAGTGCATTACATACAGAGTGTAAGGTTTAGGAGTGCGTTGCGTACATACAGTGCGTATTATCCTATGCATACAGGAACTTCTAATTTCCCTGTAACTCAGGCTACGCTGGCAGTTATAGTCCCCCTGACATTATGGTCATGCTGGCAGTTATACTCCCCCTGACATTATGGTCATGCTGGCAGTAATGGTCCCCCTGACATTATGGTCATGCTGGCAGTTATAGTCCCCCTGACATTATGGTCATGCTGGCAGTTATAGTACCCCTGACATTATGGTCATGCTGGCAGTTATAGTCCCCCTGACATTATGGTCATGCTGGCAGTTATAGTCCCCCTGACATTATGGTCATCCTGGCAGTTATAGTCCCCCTGACATTATGGTCATGCTGGCAGCTATAGTCCCCCTGACATTATGGTCATGCTGGCAGTTATAGTCCCCCTGACATTATGGTCATGCTGGCAGTTATATTCCCCCTGACATTATGGTCATGCTGGCAGTTATAGTCCCCCTGACATTATGGTCATGCTGGCAGTTATAGTTCCCCTGACATTATGGTCATGCTGGCAGCTATAGTCCCCCTGACATTATGGTCATGCTGGCAGTTATAGTCCCCCTGACATTATGGTCATGTTGGCAGTTTTAGTCCTCCTGTCATGGTCATGCTGGCAGTTGTAGCCACTCACCCTCTGCAGCCCCCTCTGAATCTCCCCGACCTTGGTGATGATGGGCCCCCTCACAGCATACTGCACCTCTGCCAGCACCCGGGGTTCAGAGACTCCAGGGTAAGGATCTGCCTCCGCACTGCGGGGGCCTCCGGACCGTCACCAAACTCTTGGCCCTCCTGGGGGCCCCAATGTCCATCCTCTTCAGCCCACCAAGCAGCACCGTCCTCACAGTACCCTCATGTCACCAGGTGACCGCTGCTCTGTGGTGGGCGGAGTCAGGAGGAGGGGCACGGTGCCACTCTGTGGTATTCAGAGAAAGGAGGTGGAGCAGGGTTTCCCTCTGTGGTTGGTGGGGTCAGGGAGGGGCAGGGTGGCGCTCTGTGGTGGGCAGAGTTAAAAGGACGTGCAGGGTGCCGCTCTGTGGTAGGTGGGGTCAGGGAGGGATAGGGTGCCGCTCTGTGAGGATCGGAGAAGGGAGGAGGAGCAGGGTTCCCCTCTTTGGTGGGTTGGGTCAGGGAGGGGCAGGGTGCCGCTCTGTGATGATCAGAGAAGGGAGGAGGAGCAGGGTTCCCTGTGGTGGGTGGGGTCAGGGAGGGGCAGGGTGGCGCTCTGTGTGTGTGGAGTGTCAAGAGGCCGTTTGAGCACAGTGTGCCTGATGAAGGGGGCGGGACACCTGATAGGGCCCGCCCATCCCTGACATCAGAGGCAGAATCTGACAGCTACACTTTGTCTTACTGAAGTCGGCGGTACCCCAGCTGGCTTTCCCACCAATCACTGGCTGTGCTAGATGTACTATACGCTGCTGCAGGTCCTGCTCTTCTGTTATGGTGTTACCATATAATGGAGTAATGTGGGAATGCGGGACAAAGGCCCTGTACTCCGGGACTGCGGGACAAAGGTTAAAATGCGGGAAAGTCCCGCCCAATCTGGGACTGTTGGGAGGTATGCTATTGCAAATGTGCACACACTAGCAGGTTTCCGCCTAGTTCCCCTGCACAAAGTTGTAAGGATGAAACACATTGGGGCATAGCTGCACAGCAGTGGCGTGACTAGAAGTGATGCCTGGGAAGTGATGTATTGGGTACTGGTGAGGATCTGAGACCCTCACAGAACCCCTCTGGTGTATGCACATTTGCAATAACCGCTGACATAGAGATTCCTTCAATCATTCCTTGGGGCCCTTAAAATGTCAGAAGCAGTACAAATACTCCCCAAATTACCCCTTTTTGGAAAGTAGACAGTCTAAGGTATGTAGTAAGAGACATGGCAAGTTTTTTTAATTGTAATTTTTTGTCACAATTTTTTGAAAAATTAAGAAATGAAATAAATAGTATTTTTTTTTTCACAATTTTTTTTTTTTTTTACATATCGTCACCAGCACAGTGCAGCATCATGATATGCCTGGTGTGGTGGTGATCAGGGACACTGAATTGTGACAGCATGTTAAAAAACTAAATACAAATTAAATACATTTGTATTCAATATTTTCAATATATTTTTATTTTTTTTAACACCTACTTTTTATTTTTTTACTATTTTTTTTACTACTTTCATCAGAGTAGTTCAATGTTACCATAATAACATTGTACTACTCTGGGGGGTGATCAGGAATTTTTTTTTACACTTTGATTGCTGGTACAATGACGATCATTGTACCAGCAATGCTTTCAATTGTCATAGTGATCACATGATTACCAGGCCCCAAGATCTGCATCCACCGGACACAGCGGTCTTGAGGGGGGGGGGCAAAGACCCCTGTGTCTGTACAGGCAAAATGACATACAGGTACATCCAGGGCAGGACTTAGGGTGGTTGGGGCCCCTGGGCTTGAGTCACTTTCGGGCCCTACCTTCTATACATTACTTTAAATAGAACAAAATGTTGACTGGTACCGTAGACAGTGTTACATGTTAAAAAAATGTAATAATCTATCTATATGACCACTGATTGAAGCTTGAAAAACTTTTTTTCCTATAAATAAATAATGATTAAAAAAGTTCAAAGTGATCACGTGTTTATTGCAATGCACAAATGTTTTGGTCAGAATGAGAATAAAACACTTATTTACCTGGAAAACCTGTTGAAAAACAAACAAATACCTTATAAGGTTGCAATCATAACAAATCAATTGCAAGAATATAGCAAAATAACTCATTGAACAAAGTGCAAGATAAATTGTGTGTGTGTGTGTGTAGTATGTAAGTGAGTGGGAAAAAAGAGACGTCAATTTTACTTGGGTTACAACGTCGCACGACCGTGCAATTGTAATGCAGTTAAAGCAACGAAACGCAGTATCGCAAAAAATGGCCTGGTCATAAGGGGGGTAAAAGGTTCTGGACCGGAAGGGGTTAAGTTTGAACAAGTCAAGACTAAAGGGGCATTTTTTTTTTCATACATAATGGCACACATGTATTTCGCTTTTTGACTTGACACATGAATTTTTTTTACTCACTTTTAGTCAATTAATTTGGTGCTCTGGTGAGGGGAGGGGCTCCCATGCAGGAGCAATGGAGTCCAGTTGGTTGGGTTCAGTAATTTCACTGTCAGTGTCTGCAGCCTTCTACTTCTTGTATCCACGCCGCTCTGCAGACTGCAAGGTGGACAAGATGGAGGGAGGAGGTGGGTGGAGCCAACACTCACCAGGGGCGGAGTCCTGCAGTCAGTGTGAGTGATTGTATGTACAAGATGGGGGAGGTGCTACCAGTGGGAGGGCCAATACACTCATGGGCGGCGCGGAGGGGGAAGATTGCTGGCTTCTGCCACACAGTGCCAGACTGCAGCAACAACTGCCTAAGGCAGGCTTCTCCGCTCCAGGCAGCTCCTGTCACGGTCACGTCGGCCCTGAGTCTGAGAGTCCGAGTCCGACATGACTGACTCAATGGCGTCACCCGTTGCTAGCGTCACTCGGCGCTAGCAATGAGTGCAGGGTTGCCAAGCCAACGGCGCAGCTCCACCCACCTCCAGGCTCCTCCTGGTCCATCCTGCGTAATTACACATTAGAGTCTCTCTCTCTGCTCCGCTGATCGGCTGATGAGACAGAGAGAGAGAGACTCGGGCAGAGGAGCGCTGCAGCCAAGTGAGGACCAGAGTCACAGCTGTTTCATCCTATCTAGCTGAAGATATATGATGATATTTAAAACGTAAATGCGCGAGGCCCCCTATTGGGAGGGGCCCATGGGCTTGAGCCCAGTCAATCCCAATGGTAAGTCCAGCCCTGGGTACATCGCTTTGCCTGTACAGTATGCGGTCTGCAAGTGATTAAATTAGCTTTAGGGTTAATATGTAATACTTTTTTTATTCAGATTTTATTTATCAAAAGAGCTTTTAGGAACATTGCATACACACTTAGCTCGTACACACTATAAGAAAATTGGGCAAACATTTTCGCCCGAGGAACGATTGTATGATTTTCTGATAGTGTGTACGCAACTTTGACAGGTGAGTCCAACTTTCCAAATGAAAATTTCCGACGAGACAAATTCTAAAAGTTTTCTTGTACGGGAACCAAAAATATGGTTTTCATTTTAATATGTTTTCATATGAGAAAAATCAGAAATGAAAGACTGCGCATGATCAGAAACAATAAACAACAAAAAAAGCCTTTGCTGTACAAGAATTTTCGTACATTATTTTCTTTCTCGGCTCTGACTTGCTGTGAAACAACGAGAAAAATAGGACGATTGTTCATCAGATTATGTTATAGTGTATACCCCACTTTAGATATAACATGTCAACCATGCTAGAAGACAACAAAAAATTAAATTTCATCATATATTGTGAGAGTGCGAAGCCTTGCCATGGTGAGAATTTAGTGAATTTGTGTAAAAATGACACGTTATTCTCAAAGCTGCAGTTTGAGGAGCTCAGGCAGGTTGGTTGTAAAAACGGTGTTCTATGTTTTCTCTAGATTTGGTAATTTTGAAACGGGGCAGGGAGCTTGAAGATTTCAAAGAGTATTGGCCAGGACCGAACCTTCAATTCGGGGTCCAGGCTTCGCTAATTGCCAGTAGCCTGTGTGAGTGCACAGGTGTGCAGGAGGCAATATAAGCTTGATGAGAGTTACAGCATGTGGCAGGTGGAGTTGTTGTAGCCTGCAGCCAGGAGGGAGGTGTGCTCATCCCTGGAGATCAAGGCAAGATCCTCAAGACATTACTCCCTGTGGGAGAAGTTCTAGGCCATTGGACCAAGAGAGTTTGGACAACTGAGAGAGTCTGGGAGGCTGCAAGAGTCTGGGAGACTAGAGCTGAAGCAACTGGGACAGAGTCCAAGAGAGCCATAGGAATATATGTGTCCCGGAGGAGTGAGAGCACCTTGTGTATCAGGAGACCCTCTACCTAGGGGCTAAGAGTGGGCCCATGCAGCGAGAGACTGCAAATAAGGTTACAGGAGCCTGAGGAACCTGTGATCAGGGGGCCATTACCAATAGTTAGTATTTTTTTCATTACCCATTGTTGCTTTGTTAGGCTGAAGCCCCTGCTTGGGAAACCCTATGTTACCACTTCAATACAGGGCACTTAGACACCTTCCTGCCCAGACCAATTTTCAGCTTTCTGCGCTGTCGCAGTTTGAATGACAATTGCGTGGTCATGCTACACTGTACCCAAACTAAATTTTTATCATTTTGTTCCCACAAATAGAGCTTTCTTTTGGTGGTATTTGATCACCTCTGCCGTTTTTATTTTTTGCTAAACAAATAAAAAAAGACCGAAAATTTTGAAAAAAATAAAAGTTTTGCTTTTGTTTCTGTTAAAAAAAATTGTAAATAAGTAAGTTTTCTCTTTCACTGATGGGCACTGATAAGGCGGCACTGACAGGCACTTATACGGCGGCACCGATGAGGTGGCACCAATGAGCGGGCACTGACGGGCACTGACGATGGGCACTGATATGCGGCACTGATAAGCATTGATAGGCGGCACTGATTGGCACTGGGTGGCACTGGTTGGCACTGATGGGCACTGATAGGCGACACTGATGGGCAATGAAAGGCGGCACTGCTGGGCACTGCTGGGCACTGATAGGCTGGCGCTAATAGGCGGCACTGATAGGCGGCACTGCTGGGCACTGATGGGCACTGATAGGTGGCACTGATGGGCACTGATACGTGGCACTGATGGGCACTGATACGCGGCACTGATATGAGGCACTGATGGGCATCCCTGGTGGCACTGGCAGTGGTAGGCATTGAAGTGGGCACTGATTGGCAGCTGCCTGGGCACAGATTGGCAGCTGCCTGGGCACACAGTGGCATTTCCCTGGGGGTCTAGGGGCATACCTGGTGGTCCAGTGTGGATCGCTTCCCTGGTGGTCCTGGGCGGCTTCCCTGGTGGTCCTGGGTGGGATCCGAGGGGGGCTGTGCTGATAAACAATCAGCACAGCCCCCCCTCTGTGAGGAGAGCAGCCGATCGGCTCTCCCCTACTCACGTCTGTCAGACGTAAGTGAGGAAAAGCCGATCACCGCCTCTTTCTATTCACATCATGATCAGCCATGATTGGACGCGGCTGATCATGTAGTTAAGAGTTTCCGTCAGAGACTCTTTACCTAGATCGGTGTTGCAGGGTGTCAGACTGACACCCCGCAACAACGATCGCCGCGATGCGCGCCCCCGGGGGCGCGCAGCGGCTCAATATTCCTGATCACGTCATATGATGTCCGGTCAGGAATATCAAACCACTTTGCCGCCGTCATTTGGTAATAGGGTGGGCGGCAAGTGGTTAAAGAGACTTTGCATTCTTTTTTAATAAAAGTGGGCTACAAGACAGGCCTTTAACTATAGTTTCTATCTGCCATAGTCTGCCATGCACTTTACAAATGCATCCACCAGAAGAGCTAAAATCCCCCATATCACAAATGTATATACACTGGGTATAGAAAGATCCACCCCTTTAAAATAATCACATTTTTTTTGCTTTGCAGGCTGAAATGAAGACAGACACAGTTTTTATTTTATCAAGCTGTATTTACTCAGTATAAATTAAAACATCCAAGTAAAAGATAAAAAACCAGGGGGCGTGGCCTGAACTCGGGAGAAGATGGCAGCTTAAGTCTTTTGCTCCCGCTGACAGAGAGAACATTCTGACTAAAACGGAGGTTACCCACCCGCCCTTTTACGAAGAAAACATGGGGACCTCATCCCGCAGTTCCTCCGCGTCCAGATCCAGGTCCCCCCGTGACATGACGGGCAGGATTAGCCAAAATATACCGGAAATGTTCCGCTCCCAATCTGGTAACATGGTGCCCACACGAGGCTCTCCTCAGACAGCAGGCCCGACAGCAGGACCCTCACCACCCCCAGACAACGGAGCAGTGATTCTCATGCCGAATTCACAGCCTAGCCTCCAGGACTTACATTCCGTGGTGCTAGATATAAAAAACTCCCTGACGGCAGCCCTGACGGCAGCAATCACGGATCTCAGGATTGACATTCAAGCGATGGCGGGCCGAATCCAAGAAGTGGAGAAGACGACTACAACCCATTCAAATGTCCTCCGCCGTACGTGCCAGGTCCTAGATACCCACACCCTACAGTTACGAGACCTGAACCGACACATGGAAGACTTGGACAACCGCGGTAGGCGCCATAACTTGCGGGTGAGAGGTCTGCCAGAATCTATCGAAGCAGACAGGCTGCAAGCAGAGGTCTCCGCTTTCTTCAACAGCCTCCTGGGTAAACCCCCCACCACCCCCATAGCTATGGAACGCATCCACCGCGCCCTGCATCCACGGGGGAGAGAAGCGGACCCACCCAGAGATGTGATCTGTCACATAATAGACTATCAATTGAAAGAAGAAATTCTACGGAAAGCTCGTATAGCTACAAAGCTATCACATAATGGCACAGATATACGCCTCTTTCAAGACCTCTCTACCATTACACTGCAACGTCGGAGAGAACTGCGCCCCCTGCTGGAAGTGCTGCGTTCCAGGGAAATTCCATACAGGTGGAAGTTCCCCTTCTGCTTATCAGCCTCCTATCAGGGTCGTACCGCACTACTCAGAGTGCCAGAAGATTTACGATATTTCTGCGACACCCTAGACATACCTTTCACGGATGTCCCTGAGTGGTATGCGGAATTCCGCCCTCCGGCATCCAGGAAATCCCCGCCTGACAACGAACCTATGGATACTCAGCCGCACCGTTACAGGAGGCAGCGATCCCCATCCGAAGCCAGACCACGTCATCAAGCACCAGGCACGGATAGAGGCTCAAGCCCGCTTGACATCACGCAGACCAGAAGAGCATGCCGGGATCGCTGATCTACGACGCTGGAACGATTTACCACGCAGAGATTCGGTTCTCACACTACCCTTCGTCTCACTGATTTCAAGAAGTTATATTCAGTTCTTACCCTGCTTTCATCATGCGTCATCACCACTAGCTGCCAAATTCTAAACACCTTCAAACCCTAAGCCCTTGAATCGGCCTTAAACACCATGCTCCGGGCACTACAACAGAACCGTTGGAAAAGACACATCACTTGACGCTGCTGGGGTATGGGAACAGGAGTTCAGGATCACCGATTTCATCAATGTAGAAGGTCATCGAAAGCTACCAAGACACGACTTTTCAGCACACACGGCTATGGTCGTTTTTGACATTCCTGGACACTCTGACACCGTATCCTTTCCTGCACTGAAACCCCACTCTCTCACGCTATACATTGAAGGCGGGGGAGGTCGTTAAGCACTCCTAATAAATAGATAAATCATAGAGTGCTTGCTGTTACCAAACTTTTATCTCCCTATATAATTTTTTTTTTTTTTTTTTTTATTTGGTTATGTGTCTCCTCACCTATTAAGATCCTTGCTCTAGACCTAATTAGCTAATGTTGCTGGGAATGATGATCCGTGGGAAGGCATTCAAAATATCTCACAGAATGTACTAATATATGCCTACATTCAGAGCAAACCTCTCAGAGCACTGCGATGTGGGAATGATCCGATTTCACACGGCTAGCTCCCTACATAAAGCTCGCAGTTAACGAGATTGCATACCTCACTGACACACTCAAGTTATACCGTACTCCGGCTGCTCCACTTACGGCTTAAAAGTAAGGGAGACGCGATTCCTACGGATCATCACCACCTATGTTGAAATGCTGAAAAATTCAATGTATATAATTAAGGGGTGGGATATCAATGCCGACATGCAAAGTCGATGCACTCATACTTGTTTCGACCGACATTGACTTGACTTATTCTACGCTAACAAGCGTTGGGAGTTGCCCCAACGACACCATAACACCCGCACATTACGATCTCAGACTGCATAGTTAGGGTAGCAATACCCGACTGCGATTTCTCGATCACCTCTAGTTGTAGTCATACAGTATAGACAAGGCCACGATCTAATGGGAAACATAATCCCAAGACGATGGTCTCAACTGAAGGTTTAGGATCTCAATGACCACACTGTTACAGATAACCTCCTCCAGTTTAAGGTGACCCCCTTGACGCACACACGGTTGATCTGAGATGCAGATGACTGTTGTTCCTGTTGACCCCTATTACGCACATAGGAAAGTGAGAACTTAGACTCCACCAAGCCTAAAATCCATCCAGGAGATATTAAACACCTATGTATGACCACAGATACATTTGATGTGTGACCCCTGTTCCCACATGCTTCACACTTCAGTTTCATTCCTTCCAGTTGTGTACCCGATGGATCAACGCTACCTATTGCAGATAAGGTTCGCATCATAATACGCCTTGCTAGGATAAGACATAAGGCTCGGACCTACCTTCCCGCACAAAGGGTTGTAGCTACCTTAGTCCATGTTCGTTAGACCAGGGGTGACAGCATGCCATGTTTAGAATCCCACTGTTTTAAGTTTTGTATAGCATAAGTCTAGTTTTCTTGTCTTACCCTTAGGGATTTTCCAGGAATCTCTAATTCACATGGTTACCAAATCTCACGTAATGCCTGCAAGACAAGTATTGATCGCACTTTTACCCAGAAGGTACCCTAAATATAGAGTGTCACGAACCAGGGGCACACAGATGACAACACTTAGACGATGTTCTTGCTCCAACATACGGCTTCTTCCCTATATATAGTATACGTTCCTGCCGCATAACATTCCCAACGCTGAACCCTATATTATTACTCCCTCCATCTACCCATACAATCCCCATGTCCCACCTTTATGCTGACTTATCACAATTGTCAACCTCCTCCACAAGCGCCCATCCCCTCTCTGTCCAGCGGGTAGCCTCTCCTCCTCGAACCACACCTCTTCCTAACGATTTCAGCCACTCCTCACCTCAGTGGAACCCTCAAGCACATCCACCGATTTATATAACGATTTTCACTACACGCCGCTGACTCAATCCGGTCATACCTAATTAAAGGTATACGTTTTACACGGATAAGCGAGCAGGATCTCGCTGATCACCGGAAACAACCGCACTCACTCGCGGGCCACACGACCATCTTCACACATATACGCATCGGTCAGATACTCAAAAGTATCGTGTTCTTAGATCCCTATCCTCGATCTACAACCCATAAGAATCATCAAAACACTCCTCAAAAGATACAAATTCTTTGATATTTCTTTCTAGTCCCCCTTCTCAACCTCTCCTCCTCCTCCTCCGACAGAGACGCATAGCTATACGACACCCTCCTATCCCTCCTGACCAGCACACCTAAACTTTGACGACGCCATCATTATGCCGCAAGTTAATTCAGCCAAAAATAAAACAATCAAAGTACTATCCCTAAATATACGGGGACTTAACATCCCCGAAAAGCGCTCTAATTTACTACTATCCTTACATAAAAACAAAGCGGACATTGTCTTCCTCCAGGAGACGCATTTTAGAACAGGCTCCACCCCCAAACTTTCCAACTATCGCTTCCCAACCTTTATACACGCAACTAACAACTCCACAAAAACGAAAGGAGTCTCCATCCTCTTCGCTAAAAATTGCCCGTTTCACATCACTGAAACATGCATAGACACGGAAGCACGATACCTTTTTGTCAAAGGCACTCTCCAAGGAAAACGAATGACCCTGGCCAACATATATGCTCCCAACACGAAACAAGTGCCCTTTTTCAAGACCACCTTACAAAAACTCGCTGTGTTCCAAGAAGGCCTTCTTATACTAGGAGGAGATTTCAATGTTCCTCTAAACCCCTTGCATGATACTTCGACCGGCTCCTCCAGCCTACCATATAGCGCGTTACGTGCGATTAAATCACAACTAAAAGAGTTATCATTACACGATTCTTGGCGTACACTTCATCCAAACGAAAAAGATTTCACATTTTACTCGACCCACCATAACAGATACTCTAGATTAGACTATCTATTCCTTTCGCAAAGGGACCTCCCGATGCTAACGACAACCACCATTGAGCCCATGTATCTATCAGATCACTACCCAATATCCATGACACTAGCATTCTCAAACACCAATCCCCGACCCCATATTTGGCGACTGGACCCCTCGCTCCTCACAGATACTGCAACAATGACAGCCATACAAGAACGCCTCGTGCTCTACTTCAAGGAAAATGACACATCTGATATCTCACCTATGACGAGATGGGAAGCACATAAAAGCACCATTAGAGGAGAACTAATTGCTATCTCAGCCAAATGTAGGAAGGAAAGACAGGCACACATAAGTATACTGACTTCCCGGATACAATCCTTAGAAAGAGCACACAAAACCTCCCAGGCATTGACGTATCTCCCAAAACTGCTCCAAGCGAGATCTGACCTATTAGAGGCCCTTAACAAGCAAACTAAACGCAATTATATACTCTCCCAAAAAATATTCTATGAGTACGGCAATAAATCAGGCAAGATCTTGGCAAAAGCTCTACGGAATAAACAAGCAAAAACAACTATCCACTCAATAACGGATGCTACTGGGAAACAAATAGTTTCCAACGACCAGATAGCCGGGCAATTCGTACACTATTATTCCCAGCTGTACAACCTACATACCCCCAACGCACAGAGGGCAGCCGACAATAGGACAAAAGCCATCCAAGACTTCCTCACAAACTATTGTCCACAGCACATTTCTCCGGATGCAGCATCCGATTTGGAACAACCCATATCTCCAGCGGAATTAGACATGGTTCTAAAACAATTGAAGACTGGCAAGAGCCCCGGCCCAGACGGTCTCACGACCGGATATTACAAAACTTTTATTGATACCCTCAAACCACATTTCCTACTTGCGTTCAACTCTCTGTCCTCAGACAACCCCCCACCTAGAGATCTACTAACAGCTCATATAACTGTAATACCTAAGCCCAACAAAGATACGTCTAAGGTGTCGAACTATCGCCCTATTTCCTTACTGAATGTTGATCTCAAAATATTCGCCAAGATATTAGCTAATCGTCTTTTGCCTCTCCTGCCTAACCTCATCTCACTAGACCAGGTGGGTTTTATACCTGGCAGGGAGGCCAGAGACAACACAACCAAGGCGATCAATATACACCATTGGCTAACTACAAAACATCAGCGGGGATTCTTCTTGTCGCTTGACGCGGAGAAGGCATTCGATAGGGTGGCGTGGGACTATATGACAGAAGTACTAAAGAAGATCGGTCTACAAGACCGAATGTTACAATTCATATTGGCCCTCTATGCAGCCCCCACCGCACAGGTCCGTGTTAACGGGCACCTGTCGAATGCCTTCTCCATGTCAAATGGGACACGTCAGGGATGCCCGCTTTCACCGTTGATTTTTCATCCTTACCTTAGAACCACTCCTCCAGCGTATTCGAACTAACCCAGACATCAAAGGAGTCTCCATATCAGACACTACATATAAGCTATCTGCTTTCGCAGACGATATCCTCTTATTCCTGACTGAACCCCACATTACACTACCCAATTTACTTAAGGACCTTAATACATTTAACCGCCTGACTAACCTAAAAATCAACTTCACAAAATCTGAAGCCCTGAACGTCTCCCTACAGAAAGAGACACTAGAGTCATGTCAAACCAACTTCCCCTTTAAATGGACATGTGATGCGATTACCTACTTAGGTATCCGCATACCGATTCACCTTTCTGACCTATATCTCAAAAACTACATACCGATCCTTCAACAAATTCAAAAAGACCTTAAATCATGGTCAACGGGACTCTTTTCATGGTTTGGGAGGTCTTCAATAATTAAAATGAATATTCTCCCAAGAATATTATATGTCTTGCAAACAGTCCCCATAAGATTACCACAGGCTTTCTTTGCATCATACCGCAGGGCGTGCAACGATTTTATATAGGGAAAAAAACGTCCTAGGCTTAGTTTTGAAAGACTGTCTCTTCCCAAATTAAAAGGAGGAATAGCTCTCCCAGACATTGCCAAATACCATAAGGCTTGCCAACTGTCCAGAATAGTAGACTGGAATGTCCATTCACACACTAAAGCCTGGACGCAAATTGAAAATGAACTCTCACCGATCCCAGTTAAAATTCTACCTTGGACTCCCCCGCGACAGATTCCTATGGAATGCTCACAACATCCATTGATTTCATCCACACTTCACTCATTTAAGTTAATGTGCCAAAAACATCACATTTCCTCCACGCCCGGCCCACTAACACCGATCCGAAACAACGCAGATTTCCCACCGGGCTTACACACAACATTTCTCAAGGGATACTGGCCCCAGGACGATATACGCGCAAAACACTTCTTTTCAGGAAACACCTTCCTAGCTATTACAAACCTACCCACACACGTGTCTGGAAAACCTTTTTCGCCTTGGATATATAATCAAATACGGCACTTTCTCAGCCACCCCCCCAAAAAAACCGTGTACTCCAGGCAACTTACTCCATTTGAAGTTATGTGTTCCAAGACAGAACCACTGAAACATGTGATCTCGGAGATATATACTCTCCTTTTCTCAGACCACACTCCCAAATCCAATATAGCCACTCGCAGTTGGGAAAGAGAATTAGCAATAGATCTATCAGACAGAGATTGGAAAACCATATACTCCTACATACACAAAGGTTCGATTAACGTGTCAGCACAAGAAAACGGATTCAAGATTTTTACTAAATGGTACAAAACCCCCCTCAAACTCCACAAAATATCCCCCACTATCCCTTCCACCTGCTGGAGATGTTCAGAGGCTGAAGGTTCCATGGTACATTTATGGTGGTCATGCCCTCTCATTCAACCCTTTTGGAAAGAAGTGCACCGTATTATCGCTAATATTACCACATATCAGATTGAATTC
This sequence comes from Lithobates clamitans, assembly GCA_037952925.1. Lineage (NCBI taxonomy): Eukaryota > Metazoa > Chordata > Amphibia > Anura > Ranidae > Lithobates > Lithobates clamitans. Next base: position 10,306,651 of record JBBGZY010000429.1, read on the forward strand.
ACACCTGCCCAAATGCTGTTACACCACTCCTCTATCCCAAAAAAAGACTATCACCGCTCTCTTGCACTACACATGATAAATGCGGCAAAAATGTGCATTCCGACTCGCTGGAAGTCGTCTCAACCCCCAAATATAGCAGATTGGCTCAAACGAATATCGAAAATAGCCGAAATGGAGGAACTGATACATCAAGCCAACGATACTTTCTCTAAATTCATATCTATTTGGTCTTGCTGGCAACATTTCCAAACGACAGCCGAATATAAGGAACTATTGTCCTAAGATCTTATGCTATCATTTGAAACTCTGTCGGAGGAGGAATTACTTTTCTTTACTTAACATAGTTACTTTACTCTTTATCTTTTACTACCCTTATCCCGCCTATACTCTCCCCCCCCTCTCATAGTCCACCTTACTCCTCGCCTCCCCTCTTCACATTTGAGACTATTCAAGATGACAAAAAGTAATTATAAGTAACCCAGACCCGCTCCGATCCTTCCTCCCCTAACCTCTTAATCACCCCACCCCCTCCTGATAGGACATTCCGTCCCCCATACACAACTAAGATTAGGATTGCCTGTGGTCCGGAGACCGCAATCCTACCACACATGAACATGCCCAGAGGCGAATTTCTCTCAAGAGTAACACTTCACACAAAGACATTACCAGAACACCACTCCATTAATTACAATTAGAAATATGATGGAACGACCTCGCACATTCCTTCACGCACCCCAGTCGGACATATAACTTTATCCGAGCCATTCACAAGGGGTCGACACGAGATAAACGACAACTGACAGGCCCCCTGCATGATTTAAACGCATAATGGCTCGGGGACATCGCACGA